>CM076468.1:10958961-12158961 GCA_038419695.1 Scomberomorus guttatus | reverse complement strand
GTACTCCTCCAATATCAGCAATTATACATTTACCTTAAGAGTTTTAAAAAAAATGAATGAACAAGATTTATATGTACAGAACAGAAAATAAAATGGTTACAAAACTGAAATAACAAAACAGAAGAACACCTGTTTAAAAAAGAGAGTGAATATAAGTGACTTTTGAGAAGTTTAAAAAAAAAAGTCACTTTTACCTAAATCTCACATCAGCAAAAAGCAAACTTCATCTGCTGAGGAAGACTATGAGATCTGGTTGAAAGCTATGAAGAAGTTAGTGAGCGACTAAAGAAGCTTTTTTTAAAAAAAAAAAGTATAATTATAATTAATTTTGGTTACAACTACTTTTCAGAAGGAAAATAATGGTGTTTTACATTCAATAAAGCAGATCATTTACAGAATTGATAAGAAAAAGATAAAAAATGAGATGATGAACAGCTTTAGAAACATAATAAGCCAAACTCTTACTTATCTTTCTCTGCTTAAAAATCTACAGCAATAATTTCCCCATTTAAATAGTGTAATAAACCACTTTTTTCCTCCACTGTCACTGTTCACCACCTTGCACAGAATCTATGTGTTATGGCCTTTCACTTCCTTAAGTGCTTCCATGATCTGTATCTCTATCCTCCTATGGGGATGCTATCATGTGTTGAGCGACTTCAGAGGGCTGGGTTTGATGTTGCTAAGGCGGACCCTTGATGTGATTTCTGCTAAATTGAAAATTCCTCTCCCGGCTCCACAAATTGGTACCCTTTCAGTGGTGAAAATTGAACAAATTAGATGGTGCTGGCTGCATTCAGAAAGCAGGAGACATGTTTCCTTTGTAAAGAATTTATTTCATTGCGGAAAAGGCAGAGTTGACAGACGTCTCAACACAAGGCCATTATTAGTGTCACTTTCTCAGGGAACGTACTGCTGAGCATTGAAAGGCGAAAGTTTTCTCTGCGCTCCTTTTGAATTAAATAAAATCTAAAAGCATAAAGGAACATGCCCAGTGTCTCATTTTGCTCTACATATTAATTCAAAGAACAAATTACTTTGTAAACTGGACCAATTTGCTGGCCAATTGGTTGTTGTTGCTGTGAGACGCTCAACATTTGAGCAAGGCTGGCAATTTGTTACGTTTGTGACACCTCGCAGCACTATGTAGGTTGCGAGACTTTCTAAATTAATAAATGCAGATGAAAGTTGGAAGAAATGGGGGGGGGGTAAGGAAAACTGCAGCTCAGGCTTCCTTAGCTCAAATATTGTTTGTCTTTGAGTGTTGCACTCTGCTTTTCCTAAGGCTTCGATTCTTTTTCTTTAATCTATTGTCAGTAGTTTATGTAGCGGCTACACAGAAAACACAACCAGCGTATTTTTTAAAAAATTGCCTCACCAACCAAACAATCAAAAGAAAATCAAAAAAAACATTATACTTGACAAAGAGCATTACGTTCTTCTTCTCAGTTGCTGTCACTGTTCTCCTCCTTGCGAGGGCATCTACAAAGGACAGAGTGTGTTGTCTTTTTCTATCAAGAAAAGACAGTGTTGTGTAGAAGCTTGCTGTGAGATGACCGGGTCATCCTTATCACTGACCGAGGCTGGCAAAAACGTCAAAACATACCCCCAATCCGCTTAGGAGGAGGAGGAGGATCAGCACTTGTAAAACTGACTGGCACTGCCCTAGGCAAGGTTTTTCAGGACTCAGCAAAAGGCAGCTTACCAAAAACAACTGATGTTCAGAGGAGTTAATCATTAACCGACGTAGGGTTGAGGAATTTCTGGATGCACTAACTTTTAATCATACTCATGCTTATCTTGGTAGTAGAGGCCAGAAGAAAGGGTGTGGTTTCAGTATTTTTTGCTACAAGTCAACATTTGGAGCTAATTCGAGGATTGCTGAATGCCCTGCAGCCCGGTGGGGAGTCCACAGGCTTCTTGAGGGATCTATCTAAAGGTGACCCCTACTTGACTGGCAGTTGGTATCAAAAGGAAAATGCTTACAAAGGCTCTTGCGGCTAGATAGAACTTCTCCAACAACTAAATGATGCATATCACAGTGTGCTGGAGGTAAAGTATTTCCGCTTTTGAGTCTTAGTTGTTTGCTTTTAGCTCATCTTTTTGTTCCACCTGCCAGTCAGAAAGCATCCTGGCTGACAGTTTATCAGCCTTTGTCATGGCAAGAATAAGATCATCCACAAACAGAGGCGCGGCTAAATGAAAAAGTGTAACCTGTGGGTGAAGCTGGTGGGTGAAGTATCTCCCGGAGAGAGATCTGGCAATGAGCCTTCCAGATTCAGAGAACTGCTATTTTTGCAGCGGAGAAGTGGAGACTGTGTAAACAGCAGACACTTTCAGCTTTGTATCTGTGTCTTTGGTTACACAAATAGCACAATTTGGTTGAGTTTTGTAGCTGAAATGGTTCTATTACATGATTCAGAGACACAACCTCATAATTAAACGACCACATCGGTCGATTGTACCATACACTCCAGAACAACACTGCCATGAGGTGATGTGAGGACGTCTAATCAGATGTTCAAGAAAAGAGAAAAAGAAAATGTCCTTGTGCTCATAAAGATCAAAGAAAATTTCCTTTCCATCAGTCATGTGAGAGACAAAAGACGTCAGAAGTCAGAGCACCAATAACAGGGATGGAGCACATGCACATGCAGCTCATTGATCTGTCACACCAGTATGTTCAGTATGTTGAGCTGCACAGCCAGACAGAGCGAGGGCACAGAACCTAATTGCAATATTTATTGACATTGAAGCAACAAACTCCTACATCGTTCGCAGTGAGCCGACGTCTGACAAGCTGTTCCAGTGTTGGTTGTCAGCAGAGCTGCGCAAACTGCTTCTGAAGTTTCCAAGCTCTCCTGCACACGTCTGCCGCCAATCTTAGCAACCCAAAGCACACCAGGTTGTCATGTATTCACCTTATTCTTGAACTAGTGCGTTTCATGCATGGTGTCTTTTTGTAATCTTACTTCCGTTTTAGAGCTGAAGTGCAATTACTTTGTTTAGCGTCGTCAGCTTTATCACCCTTTACTTGCCAAAATGAAGGGGTTTTTGTGTGTTGCTGCCTCGTCATCAGTCATTTAAAATGTAAATTAACTTATAAAACTGACTTTTCACAATTCACTCAGTTCTGTGTAGCTGAATGACAACGCCATTAGCTAGCAAACTATGCTAGCGCTAAACCAGAAGAACGAATACAATTGCGTTCGAACTGGAAGAGAAAAAATGAGCAGGGCAGCATAAGGTGAATAACTCAGCAGGAGGGGCATGACTCATGGCAATAATACTGAGAGGGGCTTAAAATGAGACTATGTAGTCTAACCTTTGAAAGAATCACAATCATACTTTCTTACTGATGAAAACTTCATAGGCAATAATTGCTCAATTCCACACATTCAGGGGTTTTGCTGCTGCAGCCTCACTTGGTCTGGTATGACCACTAGCTTTTGGTGGCTAATGTTAGCTTCACTTTAAAATAGATGCTGTGTAACTGACTTTAATAACTTTAATAAGTAACCTTGCTCACTTCTTGCCTCTTGTGTATTGTGCCTCTCTAACACCACATTTTAAAGCTGTAGCTGCTGTTCTGCAAAAGTTATGTAGTTTTGCTTAAAGATAAACTTTTGGTAAACAGTCCCAGTTGACTTTAAGCAAATAAAACTTTGACTTCTAAAAGTTGGCATTTAAGGTAAGCAAATTATTCAATTTAGGGTAAGGTTCGGGTCAAACTTTGGTCATGATTGAATAAAAACAGAGTAGGAATCTTATTTAAAAGTGCTGGGTCTAAAACCTGGGTCACTGAAAGTGAAAGCAAGCTATTATTTTTGCTGTCGGCAGTGGATGGTTCCCCCGCTGCGGGAATAATAGCAACTGGTTCATGGGGGATCAGGTGAGAGGTTACTCTTTTCTTGCTGAAGCAAAAGGACCAAATTAATAGCAAAAGCTTTTGTTTTGCAACACTAATTGTATGAAATTGTGTGTTTCTAGCTAATAATTAGGTAAAACAAGTGAAGCACTACCTCAGTCCAATATGTTGACTCCTGCACTTTTCTCTGAACATCTAAACACCTCAAATGCCCCGAGTGGTGAGATTCAACCTCCCACTGCGCAAATCGCTCTGGATAGATGATAGGACTCAAGCTAATTGCTTTAATATAGAAACTTGTGTTATTTCATTAATATTTCAGCTCAGTTTTAGTGGCCCAGGTCTCTGAATTATTTAAACAGGGTTATCTGGTGTGGTTGAGACCGCACCCCTTACAGAACCAAGTCAAACTGGCGTCCATCCTATTATTCCATGTTACCAAAGTTAAATTAGTGTTTCATTTCTGCTGTGTGATACACGAACACACTGTTTTCTCTCTCACCATGTTGAAAAAAGTCTCTCTAACATTTAGCCTTGTTGTTTGTACCCCAAAGGAGGTTAATTTGATTTTTCCAAAGGTTTTACTGAAATTGAATTATTTTCATGCACCCGTAATTAAACCTTTTATAGAGCTAGACTGACTCCTTGGGTTATTTCAAAACAAAAAATAGCCGACAGAGAAAATGTAAGAAGCTGTGAGTAACAGTCTTTGCGAGGGAGTTACATTGTGCCTCAGTAATCCTGATATGAAATGACTTGCTGAGCAAAAGCTGCTAGAAATGTTGTTTATGCATGAATTTGTAATGGACTGTATCTTGTTTGTCCAGGGTGGAGACATCCTGTAGTATTGCACCTAAGAGGATTTTGGCCAAATAACTTTTAAAGTTTATTTTTCTGTTTTTGCATCTGTAAAACTCAATAAAACTGTTATACAGAATTAATAATAGCTGCGATTCGATTTTAATCAGGCCACAAATTTGGTAATTTTGGGGTGCAGCTGTTGTTGTTTTCATTTATCTCTCTGTGGCTCAGCAAACTGCTTTTTTCAGTGTTAATAAAATCTTTTACCCAGCAAAAGAATCAAGGAGACGTGTCAAAAACCAAACACGGCTGAAATCATATTGCTCTGCCTCTATAGAAATCTTTAAAGCCTCGTTTGCAGCCGCAGCTTTGAGACACTCGTATGATGCTTTCTTGTAAAATGAGGTTTGTAATTACCAGTGTCGCTGTGACCTGGGGCACAAACCACACGCTAATTATAAATAATTGGAGCTATGCGAATTGAATAACTTGGCACAAACAAGTGCTGTTGTTTACACTAACAATATGAGAGTCAACAGTCTCATTAGGTCAATAGTTATTTTGGAAAGCGTGACTGTTGCAAATACAGCGTCATTGCCAGTTTGACCTGTGCAGGCAGGTAGGTGTGTAGATATACAGGGTCACATAGAGAAGTAATCCTGGTGCTGGAAACGGTTTGGTATCTTGCTCTAGGACACTGAAGCACAGCAAATATTCACTTTAAATCCTTTTTTGATATACTGACAACATTTTTGTAGACTCACATAGGTCTGTTAAATGATAAAGTACTTGGGATGCTGATTTTTGTAAGAAAAACCTTTCAGCAGGTAAAAGTTGAAAACAGCCGAGTAATATTTGGAACTGCTGCCTGAAAAATAAATCGGCATAAGCACATTTCACATTTAAATCAAAATAAATGCCCCTATGTGTATACTTCAGAACCTATGGGAGTGAAAAGAAATCCAACTATGGCAGAATTAATGTGTTATTTTTGTAATCTTAGCCTAGATTTGCAAACACCGGCACCCGAGCCAAGAAATCATCAAAAGGAAAAAACTGGAGCTCCTTTTCTGTGCTGTCAGAGGAAGGCAGACCAACTTTTGTGGATACAGTGAGTTTGCCTGAGGAGATTTTACAGGGATGTGAGCACATTTTCCGGTAAAAATAAAAACCGGTCGCACTATAATTAAAGAGAGCTCATTTGGATGGAAGAAATAATTTGGATGAGGGAGCTCAAACACTCAGAGAGTTCGGGAAAGTCAATCTGTGACTCATCAGCTCTCTAGGATGAAGCTCCTGTTATTTATTTATTTATTTTCAAATGTAACAATGTGAACTCAGCTGAAAGATGACATTTCCCTTTTGAATGCTGAAATCTGATGCCATGTATTTTGAGTCAGCATCCTTCCTGTAGGTTTCATTTGCCTCCTGACAGCTCAGTGCTGTCACTTCCCCAGTTTTGCCTGAAATTTGTCAACATTCAAGATCATTTAAAAAAGGTTTTTCAAATCACTTCAGTAGATTATCAATGCCTTTCAATTATTGCACATAACACAACATATTTGGAAATAAAAGCTAATCATTAGCTCTTACCAATTCCTCATTTGATATCATATACATTTATATTGATTCACAAAAAGTTCCCAGAGACAAACGCATAATAAATTTAGGAGTGACAGTAGGAGACCTGAAACACTTAGAAAATATGAATCCAGTGTCGTCAGAACAGCTCTGCACTGTGACCGAAATAAAGAGGGAATGATTTGACATGACATTAGATGCTAAAAAAAAAAAAAAAACCCTTTCTAAAGCAATGCGCTCTATGTTGGGAGGCAGTCATGTGACAGTCACAGAGATATTAGAGGAGAATATTATAATCTAGATTATTGTCACATTGTCAGCTTCAACACAAGATGATACTGGACAGAGAGCTGCAGAGAGACACAGAGGCAGCTGTCGGAGAGAGAGAAGTCTCCTAGCAACCTTTCAGTACATTGCAGCCATGATGATGAAAATGAATGAATATACATTTTGCATTAAGTTTGTTTTACTTACTGTATATATATATATATTTAAATTTCGGTGTCATATTTAAACTCCAAATTAATTCAGATGAGGACATTATAATTGTAAGTCAAACGAGTGTTTCTCCCCTGTGAAGAAAGGCAGAGATGATCTATTCATGACATGAGAAAATTGACAAATGCCACAAATGTTCTTAAATCACTCGTACGTGCATTTTGAGCGCTTCTTGCATGAGGCCCATTGTCCATTAAAGGCAAGCTCGCAGAAAGCATTATTCACATCCTTCAATCTTTTCTGGGGAGCAACAGTTGGTGGCTGTAAGTTGTCAACAAACATAGCAATGTGCCAACAAAAAAGACTGCTGCAAAGTAAACATGGATGTGAACAACTCATGATTTTAGAATATTTTCAAAATTATCATTGGAGTCAGTGTGCAGGTGTTACTCTTTTCATATATGCTGCCTTCCAGTAGCGTTGTACCTCGATGTGATGAGTGTAGCATAAATATGCTCATTTTTAGGTTTACCTCATTCAGTTCTTTAAAGAATGTGGTTAGCTGTGGGTCTTTTTTTTTTTGTATTTGTACTTTTGTACCAGTGCTTTCACTGGGTATCTTGTCTAGCTTTAGCAAAAGCTGTCTAGCTTTTGCTGAATTGACACCCCCCTGTTCCCTCTTCTTTCCCACCACCCCTCTTTTCTTGTGACAAGCTCAGCTTTCACTGCACTGATTTAAAACAGGCCAACGGTGATGTGCAACAATATGAGAGGGACTGGCGTAGTATTTTTTTATTAAATATAAGATACGTCTTTACAGGTGACATTGGGTATTTGACCCTGTCTTACTCCTCATTTCCTGTTACTACCATTATTGCCCCTCTACTCAAAATTGCCATGCGTATTATAGCAATGTCTCATTAAAAATTTGCTCAAATACACCCGATCCTAACCTCGCTCTAGTATCTACATCTATGAATAGCACTGCTCTGCCTGGCAATTCTGCTGTCCTTTCTTGGTGACATTTATAAAAGTTTCATTGCAGCAATATAAAACATTACATGTCACGCTCTCATGAATCATTTGTGTCATGGATCATTGCTTCAGAGCTCGACCAGAGCGCTAACGGGTGACGTTAATGGGAAGCAACTTTGCTTCCTCAGCGAGTCTCTGTTACCATTTGTGACAGACAAGTGGTAAAGCTGATAAAATGTACAATGTGTCATAGAGAATTAGTTTTTTAATGAATGGTTATGGTTTGTTTGTCTGTGAGTGATTCCATGAACAACTTCCAATTAAATACAGTCGTCACCTTTTGAGGACTTTTTGATTTATTTTGATGATTTTTCAGTGGAAGAGGAAAGGTTAAGCTTGTATAATAGTGGGGGTTAAAGTTCAGAAAATGAATTAATGTCCCCTCAGTTTGAACACCAGAAAGACGTGGCTGTATGTAACCTCACCTTGCAAAGTGGAAGCAGCCATGCATGAAGTGTTTTCTCTCCTCGAGAGCCTTTCACCTTGAGGTTTCCGTACATTTGCTGCCGTTTCTTTATCACTCAAAAGCAAATTCAGTATTTGATCAGAGGTGACAGTGCAATGCTGTCAGTGAGTGATGAATAAAACTATGTAGAGCAGCTGTTTCATATGGATGCCTGTCTGCGTTTCCTTAGCTTATGAATGAAAGGGAATTACCTTAACCTGACATTAAACTGCAAATGAAATATTGTTTTCAAGTTGCACATTTCACACTATGATCCTCACCTAAAGATAAAACTTCATGGAGTGTCTCTTGCTAACCGCGCCGGCTTCCCCATCAGTGAAAAGGAGACACATTAGTGGCAGCCTCAGCCTGTAAACAGCAGCCAGCTATGTATGAGAGAATCACCATCAACTGTGAATGAGAGGCAAAAAAAAAAAACACTCCCTCATTGCAGAACTTTATCCTCTCCAATTCTGTCTGATCTGTATCAACTGCTCCGTGGAGAGCACAGCCTGCGAGGAAAACGTTTAAGGCAAAACTACGAGATTCGATTTAGATTGTCGGCCTCCAAACTGCATCCCCAATGCCTTTATTACATGAATGGATTTGGAGCGTGCTTTTCACACAATTACTTTTCAATTTGAGTGTTTGATGATCTAAAATGCATTGATGCGGGATTAACTTAATCTTACAGTAAAGCATATTATTACAAGAAAAGCAACTCAGTCTCATTTATTTCTTTCAGTCCCAGGTGAAACAAGCAAGGCTTCATTTTTTACTCTCTACTATAGTACTTAAGGCTTTTTTGAATCATTTCTAGAATTTAGTTTTTTATCAAGCTACACAGTATAAAACTTGGAGGGGAAAGAGATTAGAACAGGCTGAATGATACTGAGTCCTAGAACGGTAAAAAGATTGGACATATTGAGGAAAAATAAGGCTCTGATTTCAAAAAGTTCACAAATTTCAGTTGAATATGACCAGAGTTGTAGTCAGTCATGCCATCAAACTACATCGTTACTTTACACAACATAATTGACAGTTTAACCACCCAGAAATGCAATAGAAGCAAAATCAAACAAATAAAAATTATCAGTTTTAAGAATGGCTGAGGTATTTGTTGAAACGAGCTGAAACGCCTGTGTTGACACATGTCGTTTCAGCTAGCTTAATGTAGACGTATTCTCAGGAATGTAGCTGTTACAAAACGCTGTCACAATATATATTAATGAGATTCAGCATGAATAAATTTGAAACATTACTAAAAGTCTACAGCCACATTGGCGGCTCTGTGAAGCTGTACTACGAAGCTTTGAGCTAAATGCTAACGTCAGCATGCCACCATCTTGGTTTAGAGTTTTAGCATGCTAACATTTTGCTAATTAGCACTAAACATGGAGTACAACTGAGGCTTAGTTTTGCTGGTTTTTGGTCCTTAATGAAAGAATCTGATACATTTAAATTTTGACTGGAGCACCATGAATGTCTGTATAACATTTCATGGAAATTTGAGATATTTCATTCTGGAGCAAAGTGGTGGGTCGACAGAAACCAGACAGACCATACCATCCATAGAGCTATGCCACTAGTGTGGCTAAAAAATGCTAATCTCTTATAAAAATTCAGTGAAGTAGAAATAGTTTGGTTGGCTGAAATTAAATCAGTAAACCTTTGAATAACACCAACGGCTTGATTGCTATATTCACCCATCGAGTCTACAAGCTCTTTCATACACTTGCAGAACAGTGGTGTGGTTGAAAACATTATGATTCTGTGTGGTGATAAATTATAGTTTTGACAGTAGGATGGGAGAGTGGGAGACTGACCTTTAACCACAGCTTCAGGCTTCTGTATGAGCTAATATCTGCTCTGCTGTAGTGTCCTTGAGCAAGACAACCAGTGCCTACAAGCTGACCGTGACCTCTGGCCTTCCTGTGGAGGCAGGCAAACATGAAGAGAATGTCTCTACTGGTATCAGTGCAATATCACACTATTACTATTATCACAACACATCCTCCTAAAAAATGACAGTATAGGTTTAAAACTCAGGCCGGCAAGAATGACCTATAGTTATGCCATCTAGCGGCTGTAGTAATGCTCTCTGGCTTTCCTAAACCATTAGAAATCACTATTAAAAAATAATTATTAGTTTTATGATGTGACAACACTGTGGCCTGGTTAGGTTTAGGCACAAAAACTTGGTTTGGGTTAAAATTATCACATGAAACGTGTGGGTTAAAGTTCCTTCAAAGTTAGGCAACCTTTGTCGTCATGTCAACAGTAAACACCACGACTTAACGGTTTTTAAAAAAGTGTCCCAACTTGCGCTTGGAAGCATGACACTTACGCTTGAGGGCGGGAGGCAGGAGCAGAGTCCAGTATCTATCTAGCCGTCCACCCAACCCGCCTCCTCCTAACAAGGCAAAATCATCTTATCAGGTCACCTTATATTGACGTCAACTGAACTGCGTCACTTCCCGGGGTCATAATTACTGCAGCTGCTACATGGCGGAAACATAACTATAGGTTTGTTTTTGCCTGGCCTGTATTATTAGACCCATACTGTCGTTTTTCTTGTGAGGGCAGGCTGTATCATCAGTGCAGTAGGTTGAATTTCTGCCGGGGCTGAGAGCTGAGATGAGTGATTACCAGTACTTGCAACCCTATTTTCTAGAAATTACATTTATATACTACTCATTTGCAAATGAAAATGTGTTTTGAGAGAAACATAATGCCACCTATATTATGTTTTTATTAGCATAATCATAGTACCCTACAAAATCCACTCCTGCAGTCCAATATCCACTCATAACTAAAGCCGGATTATTGTTTTTTGGCTATGTTTAGGAACTCACAGCACTTGATTAAGGTGAGGAAAAGATTGTGGCCTTGGTTAAATATTGAAAAAGTCAACACCAAGTCTTTGCTTGATTGCTGTGGTGAGAAATCTGTAGTCATACTTGAACTCACTTAGCATTAAGTATTTGCTTTTTCTGAGGACAGTGAGGGTAAATTAAAGTTCTGCTCTCTCTTTAAATTATTTATCAACGTACCTGAACTCCAGCAAATTATTCAAAGGACACAATCATATTGGCTCTCTTTTGAAAGTTTGACACAGAAACAAACATTTTTTTTCTAACCTCGAGGCTTCAATGGTACAATTTTTATTGACAAAATACCTGACGTGAATATTAACAGCTGAAATAAAAGCTCACATTGCTCTAAAATGCTCCACTTCAGCGACTGAACGTGTCAAGAACAAAATGTTAATTTTAAATGAATTTTGTTAGGGCAATTTCATATTAATTTTTCATTATATTTTGGAAGTGCGTGTGCCTACCAGTGTGATAGCCAAATAAGATGGTCATGACTCAGAAGTGCCATTAAAAATGAATGAGATTTTGACAGGCCTTTGGGAAAAGACTGGGGAAGAAATGGACTTGTGGATTTGAGGTAATTGGGCACAGGCTACCTTGCAGAAACGGACTACTTCCCAGTAAGACCCGTGTTGTCAAACAACCCCAGAAATTACACGGTCTTGTTGTGAATCACATTCACACCTCACCCACAGCGTTGGAAAAAGGTCCCAGCATGTTCTGGAGCTTATAGCTGATTTTTCACAACTCCTGCAGGTTTGAGTTGTGCTCACAACTTGGATTTTGTGCTCTCACTTTTGAGCCAAATGAGGCTTTGGTCGCCTAACACTTTCTGCTCTGATATTACTGAGATTATTTCACAGCGGGTGCAACTATGAATAAATTCTTTTCCAGAAAGCGAGCTCGCAAAAAAACAACGTTTACTGTACAGAGAAAATAGTAAAGAGCAACCAAAAGCAGGAGCAAATGTTGGACAAACAGACAGAAGATCACATGAATCTGCCCCTTTAACAGATTTCACTCTCAGTTTAGACTTTCCTCTCTTCGTTTTATCGTTTTGGCTGTAGTCATCAGATGTGTGTTTTGGCTCTGGTGTGCAGCAGTGGCAAAGAAAACCGGGTTGGCTGAGAAAGTTCTGGGCAACTCTTATAGGCACCAGCTGGCTGCTTACAAGACTTGGCCCGTGACGCTTATAAGTAGAATTGACTTCACAGATCACAACACGGGAAAGATGTCAGAGTTTGGAACCGACGTCTCAGATATTAGTTTGTGGCCCAACAAATTTCACAAATAACATTAAGAATTTCTTCTCAGCGGCGATTAACCTCAGTAAATGTTGAAAATTAGATGTTTGCTTAATGATATCTCTCTTTTTGGGATCATATAAAGGGCATACAAATATTTAATATAACTTCATATTTGCAGGTTTGGGACACATGGGAGGACACTGGCTTTTTTGGCTGGTTTATGTTTTTTTTTTTTTTAATCAATCAGCCCAGTATTCAGTTAATAAATTCATGATACTGAAAGCAAGTTCCTTGGCTGACTGTTGTTTTTAAAAACATTTTCTTTCATTCTTGCAAGAAGAGCTTAAATTAAAATTCTGAGGTGTTTTTAAATGTATTTCACACCGTTTTCCTCTTAAAAGACCCCATACAGTGTCATCATTTTTTTTTTTTTTTACAGTAAACACTGTTCTTTGCATTGCTCTATGCAGCATGTCATTGTCATTTTTTTCCAGTTGCCCTCAATATGTTTCTTTAGACCAGTCAGCCTCTCGCCACCATATGCAGTATTTCACCCTGCCCTTTTACAAAGAAGCTGTGACAATTCTTTGCGATTTTTTTTGTCATGTGTGGGAGTGGGAATGTTTAAAAATAACACGAGAAGAAAAAGGTGGCTTTCAGAAATGTCTTATGGAGGCGTTAAGTAGAGTACACTTTCAGGCTACCCTTTTGAAACAAAAGAAACATTATAAAAGTATAATATACTATAATAATTACAGCTGTCTGATATTTAAGTAGAAGTAATATCCACTGTTATTACTTTGTGAAAGTGTGTAAAAAGATTATTAGTGTTTTTCTTTTCCTCATCAAAGCTGCAGCATCTGTATCCTCTTTGCTCTGACACCTATTTCTAGGAGACGTCAGTATATATAAAACTTAATAAAGGTCAAGTCTGATAATAAATCTTATATTCATGCTTTCCTGTAAAGTTATTTTGACTTTAAGCATTATAAATGTATATTTATCTATGTTCACTTCTGGCAGCCAGACATGTTGCTGGTAATGTAGTTTTGACTGGAAGTTATGGTTGTATTCTCAGGGATGTTTCGCAGTCTGGAATACATACAGTAGCAATAACATCCCACCTGTCCCTGTTGTTATTGCTGTTTGTGTATTTGTTATCCTCAAGTAAATTTAATGAATCAATCAAGATGATGATTTATTGAATGGCAGGGCTGGTGGTAAGATCCTTGGCTCCTCATTCAGGGCTGTGATGTCAGTGTGTCCTTGAGCAAGACACTGAACCGTCCTACTCGGCAGCTCCGCCGTGTGCGTGTGAAGAGGCGAATGAGAGATAATGTCTTGCGCTTTGTCCTGCTCGGGTAGAAAAGCGCTATATGAATGCAGTTCATTCACCATGTAGACAAATAGATAAATATTCTGTCTTTTCTCAGGGGGAATTTTGTTTTCAAAGCCTGAACATGTGCGTGTCTCACATTAAAAAACAGATACAGATACCCACAATGAATACAATGGACGTACAGTTTATGCACATATCCATTCATGCTCCTACATATATCCACAAATACACGTCAATCAAACCTTTCTCCTAGAAATCACGTTTAGATACTACTAATTCGCAACAGCAAATATTAAAGGCTATTCAAGGCTAAATTATTTACAATAACTAATTAGAACCACAGCTACACAAACACCAGTTCTGTTTTCATTGCACTGGCTCCCTGCGTCCTTCAGGATTGACTACAAAGTCCTGCTACTCACATACAAATCCATCAATGGACCTGCACCTCCCTACCTGCAGGAACTGATCATACCACAAACCTCCACTCGCACCCTCAGGGGAGCCTTCTGCTCTGCTGCACCACGCTTGTGGAACAGCCTTCCTAACCATCTGAGGGCAGCACAGACCCTTGTCTCTTTTTAAAAAAGAAAGGCCTAAAAACCTTTCTATTCAGGAAGAACACATAGAAACTACAGTAAAAACTCCCCCCTTGCCCTCCTCCTATTTTCCATTTCAAAGTGTTGCACAGTATCTTTGTCTAGACAGAAGTAATGTGAGCAATGAACTGAGATGGCATTGTTAACATCTGAGCCAGGATACTGCTGCCGCATCCAGGTGCTCTTATATGAAGCGACAAAACTATATATGGCTGGCGGTTTATGAGGACAAAGCGTCAACACTATAGTGGAATACACAGCAAACTTAGTTGCTAGAGCAGAGCTACGACAGCAGGTTTTGACGAGTTACAGGTGGAGGTGGATCAGCAACTCCTGAGAATCTTCACCTTCCCAGAATAAGACGACTGGTGACAGCATTATGCAGCATGTAGGAGTAACAGCAGCACCAGGGTTCAGTTAAATCCTCTCTTTTGTTGTGTTTCTTGCACTTATTTCTTTTCATCAGACAAGACTGTGAAGTGCATATTTGCTTTTATAAGCTCAGGGTGAGTTACATTATCTGTAGGCAGAACAGTTGCTTCTTTGTGTGAGTTTGAATAAAAGTAATTTATTATGCATGCCACTTTTTTTTTTTGAAAAATAAACAGCATCCTAAGATGTGACATTAGTTGTGGTTTCAGTTGCTTCCCCAAGCCGCTCATGAAAGCCTGTGTTGCTAAAATCATTACCTAATTCTCGAATGAGTCAAAAGCAGGTAGCGTATGCATCTCTGCCTCTCAATGCTTTTTTTTTTTTTTGTTCCAGCTCAGGCTCACAGTGACTCAAAAACATAACCTTGGCACATTTTTGTTGCATAACTGTCTCACCTGATGAGTGGATCAACCTTTTAAAAAGCGTCAAGATAAAACTGAGCTCAGCTTTGAGCTAAATCATAATGTTAATTACGTTTATTTCGTCAAACTGCTGCTCGAACATGAACTTTGATGCTCATAGAGTAAAAACTTTTTAAGACCTTTCTTGTCAGTTCAAGTAAAATTAGGCCAGCTCCAATTAAATGTGAATAATACAGAAATATAATACATTTAGTAGAAATAATAACAACGGCTGAGTAGTCTATCAAACCCACTTTAAAAATAATACATACAGAAACTCAGACATATTGTTTACCACTCATATCCAGTATCTTATCATATAATATAGGACATTTTTTTGGCTTGATCAAGCAAGTATTCATGTGTTGCCTTCATTTGCATAACATCCTGCTGAGTTTTCCCACAAATCTGGCAGATCCACATTTTTGCACACAGCTCTTGTTTTATGGTAATACAGCTCATTACTTTGCATTGATTGGTAGAATAGTTCCACAACTGCCAAATGAAAGCGTGCCTTTCTTCTCAAGTGGTTTATTAGGAGCATTTTACCCTGATTTTACATTATGCCACGTGATGATTTGACACATTAATCTGAAGCATAAACAGCACGCTCTGTTTTCACTAAAACACGCGTGCCATTATTCATGAATGGAAGTGTACAGTTAATGGGATGAACAGATGGAAATTAAGGTGGGGTAATCCAGTCATATGAAGCAAAGGGCGATGGAGCAGCTTCTCATGTAAATTGGATACACAAAGAAGTTGAATTAAAAAAAAAAAAAAATTTAAACCAATGTTCAACTAAATACAATTTGAAGGAAGACAGCAGGGCACATTTGCTCGTTGTTTCAGGTATAATTGAAGCACATATATGCCTGGAAAACATGAGCTGTAGTCACTACATAATTAGGTAGGAAGTGTAATAGATGCAGAAAATAGACAAATTATATATTGAGGTAGAGGTTGTTTTTTTTTTACAATATATGTCTCTTAAATGAAATGGTGTAAGTAAGTATTTCATTGTGTTCCTCTCTCCAAGTAGGTGGAACATGGTGAGTATTTACTGCATTGTTATTCTGTTTTACTGATTTCTGCCACAATGTTGTTAAAGGAATAATTGAACATTTTGGGAAATACTCTTAGTCGCGTCCTTGCTGAGAGTTTGCTGAGAAGATTGATACCACTCTCATGTCTGGGTTAAATATGGACCTAATGCTAAGAGCTGGTTAGCCTAGCTTAGCATAAAGACTGAAAGCGGGAGGAAACAAAGCTTAAAAATACTCTTGCCAGCAGGGCTGTTTCCTGAAAGTCACTGAGTTGATGCATTAGTTGAGAAGCCCCCACGTGTCGACTTGTCAATCGAACCGCTGTCTTTTTTTTTTTTTTTTTTTTTTTTTTTTTTTTAAAGCCATGTCATTATGCACAGAGTAACGCAGGGTAGCGGCATGACAGGCTGTAAACGTCTCTTCCTCTACCGTCCAGTGTGATCGATTCTTCAGCTGAAAGCGCTGTCAGCAGCCGGCAAGAGAGGCACTCTGTGCTGCACTTGGATTTTATAACTGAACTAACACCAGGACGCACACTTCTTACACAGTTTTACTGGTCAAATATGACACTAATGTAGGTTGGGTGGAGACATGGATAATATTTCTCATATGGGAGGCTGTATTGTGCTGTTTAGTAAGAATGAAATATATGTAATGACATAAATATAGAGAAATATAGATGAGAATATGAGAATATACGTCACGAGAAACCCGGGTCATTACTGCCCCCAGCTATTTTTAGCATTTTAGCATCCCAAATTATTGTAGCCAAGTCAATAATGTTTTACTACTATAGAGGTTTAGCCTGAGGTTATCCAATATCATGTCCAGGACTGAGCAAAGTAGTGAAATACACAACTCCTTTTCAAACGTTTTTTTTTTTTTTTGCTGGACTGTAGGGACCAGTGCTATAAACATGACTGTCCATGACTGACTGAGTGATAAAGTTACACAATTGGTCGGCCAAAGACCACTAAAGGTCAACCAGTGGTGTATTAAAAGCCCTCTAGCATTTCATACACGGTCCAGTCATATACCAGGTTTTTACCTAGTCTTGTAATTTGATTATTGAGCAATAATTACCATATGACAGGTATGTGAAAGTATTTTACTTGAATAAGAGGACGAACCTTCATGCATTTGCGTGCAGCATGTTTTTCCTTTAAAAAAAGGGATTTCATTATAAATCAAACAACAGGAAATACACAACAAATCATGTGAATGTATGTGTCTGTTTGCACATGCAGACACTGTGTGTACCTGTGATTTATCTGCTTAATTACCATATTGTGATTTATTAGTGTGCAGTGGCTTTGCTTCTGTTGTAGGATTTCTGTGCTACATGCTCTCGGGTTGCATTGCTCTGTTTTCTTCACATGAATCTCTTGTTGATTTATTGATCAACCACACTGAAGCTGCCAAACAAACACATGTCTCTGTTTTATGAATACTTTCACTGAATCCAAGTCTATCCAGTTACAGAGAAAAATAAAATCATGAAAGAAATTAAATAAATCCTCTGTGAAAGTGCCCTCACAAGTACAAAGAAAGGTCACCACACTTGTGCGACCGCTGCACGTTGGACAGATTAGTCATGACATTTACTGGACAGCAACATATTTAGCACAGCAGATGAAAATAGGAACACGAATGATGGATGTCAATAGACAGCCCAGTATCATGCCAAAGTGTGTAATAGACCTGCTGATCCACTTGAGGATACCCTGTCAGTGTCACGGTTTGCCTTGCCTAGACGTGAAGTACACGCATGTACGACTTTCAAAGAGCCTGTCAAGTGACGCAGTTCAGATGACGTCTATATAAGGTGACAAATTTCCATATTTGGAGGTGGCGGGGTGGCTGGATGGATAGATCCTAACTTGCAAAATGTAGATTTAGTGGACTTTGCTGCAGGAGATCGCTGTTCGCTTCCCGCTTCCAACCGCAAGTGTCGGAACAGTTTCTAACTACGATTGTCGTGGTGTTTACTGTTGCCATGACGATGAAGGTTGCCCAACTTTATGGAAGTAGTAACTTTAACCCACACCGTGTTTCAAGTGATCATTTTAACCCAAACCATGATCTTTAGCCCTCAACCAAGTGGTTTTTGTGCCTAAACCTAACCAGACCTTAACCACAGCGTCATAAAACCATCGCCCCCTGCTGCGCCTTCATACACGTGTGTACTTTTCAAAAATTATTGGTGGCATTGAGGCGCCGCAAAAGCAGCATCTCCTTTTTAAGATTGGTATATACTGGCAGCTACTTGTTCTGTGATAGCACGTCTTCTTCTTCTATGGTCTCGTAGCTGTTGCAGTGGACAAGGAGAAACGTGTTCGTCAGTTCATGGCTAAGATACTATTAAAGACATTTCATGGAGGAATAGGCTCTATTTTATTTAGACCCTCCCTGCCTGGTAAATGCCCCTTTTCTTTCAAACACCCCACCCTCAGTTTGTAACATAGGCTTTCCACACCCCCCTGATGACATCATAAGGGGCGATTTTCACAAAGCTCCTGCACAGCCACAGAAGACATTATACAACAGTTATCACAGGCTGAGTGGTTATCCTTACGATGACTAAACTTACCTTATGTGTTAAATAGGTGCGTCTGTAAGTCATGCGCTCCGTTTTTGTAAAAACAGGAACTCTTTTAATGCCGTTACTTTAACCTTTTGTGTCTTCAAATAACAAGTGGAGATTCTGTCTCCCCTACAGACCACAACATCCCTCTCCCATCATCTGTGCTGCACATAGTGACTCACGATATATAATGATAGCTCATTAAACCAATAACCAATAACATTATTCAGTTTCCAGTGTCGGGACCGGATGGCTTTTACATCTGGTGAAGACAGCAGGGGACTGCGCCATTTACGCAAAGTGAGGACTAGTGTTTTGAGGTAGACTTGACACACTAAATTGTGTTTAATTTCATGACTGGAGATGAGATTCTTTTTTTTTTTCCTCTACTTGTTCCAGCTAATTCTTGATTTTCTGCCATGCTATCGCTCACTGCAATGTGTGGAGAGCAGAGGTGAGACAGGAGAGAGGAAAAGAAAGAAAGTGGGAAGCAAATTTATGTTTTTGTGACTTTCAGAAACCTTTATTGAATTTTTACCACTATGCTCTACTTCCACAGATAATTGATTTCTCTCCCTACTGTTTTTAGCTGTTAGTATGGAGACAGAAAATTTCATCTCTCATTCATTGCTCCTCTGTACACTTAGCCGTTAAAGAGATCTGTGACATTTTAAATTTTTAGAAGGGTATTTGTCTTCCCCAGACACTTGTCATATTTTGGCAGAGATTTGCTGCAACTTCTAGTTAAAGTTCAACCTTTAACAAACCATTTTTTTTCCCTATTTTAACCTGAAGGACAAAAGAAAATGTGTTCTTTAAAAAAATGCTCTTCAATCAATAATAATAATTATAGTGTTTGTGTTTTGTAATGGTCAATTTACACCAAAACACCATTTTCCTTACTGAAGAAAGGCACTGTTCATTTCATTGCAGAGCACATGTTGCAGAGAAAACATAAATCTTTATCCACAACAAGTTTTTTTGTTTTGTTTTTTGTGCTCAATAAAGGCACACAGCCAATTGAAAAGGAGGCTCTTTTGTTTGTGTGATTGTGTGATGACTAGTTGAGAGGCAAACATTACACTCTGATTGGTTTAATTAAATGTGCCAGAGTGACAGCACATTCAGGGATGGTCATTCTGAAAACGATCAGTGTAATCACACACTTGTTGTAATTGGCAATCTGATGCTACGGCAATTTCAATCAAATCACAGGATAGGCACACTGACAATTTGTTTATCCAATGCATGTGGATTGGAAGTGTTGATTTTTGGTTAAGGGGAATGTGATTGTAACTGGTGTTTAAATGCAATTTTAACTGCACTTTGCTTTACATTTGCATAATTTGGAAATTGACCCCCGCACAGGATATTTTTTGTGTCTCTTCCTCTTGGTAATGAGGAGGGTAGTGGGTTAGGCATTTATAATATCACTGTCAGCTCAGCTTCGTTAGAAACTGACAACACACAAACTTAAAGGATGCAAAGTTAGACAGTGTAAAGCAAAAAAAACGTCATGACACGCTTCAGCTAGTTGCACTGGTCAAACCTGCAAAGAGAAAAACTTGGAGAGGATAGTCACATCACTTATTAAAGGAGCGCTACAACAATTTATACCCCCTTCAGACAATCAAACGCAGTCAGCCGCAGCCCAGCTTTGGTGAACTGTCTTTTCTCTCAGGGATGGAAACTGATTTAGTGACACTGACGTTATTTAAACGTTATTTAACCGACTCCCCAGAAAGAGAAAAAAGAGAGCCTGAGAAAGTTGGGCAAAGAAGTGGAAAGCATACAGATGCGGGGTGAGTGAGGGTATGGACAGATGGAGTATGGTGTATTTGGTAATTATTTGATGTAATTTTGTGTAATTTGCTTGTCTATCCTGGTTTATCAGTGAAGTGCAGACTGGAGTCTCTGCTAACACTGACAACCAGATAGACATTTCACATGACTGCACTTCCATAAAGTTTGGGGAGTTACGAGACTTTATAAAAAAAAAAAAAGTTCAAAATTCATGCAGCAGAGGCAGAGATATCTTGACTCTGTATCCCATAATGCAACTTGAGTGGTGTCTCCCTAACTTTCTAGTCTCTGATCTCAACTTGAGTGAGCTTACTTGAGTAATTAAGTCCGTTTAGAGTTTAAGAAACTAATGAAGTGATTCTGATCAGAACTTCAGTTCAAGTGGACACAAACCCTACAATTTTTGCACAAATATCAATATTGCATCTCACCTCAAGGCAGAAATGGTGCTTGAGGAGATGTAGCACATTAAACACTTACTACTAAATGTGATGCATGTGACCCAAGTGGAGGACTGGAAATTAGTGCATAATTAGAGAAATTTGCTGCTCCAGAGCCACAGAAGACGTTTTCACAGCTCCTTGTGACTAGTAAACTTACTTTTACATGCAAAATTGGTGGACTGCCCCTTTTTTAACATAAAAAAAAAAAGAAAATCGAGCTACAAATTGATACCCAAGAGACAAAATGATTTACATTTAGATTTACACAAACAAAATGACAAATGACAACGTAAATAAGTTTCATCCACATCACTTACTGTGCCTGGAACGAGAGGAGGACATCTGCGGCTTTAAAATGAGTCGTGTGAAAACAGAGAAAAGAGATTTTTTTTTTTTTTCCCTGCCTGTCATCTAAATGCAAAGAGGACATACACTTTTCCTTCAGGCTAGTAAGTCGGGTGTTGGCATGTGGAGGCTGCGTTGCTTCAAGTGAGAACATTGCTATCGATTCCTGTTCACGTCAGCTGAATCAAACACCTTCTAAAGGCTCTTGGGTTGGCTTGACGCAAAAGAATATTTGACAGTCACATAAGCTGCTGTTCATATGACTCCCAGAAATAAAGAAATGTGTTCTCGTTGCATATTAATATAGTAATTCAGCTATCCAATGATATTATACTAAATTAGTTCTGCTTTTAAACTCAGTAATGTATTCCAGAGTTTTTCTGCCACTGAATAATGGGCACACGGGTCACTCTGTCCTCAAGAGTTTCTAACTCATCAATCACAATTTAATTGGTTTGTAGACATCTCCATCCTGCCAAGAACAGAAGTGTTGTGAGAAAGTTACATTTTGGTGTAAAGTTGGAGTAAAATATTGAATATTGGCACAAAATATAAGCTGCTGCAACTGAATACATATTTCTGACATACAACAGGGCTAGGGTTACACGCACTGATTGGCTGTGACTGCAAGAAGACACAAAGAGAGTGAATGAATAAATTCAGAGTCCCTCTGATGCTTCTCAGCATGGGACTTCAGGGACGGACCCAAAGGCTGCTGTGAAATCTCTGTGCGACTTCAAAACGGCTTCTGCTTCAACTGTGACTAACTTCAGAAGTTCATTCTAACTTGCATGTTGAGCAGTCACTTACAGTATATTAATAAAAAGCCCTACAGTTCATAATATATTCTCAAATTAGATCACATCAAGTATTAATTGAACTCATTTGGATTAAATTGAATTTGCTCAGCCAGTTCCAGGGAGTGTGGTGCTATCACACAGTTGTTTTGGTTTGATATGACTTTCCCTCCTGGGTGTAGTTTTGATTGGCAGATACTCTACTGCTGCGCCGGCTAGTGGGATGTAGATTAATGTGCAGAGACCATCTCAAGTACAGTAGGCAAACCAAAACAAGTGAGAAAGCTGTGCATGTTTTTCGCTATTTCTTTATAGAACTTCACTTTTGTTCACAGAAAGCACAGTGATTAAAACTGGCTCTGATTAGCTCATTTGGCCCTGACTTTATGCAACTAATGAAGCGATTTTGATCAAAACAGAAGTTGATAAAACCTCAAAATACTTGCTGTCTGAACTCACAAGCTGAAAGGATGCTTCAGGAGGTGCTGAACATTAAACTCTTAAAGGATGACATGCTAAATATGGTGTAAGTGACACAAGTGAAGTCCTTAAGTGTAGCGCGTAATTAGTCAATTTTGTTTAATTTTATGCAACTTATGTCACATTTGTGTATTTAATTGATACTTTAATCAAAGCTGAGTTACTTGTTCAGACTCACTTGTTGTGGCTTTGGGTAATTTGATAATTTGTTTGTGAAGATGCACCACTAAATTACAGTATCGCATTAACTAAATATAGATAATGAGTGTTTAAATAGTTCCAGCATTAATATTAAGGCCCTGCCTTGTATGATAACCCTGCGTGTCAACAGAGAGATATAAAACACAGTGAGATGTGGTGGTGATCTTAGAAAAACCAATACGGCTTCAGAAGAATATGCATATTTAAGACACATAGAGGCTAATATGAAAAAAACAAAACAAAACATTGCATTTCTATTTAAAAGAGGTGAATTTATGGGACAGTTGTGAAGGATCTGAGCACATTTTAGACTTTTAAGGACATTTTAATGAACAAATATACACAAGAACTTTTCGGTGTGTCGAAAATGTTTATGTCATGTTTTCTTACTGCGCTGCTCTGTTAGGAGTTATTGGCTTGTTTGTTGTTTTCTTTCATCCCAAAATTGTTATTGTAATTACTTACAGATGGAAATGAATGAATTAAAAAAAAAAAAAAATCTAGTGAGTGATGCCCTGGAGCTCCCAGGTGGTTCAATCTGGCCATGACTTTTATACAGAGCAACTTTAAATTTGAGTTATGGCTGAACAGGTAGTCTGGATGCCACATCCTGCTAAAGGACGCCTTGTGAAGAGACCTAAACCTTCAGGTGAAGGGACGGTCCCTTTAACAACCTCCCCACCTTGGCACGACCCATTATTATGATTAATAAGGCCTCCCTCCCTGCAGATAATTACAGCTATTTGTATATTTCCGTATGTATGTAGTTGTTGATTTACTAATTTGTGATGTGGAAGTCATTGTCAGAAGGCCAATTTGAGGATCCTTCATGATAAATGATGGTATCTATCGGAGCCAGCGGTGTGAGACCGGGTTATGACTAAGGTCATCCCAAATGGAGTTTGCGGGACTGTGGGTGCTTGCAAGTCAGTGTCATCAACATAGATCACGGAGAACCCCCCCCCCACTCCCCGAATGACCGAGCCGCTCTGCCGCCTTTTAACTGCTGCTGCAAAGACGGAGAGGAAGACTGAAGAAAGAGGGTTGTGGTTTTTTTGTGCGTTTGCTGGTCAAAAAAAATAAAAAGAAGATGGAAAGAAAAAGGCAGTCCCGACGGATTGGGTTCGGTGTTTAAGAGCACAAGTAGTGGACTGGCTTGGCCTCCCTTCAGCGCCTCTTTGATTTATCATAAGTGGAGCCCGTTAACTGCTGCGTTTAGTGTAGCCAGATAGAATACCCATCTTCCCCTCCACTCCTACACCACCTCGTGATCGTTATGTCATTTGTTTATGATCCACGGCTCTCTCATAATGGCCCGTTTGGCATAATGCTATCCATCAGTCTTCCCAATGGCATACTTTCACATAGACACCTTTCCCCCTCCTCTGTGATGTATTAACACAAAAATGTGTTAAACCAACAATTGACTTTGAAATAGTGCTACGAGGACGTAGGTGTGTTTTCAGAAAGGCAGTCGTCGCCGCTGAAGAGCACCATAATGCTCTGTACGACTATTTGGCAGGTGCATCCGGCTTTATGTTTTTGCAAGATATTAATGCGAGTGAGAGGGGAAGTTGAATAAAGTTCAATGCACAGCTGAGAGTGGCAGTGAATCTCTTTCACATTCAGTGTGCGTACCGGGCTAGTGGAGGCTTGCGCTTGCTGCGTACTTTTAGAGTGCATTATCAGTCAAATGAAAATCCCTTATTTGGTTGTGCAGTTTGCTGCACTCTCCCTGTGGCATTTTGAATTTTGCTTGTTTATTTGTTTTTGCTGGACGCGCTCAATAAACTGTTGTCCTTCATTTTCTCAAAAGTGGTTGTTAAAATTCCTCATTTTATCCAGGGGCCGTGGCTTTAAAATGTCAAGGTATCACACAAATCGCGCTGTTATCTCACTGGGTGGCTTAAATGCTGGACATTGTCCATGGGCAGAAATAACTCTACATGAGCACAATATCTACTGACATTTGGTGTCTGTAGCTTAGAGATCAGTGTCTGTTTTTTTTTTTAATAATGACCCGCAGAATGATAAGAGCCTTTGAGAAAGTTATTGTATGTGGCAGAGGGTGTAATATCGGGGATTGACTGTTTCATTTACTGCAACATGACCTGACCTCTTGCAGGCCCACAGCCATTCTGGTTAGTGGAAATGTCACGGCGCTCATGTGCCGATCACCCGTGCTCAGGTAGCAGCAGCAGCGCCGGGGTGGGACTGGAGGAGGCCCGACATCATAAAACCAACCTTCACATGCCGATGCAGATGAGTGGCAGCAGATATAGATACGTAGGAGGCTAGGGAGGAGGGACTTGTGTGACTCACATACTGAGAAATATCATGAGAGTTGGCTAACAAGCTGGTAACACCTTCACACGTGTGAAGCGTTCATATTTGGAGTCTGACAGTACTGTATCACACTTTCTTGTTAACAGGATCTCCTGCAGGATGTGCCTCTGATTACACAGTAGGGGTGATTGTCTTGTGGGTTTTCTTATTTCTAATATAGCTCATGATTTATGTCTCACACCAATATAGAGTGCAAATATAGAAAATAGCAAGTTTTTCTTTTATTAAGCAGCGTGAAAAGTGAAATAAGCAGGTGGAGGTCGGGGTGGTATGACTTTCTTGCAGGAGCTTTTTAAAAACTTTTACTACTTTTTGAAGTGTGAAACAATCAGCTGTGATTTTTGAAAAGTCTAATTCGTTATCCACCTTTTTTTTTTTTTTTTGCAGATTTAAAAGTTGCAGGCTGACACTGATGCGTCTTTTCTGACATTTCCTCTCCTCTCTCTCTCTTCCTCCAGCATTTTTAATCTGGCAGAGCTGCCTCAAGATGTTGGAGTGACACCTCTTAGAGTGTGTTTTCATCTGAGTGCTTTTTGGTTCATTTTTGGTAAAGATTGGTACAAGATTTTAATAGGCTCCCATTAGACATCCTTGTAAACTGCCTTAGCCAGCGCAGATGGTCATTCACAGAGGTGGACACTGAGCATGGGGGGGGGTGTTCAGATGTATGCACGCTGCTTCCCACAAGCTCCAAAAACTACTCGGCAATAAAAACAGCTTAAATGAAGCGACACGCTTTGTGTTGTGTGCAAAGTAAAATCCAGTGGAGGATGTGCTCTCATCAGAAGGACTTCCCCGCAGCTGATTCATGTCCCGAAAAAAAGAACCACAAGGACTTAAAGCGGCTGCCAGATCAAACACCCTCTGTTTTTTTAACTTCTTTGACTTACCCATAAAACAGCAGGGCAGTGATTGGCCGATGCCAAGATGTATCCGTCTCCACTTGGTGGGACATCACTGCAACTCTGAAATTCTTTAACTTAGCCCAGGCCGTGTGGGGGCCGAGAGAGAGACGTGGCAGGAGTTCTGGTGATGGTGAGGCTGTTTACTGGCAGGGGGAAGACTTCAACACCAGGCCTGCTTCCCGGTTTATCACGAGAGCTCGCCAGCAGCAGCGAGCTGTAAGAGGGAGGGCTGTAAGCAGATGGGCCACAAGCACGCACCTTCAGTCTAACTGCCGCACACTATATCATGCCACCCTGTTGGCTTTTGTCACACACACACACACACACACACACACGCACAAACACATAGTGAGTGAAATGACACTGACAAAAGTGCTAACAGCTGGGGGTGTAATGTGTGAAAGTGGTAACAGTTGTAAAGTCATACAAAAGAGGTGACGTATCGGCTTCTTTTTATGTGAGGAAAAAAAAAAGTGTTAAGTGCTCATGTAAAATATCCTGTTTCAATGACACTTTTTGCTTAACTGCTTAACAGCCCCATCAGTGCATGACTAGTGAGGACACTGCCTGTCCTCTGAATTTTATTGTTGTTCATACAAAGACACAATTTATTTAAAAATGAGAGGTACAGTCAGGTATTTATATTTTTTAAAGAGCCATAATCAGAGGGTGTGTGTGACTGAAAACGATCTTCCATACATTTAGTCAAAAAAATAAAAACTAAGAGCCTGAAACCATACTCCTATCTCTTGGATGACTTGGATATTTTTAAAGGGTAAGTACACCCAAATTACAAAACAACATGTTTCCAGTTACCCCAAGTTGTATTTTGCCGTGCATAGTTTTAGTTTTATGTGCAGGTGTTCTGAAAAATACCTTTCTTAGATTGAGTGAATTGAATGGAGCGGGTGAATTTTGCACCTGTTCCTCAAGCACTGCAAGAAAACCCCGGATTTTTGACAGTAACAGCACCGTTAAGCACTGTGCGATGACACCTAGAGTTGATAACACATTCACAGCCAGCCTTGACTCCTAGAAAATGGTACACCGCTAAAACTTCCACTACTAAGCAACTCTTTTTCTTTTTCTTCCATTTGAGATAGGACAAGATTACAGTTTGAGATTGAAGTAGCAAATATATTCAGGGTGAAATCCCACCTCATGATAATAAGGGCACGTTTTTAATGAAAGTGTCTGCCAAATCGCAAATATTCTACCTGAACATATCAAAAAACATATTTTATTTATCCTAAAATATCAACTAATATAGTATCTGCTTATAGCAACACAACTATTAGTCATTGTGGTTGGGTTGAGAATTAGAGAAAGATGGTGTTAGTTAAATATTGTCTGGATAATTCACAGACACCACAGAATAGTTCTCACTGGAACTACTTTCTACCAAAGAAATAGTCCCTCCAATGAGAAAATACTAGTTTTGTGATTCAGGTGAACTAGCTCTTGAAGTCCTGGTTACAGCCATGAGTGTATAGATGGTCTTTATGCCACACTCTATCACTTAAAGAGTAAACAATGAAGGATTTTGATTTGCACACCATACTGTTGAACTTTGCTTGGGTTGCGGATGTACAGTCAGTGTAGTAGACACGTCTGCCGTGACAGGCAGGTGCTGCTGTGTGATTTAGGTTTGGCCGACGAGTGCTCAGCAGAAGCCCCGGCAGCTTTAGCATGTGTTCATTAGTGAATGCTGGGGAAGCTTATCATTCTGAATGGCCTCATTAGTGATAGGGATTAATGTGCGGCAGGTTCATTAGAGAGACAGGCGGAGGAGTGTGTTGCCAGAATTGCAACAAGGCTGCTTGTGCGGACTGGCCCTCACCTTTCCTGTTGTTTCAGCTATTGACGGCAAAGCCTCTGAAGACGGTTTTGTCTTAGCAGATGACACGGTGTGTTTTTAAAGTTGAAGATGCATAATGACAAACACTTGTTGGAGTTTGACAGCAGTGAAAGGACAAATAGCAGTATTTCTTATTTTACTAATACTACTGCACTGTGTAACAAATGATTCTGGTTCTTTCATTATTAAGGTGAAGGTCTGCATAAAAATGTGTTTGTGCTGTTTCAGTTTTAATTGCTGCCCTGGCAGTGTTGTGTAATTGTAATAAATCACAAACACCACAGAGCGTATACACTTTAATGTGTAGGATATGACATAACAAATTAGTAGGATATTATAGTGGTATAATACCAGCAATGAACTACTATGATTTATGATTTAGAAAATTTGAAAAAACAATTTGTTCAGCAAATCCAAACCTTTCCAACTTCTTATAGCAGTCTTTTACATCTACAGTTTCTCTTATCTTGCACTGGTTTTTGAAGAAATCCTAGTTAAAGTGTGCGGCAGGAAATGTATAAAATGACCTTGCAATAAGTATCTTTGAGCAGAGAAAAATATTTGAAGATATAGATCTCAAGTCCAAGATCAAAACTTTATTGTACGCAGTGTAAATTCCATCTACAGCCCGGCATGCATATTCTGATTGTTAAATTGAGCTTTCCATGTAACTCTCTTCTCTTTGCATTTGAATTACTCTGAGCTGCTGGTGGGCCGGTGCGCACTTGTCCTGTGCCAAAAGCATGCTGTGAAAGGGACTTGAGCTCTGCACATGTGTGCAGCACATTAAATATTAATTGCGGCGCTATCGTGTGTTGTTTTATTTATTAAATATTTCACCAGCCAACATTCAATGCCCGGTTTGAGTTAAAAAGTTCAGTGGAGCGCATTGTTTCTTCATGCAGGGTTTTAAAATGCCCATGGGTCAGAAAAAGCTCTGCAGACATGCTTTGCTCCTAGTGTGTTCACAGTAAACCCAGAAGAAACACTGCTTTTGTACTGATGCGCTGCTTTCGTGTGTTGGCTCATGTTGGGCTTCTGACGTTAACTATTCTCTTCTATTTACACTCACTAGTTACCTCGTTACATACAGTAGTAGTTTGCTTTGTCTGTTGTGGAGTGAGCTGTTCCTCTGGTGGATTCAAACGGCGTGCACATGCACAAGGGATCGGCAGGAAATGATACATAATGGATGAAATTTGAAGTCAAGAGCTGACACATGCCCACGTTGCATGTAATTTGTGCTCATGTGCATACAATATGCCATGTAATGACATAATCCATCTGAAGAAGTAGCATATTTACATCTGCACATGTACTTACAGTAATCCATAAAGCAGACATTTTCCAATGCAAGAGTTGCTCGTCTTCTTCTGTTGTATTTCTGACAGAGAAGCTGCTCAAAGTTCTTTTTTCGTTCTTCTTTTCTTGCCCCCCAGAGATCGGGGCAGGCTGGTTGCCGACTGAACGTAATTTTGAACGAAACTCCGGGATTTGTATTACTAAGACGTTCTTAGCATTAGCTCTTGTAACAGTTGGCACCAAATCAACCAGAACTGGAATCATAAGGATTATAACTTTAAGTACATTTAGTTGCCAATACTTGTACTTTTTTACGAAAGCTGACCTTGGGACTTGTAATAATGTATTTTTATAGTCTGGTATTATACTTTTACTCACAGTAAGTAAATAATCTGAATATTTTATATCTCTTTTGAAACACTGAAGAATTTTCCTTTAATTTGACATTTTCAGTCTTCAGATTTGAACAGTCGCACTTTCTCAAAAATTAACACACAATTTAAATTAGCTGCATAGCATGAAATTGTTCTGATCTTAAGATACATCCAGCAATGTCATCAGTGTTCAAGTGATTTCTTTACTGTGAAGATATAAATGTTGACAGCAGAATTGTTTTTCCACTCTTAGAGTTGATGATGCCCGTTTTATTAACTAATAGCTCTGGGCTTGTAGAAACAACAGCAAATGGCTGATTCCCCTTTTTTTTTTTCTAACTCTGATATTTGTTAGCTTTGTGGCACTCTCAAAAATGCAGCTAACATCACAGCCACCCACCGCTGGCAAGGCATTAGTATGCAACAGATGCTGCATGGCATCGCAGTGTTTCTCTTTCACAAAGACTGCAACAGAGCATCAAACGCAAACTCAAACACAGTTGTACTTGACAGCAGAAAGAGAGAGCAGAAAGAGTCGGAGCAAGCCAGCGATACCAGGCTCTGCTTGTCTGATAACTGTCTCCTTCCCAAGCTTACCATAAATTCAACTTCCAGAGGTGCTACACCTGTTGTGATGACAAAGCAGCGAAAATGGAGTACATTTACATATGAGCCTTTCATAAATAATCAGGAAATTCAGCAGGCACACAACACATCGTGCTTGGGCCTGTAGCTGGAGGGATTTTTGTACAGTGTGTTAACATTATGCAAGCAGTGCATCATCTTTTTTCTTCATCTATTATCATTGTGTGATCATGTTTTCCCCCTGATGCATTTCTATCCTGATGGAAGCAGTTTGGTCACTACAAGTAATTTTGGACAGCATGATCATAACGTTCGAAATCTGCCACGGTCTTCTCGGTAATCCGACTTGATCCAAATTTAATGTGCATTGAGCATCTTTGAGAGATGGAAGGAGCAGTGTTTGATGCATAATTCCCTGCTGTCAGCATGAAGATGGAAAGCCAGAATGACCCCTCAAAATCATTATGTTAGCCTTGATAAGTGCTGACCTTTCCTTCTTAGAGAAGGCAAAATACCATTCGGAGAAGGCGTCTCGCAGCATTAAAGAGCTCACAAGAAGTCTTTGCTCTTGTGATGAGGTTATTTCGGTCACGGCCTGTTTTTTGATGGAATTTTAGAAGCAAACAATTCAAAGATCAAATGTGATTGGCTGCCAGGCTCATAAATAAGGCCCTAAATCTGTGGCTTACTTAAACTATGTGCAGCTGTCATGATCATTAGGCATGATGATCTCTTCCCTTTGTGCCTGAATACAGTTATGATTCATACTGTTATTGTTTCAACATTTTTGGGTCCCGGCATCCACGTGGCAAAAATATGCCAAACATGAATTAAATATAACAAAAAATAATGAGCCGGCAGTGCTAGCATTGCTGTATTTTTAAAAAAAAATGGTGGATATTGCAGATAAACCTGCCTCTAGATTAAATTCCCCCCCCCCCCCCCCCAATTTAAATGGATGTGCTTTATTTATATGGAAATAAACAGCATGATCGTGAATGTTATAAGTTGGCAAATGAGCGAGTGATGAAAGCGCAGCAGTGCCTTACTTCTCCTGCGCGTTGCAGCTCACCACACATAATAGCACCACCAAAAACTTTGACCTGAATAGCAACAACGTGCATCTCTGTCATTGTAACGTGAGCATAATGGATTTTCCCCCTCATAACTGTTTTAATGGACTTATTTGCATAAGGAAATGAGTAAATACAGTATATGTGCTATCTAAAAATAGCAGTGAATGAGGGATTTCATTGGCTGTATAAAATTGAATTCTGAAGAAGATGAGTGAAGCTGACACCTGTGTCAGTTTTATTTTCCCTCGAGCCAACATGGAGCTCAGTATGTCTGACTCACAGGGATGACAGATAACTTTTTTTTTTTTTAAAACATATTTTTTCCCACCGCTATGTTGAACTTGCCAAGACATTTAACTGGCTTCTCCCCCCCCCCCCAGTTGCTCATGAAGTTGATGAAGTCTGTTAGAAGACTCAGGACGGAGTTTTACAAGATCTGTGAGAGTTTGGTTCAGTGAGCCTCATGACTCCGTGGTGTTATTTCTTTTAAATTACACCTTCACCTTTCATACTCAAACATATTTATTATGAGGGAAATAAAACATATATTAATGTTGTGGCATTTTGGGTGATAAATGACGCTCTAAATCTTGCATCCATATACTCCAAATTAAGGTTTCATTTCATTATAAATTCTTGTGTATTGTCTTATCTCAAGGTCAGGCTTTGAAATTGTTAATGTATGTTTTTCTTTGCATAGTGAAATGAAGGGTTGTGATTGACCTTTCATTTAACCCCCCCCCCCTCAAACAGCGATGTCCAATCACAGCTTAGCAACCGGAAGCACAACAGGCCTGTCGACCTGAGATCCTGATCTCGTAATTATGAGAAAAGATCTCGAAATTACAACAAGATCTCATAATTATGAGATGTTTTCTTGTAATTACGAGATACTTACGAGATAAGGTGTCTAATTTTTTTTTCATTTGTGAATGCAATGCACTTCCGTAGCTCTACCATGCAATACATGCACAAAGCTGCTCCTTTATTTCCGTGTCTTTTCATGGGTCATCATCTGGTGAGAATGCTGACTTTTTGCCTGGGACATGTAGCTTTAGCTTCAGGATTTTAGCTCAGTAGCCATTAAGTGCGTATTTAAGACCCTTTTACAGTCCTCTTGTACGAGTCAGCTGAAAACAGTAAAAAGTCAGCTGAAGACTATGTTTTCAACCAACTCATGGTTTTTTTTTTGGGGGGGGGGGGATGCGTCATTTCAGCCACACACAAATCCACACTCATGCTAGAAATGAGAAGGCTGCTTTTGTTTACTTCTGTGTGAAATCAACGATCCGTTGTTTAAAAAGTGAATATGAATTTTGAGTCGTGAATGTCACTTTTATCATATTTAAACTGCGTTTTCCGTTGGAAAAAGGGAAGCTTGACAGGAGTAGCAACAGTAATTGAAGACCCCCGAAAGCCTCATTACAGCAGAACAAGCAAAAAGCAAAGATTTGATATGTGAAGTTTGGTGACCTTTTATTCTGAGAAAGATGAGTGACAATAAGAGGAAGGCATAAAAACAGACTCTGTAGATACATAGTTCTCATCTGACAAGTGCTTTGAATTTCAGTCACCACTGGTGAAAAATGAACAAAGTAAACTGCTTAAACTCGGGTGGAGGAAAGCTTTGTTTGCTTATCTGTGTGTACACATTTGTTATAGCAAACGCAACTTGAATTATAGAAACAAACACTTTGCATGTTTAACTTGGGTGGGGGTCGGGTGTGTGTGTGTGTGGGGGGGGGGGGGGTGGATTTTCAGCTGTTCAAGTCAAGTCAGAAAGATCGCTGCCAAACGAAACCATTAAAAAACACAGTCCGGACAAACACAAACAATCTCTGCAGCAGCAGGATTGCTTGTCTTTTACTCGCGAAGTGTAATTTATTTCAAGAATGTGGAAGATAAAGAACAGATCTATCCCTTTGGCATGACAAAGGAGGGCAGCGGCACAGATACGCAGTTCATTACTAGCAGGCAGATATAAGTTTAGAGGGATAAGGGAGCACAGTGTGGCGGTTTAAAGCAGAACTTTTACAAACACATGTTCAAGCACAGAACAGTGTTTCAGCATGAGCTGCACCAAAAAACAGTGCAAAACCCTAATAGCTCTGCTAATTTGTGGAAATCTAGTATAATACATGTCCAGAAATAGTTTTGAAACTCACTTTTTCTACAAGTGTTTTAACAGTTGCTCAGTTTTATTATATTTTTAACCAAATTTCCTGAACTACGACAAGTGACCACACTATTTAGCACTTGCAGTGTCTGAAAATGGCAGAAAATGATTAAATGGAAGACTGCAGCACAGTATTATATGACATGATATGAGTGAGCTACCATGCTAGACACGGACCAAACCATAGGTTTAATGCTGGCTACAGTCGCCCTTACGTCAACATATTTCATTTGTTTTCCTATAAAACATCCTCTTGTGGCCATTAAAGCATGAATATTATTATAGTTTAGGCAACTTTAAGGACATGATTGTGGTTAGGGAGAGATAATGGTCTTGGTTGACACTGACATGCAGCAGGAGGCAGCACGTGTTAAGGTGATTTAAACATTTAACCAAAACCATAACAGAGACTAATTCATGCATTAATTATTAATACAAAAATCCAAAATAACAGTACTAGCTCCGGGCATGAAGCTGGTCCATGATAGCTGACATTATAGTTGATAATATATGACTCAGTAGGTTTAGATGTACATCCATTGATTCCTTTGTTTTAATTATTTGGATTCAGGTATTAAAGATGAAATGTGCAACACTATTTTATTATCTGACTCAAAAACATGATTCTTTTAAGTAAACATGGTGCATGTACATATATCATGCCATCACAGACGTGCATTATTTTATAACATTTTGTTTTTTTACACACATGCTATGATGAATACAACTCTAATCCTCTTCTCAGTAATCCTTCAGAAATGATGGAATTATACTTAATGGTGGTGGCTGCATCATGGCAAATGCTTTGCATTTTCAGAATAGCTTCTGTTGTTCTTGTTTTTCTTCCTCTACAAAAGCAAAATCATCACGGTTCAAGGAACAGGAGCAGTTGTGTTTACCTCACTTTGTAATTACACAGAAATGTTTTTTTTTTTTTGGTGCTGCAGTCGAAATGTTTAAAGGTATACTGTGCAGGATTTGTCGTGTAGTGTTTGTAAACACACAGCATTCAAAGATGGCCCCTCCTCCCCAGCGCGAGAGGGAGAGCAGCAGTGGTCGAGCGACCTAGGGAGTGAATGAAGAGAGCGATCAGCACTTGCGAGAACAAAGCTGTGAATCAAATGAAGAAAACGTTATTTTCTGATTGTTTCATGGCGGTTACGTTCTAAAGCACAAATAAACATGCCCACACCCCCGCACACCCCCGCAAACCTCCACACAACCCCGCACGCCCCCGCACACCTCCACACAACCCCGCACACCTCCACACAACCCTGCGGGAAGACGCTACATTGCTGGATTTTGTGTGAATGCAGAGCTTCATCCTGTTCGCTGTGGCCTCTCTGCTCTGCGTGTGTGTAGCTCGGCCCCGCCCTCGGTCAAGCAGACACACAGACCTGCTGCTCTTTATATTATAATTTATACTTTATCATAAGTGATGATTGAGAGGGATTATTTTTGTATGAGTCTATACATTGTTTTTTTAGGAAAATCCTGTATAGTGCACCTTTAAAACAAAGGCCCAAAAAATAAAACTAAATGTGAGTTTTGAAATGAGGGAAGAGCATAAACATGTACAAACACACTGACAACACTGAGCTTAATTTCAGAACTAAAGCAAACTATGTTTAATTTGTATTGTTTAAATCTTAAGGACTGAAGGAAGCGTTTTTTTTAGGGTTTAGGAAAGATAATATCTAACTATTACATGTACAATACATAGCTAATAGACAAGAGTTCTGAAAAAAAAAACATATTTAAACTTTAGCATTTTTATAATAGGATGGCATCCAACATACAGACAGATTAATTATGCAACACGAATAGCTCATCAGATTTCCTCCGAGGAATCAGACTGTTTTCGGTTCTGTTTGCGCCAATTAAAAACCATTAGATCGCAATGAAAAAGCAATTTTCAAGATATTTGTACCTAATTCAATTGTAAATCCTGTTACAAGTGCAGTTAATTTGCACTAGTTTCCCCTCAAGGCTTCAGGTAATTTGCACACAGTCTTCTTTGTGCCATTTTGAAAAGTTCAATACAATGGGCATGAAGAGGCGCAGAGAGGGATTTTGGGTAGAGTTAATTGGTGCAAAGCAGAATGTGGTGGAGCGTTTCAAATCTACCTTTTATGCAGAGAGTGAAAGCACTTGTTTAGTTTATCAGAACTTTGGGTATAATATTCAGCTGAAAACAGGTCATTTATTTCAGCCGCTGGTACATTTGTGCTCAAATATTGAAAATGAGCAGCATGAACAGTCATATATTGTATATTTTTAGCCAGTCCATAGAGTTTTTTTTTTGTTTTTTTTTAAACTAAAATGTGAATAAAACAGCACATGGCTTCAACTGGGAGTTAGGAGTCAGTTTGAGGTCGTATCAGCATTACTCGCCTTGTTTTTACTCTTCCTCACAATAACTTTACTGTCAGCGCACACGTCGCCTTCTTCGTTTCGTAGCGACTAACAGTTGGCATATTTAATTTTCTGTACATGGCAGTCCCGACATTTCTTTTGGTGTGGGAAAGATGTGGATCGCTTGAAGCAGATGTGTCGAGGGAATTAAAGTTGAGCCAATTAATTATATTAAATTCAAAGAGCAGGAAAAACCCCTCGAGCCCCCCCCCCCCTCCTCGATCATAAACTAAATGATTAACAGTTCCTCTTTTCTCCGAGTCGGTTGTCTTTCACTGCCTGAACGTGACAGTCCACTGTACCTTCAAGTAAATCTCAAATGCCTCCCTCTAACAGAGGTCACCCTTTTGCAGCACCACATAAAACACTCTTAGGCTGGACGATACAAATGATAGGTCAGGTAGAAATGAATGATGACAGATATTATCACACTTTCATAGGAGCAAGGAGAAACGCTCCTTGGCTACATTACGGGCTAGTGTTAGGGACAGGGTGACTATCATGGCTAAAGTTGTATTGTTGGCAGTCAATCTAATCCACCCTTTGCGTTTATGGCTGACTTTCCTACAGGGTCACAATTGACTTAGAAGAAAAGAAATACACTTTATTTTTTCTATATAAAATACACATATTCCTTAGAAGTTGATACAGATAAACCTTTAGTTTAAATCTTTCTCAGTGTCATATTTTTAAAGAAAAGGATGGCACTAAAAACTTTTAATGTTTCAAAGATCTCTCTTATGCTCCAGCAGTAGGCTTTTAAAACAGCTATTAAAACATGCAGTACTAACACCAACGACTTTGATGTCTTATTTAATGGAATATTTTACTGAAAAGCACGATAAGAGCTGATTAATTCATAAAACACACTTTTGGCGGATTATAAAGGAATGCATTTCACTTGTGCATGATATGAGCAGAGAGCAAGTTTCATTTAAATGTAAATTGTAGAGTAGCCTCAGATACATGTGAATCCAAACGCGGCTAAAATAGTAGTATTTCTGCATGTAAACAGACTGCGAAACTATGGAAGCAAACGGGACTTTTGTATTAACAAGATGAAGGATATCACATTCCTTGCTGCTAGTTAATAATAATGTGCCACTGAAGGGCACATCTATGATATTGATGATACTAAAGGCAAGACCTGCCTTTGTGGAAGTATTCCTACCCTTACTCCTCATAAAAAAAGCAGTTTAATCTCATTTATTGGTGATGTGCCTTATGGCCACTTCAGAGCGGAGATTTGTGATGAGACATAGTGTAGCTGTTTCAGGGCAGAAGAAAAAAAAAAAAATCACAGCTCGGTGAACTACATCATCTCAGGCTGTAAGAGACTCACTTTTCAGCGTGTGAGGTGATTCGTGTAATCAAATCACAACCTGTTGGTTTTAAAATGTGTGTCAGGCTCACTTATGTTTCTGTGACCAATACAAATGCAGGATATTAAAAAAAAAAAAATCAAATTTTTGGTGAAAAAACGGAGATCTGTAGGTCAAGTAGTGTGACAAAAGGATCTCATTGTAAATACAGCTTAATATAACCGGTATCATCCAGCTGGAGTTGCAGGAAACTTTATCCTCTATTTTGCTTGAGGTTGTACCACCACTGCTTAATTGCATTTTTGTCTGTATGTGTTTTTAACTACGCAAGATTTGAGCTGCCACTCATTCATACAGTGCACCCACTCCACCGAACCATTACACACCACACTGTGCGATGATGTGCACCTGGTTTGGGCCCGTGTTCCTCCCCCACAGTAAACTAAAACATACACAATTAGCAGGTATATTCATCATAGAGGCTATAATCGCAAAACTGGTGGGCACTGTGCCAAAACAGACCACGAATTGTTACACGGACAGCAGCGGGTGTTTAAGGCTGTGACAACCTGCTGTTTAAACCATATTTTCCACATATGTTTTGCTGTGTCAGGTTGCACAGGTGAAAGCATAAATGCAGGCATACCTTCCTCTCTCTGCCTACATGACAATCACAAAAGGAACAGTCACAGGGGCTACTGGCCTAAAGGCATGACAGACTCCACAGACTATAAAATATCAGTGCACCTATGAGTTTTAAAACTTGGCGCACAGGCCTAATACATCAGTTATTGGTAATGATACAGCTTAGTGATCATTATATTTCTCATGTACCTCCCAAAATAGGGAGGGAATGAAACCCATCATTATGCAGTAAGTCCCCTCTACAAAATCATCCATATACGCATTTATGCAAGTCCTTGTTGCGGTTAATATAGCTCTTAGCAGCCGAAACAGACTCATCCAGCTTAGTTGGTTAATTAATCTTTTTCTTGTTCCTGCTTTGTTTCTTTTTGTTGTCTGTCGGTGAATGTGTGTTGCTGGTGGTGAACGATAAAACCAGTAACTTGTGCAAACGTAACTCAATTACCTCACATAAAAAAACCACCATAAAGGATAATACAGTAATACAGGCTGGAATTATTTACCTGTTAGCTTGGACAGTAGCTTGTGAATGCACGTCAACATCGAGATAAATCAAAGTAATATGGCTTGATGGTCATCAAGGTTGATGCTGAATTTTGTAACCACTGTAGATGCAAACACTCGTCAAGCGGACTGGTCACTTGGCAACAAGATAATGATATTTTGAGAGCTTAAAAAGCACAGGTGTGAATAATAAAATTAATGATGGCTGAATTCCATTTAGGCATTTAGAGTTTAAAACATTTTCTCTAACATTTTTCAATATTGCAATTAAATGCAATATAATGTTAATAAGTGTCATTCAATTATAGTTGTGGATAGATGCTGATAGGGGGCGGTTTGATCATAAACGTAGAAGCCAAAGCAGGTAATTACTGTTAACAACTTGGTTTGGCGTGAACATTAACATATGCATTGTGAAACTCTGCCCCCTCAAAACAATTGACTGCATGATGCACAACAGTAATTTCTGCATCTATAAAGTGCAATGCATTGTGGGATTGTAAGCAGAAAGTAGTGCATATACTAAATTTATTTCATTGTAGGAGTTTGGATACATTTCAGAGGAGTAGTAAACAGTCAATATAGTGGACGACATCGTAAATTGGCAGTGATTTTGGACGCAGATGGCTTGCACTTGTATGTATTTCCTTGAATATTGAAGGGCCCTTGACTTTGCGTTAAACCAGTATTATATACACACCTGGTTCATTGTGATAACAATTTAGAGTCTCATAGTAAAGGAAAGAAGGACACTTTGAGGGGTTTGTGTGTTCTTTGATTTACTTGCACTATAGTTGCAAGAAACTGTGCCTCTTTCGGGGATAAGGCCATCAATCTCTCTGTCTCTTTCACACCTTCCGTCAGCCTCTTTCTCTCTCTGTTTTTTTTTTCCTCTTTGTCGGTCGATGCAAAGATGGGAATGTTTGTTTTTCACACCACAGACTCCTCTCTACCTTTAACTTCCAAATCAGTACAATGTAAGTGCTAGAGGGTTAATCTTCCGTGAGTCAGCCACAAGCTTACGTAATCTCATTTAAATTGTTAACTGACTGCTGCTGTACCTCCATTTTCGTCACAGTAAGGGTCTACGAACACGAAGAAGAGTAAACATAAAATAAATGAACCATACTGATTTCATTTTTTTTTTTTTTTTTTACTTTGAGATGTCAAAGTGAGATAAGTTGCAAAAAAATAATCAACCCCAAGAAATTAGGTGGCCACTTCTCATTTGGCCTCTGCAGCAATCACAGTAATTATTGGCTGTGTGTACTGTAGTTGTGTATTATGGGGACAAATGTCACCAAGATTTCTTGCTGAGATAAATGCTGCCAGCATGCCTGCTAAAGAAAACTAATTAACTCCACTACCTATGGCATTGTATCACTGCGGCTTTCTATATATCAGATAGTGACTAGAACAAATTAACGCCTGTGTCCTGGCATAGTGGCGCGACCGTTTCATTTATTTCATGAATATATCAGAAAAAAACAGCCGCTGTGGTCAGATAAGATTATCTGACAAACCTGTTTGACAACCAAACAGGTTTTATGTACAGAGCTGCGGGGGAGAACAGTTTCTTGTTAGACCAAAAATATAAATTCTTCAAACAGATGCATTCATTACTCCTGCCAAGGATATCATTTTTTCCCATCTTAGTTTGTGTGTCTGTCAAGATATCTCAACGGCACAGTTTATGTGCAGTTTACTGACATCTGCGTATTCATCAGATCTGACCGGCCTGTCTGTCGGTTGGGTGGATTTTGTGTTGCTATTTGTTGCACCCACCGGTGTGTGCACTGGTATTGTAACTATATCGACCAATTACAAAGTCAAATTCCTTGTCTAGTGGTTGTTCTTGACAAATCAACATACTCAAGTGAGCGAGCTGGATTTCAAAGGAGCTCAGTCTGTTCAAAAGGCACTTGTAAAGAGGAGGTGGGCTTTTATACCTTTTTACATCTAAATAGACATTATTTATTGTCATTCTTGGCGCAACTTGTGCACGGAAGCCCCGATTTTCGCTAAAAGCAGAGCAGAAAATTCCAGCTCATGAATTTGAAATGTAGCTGTAGCCGTAAAGATGAAGCAATGCTCAATAATTTAAGGCACAAACAAAAACACTCCAACATGACTCCATTTTTTGTCTGAAAAGTAGCTCCCATTTGTGCCATTTTCTCGCAGTAGGTACTGGAAACAGACGCCCTGATTTGCCTCGTGCTCGCTCGATGAGGAAGTCTAACAAGGGCGAGAATTATGGAGTTTATCCGAGCAAATGTAAGAAAGCAAGGCAAGGCCATTAAAGTTTAATGTTTGCTGTCCTCATGAATCAGGCACCCTGTGTGGGGAATCATGGGAAGGTGGAGATGCTTATGACTTTTTCCTTGAGGGCTTTTTCCTCGGTTTGGCATCCCCAAGGTGAACATCCTATTAACCCCTCGATGTTTGTGCAGAGACAGATTGGTTCATTTGAGTGCCAATGGACCAGAAGGCTTTTTGGAAAGTTACACCGAGACACATGCGGCTCTCTCTCACTCTGTCTCTCTTTTACACACACACACACACACACACACAAAGCAAGCGTCTGTTGGCAGCTCTAATAATGTAAAACATCTACACCCACAGCAAGAAGGTTTTGGGTTTAAACCCACCGACTGCATTAACACTAACATTTCTTTGCATAACCCTCTAATTTTCAAGTACTTTTAATTGCCTTTAAACTGGAGCCATATCTCAGTAAGTAACTACAAGTTGTGGTCCTGTTAAAATGTAGACAGCTAATTTTAGGGGAATAAAAGCGGAGAAGGGAGAAATTTGCTTCCCAAATGTTCTTGGTCCTCGCCCACACATAGAAATGTGTCCTCAACACTGAGCAAACTATTTCAGTCAAACCAAAAATATGACTTATTGGCAGAAATCAGCTGCCCATTGTTTTCTGTGTTTATAATGTGTATGATATAGTGTCGCTAAGCTTGACACACCAGCCACATGATGTACGTCCATAGCATTTGAGCCTAAAAAGCTCTGCTGTCAGCCAGACTTATTCTGAGTCTGTCATCAAAATGGCAAAACAAGCTCCTGGCGAGATGTCACAGCGTGCACACCAGCACATTCTCTACATTGAGCAAATACAGTTAGCTTTGGAATCTGAGGGCGAGGAAGTGGTAATGAGAGGGGACCTCCAAGTTCCCTGCTGCTTCTTTACCTTAGCTGTCTGCGAGGAGCCTCGTTATCTCAGCTTTCTACTGCTGGTCGGCCTTGTTATCCTTAAGTCCTGTCTATTGTCTTATTACTTCTAAGAAGAAAGAACCAGTGTCATATTAAAAGACCAGACAGTATCTATTCATAGAAGCCAGGACCAAATTTCTTTACAATACCTCGCCTGTAGGGATTAGCTGGTATCCTCGTGGAGCTAAAATCACCTGTTGTATTACAGCGAGGGAACATCAATGGGATTTTGATAACACTGTCAGAATCTAACAATGGCCAGACATTGGATCTTCCAATCCAGTGATCATCAGTCCAGTGTAGTGAGAAATTTCCCCTCTGACTGGATTAAATGCACTGCTGTGTTGTCTGACAAGATCATAACCTTAAGGTCACGCGTAACTGAACGGCTTGTCATCGTCAAAGTCGAGGGCCAGGCCTGAGACGGGCCACCCGGTAGGTTAAAGGAAACATTCGCCCTTGCATATTATCTGCAGTCTTAATGTACTTTGCATTGAAGAAATTGCTATTAGATGAATTCATTGAAGTTTTTTTTTTTAGTGTAGAGAACTTGTTTAACCTTTCAGTATTTACTGGTTGGGTATATCTTTAAGTAATGAGCTCTTTCACGGCAGGAATAGCAAAGTAGGACTAATATGTGGACTGACTTTTTTTCTCAGAAGGAAAAAGGTGAGAACTATGCTCTCCTACAGTGCACAGTATGATGGATTTCTCTACGTATGATTAGTTATCTGTCGTCAAACTATAGCTTGTAGCGACACTGGGAATATGCAGTGTATATGTCACGCTGTATGTGGTATCAGCTGAGAAGGAAAAAGGCTCCGACAAACAGCATTTAAGCATGAAATCTAAATTGTAGAAGAGGTTATGCACTGACATGTTCACTGACAACGTATTTTGTTAGTTTTCCTGCAGTATCCGCTCTTAGCGAACTAGCAAACAGTTGCTTTAGAGCAACTTTAGACTGATTAAGAGCAACATTTTTATTAATTTGACGAATTTAAGTCCAGTAGTTTCTTTCTTTTAGCTCTGTTCTACTCCTGACAGAAATATCTAGCACTGCCAAATGCTCCATTATGTTCACCAGCTAGTCGCTAACTGTTTGTTTTGTGTTTACTGCTTGGTGCTGAAAAGGTAGTGTACAGTAGTGTTTCAGAGCTTTTTTTTGCTGAAAACAGCTGGCCCGAAAAAAACAACGCTATGAGAGAGGTGAGAGTGAACCAAAATAGTAAAGAAATAGCTGAGGCTTTACTGTTTTGGACAGCTGAACAAGGAGCTGTTACTCGATATAAAGAGAGTTGGGTGATAATACAAGCGGCTTTCACATTACACATTGTCATTTTATAAAAAATATTGATTATAGCCACTTTAAGGCTATGGAATAATCTTAGAATTATTGAAGGTCTGTGAGAGGACACCCACACAATGTTGCCATTGTAGGAAAGTTGTAACCTGCAGAATTGTTCAATATAAACGTAATTCCTCAGATACTGGGCTGTTATTCTATAGTTGTCTAACCCCAAAGCGATACAGAGCATATGCACCACTGCTCTCTGCAGAGATGAAAGCAGCACACCTACTCCCTAGTTGGAGAAAAGATGCACTGTGGCAATGTTTCCCTTAAAGGAGCAGCATGTGCAAAGAAGAAGCCTTCCTTTGGAGAGTGCACACGCAGTAGCACATGCTCCTTAAGCACAATAGACACATATATGGTTGAATTTTTAGTCTGCTCCCCTGGCCTGCAGGTTTTGGCTGTATTTGCAGTCTTTTTGAGAGCAGGAATTGTGAGAAGAGAGGAAAAGCTATACCTCAAAAAGTTTTTTTGTGGCCTGAAGTGGGGTTTTGCCAAGAACTATACAGCATGGGAACACACTTTTCTAAACTAGCAAAACACCTGCTTAGAGGAAGCTGGGCTACAGAGGATAGGCTCAGAGTCAGGAACATAGCTAAACAGCAGGGCAATACTCATTAATACTGCTATTACTTCTGCTAAGTAATAACACCTGCTGTGACAAAATAAAAAGGTGATAGGTGATTATGACAAAACAAGGCAAAACAGGAAAAAGGAAAGCGTATAATTATTGCATAAAATGCATGACAAACAATTAGAAAGAAATTAGGAAATGGTGCAAAAAGCTGTTTAGATCAACAGCAGAGATGACAAAGAAGTCATGGGTGGGCTGTGTGTGTTGGCACATTGGTAAATCAGGGGAATAAATGTTAAAAGTCAGTCTCGGAGGAGACGGGGAGCAAAAAGCAGTGACTGGGATGGGTGTTGCATGATGCTGATTATACATTCTCACCAGCATGCTGGCGGTGTCAAGACCAGCTTTTCTGAGTCAGACCCAAGTGGGGTTTGGAAAAGCTGCTTGCCATTTCTTCTTCTTATTCGCCCCCCCCCCCCCCCCCCCCCAACCCTACCCGCGTGGCAGCAGATGGGGCTCCCTTGCCTGGTGACACTGACAGAGGCAAAGAAACATGATGCTGCTGAGCAACCTGTGGACAAGCCTGGTAACCAAAACCCTGGGGAGGCTGTTGAGACTTCTCTGAGTTCATTTCCTTAATGAGATGGAAGCCTCATTTTAACACGCCTGAATGACATTTTACTGTAGGTAGGTTCACTTAAAGTCAGTTCTCTATACGTTTAAAGATATACCATATATGCTGCTCTGTCTTGTTTTTGTCAAGTGCTTCAGTTTTTGTTTTTTTTTAGTTAAAAGTGCCTGCAGACAATATGTTAGGTTTTATTCCGGCCTGATCCATATCTCCTCAGTGCTTGGAAACGGTTGGAGATGGTTTCATGGTGAGAGAGACCATCGTTCAAGACGTGTACCCGGGGTCAAGCTGAACACGTTGGCAGGGATCCAGTCTCTGCTCAAGTGTCCTTTATAAAGAAGCCCTATCAGCTCCCGGGGTGTTTTTTCTTCAGCTGACCCTGTGCTCTGACCTTCCTGCAGAGAGGGGCGAGCAAAAACAGAATTTCTCAGCAGGGATCACTAAAGCATGTAATTCATTCATTAATCCTTCTCTGCCCTCAATTAAGAATATGTGCATATGACTGATATGTGGGTTCAATATGCGTGTATCACTGATTATATGAAAATGGCCGGCCCTTTGTATTTGCAAAGCTAGAGTTTAAGCAGTTTGGAAAATTTTGTGATGTCACACGTGGATCTTTTGTCAAACTTTATTAACCAGAATATATTTCTATATTATGTTTATTATATTGCATTAAACAATCAAGATGGAAGTTACAATCATGTCATATAAGGAAATAGAATAAAATAATAATAAAAATATGTCTGATTAGAAATGAAATACAATGCCTTATCAGATCCAAATATGCTACAGTTAGATGCTATTATGCTCTACCAAATTATGCTGTAATTAGACACCACATTTAATGCTACCAACATGGCCCTATGATAGCTTAATTAGACAACGCAGGCTGTAATTAGATGAATTTAATGCCATATTGGGCATAGCCTTTATAACAGTCAGACAAAACACTGAGAGCTCAGAGGATAATATGTTTATTTGGCCTTTATTTAACATAGTTTTACTTTCTTACGGGGTCATTTGTTGCTCATTAGAAGAAAACTGTACCGTAAACTAAAGTCAGGTCACATCTGGTCGCTACTTCACACGTCCCTCGAATCCTGGATGTTCTCTGGAGCCCCGTGGAGTTTGTGAGTCGTAATACATAACGTGATACATGCTTCCTCGACTCCCACTGTTAGACCCTTATTAGACTTTCTTAGAGGGTAATTTGTGACACATTACAAAAGAATTGTACCGTAAACTAAAGTGAAATCACATATCTAACGGTTTACCATTACCTTTATTTAATAGTAAACAGTATTACTAGAAGGCAGAGACTGTTTCACCTCAGACGCTTGAGGAAATTCCAGGTATCCCCTCAAATATTGAGCAATTTCTACTCCTGCACCATCGAGAGCGTCCTGACAGGGAACATCACTGCCTGGTACGGAAACAGCACTGAACAGGACTGCAAGGCCCTGCAAAGAGTGGTTTGTTCAGCTGAACGTACAATAGGCGGTGCTTTACCCTGCCTAAAGGATATTTACACCAGGTGCTGCAAGAATAAGGCTAGGAGTATCATTAAGGATCCCAACCACCCGGATAACAGCCTTTTCTCTCTGCTACGGTCAGGAAGAAGGTACCGGATACACCAGGCCAGCACTGAGAGGCTCAGGAAGAGCTTCTATCCTCAGGCCACTAGGATCCTAAATGAGGTCACTGTCTAAGACTGCTGCTCCATAGATTTATTACCATTTTTATTCCTCCTTATATCTATTTAAACTCTATTTAAGTACAAATTGAAGGAACTGGCAGGATCACATTTCACTGTGATTGTACCTTATATGATTACATGTGACAAACTTGACTGAATGATTGATTAATTCATTGTGGTTGATTTATCCCAAAATCAGACAGCCATCAATAACCTCCACCCTCCGCGCCACGTGATTGTAATGACTTTGCAACAAACGAGACGTCACTGCCCTTAATTTAATTAACTTTCATCTTTATTGGCTTAATTGTTTGTGACAAGACGTTCGCCGAGACATGGACTAGGAGGGTGACTGGGTAAATGATATGGCAATGAGTAATTAATGTGTTTCTTAATTGGACTGGAAGCTGTTGGGTTATGTGTGGATCAGCAGTGTTCACTTAAATTCAACAAAGTTATATTTGATTGAGTGGATGGAGCGATTCCTGTGTTGTCTGTAAAAGAAAAAGACTTGTTTTCATTTTGAATTGGGAGACAGGTTCAAATTTGGTTTTAAGATTTGTTTATTCCTTTCCGAGCTTTTCAAATGTGCCCAGCCAACACACCTCAGCACCTCTGATGTGTGGCACATACTAAGGCGGTCCACTGAACGTCTCCCAACTGGCTTGTTTGTGATAACTCAAGACGACTGTGAGCGTTGAAGAGATACAGCAGCTTACGTCTATAGTGCCCCCCCCCCACCCTTTTGTTTAATTAAAGCCTCTTTTCACATCAAGAAGGCTTTGAAAAACCTAAATATTTAATGGAGAATTTATCCTCAATGAATGTGACTATTAAAAGAGCACCCAAATCAATCCAAAGTGCCCCTCTGAGCACAATAAATCCATTTTATTATGAAAACGGAGGGAGGGCATTCATCAAATATGTAGTCTGTCTGAGTGCTATTCAAATGATTGGCTTGGTGTTTAGTCAAGAGAAGTGATTCTAATTTAAATTGTCTGGCATGTTCCCTGGTTTTCAGAGCAAACACCGCTCCTGAGCAGGGACACTGAGGTCTTAAAGTGAAATTATACTTTAAAAAGCATCCACACATCCTCTTGGACATCTTAGTCAAGATCATCTTAGGAAATAAATAAATCCCTCTAAAAGCTATTTACAAGAGTACCAAGGTTACAGTACAATGATATTATCAAGGAGAAACAGCTTAAGATGTGTCATTAACAGTAAGTACAACACAATATTTGGTGTGATTTTGCCAAGTACATTATCTGAGTACTTTTACCATTGAGAGTGTAATATTTAAAGGTACAATCCAAAATGCATGTATAGAGAACAACAACTCTGTTTATATAAGAAACCAGAAAACAGATGTGTTGTTTAAATTGTTCTTATAATACAGTATGAGAAACAGTCAAACACAATATGTTCATAGTTTATATGGTCAAAAATGACTCACTGGGTCTTTAATTCAGCCACTCTGTAAAGATTACTTGACATTTTATTGGGAAAAACATGGTGAAATCCAGCAAGCAAGACAACCAAAAATCGACCAGGACCAGTCCTCTTAATCAAGAAAATAAACTGCTAAATGGCAGGTCAAAATACCATTTATTTGACACCAGTGGTGGTTTTTGCCTATTAGAGTCGAGAACACTGAAGACACATGAGGGCTCTAGAAAAGCACTTGGAGACCCTGGGAGACATTTTCAATAAGTTGGTTTTTCAGTATCTGAATGACTCAATTTTCTCCTTTGAATCTCCTTTGAATTACATCACATTTCCGTGCAACTAATTTTACATTATGTACATGATTTACTGGCAACTTCTAGTTCTAGTGCAGGAAGTGGTGTTATATTCACAAAGCGAATAGGAAAAAAGCAAGGGTGTTGAAAAATGACTTCTTCCCTTGAGACCCAAGTTTGTGTCCTACAGTATCAGTCCCATTTAATGCCAGATGTCAGCATCTGTTTCCAGACATTAACCAGACCTTTAAAAGCCATAACCCTGAAATGTGTCTAACCTTAACCAAGTGGTTTCAATTATGTAAACATAACCATACATATCATTAATCATGCTTCAGTTGTCACAAACTCAGCACAGTATGAATGTATCTGTAAAAAAAAAAAACATTAGGGAACAATTTGTCCTCTAGACATGTTCATTTTGTTTGATATGTTGATAAAGAACGTAATCTGCACTGCATTATGTTTCATTCAAAAGCCTCTTTTGCTCTTTGCTCTTTGCTGTTAGTAAAGTTGAGACAAACAGATGAGATAGATTGCAAGTCATTTCTATAATTTTCACAGAAATGACATGTGGTGCTGTGGGAGGAAGGTTTAAGGCTTCTGTAGCTGCTGTTTCTTAGTGCTGCCATTTCCCTTAAGGTTTTTTGGTATATTTTCTGCCTTCATTTAGTGATTAGTAGAAAAAAAGGGGGAATATAACATGCAATAAATGTCCAAGGCCAGACTCAGACTAACATCCACCTGGACACAGGATTTGAGATATTGGCTTTTCTTAGTGTAAAAAAACATTGCTACAATCGGCCTTCACAAAGACTTAGTCCATACCTCGTGGGGCTCAGTTTAGCTTCTCTAAGGTCACTGGAGCTACATGTTTTTGACCAATTGTTAGAATACAGTCATCTTTTTTTCAGCTTACACTGGTATCCACAGTGTGTGTGTATTCCCATCGACAGGGCAAGGTTGTCCCAGAGGTTTGGGCAGCTGTTTGTTTGCTCCAGAATGACCACAGGTAAGACTTTATTCAAACAGTGTGGGGATGTTTGCAGCTTTTGTTATGTCCTTCATGAAACTTTGTGGTAAAACTGACTTTCCTAACGGCTCTTAGTTGCTCTAAAGTACAGCAGAAAACACTTTACAGACTAACATGTTTTTTTCTACGTAATTTATATATTCATGAGAGACAAAAAGATCAGAATGGCCTCCAAAATGCTCTTATAACTGTTGGTAATCTATCTACTAAAGGAAGGAATCTCTGTCTGTATGTATGTATGTCTGTGTGTCTGTATGTCCTTTGCGTATCCCTTGAACCGTTCATCCGATCGACTCCACACTTGGTGGGTGTATGGCTGGGGAACAAAGGGAGTGCAGTGTCGAATTTGGTGCAATTTGGGCACGAGATACATTGAATATTATTGAACTTTGAATAAACCAGCGATCAATGAGCCGCTCCACTCTGTGCTGGGCGGAGCTTCAGGGCTCTGCTGACTCAAGCATGTCATGTGTTATTTATAACATCTGCGTATAATAGAATGTTAGTTTCTTTCATGTTGTTGGTGTATATACTCATCCACACCTCAAATCAACTGTAGGCTATTCATTTTTCTGTGTTGAAGTAGTGGCCCAAGGCCAAACAATTGGCCTGTTCTGAACAGGCACATTTTGAATGGGCACTGCACTTGTAGCTCTAAATTTGGAATACAAATAAGTGACTATAAAGCTTAGATGTAAATGGATTAGAAGTGTCCTGGAATAACCCTGAGCAGGGAGCTTTTGCTACAATATAGGGGCCAAAAAGTGAAATTTGAAAGCCAGTGATCCAAGCTTGACAAAAGTCAATTAACCCAGGGTATTACTACTGTCCACAGGGTTTGTCTTCAGGAGATCTGCACCAAATGAGATTCAGTTTTTATGAAGTGACTTGTTTTTGGTCTACTTTGACATTGAACAACAAAGAACCCCAAAAAGGAACACCGTGTGAGAGTGCATGTTTGTAAGTGCACTTGAGTGCATTGTTGGCTGGATTTTCATGGTGTGTTGAAGTGGGACTGTAGGAATCTTTAATGGTATTGCCATTTAGAGGGAATTAGTCAACTAGTGACTGTGGAGCAGGTAGAACCAGCGAATAGTGCACTGATTTTATGAAAGGGAGTAAAATGGCTGTACTGATGATAAATGTACAATTAGGTGTTGAAATATTTTAACAAAATTGGTGATAAACTACTTTTAAATACGTCAGCATTAGGATGTCATTGTGGTGTTTGTCTTTGTCTCTCTTGTTGTAACTGTGATGAGTTTTATTCTGTTGGATTGTGATTCGTGGAAAAAAAAACAATCTCCCCACAAAGTCCATAGTAGCTGTTGTGAAGCTTTTGATTGTATCACAAGATCAGGAGTTTTCCCAGTTGTCATGCAATTGCAGGTGTTTGAATTTAATATTTTTTCTGAGTACTTTAGGGACTTCTCATCCATCTTACAGTAGATTGTCTATCTCATGTAGTTGAGATTGAAAGTTCCTTCTTGACCTTGGTAACAATTTTGCAGCTTTGAGCTCCAGAACAGCTACTAAATGGACCTTGTGGTGAGATTGTTTTGACAAGTGCTGTTCACGAGGTCAAGAATAAACATCCAAACTTATCTTTTAAGCCAATGTGGACCAGACGTCCTCAGAGAAATTTGAACATCTACAAACTCCATCTGCTGAGGAAGATTGCGTGACGTGATTTAAAGCCCTGAAACAGCTACTAAATGGACCTTGTGGTGAGATTATTTTGTCAACTGCTGTTCACAAGGTCAAGAATAAACACCCAAGCTTATCTTTTAAGCCAATGTGGACAAGACGTCCACAGAGAAATTTGAACATCAACATTTCCATGGAAACTTCCTCTGCTCAGGAAGATTGTGTGCCTCAGAACAGCTACTATTTGTTAGTCAACTACTGTTTCCAAGGTCATGGATGAACTTTGAAGCTCAGTGTAGTTTGGTATTTTGCTGAATATTCTAAACATCTCTAAATACTTACTATACTAGTATACAGCAGTAGTTATGCTGTCCATGATGCGTTTTTCAGTGTTTTAGTTGTCCAGCCTGTAAAAATCACTATAATATTACAATATTATTCCCATAGTGTTGAAACACCTATTTAATTCTGGTGCCTGCCACATACTAAAGTTCCTGAAGCACTTACATAGAAAACTAATTTCAACTAATAACCTTCCTTGTCATTAAATTGACCACGCTTCAAGCTTTTGTTAATGGTTTGATAGTCGGCAGAATTTACCACAGCTGTTATTCCTCTTACTACAGTTCGTTTTAGTTTTTGTCTATTATTAGTTTTAATTAGCCCGCACACTGTCCCCCTCTGCCAAGGACAAAAAACCTCCAGGAATTCGGTCACATCACGATGGCCACCCCATGGGAACGTGACGTTCAGCTAGCTAACCGACTACAGAGAGGCATTTAAAAAGCCTGGTGGTCAGATCTTTCTATCCTCTGGGGCTACTGATTGCAACAGTTTTGCAGTAGATTCACAGCATGACGGAGACACACTGAACAGCAGCTGCCATCCTATATCAAACATAGTTCCCTGCCATTAACTTATCATACACTCTCCATGGATACCCCCTCCACCCCTCACCCCACCCTGCGTCGCAATGCATGTAATAAAGATTGTGTCACTCTGTGGCCTGATACGCTTGTCTGAGTCCATCAAGGTCCAGGTTCCTTAGGGAGGAATGAAAAAGGATTGCAAAAGCAGATCTATAGAAGTGGGGTAAAATGAGATTGAGAGTTCTTTCCCTTTTTATGTCTAGAGATTTTGCACTGATGTTCCACTTTATAACGGCATAATGACATAAGCGCTACAAATTCACAGGCATTTGGAGATAAGTGGAGGGAGTCATTGAGGAGATTTTAGGCATGATTATTACAAATTAGGATTCTTGAGAAACATGTGGGCACATTTTTATAAGGTTGGATCTGTTCATTTGAAATCCCACAAATGTATTCAAATTAATGGTGGCTGTTAAAGTTAAAAATGAGGGGAGGAATGCTGGCAACTTACACAACCTACACTGCTGATAGATCTACATACAAGCAGATAGTTTATGAGTGCTTGACCTCCTCTTCTTGCCACACGCCCACAAAATCCACTCTGACACAAAATTGTTTGCTCCAAGGTTACTTGCCTCATTGGCTACAGGCTAATAGCACTGACCTCAGTCACAATGAAAGCCTTTAAGTGCCTCGTACTTTCCTAACTCAAATGCTTCACAGACCTCCTCCTTGACACCAGTTTGCATCGATTGAGCATAATACAGTCGGCACCGGCCTAAACTTTGTTGAACTTTATCCACTTTTCCTCAACCTGTTTCAGTCTCTACAGAAGGGGGCATAAGGTGTTGCACAGGTGGAGAGAATGACAGAGACAACAACAAAAGCTAAGATAAGAGAGAGTGGTGCTTTGTTGAGCTGCATCAGGTTGTTCAAACTACAAAAAAAAAAAAGTCTGTCAGAGAAGGCTCATATTTTTCTCACAACAGACGACAGTAAAACATGTAGATAAAAACAGATAAAAATGGAATACAGTCGACCTATCTGACCTGACAGTTTACATTTCACAGAAAAAACACACTAAACCTCAAATTACAAAACTTTCTGCCAATAATGTCCAGCTATGTCGTAGCTTAGGAAAGCGGATATTGACGACTTGTTACTGCTGTACCTTGCACATGAAAGAAAAAGGCAGGTGGTGTGCAGTGTGTTGCTCAGAAGTATTTTTGAGACACTAGTTGCTGTGATGTTCCAGTATTTACAGACCACACTGCACCGACTGATGGTAGCAGACGACCAGCTCTTATTGCACTGTGGCAGGGACACACAGTATGAGCATGGATCTTTATAATTATAATGGAGAACAAAGTTCCAGCATCATTGTATAATAAAGAGAGACAAACCTATCTAAAGAAATCACCTCTGGGTGTCATTCTGCTCTAATTTACAGCGTGTCAATCTGTGGTGAGGAAGGAATAAAACTGCATTAAAATAAATAAATATAAATAAATAAAGTCAGTCAGTTTCCAGAATTAAGATGATGTATGCAGGTTTTGAAGTTTTACTGGAAATGTTAGATGGAGATTTTGTCGTGCTGTATGGTTTTGGGGATGAATTTTGATTGGCTGTCAGTGTTTCTATAGTTCATCAAATCACTCTAAAAGTGATCCCATCGTTCTCCACTGTCGTTGTCATTATAGTTGTAGTGTGGACTCCGCCATCCACTTGAGTTAGAACAATTGTCAAAGCTATATATTTATAGTTGTCGTTCATGGTGTGGATTGCCCTTAAATGACCAAATAATGTCAGTTAGCTGAGCATCATTGGATATTTACCTCTCATACTAATTCTAGAAGACACATTTTTCTCCAGATATGCAGATATCAATAAAATAAAATCAAACCTATTGACTTCCTGTTTACATAGTTGTTTTCTACTTATCGGACAGCGCTACAGATGTTTCCTAGCAACCGATTTACACATTAGTGAAGTGTTTTAATGGTGCATTCTGATTTAGGTAATCACTAGTTTGAAACTAGTTAGTAGTTACAAAGAACTTTACACACAAAGTTAGTGATGGTTTTACTAAGAGCTGGTTTAACTCAGTCCTGGAAGCACAAGGCTGCACGACGCTGAGGCAGCTCAGGTTTATTTTAGTTGATTTAGGTATTTAAACGCATTATAACACTTAAGTCAAAGCAGTGATTCTTGCATGAGGCCCAGTGACTTTGTCCAACCTCTGGAAAACAGTAGACTTATCACATATAAGACAGTTCTTGCATCTGGGACCCTCCTTTATTTGATCTTTAGCTGTGACCAGCAGTATTTCTCTTGTGCATCACACAGGCCAATGGGTCACCCACAGTGTGAGGCACCTGAACCATTTTAGATTCTGTGCAATTGTTTACTCAGTGAAAAGTAAAGAGAGCTTTCCCAGGGCTGCTGGAATTCATCACAAAGCTCCTTCAATGTCAAAATCTTGCTAAAGACGGTGCTTTCTTTGAAGTATGAAGATAACAATAACAATGTGCATCAGGGATTTAGAGCCACAATACTATAGAATAGATTGTTCCTACATGGACTGTCAACATTTTGCAGATTGTGACAGAAAGAAAAATCATCACAGTAGTATCCATTTTCATTTTTCTTGAGATGCTGGCAGTTGCTTCGTTAGTACAAGAGGCAGCAGAGGAGACAGACAGCACTCTTAAGAAGACTTTTGACAGCTGGAGACAGGCGTTTTGGAGAGAAATTGCAAATCAATCTCTTCACCCTTTTCATTATCTAACATCATGACGAAGTGAGAGTACCCAAGGGAAGTGGCAACAGATATAGCAGTGAGTATCAATAATTCATGTGTTCATATATTGGACAAATATGAGCTCACTATTGTCAGGCAGTTAGATATAATGTTACTGAAATGCAGAGGAAAGGGCCAGAAGCAATCTCAAATGGCCCAGTGATCGTTATTCAGAGGTGGTTAATTGTGCTAATTCTGGGAAGGCAGAAGATATGCTTCTGCAGACCACTGAAATTAATGTGTGGAGAACGAAATCCTATGTTGTTTAAGAAATTAATTACAAACGTGTAATGAAAATGCATTTTCATGGCAGGAATCGCCTTTCAACTGACATATTTAGTCATACCAAGTTAATGTCCCTAAGAGTATTTTTCATTGATTTTTGATGGCACTTTTTAATAGCACCCATCCACAATTCATATAATTTTGCCGCCCATGTTCTGAGCCATGTGCACCTCTAACATCTCCGCTGTGAGTCGCGTGCCATTTTTTCAGACATCCAGTAATGCTCCTTCCTGCAGTGAGTGGACATGTCCACTTCTTTTTGAACCCCGAGGACAGTTCGCCTAGAGATGAAAAACCATTTTCAAGTATCCAGGACATTCCAATGATTGCACAAATTTATGAAGATGTTGTTTTCAGGACCATACCATGATGGCAAAATACCCTGAGGACACCCTCGTAATGGATTGCGCGGACCCAAGCAACATCAGTCACCACCTGAGAGGGAAACAAGACGGGGCTGTGAGGACTCTCATTTTGATTAGGAGTGCCTCATTCACATGTTTTGCTCAAGGCCTGAGGTCTGAGTTTTGAAAGCATGGGACCTTCAATGATCTTCAACAGTTTGTTCTTAACAAGCAATGACAAACAACATCATATCCTTTCCCCTCCTCTGCTCTCCCACTCTTCAGGCTTTTATCTTTGCTCAGCCTTTGAACCAACCCTTAAGGCAGCCGCACTGAAATAGACGTGGCCCTGAGGAGGTCTGCCTCCCAACAGAATACCCTCTAAATTTTGTATCTCTTTCTTATGAAACATTTTAGTGGCCACAGGAAGAATACTGCTTATACATCTCTCCCTATTAATCACTTGTCAGTTTTGAAATCTGTACTTTTATAACAAAGTTTCCATTTTTAGTTTATGAAATTCAGCCAAAAATGTCATGAATAAACTGAAGTTAAACTAATTAGTTATCAATGTGAAAACATTGATAACTAATCCATAGACCATTTTAAGGGGCGGGTTTAACATGTTTTTGTCTGATGTGAATTTTCACATCAGAGTAAAGCATCATTATTTTGTCTGTGTAAATAATTTCTCCAGTGAACCAGCAGGGATCAGTAGAAGATGAAGGTGTGCTGTCGGTCATTTATCAAGAGTCCAAGATGTTGTGTAGAGGGACTCGAAAACTGAAGTGTTTACATTGAAATCACAATTAATGTTGATTGGTGCTGTTTTTCAATTTCGCTTGCGCTTTTCACTGACATTTAGTTTCACTTGCCAAGAAAAATATGAATAAATTTGCTCGTAAAATTGCATGAAGATGCTTTTGCTTGAGTACTTGGCATTTATCAAGGTTTACAGAAAACAAATCTGTGTGTAAATTTTGTTTAAGTCAAGAAAGACCTGAAATATTGAACAGTTTTCTTGATGAATGAAGCAGGGAGTGTAAACATTGAAAATATATGTTTGACCTATTGAACGTAAATATATTTTGAGCAACAGAACATTCATATGGTTTCCATTAATTTGGGTTGCAAATGTATAGGAAACATTTGAAAATCTGTTGCAGTCTCATCAGGAATTTTATGTAGGCAAAAACAGTTACATTTCAATCGGCATAAATCAGTCTAAAAGCCTGTTTTGGCTTCCCACATTCATCTCCAGAGCTAAGTAGTTTGTCCACTCAAGACAAATCACCAAAGAGCTTATGTACGCTGATGGATGCAGAGGCAAACAAACCTTAATACCTCTACTAACATAAATCAAACGTGCTGTACAAAGGGGCAAGAAGATAATTAGTTCATTAGCTAGAAGTTGCCAATGACAAGGTAACTGCCAGCATCCTCAACTGTGTTGGTTTGTTTCCTCACTGATACGGCTGCACTTCATCAAAGTTAGAAAAATTGCGTTGATTTTTGACCTTGGGATTGTGGCAAAATCTCAACGCAAGCCCCGCTTACTAGCTTTTGTTTTTGGACCTTTCAAATGCTTCAGGTGTCATTACGTGACCTTGTTATCGCATGTTGGATGCTCTTCACAGAGGTCAGGTGCTGACGCCTGAACCAGTTCCATTTGCTGATAAAGACCCTTGAGTTAAATTAAATTTTTAATAGTTTTAATATGACGGGTGATCTGGCTAAAATACTGTCTGAATTTGCCCCGATTCTACTTTTTACATATTCGTAAAATATTTGTAAAAAAATCTTTTTGAAAGACAGAAATGCTGATATCCTGATTCAAACTATGTATTTGTTGAGCTTACCCTTCATGAATATGCTGTATTATTTCACTGCAGTGAATTTTAAATACATTCTCCTCTTATATGCATGAGCTCCAAAAGGATGAATGAATGACCGTCTAAATCTCTTGTGTTCACAAAGCTCTCTCTAATGTGTTTCTGTCCATTGACGCATGGCAGTCATCCTTCCTGCTCGCACCACTGTAGATTCCATTACTCCTCTACCAATAAAAACCCCATTATTTGGATCATGATGTAACCGTAAAGGGTCTTTTCTCTGAATCAGACTTCAAAACAAGAACAGCTCTCTCTTGAATTTGGGGAGGGAAGCACCACTGAGTTCTCCTGTGTTATCTGGCCCACTTATTACAACCAGGCATGTCAGCTTCCAATGCACATTCATCCGTCACGTCCATGTTCTGATTTAGTTTGTCCATTTGTTGTTTGGCTCTCTGTAACCCATCTAGTTTTTGAACACAGGATGTTTTATAATCCAAAATCCTGCACAGCACTCTATTAGAAAGTCGAGTGAAATTCACACTTCAGGACATTAATTTAGATCCCGAAATATGCAGGCAGACATCCAAATCAAAAATATCCGTGAATATGGTAGAAGGTGAGGCTTTCTCAAAATTCATTTCAATTAGTCATCACTCATAAAGATGCATGCAGATTTATTCTTTTTACTTTTTCCACCTCAAAAATTCATTATATATCATTAATTTGTGTCAGAAAAAAACATAACGCCATCCAAAGGACCATATTTCACACATGACTGACAACAGACCTGCACAGATGAGCTGTCGCTGCATTGCATCCTGGTCTATTGAGGCTACTGTCATTGAGAAAATTGGTATCTGTGCTTCCTCTGTGATTGATTTTCTCCCCGTGTGATCATTTGAACTTCGGTGTAAAATGGCGGGTTCAGGGAAAGAGGCCCTTTGATTCTGAGGGACTGGCACCGAAATCCTGACGCTTTTTTCCGTAGATGTTTCAGATCACTGAATCATTTTCTGCCATCAAACGCAGCGCTGGAAATATCTTGATGTAATGTCATGTTGTCTTCTTTGGCGAGTTATCTGCACCAGCGACCACAAAATAATGAGAAATGCTACCTGTATATCACCAGTTGCTGCTTTTAGTGAGCATTTTCCCTCCAGAAGTAGCAGTTTAAATGTAATTTCATAGTTTATCTGTTGTTCTTCTACAAATATAATAAATTAAGAGGTAGAATGTAAAATATGTAAACCCTACTCATGCTTTTTTAACACTCAGTTAACTTCAGTTTGTCTTCGCAGGGCGGTAATGAGCAGTGTGTTCATGCTAATGGATGAGAAAAGCTGCATCTTTTATGCAAAGCAGTCCAACATCTCTCCTCGTAGAAGTATACCATGCAAATTGCTGTGGATCATCACCAGAGCACGGTGAACTCAGAAAGGGTCAGATACTGTATATGTGTGTGTTTCTAAGCTGAAGATGTATGTGTTATTCTCTCATGTCTAGCAGCTGAAGAAAAGCAGGACGCCTTTTTATTTTGTGCCGCATCTTTTTTTCCCCCCAGATGTGTGGAGGCAGGGTTGACATTAGCTGCACTAGCTGTGGAGTCGGCCAAACTTACTTTTGTCTCTCCATGATATTTACACACCCAACATACTCTGAAATTAATTAGAAAACAACTTAATGGAGTGGCTGAGGGCTTCATAAGCAGGCCTAACGACGTTCGCCTACACCAGGCTATTTGGAGATTGAAATCACACACAGTACCTTAATCTAATTCAAACACCACTACAAAGATTCCCATCATTATGACTGGCATCTAATTATAGATGGTGTACGCGGTGATCGACTTAGAGAGAAAATGCTCGGTGAATTAAAAAGTTGTGTGGCATGTAAATCACACTATAAGCTTTTGTTCAATCAGAAAAGGCTAAATGGCGATAAAAGGCCTTATGTCTAATTTGTCTTTAGTAAAGGAAAATAGATCCAGGCTGATTATAGGTGCTGTCACATTAGCGGCAGGCCTCAGTGGATATGTTGTTGTTCACGGCTGAGCCAGAGGAAACTGGGTAAAAGGTTGGGAAAGGTGCGCAGGCTTTCTAACTCTCTGCAACAGCCGACTGTATCATCCACTCCTCTTGGTACTGTGTTTTCTTATCTGCTTAAGATTTGGCAAGCCTTTTTCACTTTCAGTGACGCTGCAGAAAAATGTGCTGCAAATAATACGCAGGTGAAGAATTAACATTTTAAACAGTTTTATCCTGCGTTTTTATAAGTTTTACACCACTGCATCATTTCATGCTTTACTTGTTGTTTCCAGATGGTCAAGGTTGTTTATGTCCAGCATGAAGGCTTCTCCATTCAGCTGGCCTTTACTTCATCAGGACTTATCGACACCATTATGATGCAAATACACCAGATTTACCAGTTTTCATCCTCAATCCTGGGCAGGTTAATGTTAGTTAGAAACAAGAAAAGTCACCTGCATACAGACAGGCACATAGAATAATAAGCCAAAGCAACAAAAACTCCCGCACACTCAACTGACACTTAAGGTCAATTTAATGAAACCATTGTAGACCTGTCATGGCCTGATTTTATAGATGCCCTTGCAGATGTGGATTTTTTTTTTTTTACCTCTAAGTGCCAAACGCACTAAAACAACAACAAAAGAAACTGCTGGAAATGTGGCCATTCAGTGACACTCTTATAGTAATGCCCTCAGACCAACTGGGGCAAAGTCAAGGACTGTTTGTTCAATGGCGCCACTGAACAATCATGTTTTTGTGTTTCTTAAAATGGCATACCCCTTTAAAAAGTCTGTCCTGACCACTCTAAATGTGCTACTGTGGATACTTTGTGAGGTAATTACATACAAACATTTAGAAAATGAGTTTGTAGACATCATACGGCCCAGAACGGCACTGACCTCCATGATTGAGAGTGAAGAGAGATGAATGGAGAGACCTTCATCTAAAATAGTCTCTGGCCTTCTCTCCTGAGCGTGTTGTCTTACAGTGTTTCTCTCCCTTTGTATCTCTCCTGCCCGTCTCTGCTTCCTTTCTCATATTCTCTCTTGTAAAAGCCGACTCAGTTTTTATATCCCCTCTTGTCTGCGCCTTTGACTCAATTTTCACATAATTACAGTTGGTATTTTTGCCTGACCTTGCTGCATTAAGGTCACTGTTGCGTAAAATGCGAGTAATTGATGAGAACATGCCCCTGACTCCAGTCTCTTCAACAGGTTCTCTTGGATCAGATCAAAGTATTGCACTGTATTATTGAAAGAGGAATATTTGGACATTTTTTATTAAGTGTGAAAGATAAATGGGTGAAAATGAGTCGGCTATGACTCATCAAAGTGTCTGCTCAAACATCGTTTAAAGGATGGTATTAGGATGATTTTGCTTTTGGCTCATTACCAGCTTCAGTAAGCTACACTTCCCAGACTTTCTCCCCGTCTCTCTCTGCCACCTCACAGTAAAACTGATTCCACTACTTGCTTGAGAAGTGTGATCCACTGCAAATATGAAGAGGATATGAATTAACTATTGTGTAATACTAATATTAACACACTGCATTGACAGTTATTTAAACTGGCTTTGAGAACTAAAAATGAAAATCGTCTGGACTGCTTCATTTTCCATGTTGCTTTTTTTTCTACAGCTATTTATACTCTCTCTCTCTATATATATATATATACAGGTTTAGCTGCTCACAAAATAACAATGTCAATATTTTGATCCCTACCTTCAAAAAAGGAAAAAAAGTATGTCTAAACTTACTGAAATACAGTACAAGTCAGAATTGCATTGGGTCGTATATTGCATGACCTTCCCTTAACCGTTAGAGGATGGATTTGGATTTTTATTTGTTTACACGTGCAAATGATACAAATTGATACATAGCAACAGAAAATGTGATGGAGAGGTGCAAAAAACCCTCAGAGGGGCTTGATCAGGGCACTCTCCAGTGCATACCATTAGAGAAGGAGAAAGAACTGTTCAAAGAACTGTATACAAATAAAGTAGTTGACTTGATTAACACTGAGGATGCCTGATGATTCTTAATGCTTGTTACTGAGGATGAAAAATAGTGGTAAGTTTAGTGGGATGAGTTCTGGCCCAGACTGAGTTACAGTAATATATTATATGTGGATAAACCAAAGAATAGTATAAAAGTGTGGCAACCTCAGTGTTTATCGTAGGTTGGACTTTTCCCAAAATAGCAACACTTTTTGCAGTTTTAGTTGTGACTGTCTGTTTTTTCCAAGATAGAGACTCATCAAATTGTACACCCAGAAATCGTTTATCGATAATAGTCATATTAATTTTTATATTTAAAGACTGGTCATCATTCCATGGCCGAATACCAAAGAGAACATACCATGTTTTCTTAATATTGAGAGATAATTTGTTACAGTTAAACCAATCACTTATCTTAATGAATTCTTGATTTAATACGTAAGCTATTACATCGGGGTCTTTATGTGAATTAAAAACAGTTGTGTCATCAGCAAATAATACTTTAGACAGTTTGTTAGAAACATTACATAAATCATTAATATGAATTAAAAATAATAATGGCCCGAGGACAGATCCTTGAGGTACACCACAAGTGATAGAACAAAAAGAAGAATTAATATCGTTGTAAGAGACAAACTGTTTTCTTACTTCAAGGTAACTCGAAAACCAGAACAACAGCAGATTTTTTTTACTCCAAGATGGGAAAGTTTATGAAGAAGAATGGGATGACTTATAGTATTGAAAGTTTTAGATAAGTCTAAGAAGATTCCAGTAGTGCTTTCCTTTCCATCTTGAGCTTTATAGATTTCATTAACAAGATAAGAGACAGACATAGAAGTAGAGTGGTTCTTTCTGTACCCATATTGATGTGTATATAAAACATTATGCCTATCCAGATGATTCAACAACCTTTGATTAACAAGTTTTTCCAACACTTTTGCCATTACAGCTAGAATTGAGATCAGTCGGTAATGATTGAAAATAGCTGGGTCATCATCTTTGTATACCGGAATGATTTTTTATTTTCACTTCAGCAGGGACAACACCTTTTTTGTAAGGCAAGATTAAGAATGTGAGTTAAAGGCTTTAGTATTACATCCTGAACTGATGGGATATGTCAAAACCAGGAGATGAATCTTTTAGATTGTACAGGACCTCCTGGACCTCTTCCTGAGCTTCCGTAACCAGAGAAAATTGAAAATCTTCTAGTACAGGAGAATTCATAAACTTTTTAAAGGATCATTTTTACTAGGTGGAATCTTAGAAGCCAAGTTGTCTCCTATTTCAGAAAAGAAATGATTGAATTTATGGGCAATTTTTTGAGGCTTACTTATTAGACCATAAAGTGTCTTAAATTGTGGTGGTAGTTTGGTGGATTTTTTGTTTTTGTTAATAATAAAGTTAATGGTTTGCCAAAGATAAGCCATATTATTTTTAGAATTGAACAATTTGGTATTAGTAGTGTTTCTTAGATCTTTTGATAACTTGATTTAATTTGTTTCTGTAATTTTTAAATTGCACAAAATTAAATGGAGTAGGACTCTGTAGATATTTTTTTTGTAAAGTCTATGTTTAGTTTAGTTTTCACAGAAGTCAAGGATGAAAAAAAGAGAGAATAAAGTATCAATAAAATCTGCAGTTTGATTATTATCCCTGGAGTAAGTGATGTTGATATTAAAATCACCCATTGAATACCATTTTGACGAACACAGCCTTAGCAGAAAGCTCAAAATGGGCTTCTGGATCATTTCTTACTGAATACTTTAAAACAGATATATTGATACCCCTCCACCTATTTGATCTTTTCTACATATGTAAAAATGTTTGAAATTTGAGACCTTGTATATAATGGAAGGAGACTCATGTGAATGTAAACTTGGTCTCAAGTGTCTGTGATTTAAAAAATACAGAAGATACTGACAAAAATGGACCATACTGTCGTAACTCATCGGGCCAAATTGCATAATTTTAAAAAATGGAGGTTTTGTATATGATGGGAGGGGTATCACATGTAAATAAAGTTGTTATGAAGTTCAGATGAAAAAAATAGGTTGCTATTGACAAAAATAGCAAAAATAACATTTTCCACTTTGCATGCATTTCTGAGATGGTCCCTAAATTCAGCTTGCCAAATGCAAGGTGCCAATTTGCCAGTTTGTTTACATTTTGGCAAATACTACAGCAAAAAACTGGATTCTGTTCATATCAGAATAATGTATTTGTACTGGTTTACACCCCTATGAAGTAGTCAGTCAATCAGTAGTTGAGGTTTGGTCCCCACTTGCAGAATATTTCTTCAAATGCAGGTTATAACCATGATGTCAGACTTCCTGCTCTGTAACCTTAAACTGTGTATATGCAGCAGTTTCCCTGCTCTATATTTCAAGGCTTTTTTTATTGGAGTGAAAAGCCTTTCGCTTTGTGTTGTTTGGTAACACCGACCTACACACAGGCTACTGGGTGGGTGGATGTTTTGCCTGCTCTCAGTCTTTGTGCTCCAAATAATAAAAACCCATTTCCTTATTCATAATCAGAAACTCTGCTGAATGATTGAACAATAACGGCACCCTAGTAACGGGCTACCTGTTTTTATTTTTAAATTAGTCGCACAGAATCTCTTGCTCAAAAGTATTTATCTGCGAGCACATTATGAATTAAAATTAATGTCTTATGTTTTTCTGGGGTATTGTATTAAATTTTCCTTCTCCTAAAAATCCTGTCCTCTTCATTAGTTGCCTAGCAACTGTATAATTATTCCCCAAAAAGAGTGAACGTTTATTCATTTATATATTTATTTATTTAGTTGGCATCAGTGTCTGGAACACCTTGTTCCACATAAACACACTTTTAAGTAATCGACTCTGTCGGTTGATACATTTTATCCAATAAGGCCTGTGAATTACTGTTTGAAAGACTGTGTTTGAACTTGTGGCACAGAGGAAACTAATTACAGTGTTATTGGCAAACTGGCTTAGCACTACAGTACATCCAAGTTCCAATTTACTGTTAGTGACAAATATCTAATGTCTGAAATAGTTACGCAGTCTTCTTCAGTTGTTTTTCAGCAAGTTATAGACTGTGTGATGTGAACTGGGGAAACCAGGCCAACGTAATAAATCAAAATTCATTAAAACATCACAGGATTATTTGGAAAAGATCGCCGATCAACCAGGTCAGCCCTGAACTTCCAAATGAGTAATTAAACCTTGTAGTGAGCATTAGATACTTTGTATTCACAGTTTGTAACACAGACAGAACAATAAATTTAAGATAACTGCAGATGGGGAATAATGTTCCATGATGTGCGGGGATTAACATCATAAAGACTGACCTATAATAATGAGCAATTAATATTTAATGAGTAAATGAGGCATATAAGGAAAATTATAAAGAAAAAAAGGGTAGAAAATGAGATTCATATCACCAAATCCTGTAGCTGCCTTTGATATTTTCCATTGTTTTTGTGACATCTTTGTAATTTAGAATGAAATTTACCAACCCCCTAAAATGATGTGCATCAGTTAAAAGCACACATATTAAAGACTTCGTTTCATCTTCCCCCATTTATATTGAACACTTTTACCCGCTCTATTTTAATTATAGTGTTTCCAGTAGCATGTTAAAGCAGCATTGTCTTTGCTACTGTCACGACTGTTGTTGTTGTGTAGAGTAAGGGGAGGAAATGTAAGATATTATGTGGTAAACATGACTGTGGTTTAGCTTAAAATGAAGCTGCAGGACCTAATTTGCAGTGTGTTATGGTATTAGAAAACCTTTAGTGCTCTGAACAAGCGGCAGCTACCACAGCTTGAGGCTGAAGCCAATGTGGAAATACCACTAGATGCTGGCTGCAAAGAATCCCTGACTCCAATTGATTAATTTTGGAAATCATTGCTCTGTTAATACGATTTGAAGACTTATAGTAGCTTTGATGTCTGCCGCGTTGCCGTTGATTGACAGTTCGCTCACCTGCTGCTCTCCCCGGCTCCAGGACTCGCACTGAGTTGAACTTTTGGAGCTCCTGTTTAAAGAATAATTTTTCTACAGACACACAGTTCCACAATAAGTCGCAACTCTGGGCTTCAGCTATAGTTTAGCCTGATATGATGCGAGGTTTGGTTAGGTTTAGGTGCAAAATCTACTTGGTTAGGATGTCATTTTTCCATTTTTCTGGCGCCTTTTTTGCTTAATTCGGCATGAGATGATGACATTCCCATTATTAATCCTATCTACAAAGCACTGATTGGCTCAGAGCGTCTATGAGTACAACATTAGACCGATGGTGGGCAGTGATTCACACATCTTAAATCTTGCTTGTCATATCTACTTTATAAGAAAGAGTAAAGAGAACTAATGTATGCATTATTTGTATTAAAGAATAAGCTGCCATTGCATAGCCGTTTGATCCACTTAGTATAACAAGTATGTCTCTGTTGTCTAATCTGCTTGATTAAAGACAGTAGGCACATGACATGTGAAAAAGGGGAGTTCACATCTGATTAAGCTTTTGAAATACTGAAGTCTTTGACGCCCGTGTCTTATGCTTTACATGGCACAATCTCTCTGAAGCTCACTCTGTATTTCCATTAATTGCTCAGTGTTGTTGGCCTGGGAGAGGGCTGCAGAGAAACAGGAAAAAAAAAAAAAGAGTGGAAGTATAATCACCATCTGTTGTCAAGGTCATTTGCCACACTATAAACACATCCATCATGACCAGAAAATGTTCACAGTTAACTGGATATGGAGTCGTTAGTCTTGGTGACATTTCACATTCAATATTTTGGATCATTGTGCAGTATAACGGAGCAGTAAAGATGAGATATAATCACCAGACCAGATATAATCACGTATTTGATCTTTTATTCATTATAGCTACAGTGCTGAAGTTTCTTTTCAACTAATAAAAATAGCGTTTTGATAAGTCGGTAGCACGAGTCGGTCTTTATTCTCAGGCAATGTCAGGGTGTAGTGCAGTACCTCCGTGCTTCACATTCTCTATATAACCTCTTTGAGAGTCATCCAGCCAATCAGGAAAGCTCTTGCAAAGGGCAAATCCCCAACATCCTGTCAGTCACGCATACAGTATTTCCACTTTGTTTCATCTCAAATGCCAAAGCGAAGCTACATCTCTATCTTGGCAGCTTAATGCAGGTTATTTAGTGGTGAAATGTACCACGAGACTTTGAACCTGGTTGTGTGTCATCACACCGGAACTCTACTGAAACAGACATTTTTTTGGATTTGGTTCATTTACTTTCACGCCACTAAAAAAAAGCAGAACATTGTTTGGAAACTAAAGGCACATGGACTCGCATTTGTTTCATTAAACAGAGTTTAGTAACCTGCCACCCCGCCTAAATTAGAGATTGTCTTTGCAGGGGGAGCCCAAACAAATTCAATTCCAGCCTGTGTAACTTTAATTAAGCATGATGGAACTGCCCGCGCTCTTTATCATAATTTTCTTTCTTTGGTGTTCATGTCATGTTCATTACTTTGCCCACGCACTGAGGGAGGATTTCACCCTCATCGCATTTGGAGTCCGAGGTTGTGCTCAGTTCATGCTTGTTGTGAAAGCTTTTCACAACAAGCATTTAAATGCAACTTCTGCCTGTTGAGATCCATATAACTGCAAAATTCTGATATAATAGCCTGCGTTTCTTTAAGAATAATACTTGTCTGACTTGTTTGACCTTCATGAAAGGGAGAAATCATTTCAAACATGCTTGTTGTGAATGGGTTCTAAGTTTTCTAATCATCGTGTTGTCCTTAGGGTGCTGTTTCTCTTGTGAAAATTACTGAGAGTAACAGGTCAGCATGTGCTGCCCGGTAACTAAGACGATGGAGACTTATCATACAGTGGATTTTGATACTGCTAGCACAAGTAGGCTGCCTCAATTTGTAAATTGTTCACGTAAATACTCATGTATTATGCATAGACACAGAAATGCTTGTGCTTTACTCAAACAAATCAAATCAGTCATGAATGTGTACTTTTTTTTCAAGAATGTTTTTCTTTTATATTAATTTATTGGTGTGCAGATTAGGGCTATATAACCTCCATTAATCTAAACCACAAGCTGTGCAGGAACGTTTCCCTCTTTGTGGAATATTTGCTGTCTTTGGCTCAATTTTAGTGTTATTTTAGCGAAGGGCCATGCTGGGAATTAGTAAAGGGTCATGTCATAGGAAAATATAGGAAGGTTATTACTTGCTTGTATGTATTATAATGAATTGTAATGTCATATAGTCTATAGGAATATGCTAAAGCAGAAATGTATATATTTTTTTGTCACTTGGGGGGTAGCGGGACAAGCTGCAAACATATTATAACCTTATTAAAGTGGAATGTGTTAGCAAACAATTGCCTATTTTCACATCCAGCAAACAGGGAGCAACATTAGCATTCATATGGAGTCGTGTGTCTCCCACCTGGCCAATGTAATTCCAATATTCACTTTCATTTTATTCATCTCTCTGGCTCTTTAGTTGCAGAATTTTCCACTGTGATCACCGACTAGTAACTAACTTTGCAATTCGGTGACAGCCAGTGGGTTTATCAAAGCTTTTCCCTGAAAACAGCTGCCTGCTGCTGCTGCTGCTGCTGCTGCTGGAAACTTGATGTCACTCTACTGTCTTGAGTTGAGATGTCTTGATGAGAGTGGTGAGACCGGACCAAAACAGTACGTTGCATGCAGTTAAACCAATACAGTGAGCTTTAAGACGCCTGATTGACCAGTTAAAATTTCTGTTTTTGACCGCTTCCCCATCATGAGAACTGAAGAAATCCTAAATTAAGAGACCCAGATGTACCTTTTCCTTTTATCATGTTCTTTTGTTCAGTTTATTCCTCATTAAAGCCTTCACTTCCCATCAAATATTCAATGTCCTCAAAGAACCCAACAGTAAAATCTTAAGACAGCCGACAGAATTAATTTGCTTACTTTCTTTTTACTCCCAAACTCTCTAAAATTAAGCATTCATACAACAATCACACCCATTACCACCACATTTGGCAGCAACTACTGATCTTGTGTATGATCATAATCTTCAAATATATCACCTGATTGATACACTTACACACTCAGTTGGAAAGGCTGGCTGACGCACTCACTCCATCTTAAAACTGCCTTTAAATTTGTAAACATCACCACAGTGCCCCGCTTACATTTAGCAACAATGATAAATTGTCCGGAAACTTGCCAGAGGCCCTCGGTTATTGGTTTTTAAAGCAACATGAAGTCCCATTGGAAAATAAGTCTGACCCAATAACAACAGAAATGGATTTATGATAAAAAGGCACAGGAAATGCTGCTATGGGAAACCAAGAGACTGAGGGAGACGCTCTTTGTGGAGAGGAAACAAACTAAAAAATGTGGTTTTTGTAGCTCTTAAATTTTTTGTCCAGGGTATCTGAAAGGTCAGGGGCACACAGACATTGAAAAGGCAGTTTCAGTCAAACACTGCTGGCCATCATTATTGGATACCATACTAGCTTTTATGGTACCCAGAGAGCTTGTTACCTTTTTTGTTTTTTTTAATTTTGTTCTATTCTATGAATATAATTTGTCAATCAGCACACAGGCACTCTCTCCTATACTGTACTGTACAGCTAAATAAAGACAACATTTTGTTTGGCACATTTTGATTAGTTTTGATTTGAGGCACAATTGTCTGTCCATTAATTAATCATTTCTTGCTAATTTTGTCAGATTTGACAAGTGAGGCACCACCGTGAGGATGTTAATAACCTCTCACTATGAGTTTTACAGCTGCTGTTACAGGTCAGAACAATATTTGCGGCATATTTGTCACTTCGAGACTGTACAAAAATAACCTTCCCTTTCTGCTGAAGAGGGTTGTCTCCATTTTTTGTCATTTTTTTGTGAGAAAGGGGCCGGGTCTTTAGTGATTGAATGTTATCTCTCCAGAGAACATGTCATTTGTTACTATCTGACAGCAGTGCCCACTTCCCCTCATTGTGCATCTTAACAGAAAGCAGAACGTACAAACGTACTAAAAATTTGTCAAAAAATATAAATGTGTTATCAGAAGTGACAGTGAGAGCTCTTGGTTCAATAGTATTATATTACTTTGGGATACGGCAGGGAGGCAATTTCTCTCTTAGTCAAGGGGAGGGCCTTGCTAGCCTAGATGGGGACAACTGTACATCACTGATGTTCAAATTAATTTCTACTTGGCTAATGCAAATAATATTAATTTGGAAAACATTTTTTAGACATGTCTTGTGTGAAAAATTTGGCAAATTGATAAATTTTGTGCATAAATGATGACATTTCCGGACTTCTTCTTCTTTGTTTAGTATATGCACCATTGCTGCTACCAAAAAGTGCATATATATATATATATATATATAACAATAGTAATAATGTGAAGAAGAGATCACATGCTCAGTATGTGTGGACAGGTTTGAAATTCCTTGATAGATATACAGCAGATGGTGCTGTTTTGATTGCATCATCTTGTTGCAAACTCCACATTGGTTCTTTGGTCGACTTTAAACTTTCCAATCACCGAGCTGAATATACACTTGTTTTAGACAACATACTTGCCATCTAATACTTAATCTAATAATGTGACCCCTGACTTGTTCAGTTTGGACACTGCCGCCACAAGATCTGTTAGAGGCCACGATCAGCAAAAATAAGAGGCTTTCAGAGTTAGATATAGGATGTCAATGAGTATATGCATGTCATTAAGACTATCCGCCCTTAGCGCTCTTAGTAAATCCAGAGGAGCACAGCTTGCTGTCTGAATCAGGGCGGCATTATCAAGCTGTCACCACACACTAAAGCTTAAATCCCAGAATGACAAACCCTGGCTGCCCCTGGATATGAGGCTCTGGTCAGTCAGGAAATGGAGCTGCCATCCACCACTGTCCTCTCACTCACCCTGTGTGTCTGTATTGTTAATGCTAAGTTGATGTCGGCGCATTAAAGAAACGCTCCGCTCCGCTGCTCTCCCAGCAGCGACACGGCGCTGCGAGGTGGTCAAGAGCCCCGGTTACCGCAGAAGACGGGGGTCAGGCTGTTCGCTGACAAATTATATACGCTGCAGTTGTCAAGCCGGACTGCTTTCATGTGCTAAGTCATGTCGCTGTGATGTGTTTGACTGACAACCACAAACACATACACAGTGATATCTGTTAAAACACCTCAAATTCATGAAAACCCACAAACTTTCATACAAAAAAAAACTGTCAAATGCAGACTTGCACATTGCGCACACACACAGAGATGCACACACAGCCTCCTCAACTCCAAGTCATGCCATTCTTCAACACAGTCATGCTTCATCCCCTACTGTGGATGAGTGTGTTGGCATGAAAGTTTGATTTATCCTCGTAATATCCATCAGGTCAGAGGGACCTTGAGAAGGCTCAGCCATAAAATCAGGGCTCTGGCTGGGCCTTTTTAATACAGTCTCAGTAAAATGGCTGAAGGTCAATGGCACTCTCACTCAATCAGATAGAAACAGCTTCTGCAGCTGGAGCAACTGTTGTCGCATTAAAGTTGGACTGATACACTGCGGTAACACTCCTCTGAATAAAAGATGCTTGTTCCCCAGTAGAAACAATGACTGTAAGATGTTCCGCAGCTTTTAGAGAAAGATGTCTCCCCCATGGTGAAGCCATTACTCTGAAGTAAAAGATATCAGTTCTATAGTGGAAGCACAGTAAAAGATATACAGTATCTCCTAGAGAAGCATAACTCTGAGTAAAGTGCCTGTTCCCCAGTAAAAACACACAATAGGAGGTCTGTTTCCCAGTAGAGACCCAGCAGATGTATTTCAAAGGTAATTTGCACGATAGTTTGTGCTTCACTTAGGTTTTTTTTTGCCTTATTCACCCAGGAATGTGTGTGTCATGTCCTTAATCTCCAGTCAGAAGTGAAGACACACATTGGACCTCCCCAGTCTGCACGTGCAACACAAGAGTCTTGGTTGATCCTTTCTGAATAGCCGGAGCTTTGATATCGCATATCAAAGAATACAAAGTCAGCTTAAAGAAGCGCCTTGTGTAATTAAAGCAACTCGGCTCAACTCTTGTCAAACTTTATACGACCTAAATTGAAGTGAAGTCAGTTATATATGTTGGAGATACATAACAGCATTTTGAGGAATCAGGCACTGCAAAGGGTTACTGAATTATGCACAGTGACATAAAAAATAGAGGGTCTAAAGTTTATTACTTTTTAATAACAGAAAAAGTTAGTAAATCTATAATATAAATGTTAATGTGTTGTTAATAAAGGGTTTTTACAATAATACAAGCCTGCAGCTATAAATGTTAATAAGTTATTAATAAATTAATGTTGATCCAGATGCAATGGAGAACTTCCAGAGGATCAGGAGTCAAATGATCTATTGTTGGGATCTACATGATGAACTAAAGAGACAGCACTAATACAGCTGAATAATTTATAAGCCATTAATGAAGCTATCGGTTTCAACTTCTAAACCAGCTGACTAGTGTCGTCCAACCACATTCTTCGATGTGTTCTCGGCAGCCAACCCTGCTCACTGCCACAACTCCCACTCTGCCACCTCTTTTTTATGTGACTGAAGCTTTGTTATTGTTGTCTAGCTCAAATGTTAATGTTAACGTTCAAATGTTAATGTATTTTTATAGTTACAATATCTCTGACTTTGTACCATTACCTGTTTGTTGCTGCTTGGATTCTTTGAGGACTTGCGTGACTGCAAATCTGTTCCCCAGTAGAAACACCAGGCAGATTCACTTACACAAAGTGATTTATTGAAGCTTTGTTGTCCTCTACAGACGCTGGGTAAACGATATCTGTTCTAAGGTGGAAACTGAGTAAAGTAAGTCCTCGTCCATTAAAAATACCAAACAAAATAGGTCTATTCCCTCAGCAGAAATCCTGCATAAGATGTCTGTTTACCAGTGGGAACACTGAATAGGAGGAGGTCTGTTACCTCAGGGGAATATCAAATAAAATACACTTGATTCCAAGTAGAAAATGGGTTTGGTTTGGTTCCCAAAAGACACCAAGAAATAGTCAGAATCCTGAGTAAATGCTGTTTGTTTCCCAAAGTAAATTTAGTTAAATATAACTTGTCGTTCAAAAACATCTTGTGTGGAAACAGCAACACATGTGTGCTTGTTTTAATTACTATGATTAAGAGTTGTGTTTCTCAAGGACACCATTGCAATGACTAATGATATTTCTGAGATGCATCAAAATGTGAAAAGGCCCGGCAGCTGCACTGTTTTTATGATCGCGCTCAATCACTCTCTGATGACTTATTGAGGATATGCTGTTGGTGGCGTTGTGTTTTGTTTGGGTGAAAGAATTAAAACGCAATTCAGAAAGCAGAGAGAGATTTCGGCTGAAAGCACACATGCTGAAAGCACTGCCGAAAAAAACAAACAGAAAGAGCCGCAGAGAAAAGGCGATAGTTGTGATTAATTGTGCGTAAATTTCCTTCCGTCGATTTTGGGGGGGGGCGCCTCTGACAGCTGAATAATGTGTGATGCTCACAGCTTAATTATATATAGAGCATTAAGATCTGGCTGCCAACATGATCCTGATCCAGAGGGGATGAAATATGGTCTTAACCACAGCTGTACTGCTCATTCAGTCTGATATATGTCATCGAAAATTCTATATATAACATGTTAAATCACTGGAAAATATTACCTTGTTTTATCTTTTTGCAGATGAATATATTAGAACATTTTAATGCAATTAGTGTAAAAAATCTCACCCCCTTTTAGAGTCATAACTCAGTCTGAACACAGACATCATACACACAGTTGGAATCAGTGCTTTCCAACGATATTAATCTCTCAAAATCTCTCATATATCCAGTGAAGATAAACGTCCGTAACATAACAGAGCACCTGAATTTACCTAATAATTATCACATTTGGAAGTTCTGTACATCCATGGCTGCGGCACAAATAGGAACTGCTGCTAATGGTGCTTATGTTACCATGGGTTGAAAACCTGGGGACAAAAAAAACTCAACTCAAAAAATTTGAAATTGCAATGTATTCTGAAAATGTTTTGTTCAGTTGAAAACTAGCTGTGTAAATCTGTGACTTGCAGTAGTGGAAAGTGGAAGCACATTACCTGACCATGTGGACTAATGATTTGAGAGGCTGTCCTGCAGTTAAAGGTGCAGTCCCAGCAGAAGCCAGTGTCCATCAACAGTAATGTTTCCTTTGGACATTAAACACCTGCTGCTGATGAGCTGAAAGTCTAAAATGTGTAAAAAATATCAAAATACGGAGGGCACAGCTAATATACTCTGACAAACGATATGTTAATGAGACAATCGCCGCTTGCTACTGGTTAATAACATAGACGAAGTTTAGATTTCTGTGTGGCAATCATGATCCTCTGAGTTATCTAAAAAGAAAAGTGCACATTTGTCCTTGGGAGCGACTGTCAGGCCTGCTTACTGTCATTTAGAATGACCTTGTCACTCGCACTCGGCAGATCTTTGAATTACATCCCACAGCTCCCCCCTAATGCTATCATTACCATTATTAATGGGACATGACACAAGTCATTGCCACATATAACATTCCTCCACAAGGGAGGAGTAATGGCTTTCCTCCGATGTAATGCTGCCGGTTTCTTAGTGCGTCAAGAAGTCAAATATTGAGAGTGCAATACTTCTGCCGCAGACTTAACAATGTAAGTGTGTCGCAGGGGACTTCTCACACACGCAATAAAATCCAATTTCATCTGTGGGTGTGTGGCTGTGAATTAAATGCCCCCATCTGTAATTTGTTTCAAACACATCAGCTTTACCAATATTATCTGGACACTGATTGAAAAGGTGCTGCTGTCCATGGTGCTGAAATCCATCTCTGAGTGTACAGACAGCAGCAGCGTGGTCAATATCTCTGTGGGGCGCTTTTTGTCCGTCTGTAAATCATTCCTGATTACATGTAAATTATGCAGCACTTTCAATATTAAATTGCTTTTTATACACGAGGTGGAATTTATCATAAAACAATACCTTCAGATGTATTTTGAACACTTTACTGTGACTGGTTGTGTGCAGCTTTGCCTTTTGTGCTGCTGACGCACTTTCAATGAGAACAATAAGTAACAATTTTCACATTTTCTGGCATATTTTGTAAATAGGTTGCTGTCTTCACATATTTTTGATTATAATTCATTATATTATGTATTATAGAACGTATTATTTATTTTATTCAAGTGTCATACACCCAAAGGTGCCCAGCCCTCATTGGCTTACAAGACACTACTTACATTACCTAGGCGAGAACAAAACGAGCTAATGGTAGCGCTTTGTCAAAAACATTATATCAAATACGACTTAACAGATTAAACATACAATGCGATTATTATTTCTGCCATGTGAAAGACTTAGTTTTCAGTAAAGCCATTGCAGCTGCAAGATTTTGTAGGTAAGTGTGCAAGGACTAAGGTAGCAAAGTGTGACCTTGAGAGCATAAAGTGCAGATAAAGTATAGTAGTGACAAGAAAAATGTTTCAATGTTTTGATTCTTCACTTTGTGTTAAATGGCTACTACAACTTAACTTAACAGCTAAGTGCGGTTTGTTCTGTTGCTTTTATTAAGCACATTTTACACCAAATTGATTCCTACTTTATTGTTGCATGCACTTTAGGTTTTTAAGAAATCTTTTTAAATATTGTTTTAGATGAAGTAAATATGAATTGTATATAAACAAATAGCCTAAAATGATTTGTCTATACTCTATTTATTCTTAATTTTACGAGCACCCAGCTGGCACCACTGGTGTCACATTATTTAACTATTCCACAGTTGGTGGTGATCACACGGCACACAGCAATGCCCAACAATGGCAGTGAGGAAGAAGACTGATGTAAACATAACTTTGGCACCTTTAACGGCAGCTGACTTACAGTACAGTGGTTTAACGATGTAAAGACGTACTCCAGGGTGTGTCAGTACACTGTGATGTCACCAGGTGGGTGTGGTTACAGAGGCAACAAAGCTCACTTCACTGATGCTGGTGGAGGTGCAACCGACTTGAATTTTTCAACCAGAGAAGGCAGCGAAACACTGCTTTTCATTCTGGTTTTTAAGTAAGTTACATATTCTGGGAGCTGCCTCTGTGTCGTGGCAGCTGGTGGCTTGAGGCAGAGAAAAACATGAACACAGCTTTTTCCCATCGTTAGTGCAGATGCTGGACAACTTTTGCCACTTCTGAGGAGTATGTTCCTAATAAAAGGAACACATTTGCTTACTTAGGTACCCAAGTTACATGTACTAGTTATTGTTTCCATGTGGGTGTAGATTTCTAAATGAATGTGTGTTTTGTGGCAACACAACATTTTAAAAAATGCCGTCTGATATTTTGGCTGCATTTCAGGATTATGTTGCCCTAAGCAGTCATTATGTACTAGTGAGCTGCACTGTGTGTGTGTGTGTGTGTAGGTTAGTGAAGGATGAGTGTGAGGTATCTTGTATTGCTTGAGAAGACAAATGCATTCGTAGCCTCATTATAGGCTACATCTTAATGACTCTACGGCTGCTATCTATTCTATGGAATGCTAAAGGTCAGATCAGCATCTTAATGTGCTATCCTCCTGCTTTCTGACCCAGATCCAAACCTTGGTCACTTGGATCAGACCCACATAGCGTGTTCGGTAGCCTGCAGAATGCATAAATCAATTTACATGCGATCGCAGTTCATTTAATTAAACCTTGACATTTGTTCGGGCGACCGTTGCAACGATAACAGAAGATGAGCCTCTAGCTTCAGGCTTCATCTTAACTTTATCCTAACAGCTTCAGCTGAGCAGTTCTTGGAATAGATTTTTGGTGTTCAAGAAACTGCAGAGTCACTGAACAGGAAGTGGTGTATAACCAAAAGTATGTGGACATTTTTATGTGATTGTTTCATATCTCATTCAAAATTATGGGCATTAATATGCAGCTCCACTTTTCTCGTAAGGCTTTCCACCAGATTTTGGATCCTGGCTGCAGAGATTTGCTCCCATCCGGCCACAAGAGTGTCAGTGAGGTCAGGCACTGACTTTGGGTGATAAGACCTGGCATTTCAGTTCATCCCAAAGGTGTTGGCTGGGGTTGAGTTCATGGCTCTGTGCAGGCCTGTCAACTTCATCCACACCAAACTGAGAAGCACTTTTTTTTATGGATAGCTTTGTCCGCGGTAGCATTGTCACATTGAAACAGGAGAGGGCCTTCCTAAACTGCACACTGTTGTCTAAAATGTCTTTGCATGCTATTAGGATTCCCGTTAATTGGAAGCGGCCTAGCCCCAACGACAGACAGGTGTCTCAGACACAAGTACACAAAAGATGCATTTATACAGTACTACAGTGGTCCTATAATTCAAAATAGGCACCCTGGAAACAAGCTAGGTAGCCATGGTGCTAAAATATCTTAAATATTTTTATGGCAGCAAAACAAATAGACCTCCTGTCCTTCATTCCTCCAACCAAGACAACACAACGCAGAGTGAAGGGGTTGCTTGACTAGCTAGTTTCAGTGTTGGCTGGCTGGGCTCAGTTACATCCAGTTACATGGACAGGGGTCTCCATATACAGTAGTGTGATAATTAAATACTACTTTTAGCAACAGTGCTGGTATAATAACAGAGACACAAACTGCACCTCTGTCTATGCACCTGGTGTCTCCCGACAGCACCGTTGATTAAAACAGCACCAGGCGAGAGTTCTATATAAAAATACACCAATCTGAGTGATAAAGTTGGTGCAGCAAGAGAAAAGTGCTGTTTTCATTTCAATCGTGACTTTCGATTCGTCTCTTCCCCGGGCAAAGAAATGTCCATTACTGGCCACCGAATGACACTGACATCATTTTGAATAAAAAATGTTGAAACCTGAAGCAATAGAAATATGTTCCTGAGGTGGCCATAACTCTGGTTTTGGCTGAACCTGAGGCGTCCAACTATTACTTTTTTTTTTTTTTTAAGAACTGACGAGGGTTTGGCTGGAACTTGGTGACAAAAAAAGTCAAAAAAGTTTCACTGGATACGAGATATAGTTTCTCTGGTGCAACGTCAGATCATCTAGCCCTAGAAGGTCATTTTTGGCTTTTGTTGCCATGACTTTTCTTAGTGCATGAAGAGTAAACAATTCCTGGGTGTCAGATTGTCCTTATTTATCTGGAATTAATGCCATGAATAGCTATTGTAGGTATTTAGCATGTCTGCAAGCAACAGGTGAAAGGGCTATGCTCTTGTGTGTCCTACCAGCAGTAAGCGGAAGGGTTTTGACTTGATCACTGCTTGCTTGCTTTTGTCTTTAATGCATGTGGTACATTTTTGTAGATATCCCCCCTCAGGCTAGCACATCTATTTCTTTGTGTCTCTGTATAAATAATTGGTTGTGTTCAACTTCTGGGGTGTTTACACAAAAGAGTTTTTGTATTATTTATAATTGTATACTACAATAAATCACATGTGCATGCATACAAACACACATTTTCGTGCACAGTTTAGCTGTTAGATTATTCTCTGTCGGCTTGTCGCCCAGGCTTGGGTTCCATTCTTGCTAAAATACACATCTCATCATTTGGAGCTTCCTTCCTTTACCTCAGAGCCGAGCTGCCACTCCAGCCCAGTAATTACCTCGTCCTCCTTTACTGCTAATGAGAAGGTAAAATATGAGCGTCTGGCAACCGCAGTCATTTGCGACCCTAGCTTGCTCCCGGCAGGAGTAGAGAAAGAGAGGAAGAGAGACTAATTTCTACCCACAAGCCACCACTGAATGATGCCATCTATCCTCAACCCACCTGTACAAGTTGTCATATGTAACCCTGGTTCTGTTCGGCATGAATAATCCATGTTGTTTCTCTTGGAGTTGTCTATGTTTAATGTGCCGTTCATGGCTTCTTGTCAGCTTCTTATCTTTTGAAATTTTCTAAAAAAAAAAGTGCTGATAGATTAAATTGACCACTCGCTAAGTTACTGTCAAGCTTTCTGTTCTCAAAATCTTTACTAAATTTTGTAAAAACAGGTCCTTAATTTCTTTTTGCAAAAATATCAAAGCTAAAGCTGCAGTGTAGAGCTAGTTAGTCCTGTTATTATAAGTATTATAAGGAAAAATATCAATGGTTTCATACTAGACAGTGGATGTGCTCTTGTGAATGTTTTTTTTTTTTTTAACACAACCTGTGACCCCAAAAAATAATGCAGTAAATGCTCCTTAGCCTTAGACGTCACGTAGATTTAAACTAGCTAGGCGAACATGCTTTGCAGCTTAGGTTTTAGCAGATAAACATCCTGTTTAATTCATTCTTTACACTTTTTGTCTCATGTTTTTTGGCCAAAAAATAAAAACACCATCCCCCAAAATTCTTTAGATAGTCGGTTGTGTAGCTCCATGCACAGTGAAAATACAAAGCTTGACAGGCCTGCTGTGCCTTTTCAATGTTGCTAAGATATGAATGGAAGAGGGGTTTAGTGAAAGGCCAATTGATATTATTTCCACTAAAAGGCTATTATGGTTTGGTCTTATTTTCACAGCATTCCAAAAGCCTTCTTTTGTTGCTCCTTTCCCATTTTTGCGCATTTGAAAGCACACATAATCTTAAAAAAAAGGAAAAAAAAAAACAATATTTTTTATTAAGCCAGCCCTGCATGGTAATCCCCTACATGATTTAAGATTTATGATGACCTCAAATGTGTGAATGTGACTTAAATGTGATCCCTCAAAGGCACCTTTCACCTCCTATCAGCAACAAAACATAAGCATTCAAATACCATCAAAATGAAATGCTGCTTTATGGGCCCGTAACACTCTTCATTCACCAGCCAATACATATTTCCATGTCATCACCACTCTCTCCTGTTCCATTATCATTTTTTATCTGATAGGAAACTAATCAAGGTTTTCCAGTGTCAGGAACAAAAGCCATTTTCATGTTGAAGGTTATAGAAAAGCACAGTGATGTAAGGGAAAAGATTATATTGGTGCCCTTCGGATAGACTCCAATGTCACACATGAGGAGACAAAGAATTTCATCACAGCGGCTGTGGTTTTTGAAGGCAATCAGAAACATTTTATGCTTTTTGCAGGGCTTCTTATTTGCCATAAAATCTTAGAGATTGACTCCCAACCCTTACCACAGGGGTGAAAAAATCCTATTAGATTGAAAAACAGCGAGGGACACGAAAACATATTAGCAATAATAACAGATTGCTGAATGCACTGTATTCAGTGTGACTATTTTAGTGGAAATGATACAGCCAGGGCATGGAGAAATTAAATTCATTTCAGAGGATCATGTAAATGCTAATGTTTACTGGTTATACAGACACTTCCATTAGAAAACCATTAGCAGGGCGATTACAATGATTAACTTAAAATTGACTTACCGCATCAATTCACTTATTTACTGATTCTACTGACAATATTGCAATGTAACCACCAGATTATGAAAGACTTGATTCAGTGGCTATTCAATAAACTTCAGCCTCACTCTGTAGAGGGAGATTTGTCTGGGAGGGACTAACTGGATTTAGAAACCACAGATTGGTAGATACAACATGTCAATATGATGTTATGGCAGTAAATCGACTGGTTTGACCTCTAGTTTAAACTCAAAGAAATTCAGCTCAGCCAATGCAATTACAACCAGATAACGCAGCTATTTTATTGGAAAGTTACACATGTCAATGCAGCTATTACACTTAGTTCGTGTGCACTTGAACAAGTTGTTCAGAGGGGATCGTGGTTCGTTTCCCAGAGGTCATATGGAGGTTCATTCCAAATGGTTCACGGCTCTTTGCCGGTGTACTTCACGTATTTGTAAAACTATTGTTGCCAAATACCCAGCTGAGTCGGGTCATTTGCAGTCTGATTTTGGTGCGTCATTCAGGGTCTACAAAGAAACAGAGGAAATATATAAGCCTAGTAGTAACACAAAGAAAATAGAAGGGGAGGAACTGCTCAATTTGTGCACAAATGTAGGCACTAAAAAGCAAAAAGAATACACAAAAAAAAGGCTTGAACTTCTGTGCGGGGGCCGCATTCAATGGCAACTGTTGCTGCTGTTGGGTTGAACCTTTTTTGGCTACCTCGGTAGTGATACATAATCAAACTGGCTTGCTGCAAAGTGCTGAAAAATGCTATTTGCTTGATGTGCTTGAGCTTTGCTTTTGAAAACCCATATGCACTCAGTGCCTTTCAAAGAGTTCCCCACCCACCTAACTATAGGTTTTTTCCAATACAGTGTTACAGAAGCACCCTTGAGAAAAAATGACTGGTCATCTGTGGTAATGATTTCTGATCGCCTCGACTCAGAGTGTGAAATGGGCTGATTATGGTTGGTAGCACACTGAATAGAAAAACTGATAACTAACCAGCTGCAGTATGTGTTAAAAACTAAATTCTTAGTGAGAATGCAGCTCTTCATATTAGCTGTGGACACTCCGCAGGACACTAACCATCTTAGGGAAATGCAAACGTGTGCTATTTACAATCAGCAGCTACGCATTCTCATCACTTCAATTATTCATCTGCAGGTTTGTGCATGATTTCCACTGCTCTTGAGGCAAATTAAAAGTTAACAAGCATTTTAGGAAAAGAAAGTCATTTTCCCAGGCAACCTCTAAGGTGCTACAGTTTGTACTTAAAAAAATAAAATGTTTCTTACTCAACATCCTCAAGCAGGCCACACAATGCTTGTAATTAAATGGGAGCTCCTACATCATTGTGCTTTAGCATTGTTCAGCTACCAATAAATTAACTGCAAGTACCTCAGTCTGTCTCAGCCTTTTATCATGTCGTGTTTCTCTAATTGACGGAAAGTCAATGCTGCTGGTAAAGTTCTGAATATAAGCAATACTGAGAAAGTCTTCTTAGAATTAAATAGATGGATTCAGTAAACATAATGTAGTGGCTTCTTGCTACTACTGCCAATAAGCAGTAAATGGAAATGTTTGCATTTCTACTATTGCTGAAACTTGCTAGGTCAAATTAGCCATTAGCATTCTATACTAGTCAGACACCACAAAATTTTATTCATATTGAAGAAAAATGCCATTGATAAAGATTAGCGCTGCATGCTAACACATTTAACACAACTTAATTATTAGGCGATAATACTGTATGTCAATGTTGTGTTTACCGCCAGTTGCACTGCCCCCAAGTGGCCAAAAATCAGTTAATGCAATCATATTTATTTTACTGAGTTTGTTGGTTGGGTCAAAGTCACTGGAATATGTTCCCTTTTGCAACAAACATTCACAACTAACAGCTGAAAAATGTACTTTTTCTTGAATTACCATAATTGGTTGAAACAGTTTTCTGAATTGTAACTGTGCCAAAAAAAAGAAAAAAAAAAAAGAAATTGTTTTGGCCAGTGCAAGGCCCCTAACAACCAGAGCCTGATGAAAATGCAGCGCTATAAAGCAAACCAGATCAGAAAATGACATCTCCCTATTCAGATTGACTGATTCCTGTCAAGGCTCGCATGTGAAAGGCGCGCGCTCCGAGCGGCTGTTACAGAGGGCTAACCACACGTAGATAAGGCCAAGCCTGGCTGGTGAAACGCCTGGTTTGGAAGGAAAAGCAAATCATTGAGGACAATCTATTCCCACTGCTGCCAGTCACTTCACTGCTGTCAATTCAATACCGGCTGCTCCGGAGCAACACAGTGGCCTGTGAATACCATTTCCATATAATTATTCCCACATAAATGGCAGACTGCTCGCTGTTTCATCAACCTTTCGGACCACATGCTGCTGAATAGATAAATAAATAAATAAACTTCTCAAGTAAATATAGTGAAGGGGGTGAGGAAAAGCTAATGAAGTGGTGTGTCCTGCAAATGGGCAGTAGGAAATGTTTAGTGTTCATTGTTGGATGGGATGACCCACACTTGGAGGAACATTTGTGACTTTTTTCTTTTGTTGAAACATAGGTGACAAGAAAACAGGCTGCAGGTATGATGGATGTACTCAATAAACATGTTCTCAGTCCTTTATGCTAACAGGCTAATGCAGCTTGATTGTTCCTGAGCGTTATAATGACCCGCACTTCAACAAATTATTCAGAATGTAAACGTCGTATTTCCGACATGAGTCTGAGCAGCGGGATCAAACAGTTTCTGAGCTCTCGCTTTCGAAACTCTTGTCCTCTCATCAAGACCATGACTTTTTCCTGCAGACTCTCCCCTGCTGTGAACTTAAAAGCATTTGCATTTCACAGCCATGCTTGTGTGACTGGAGCTTTTATCGACCTAAATGCCCCTTTGAAATTCTTAACATATAATTTGAGTATAAAGCATCCTTTCCGATCTGTCATTCATGGCCAACATTCTTAATAGCATGGTCCTCAAACTCAATACCCTTGATTTAAACTTATGATAGTGGGGGATTTTTTTTTTTCTTCTCTTAAACACTTCATATGGAGGATTGATTTGTTTCGATGTTGTAGCAAAAAGAAGTAAGACAAAGGGCAACCTTTGTCCCCAAGGCTGTTCAGCTCCTTAGCACACACCACACACACACACTCACTCACACGTTTCATGCACTGAACCACCTCTCTCTCTCTCTCCCACACACACACACACACACACACACTCAGTGACTTGCACATGACTTGGACTGATGCTGCTATCTACGTTCATCGAATTAGCATGCACCTATGTATTATAGAGCTACCTATCAATATGTATACTGTGTATACTGCATTATACTTTTATTGCACTAATATTATCATTCCCATTATTATCATAATGTGTACAGCTTATGGTTGCATTATACTGAATTATACTTTTATTGCACTGATATTATCATTATTATCATAATGTGTACAGCTTATTTTTGCCTTTTTATGCAGTGTTGAACTAAATTGAATTAAAAAAAAATAAGTCAGCCACCTGAGGTGACCTGCAGCCCTCTCCACCAAATCCACTGTTTCCAAGAGACAGTCTTACATAGTGCAAATAAGCTTACATTTATAGACGAGCAGCAAGTGAATCATATATACCAAAACCTTTTTTAATTAATGGTATTAATAGTTGTGCATTCATGCAACATTTTTAGTAAATGTCAGATTGGTGTTTTGGATAAAGTAGCTTGTGCTAAGAAAGGAATAAAATAGCAGGAGTAGCTTTTTCCTTTCAACAAGGATTTGATAAAAAGCCACAAAATAGATTCTTAGTATTCTTACAAATTCCCTTGACTTCAGATGGCAAATCCTTTAAAACATGCAAATCACAGGACGATGATTGATACCACTGCAGCAGTGTCAACCTAAACTTTATCGCAGCTTGACAGCTGGAGGATTAAACACACTGTTACATATTTACATGTGCTAAATTGTTCCGACACAGCAAGCAGTGGTACAGAGGTTATTGTTCTTGTGATAAATCACAAATTCATCTTTTTATGCATCATCTGCTCATATTATTACAAACCGATCCTGATTTTTGACAGCTGAAGTTGACCGTTTTTTTTCTGTAAGTTGTCATCTGAAGCAGCTCCAAAGACATGAACGAGGGGGAATCATGTACTTTCCCCTGCTTTAATTTGACTTTTCATACTGTTACATCACTTTTTCATCAGATAACATAACAAGCTAGCAAGTACTAATTAGGCGGTATTAATCCAAAATACACAGAGAAGAATCAATATCATGGCTGCAGAGATTATCATTGATTCTTACAGTAGATGCAGCAGTTCTTTAAGCATAATGTGTGTCCATTTATTAGTAGTCTTTCAAGTAGAAATGATTCAGACCCGTGGTTGAATGTACATTTACTCAAGTACTGTACTTAAGTGCAAAGTTTAGGTACTTTTATCTTTACTCCAATACATTTATGCAAACAGTTATAAACAATACAACAAATACAATAATATATCATAAGAAAAGTATTATGTTTTATACTTAAATACATTTATGCTGCTATTACTACAGTAGTTGTTTAACTTATTATACTGCCTTACTAAACTTTTGAATGCAGGGCTTGTAATCATTCTGCTATTGCTACCTTTTTAGTAAAGGATATACAGTAATTACTTCTTCCACTGATATAGACTAGGGAGGCTTTGAAGAGCTTTGGATCAATTTTGCACCTGTTAGGTAGAGTTGTTTCAAGCTCAAACTATTTGTCAATCAACATTTGCTGGTTCCAGCTTCTCCAATGTGAGGATTTGCTGCTTTTCTTTGTCTTATATGATAGTAAAGTGAATATCTTTGGACTGTTGAGCAGACAAAACAAGCCATTTGAAAATGTCACCTGCTTCTGGAAGATTATGACAAAAAAAAAAAAAAAAGTCATTATTTTCTGACATTTTATACTATCAATCAATTATTCCAGAAAATAATTGGCAGATTAATCGATAATAAAAAAAAAGTACTTGATAGTTGCAGCTCTGCATCTGTTCATAAAATAGTAGGAAAGTAACAACACACACTGGCAGCTGCAGACCATGAAAAGCTCAGCTGTGGCTGATTTTTCTCAGCTGACAAGCTTGTTGATTGTTCATACATTTCTGTTTTCCTGGCACCTTATTTCTGCTGCGCACAGCTTTTTTTTTTTTTTCCACTGAGGAGACATGATGTGATGCATGTGAGCATTTCAAGTCTATTTAAGGGGTACATCGTGACTTACTTAATACACATTATTTGATGTAAATGAATCTAAGTTAGTGATCCAGTTAGGCAATCCGATGGACTGCAGGTCTCTGTAACGGTTAGATTCATCATGCTACAATAGTGGAACATCACAGTGTGCTTCGTCAGTGTAACACATAGACAATTGATTGTGTTCCGATTGCATATCGGCATGATCTCCCTCTTCATCACCCTCTCCTCCTCCCCCTGAACACACACACACACACACACACACACAATTATGTACACAGCTCACAAACATCATTCACAAATACTCTTTGCTGGCAGTCATTAGAGTCCCATGAGCTCTTTTGCTTGTACCTCTTCAGTCCCGTAGATCTCCATAGCCAATAATCGTTATAATTGATGTTTCCCTTCTAAGCCTCTAATGATGTTTTTAGTATTTATGGTTACAGACAGCCAGGCAAGCTGATTCATAATAGTTTCTCCCTGCCATTTTATTGGCATGGTGTTTCTCACATTCACATCAGTAAATTAATTTTGACCCGGCGATGCCATATATCACAGCAAACCACTGCACGCTGTCTCTCCGTGACCAGGTTTTCTTAAGCTGTTGTCGTAAAGAATGGTTTATCGATTTTCCCCGCTGACGCTTTAATAAGTGCTTTGCATAACAAGTGTTTTACTGCGGGATAAATCACGTGGGCTGGCGGCGCCCGTCAAATGCACACACATACGTAGACACAAGGCAGAGGGAGTACACAAAAAGTGAGTGACCAGGTCAAATAAAGAGACGTTAAAGTTGTCGCTCCTACAGAAATTTATGATGAACAAGGCAGAAAAGTTTCACCTTGTTTAAGCTCTTCCACACCAACTTACATATTCATTCACGGAGAAAAACAGCATGCTCTGAAATACAAGTTTGACCCTCTTAAATACTGTAATAGCTTGACTGTTGCTAGCAAGTTAGCCAACACCGCCGGATCTGTTAGGAACAGGAAGAATTTAATCAGGGAGATCCACGGGCCAGTGCCGAGGTCCCTGAGTGAGATCGATGGCTTGAGAGGCAGGTCACGAAAGGGGGCAGCTCCCCCGGTGCACTGTTTCATCCCCGTCCTGTTGCCACTCCTGTTTAGGGAATGTGACTCAGGGTGTAGAGGGGGGAAGGAGGGGAGGCCAAAAAGCGCTGCCGCATCCAAGTCCCAGAGGCTCAATCCACCCCAGGTCTACCACAATAATATCATTTTATGTCATCCATGAGTGAAAGTTTCTCCAACTTGGGGAGGGCTGATTGATGGCCATTGTAAATCAATGTTGAGAATGCTGCATGCGGTTTTATAGCTGGGGAAAATGGTGCAGGTTGTATACAACCCACACAACTCTCTCTAACCCCCCATGCTTTCACCTCCCTACCATTCAAGATTTTCATGCTTTTCCAAATAAGTGCCAAATCTTAAGCTAAAAATTAATAAAGCTGCTTTTAAGTTTACTACAAATTAAGTATTACTACAGCATAGGAGTACTGGTTGCACTGGATATAATGGCAACTATGAGGCGACTGGGTACCTTCACATTGCAGAGGGTGGAAAGTGGGGGGTCATAGGGGCCCGCCAGGGATTTTTTACCATCTGTTCACCTAGCAGGTTAATGTGTGCGGGCAGCCAGCAGGAAGTTAGAACTTTGTCAGCGCATAAACAACTTACATTGGAATCAAAGCAGCGTCATCTGAGAACACAACATGCACCTTTCTCTTAATCAATACATCCACGATCTTAATCCCAGAGTCCAGGCCAGAACAAACAAAACACCGCCGCTCACAGATCTATAGTCTTCTTATTTATTGTGGACAAAAACAAACACGTTTCAGCTAGAAACCATCATCAGTGTAATATAAAAACTGAAGAAATGGCAATTTACATAAACAGGCCCAAACAAATATTAAGGACCCTGATAGATTATAAGAAGCAACCCAACAGCATTCTTCATTCAAACGCTTCGGGCTCTCAGTTTGTAATGTATGAATGCAGTATGCTTCTCTCTGGAACAGAAATCTGTCCCTATCACCACCCTTTTAAAAGCATGTACCATTTCTATACCCTGAAATTTAAGGGAACATACATCATGGCCAGCTGGATTGAAATATCTGGCCACTGGGGATTTTTCATCTTTATTCCTTATGCTACTTTTATGTCCAGAAATAGTAGAAATACTTTCAAAATGGCAGGCAAAACCAAAATGAGACAACATGTTCACCTGAGTACCACAAAACTACTGATGATCCTGTAATTTGTCATTGTTTTAATCACAGAAAAGTTGATCTTTTTCTCTGTTTACTGACTGATCAGACAAACATGGATGCATATCACGTTGTAGATAAAAAGGGCTAACAATACACCATTACTGGACTCTAATAGTATGTAAATGAGTAATGGTGTCAGGCCAGGAATAATCAATGCGATCAACCTGCTCTTGATGATAAACGGCAACTTTTCGTAGGACAAAGAGTTAAAAATGACCAGATTATACTTTGAACTGCAGGTGAAACTTCCGGTTTTAAACAATCCTTTTAAAACATCTCCCTTTAACTCATCTTCTATCTATAACTATGTTGCATATCAAGCTACGGAGATGAAACAGAACGGGATTAAATATGTGATGAAAGAGAGAGAGAGAGAGAGAATAGCGCTAGCAATGCCAATAAATGCTAACAGGATATTAGTGCTCAGCAATAAAACACTGTGAAAAGCTTTTGAAAGTCCAAAAAGAGAACTTGATTGAGTGATCAATACTAAAGCCTTGTAAAGATGTACCACCTTCCCATGGAGTGATCATCAACCACAGGAGAAAAGCATTAAAAAAAAAAAAAAAAAATCAAAGATTTTGATTAGTCTGTTGATAAAACCATCTGTGAAGATGAGACTAAAAAAAGAAGGGCTTATAAAATCTATCAAGCTCAAAGAGAGAGCAAAAAAAAAATACCTGACAAGAAGCAAGAAAGGGAAAGGAAAATATGAAAATGCAAAAATAACACGAAAGAAATAAGATACTGAGAAAATTGAAAGCGTGTCTGCGCACGTGTGTGTTTATAGAGACAAAAGTCATGTCAGTCAGGTTTTTGTGTCTTCAAAGAGAGGAAGAAAAAAAGAGGAACACTTACTTTTGATCACTAGTTTTACAACTAGAGCATCAGATTAGAAGAATAGTACATAATTATTACTATAACTATAAAATGTGCTGTATATTTTTACACACAGCACACACCCAGCACCGAACACAGACCGTTGTAAATTGTGTGAGGTACCAGACGGAAAATGATGCTGTTGTTAATTTGCCTGATGTAAGCAAGGTGTCGGGCAACTCCAGGGATGTTTTCTATTATTGAAATTGTTGAGAAATGCAGATTTGTGAAGAACTTGTGAATACTATTTAATATGCCTCCAAAACAGAAAGGCATGGTGGAGACACCTGATAATTTTTCAAGCTGTGTTATTTTATAATGTATTAATGTTATTTGTGACAAATATTGAAGCCCAGACTCTGTGGTATAATCTATAATACTGTGTTGCAGACTGATGCCACAGCAGTCCTGTTTGCAAACAAGGCGAACGCGTTTTTTTCAGTCTCAGAATTGCTCTCCATCACGACGCTGTCGGATGTTTATTGAACTCATGTCAACCAGCACGTGTGTTGCAGCGTTGCTTTGCTCGGAGAGATGATGAATGGTATTTAAAAAACGGCACCGTCTCAAGATTTTTTTCTCTAAACCAGCTTGGTCGTGTAGCTGATCGTACGTGGTGTCGATGTGTGTGAAAAGCAAGAATGCTGTAAATCTTGATCTCCTGTCGGGTCATTGATCTGTGCATGGCGCCGTTCTTCACCTTGAAGCTGTGTTCCTATTTTTGAGATGATCTGCCCTAGTTCTCGGAGGACACCTGAACCAAAACGCGTTGCCTTCACCTCCTTTAGTTCTTTTCAGCTTGAACAAAAAGCCTGGCACACGGGCCTAACAGCTGATCAGATATTTTTGCTCATCTCCCCGGTCCCTGTACTCGCTAACGTGTGACTGAAATTGTGGCACACACAGTAGGAAAGATATTAAACTGGCTATTATCAGCCAGTGTTAGGCCATATACACAAGTATGATAGTGCTGTAACTGCCCGTTCATGGCTCTCACTCTTCAGCCAGTGTACCGTAAATAAAAGCCTCAAAAATGTGAACTGCAGAGCTTTTATACTGTATGTAATTTACTATAAAATGCAGCGGTTATGGTGTTAAGTGGTGACAAGCATCCCCATCATTGTAGGAGGCTGTTAACATGGAAGCAGGGCGCCTCTGACCTGCCATCTTTAGATCCACTGTATATGCTATACTAAATCAGCCATATCAACTCATCACATACTAATAAATGCTTGTCAAGACAGTTCATTAAAGTAGTAATTTAAGTTAGATCCTGAGGATGGTTTATACCTAAAAAAAATCCTACTACTACTATGTCTATAAGCTTAAATTATAGATATGACATGATTGAAAGTTCAACTGGGAGAATGCGACTCCTGAAACTGACGAGATGTGAACAGCTGGATCGTAGCGCTAGAGTAGATGTGTCACTCTGTCTCATTTCAGTGTACAGTGGCGTTACAGAGTGGAGTTTCTTCTGTAACAGATGATCTTCGGTCAGTACAGGCCGACTTGCAGAATGCACACAAACCCAAACGCCAGCCAAAGTTTCAGTTTGATCTGTCATCAGGTTACTCACACAATTTAAAGTTAATTAGCGACGGCTGATAATGTATGACCTGCCACCGGCAAACATTTATCATTTTCCCCGCCGAAGGTGAATGATGGTCAGTGCCGGCGACAAGTGAGACGCCGCTACCTGAACGGTTTGCGCGCCACTCTGTGCTTATGAGAAAAGAGAGGAGAGATAACAGATTTGTTATTGTCAGAGTACAAATACATTTATTTTGCCAATCTTGGTGTCAGTCACTCACACTGGCACATGCAGCAAAATACTCACGCTGTAGAGAGATATAGTGTCTCATTTTAGGAAAGCGTTTTATCAGTTATTAATGTTGCGATTGTCTCAAGTGTTTTTTTTTTTTCCTATTGGTTTTTCAAAGTGTGGTTATATACAGTAAATATGATGTTGCTGTTTCATACTGTGAATTTTAAACTGAGGCTGACTGTGTTCAGTATATTCAACACTTTCTTGTGCTTAAAAAGTTACAAGAAAAAATGAACATTGATAGAAAGGCTGTAGCTCGGTTATTGATGAAGTTCTGCAACTATTATTGTTGCCTGTTTTAAAAGTGTATTTGTATTTTAATTTTTTTTTTGTCTGTCGAAGACAAAATGTGCCTTAAAAGTAAGCTGGGTCATTATTGCACTTTCAAATGTAAAAGCTCTAAAAAGAAATTAGGGGCCATTATTCCAGTGTTGCAATTTAACCAATTTTATGTTCCTTTATCTCGTCTTTCACAGTTATACAGGATACTCCTTTTTCACACACACACACAGACACACACACACACCTACCAAGTCATAATCTTTCTTACTGCATCTAGCGATATGAGGGAAGCTGACTTTTCCACATCAAGATGAGTGGGGGGAGGAAAGGCATTATCAGCCCCGGAGAAAGATAAGAGTTGCGTCGGTGGGCCAGGAGTCCTGTGTAAAAAATCCAAAGGTCACCCAAGCTTGACTTCAGACCAGCAGACATGGAGACACTGAAGGTCAGACAGATTGAAGAGGTAATCCATTCACAAGAATGACCTTCAGTTTCACCCAGGTCCTTTTCCTCACTGCACTGATGCTTTGCAAGATTTTATCCTCCCCGGCGTTTTGAGATGTTTTTGTTTTTTGTGCCAGATAATGCATAGGGATTCTTTCTTTGACAAAATTACAGCTATTACCATTCAGAAAGGTGACCAAGTGAATGAGAGAGGCAGTGACAGCGACTAAAAGTACACCTGAAGCAGAGCACTGAACCCTGGTAGTATCAAGTAGCATATTAATTCTAGTGGAGGAGCATCCTGGATAAGTGGGGCCCCTGGGCACTGCACACTCCAGTTATAATCATAAAGTCACTGCAGCCGATAAAATATACAGTGTAATGGATGTAAACAATCCAGCAGCAAAGACAATCATGCAGATGGAAATTGCAAAGGTGGTTTCAGGTAAGAAGTTTATTCAGCTTATAGATGAGGCATCAGCAATACGCAAGCTGTTTATTTGGAGGAAAATTGGAATCTGACCGATTTGAGACATACAGGCTCTTGCAAAAATTAAATTCTTGCAAACATATGTCTTGCTACTGTGAAATCCTGGAATTATGTCTTCCTCGTGTCAATGGTAAAACAATCAACATTTGAAAACTTCAATAAAAGTGAATAATAGCCTACATCTTGTCCACACACTGGAAAAAAAAAAAATCTTCGTATACCTTCACGTCAAGCATATTTGCAGTGTTTCTTCGACCCACACCATGCACCATTTACTCCTTTAGTGCAGTTTGTTTGTGCAGCTTAGGTCGTTCAAAAATAAATAAATACCCGCACTGAAAGGTCTGACAGTGCAAGTCTCAGTCCTCCTCCAAGTGTACTCTGGTGCAGTCTGTAAGGAGTGATAATGCAATACAGACTCCTATACCTCTGTGCTGGAACAACTGTACATCTACTGTCTTAGAAAATAAGCCATAAACCATAGGTTTTCATGGGGAAAAGATGAATGTTGACATCTCATAGCCAGCAGTTTCTCATTTTGAAAAGCCCTGCACAAGAAAATTAATTGAGGGCAAATTGCAGCCTGGACTGATGATCATATTCGGCTATTTCTCCCCTGTGGTCTTTACTGCTCTGAACAGCAGAGCAGTGGAAATACTGTCTAGTCCATAATGCTACCAGTTCTCAGTGGGTGTTGGACTCTCCCCAATTCTGTTTCTGATTTTTCACAGTCATGATCTCTATCTCAGCTGAGGAGTGGTGAAGGTGTAGTTTCGTAAACTTGGGTTTTCGCCTCTGTTCCTGGCAGGTTAAGTAGTTCTGCTGGCCTCACTCGCTTGACCTGTGACCTCTAGTGTGGTTCTGGGATGGTTTCTTCCAAATGTGTGATGCTGGGATGAGAGTCAGTACTTCAAAATCTGAGGTTAAGTACTAGGTTAAGTACTATGTTCCCTAAGTGCCAGGAAACAGGGGATTTCCCACTTCAGGTTGGGAATAAATTGTTGTCCCAAGTAAAGGAGTTCAAGTATTTTGGGGTCTTGGACACAAGTGAGGGTAAGATAGGAGTTTGAAAGGTGGTCCGGTGCAGTGTGCGTATTAATGCAGACATTATACTGAACGGTTGTGGTGAAAAGGGAGCTAAAAATGAAGATGAAACTCTTGATTTAACAGTCAAACTACGTTCTGACCATCACCTATGCTCATTAGCTTTTGGTAGTGACCAAAAAGCATGAGATCCAAGCAACTGAAATGAATTTAATTCGCAGGATGTCTGGGCTCACCCTTAAGCGCAGGGTAAGAAACTCAGACATCTGGAAGGAGCCTAAAGTAGAACTGCTGCATTTGCACTGAAAAAAAGCCATTTGAGGTACAATATGTCCAACTGGGTTGAGATCCCAAGGCAGGAGCAGAACTTGTCGAAGGAATAATATATCCCATTCGGCTTAGGAACGCCTTGGGAGAGGGGCAAAGGGGCTACTTTCCTTCACCTGCTAATGCATGTATGTGGGGATGAATCAATAAAGCTTAGTTAAAGTTACAGCGACTCCAAAAGTCAGTCCAATAAGCAATGTGTTTTGCTTGTAATTGGACACTATGCAGCCAAAGAAAGCCAATACAAGAACAGATTGCATTTTACCCTGGTTTGAACTGAACAAAAATTAACTGCAGGTACAATCAAACCTTTAACTGCCTCCTCAGTCTGGTGCACCACATCCTTTAGATGTCTTTAGTTCCTGGCCATTACCTATAACATTACTCCCAGCTTAAAGACAGTTGCCACACCGTGTGGAGCCATTACGAATGAAAGTTCTCTAGAGGCTAAAACCCCTCTTGGATTTTCTCAGCCTCTCGCCCCTATGACCATGCATCGTGTTGGCTGAGCCTAATCTGACAGGTTGCTAATAGATCTTCTAATTAACATAATGTCCACCCATTAGGAGTGGTTAACCTTTGACTCATCACACTGACAGGGATAATAGGAGAAGCAGAACGAAGCACACATGATGCTCTTGCACTGTGAACTCGTGTTTTTACGTTATTTACACACAGTCTGCACTCGGTCTTATATCTTTGACATATCTTGTGACGCACACTCAGATGTACATTCACCGTCCATGTCACCGCTTCCATTGGTTCAGTCCTTAAGCTATGCTATCAGCTAGATGACAAGAGCGCCGAGCGGTCAGGCCGTCGCCATTTCACCTCACTGACCTACTGTCAGTGCCTCGGCTGCAGCCAGGAACCGAACCCGACCACTTTTCCGCAGCCTTGAACTTTGGTTTGCTCCTTTACCCGTGCCCGCTACACACACACACACACACACACACACACACATCCCACAAACATATGTGCGTCCTCACCGCTGATCCATCATGACGTCTCATTCCACCTCATTTCCTCAGACCCCTGCTTCTTTCTAATTGAGGCGGCAGCGAATACAATTATGGTGAGAATCATCCCGGACTGATGTGAGGACGGATTAACAGGATTAAGAAGATAATCTGTTGACCCTCTGGCCCCGTCGCAGTATGAGGCTGGGAAGGCAATTTGAAGCAGAGAGAAGAAGAGATAGGGGGGCTTTAATGAGCGAGCTGACGAAAGCCTCTGACCACCGAGAGGCTCGCTTGGCGTGCCGCTGGGGGATTACTTTCTGCAAGACTCCCCTTCACAATCTCACCTAACCCTTCGCACCCGCCCCGCTGCCCACACATTCACTCCTGCTCCGAGGATGTTCAGGAACAGCCTCGTGCACGTGTTCATAAAGGCTGCTCTTTTTTAATAAAACAGTGACACGCACGCTGCAGTTAACATCAACTGTTATTGTCTGTCTTTGAGATTTAGTGGCTGTTTGAGTGAAGGAAGTTTAGAAGTAGACGTATATTGAATAAGCTAACTTACTTTACCAACCTTTTATTATTAGGCTGATCATTCTGAATCATGGAGTGAACATTTTAATTTCCAGGAAAACTGCCAGTTCTGGAAAACAACTTTCATGGTAACCTCATCATTCACAAATGGGCGTTATTTATTCATGTTTGAAAGATTTCCCTTGTCTCTGTGTTGTCATATCAAATCAAAGATATTTCATCACCTTCAAGCAGTATTAATTAATTTTTTTTTTTTTTTTGGCGCCATGTTTTATCTTCGCCCAATTAATTTAAGTCCAATATTTACTCTCCTTTTTAGTTTAGTTCTGTTTTGGTTTCCACTGAACTCCTGGGGGAAATATTCGGCTCTTTAGCATGCTAAGATGCTCACCGAGCAGCTAACTTTTTCTGTCTTCCATTTAGCGCTGAGCAGGTAGTGCACAGTGGGTTTATTAGAGCTTTTTTCACTGATGAGATTAGTGGCAGTGAACCAAAACAGTAAAGTTGTGGGCAGCAAATCCAAAACAATCAAAGATGCTAAAACACTCCTTAATATTTACTCCTTAATAATTCTTTGTGGGTCCATCGCTATGAGCTACCCCTTTCACATCAAACGTGGTCATCAGACCCCTCGCTAATTTTAGTGCAGCTTTAACTAACAATTATTTTCCGGTTTGAACTGTTTTATGTCCTGCACATACATCACATTGGTCACAAACTGTTTTGTACATACCCAGTAAGTAGTATCAAACTGAAAAAAGCTAAATTATTGCAACATATTGTAGGCTGTATGCATGTGGCTAAAGGTTACAAGCTTAGATAAACCTTTTATCCTGTTGTTTTAAAGTGCTGCAACGCCTCAACGAAGCAATAGGATCCTTTTCAAAATGATTCAGTTACAGCTCAATACAAACCTCATTTACAGGTGCAACTCTTTTCTCACAAACAGAATACAGCTAGTGAAGGTAAATGATACACTTTCCTCTCCGATCAGAACTAATGTTGGAGCACTTCAAGTAGGGACGGGTATCGTTAGGATTTTACTGATACCAATCAATGCTGATACTACTTATTGATACGTATCTATACTCTTATTTGCTGCAAAAATAAAGACATTCGTCAAATCCCATCAGCATCGGAGCCGGGAGGCTGCATTGAGGGCGTACAGTAGATGGAGCAGCTGCTAAAGCAGTCAAACACGCTTCAGATTTACAGAATGTTGTATTTGTAAGTGTTTCATGAGGTTGCTGGTGTTACCCCCCTTTACAAGCAACTACCTTGCGTTGAGCTGCACTTTCATTAATTTGAGTAAAGACAGCCCAGACTTTTGGAAGTTTTGCCCTGTCAGCCATGACTGGAGAGGACAGAATGTAAACACGTAGTTACGCAACGTCAAACATAATCGCCTGACGCTGGCAGCTTCGTCATCATTAGGGGATGGTTAGGAATTTGAAAATGCCAGCTATGTTAGAATGAATTAACATTACATAAATACTGATAGCAGCAATGTTTGTCCAGGAGCTTATCAATATTTCTGTACTGACCAGTCAGGAACTGGTACCAATTTAGTACCGGTTCTTGATACCCATCTCTAACCTGCAGGCTGCATTAGCTCACCTGTGTTGTTTGCATTGTACACTTCAGATTGCATCACCAGCGTGCCCAACCAGTTTCTTTTAAAATACTCTGATGATTCCACCTTATTATCTCTGCTGACTGACAGCGAGCCAGTAGCAAGGTTATTTTTCTGTTTTTTAAATCAGTTATTCAGTGTGATGCTGTGCTGCAGCCTGTCTGTGAAACCTAAAACTAATCAAATCCAAATGTGTGCAAAGATTATTGGTCAACCTGTGGCACACTCCTTTCAAGTAGTTCACAACAAGAGCATGCTTAGACTTGCTAACAGTATCTGACTCCTCACATGTTTTAAATCTTATAGGCGATTTAGAGTCCCTCAATTTAAACAGGCTGAAGAATTCTTTTATACATCAGTCAATCCTTGTTTGATGGATATGAAAAGTGTCATATGTGTAACTGTATGTTTAATCTGTGTGTAAATCTCTCAATCAGAAGATCCAGCCACCTTAAACTCCTATTTGTGATGTTAAATTAAAGAAAAAATAACCCCATAAGCTGTGTAAAGAAAACAGCCCCCGTGTGACCAAGGCACCTGACAGACTGTAAAAGTTACTTATGGATGCTGTTAGAAGACAGTTTGCAGTGCCACACACCTCTGCATAAAAATATGCATAGAGAAGACCTTGGCAGCGTGTCGTGTCCCTGTAGTTTTCCTGCAAGTATAAAAAATTCTGCACACTTGCGTTGACAGACAGGTGCATCAGAATGGCAGCCATTTGAACAAAAGATGCGAAACGTCCTGTTAGATTATTAGACAATCTTATTAACAAACAGAAAATGTGTCACTATGACACCGATCCTCCTCAAGTTGTCTGTTCTAGTTTTGATCTTCAAACAGTGAGCAGGATTACCTTTTTATCCTTTGTCCTGCAAGTAAAGTATACTTCAAATTTATTTTCACCATATGACCTGTCAGGTATCTTAGAAACCCTTTTAATTTAATAGCTGTGATATTCTTGTAACAGTTGTTGATCTGCGGCACTCTGGATCAATGGGCAGAGATTAAAAATGATGTTTAATGGACGTTTGATGGGTTTAAGTGATGCTCTTCACTTAAGCTGCAAATCATCTTCCCTTTGCTGTCTAACAGGTCTGTCTAATAACGTAAGAATGAAAGGTTTTCCTTCAGGATGAGATTTTCATCCTTTGACACCTGTCTTGTACTTTTCAAAGAATAACAGGTACTTAAGCCCTCGCTTGACAAAATTAATAAATGTACAGACAGGATGCTCTAAATTCAAGAACTATTAAATGATCACTCCTGTCTGTATTGTCGAATATTCAAGTGCAAAAGGGTGGCGGGCACTTTTGTAGTCCTTGAACTATGTTACACTCTCTGTAATTAAAAGAAAAACACATCTGACAGGTCACTAAGGCAATCAGACAGGTTAGTCATACATAGTCCAGCTGTGCTAGCCAGGCTTTACTTGTTGCTATGCCAACCCATGAGACACCCTGATGGTTAAAAATTTCAAAGAACTTTTTTACAAATGTAAAAACAGTACTTGCATACATTCAAAGCCTAGGTTCATCAAAGAGTGAGATGCAGTATAACATCTGCATTGCATTGTGATTAGATGAGATACCTTCCTTGTACATTTATACATTTATACCTATGCAGTTAGCTACAATAGCTTTACTGTGTTTTATATGTAAAGTGATTTGAAATTGAAGTTTATTTGGAAAACTTTAGGAGGCTCGGGCTGCTTGCCTTGTTTTGGTGGGATTTCCCAAATCTCTGCATCAGCATAAGTGGCGAGTGCAAAGTTAGCATGAGCCACATGGTCACAATTTTGAGAGCAAGGCCCAGGTTGAAAAATATCCAAACTTTCCTTTAAGTCGTCAAATGTGTTTTTCATTTTACACAGTGGCATAAATGTGATTTGTTAGGTCATTTCTAACACATTTATAACCCAGAGAAGAGAGATAAAAGAACCCAGATTCGTAGGCCTCCCAAACTTTACACTAACTGATAAGAAAATTTTTATCCACTAGGAATCTCTCCTCCACACTGTCTCAGTTTCTAAAGTAATTTTCTGTCGCACAACTGCTCTATTGAGTTGAACATGATTTCAAAGAGAAATATTTCAACTTTAACCGAAAAGCGATTCAAACAAGTTTGCACTAGTCGCATAGCAACAAAAGAAGCCACCACCGGCACTTCCCACAAGCATCTTTATGTAGCATACATCGTTCGTAGACTGTTCAAATACAATTAGGCGAGTGATTTGTAATTGATTTATGTGTGCAGGATACCACTGAGGATAGAAATGTTGAGGAAACTGAGTCAACAGGCTCTTTGCAGGGAGGAAGAAGGTGTAAATGTGTGTTTCACAAAGACAGAGACACAATGTGTGTTTTTTTTTATTACCAAGGGGCCGAGTTATTCTTCTATCTGCTGTCCACATTGTGTGCTGAATCAGGAGGCTGTCCTGGGGTTTTTCAATCACAGCCTGGACAGAGCGACTGGTCTCCTCTCTCGACCAAAGATAGGACTTTTGTTGTTTTTCGAAGGCCACATTAAATTTGTGCCAGGAAGGTGTTAAACAAGAGGGTTTTTTAGGCATTAGCCCCACTCCTATTTAACACACATCATTTATTTAGTGCTTCTAGTTACTCTTAAATGTTTACTGAGCAGGATTTACTGACATGCCACATTTTTTGTGCTCAGTTTGCTTTTTCGATCTCGTGAGATCCCACAAACACGGGTTTTCTTTTGTATCATGTCGTGCATATTTGACGCATGCTTCTTGTTTGTCAGCTACTGTGGCACCAGCGCGGCTATTGACACATTTGTGTTTCCTGTTTCCCTGTGGAATTTCATCATCATGCAACAATGAATCATGTTTTTATCAGCATAATGTGGAGATGTTTACAATGAACACGTCTGCAAACGGTTCACTGTCATTGCTGAGTATTCATACTGAATGTATCTGCAAAATATCCACTGTCAACATTTTTTGTTTGTTTTTTCCAACTTCTGCTCCTCCTGGTAGCTAAAGCATGCTTTACATCTGCATAGTTATGCAACTCAAAGCACTTGGTTATGGTCAGGGAAAATTAAATAATTGTGGTTTTTACATCTATGTTTGGGACTGGATTAAACAAACATGAAACAGTGTGTTAATTAGTGAGCTTTAGAGGGGCTGGAACTAAGATGTATTTTTGAACTCTGGACAGAGCCAGGCTGGCTGTTTCTCCCTGCTTCCAGCCTTTATGCTAAGCTAAGCTAATCACCTCCTACACACAGATATGAGAGTGGTATCAACCTTTTCATCTCTTTTCTGTGTGTTGTAAGGTGGTCACACCTTCTGGGTTGGATCTGTGCAGAATGATGTATGTGCAGTTTTTTTTTTTTCACATCTGGGCTCACTGAAAAATCTCAGTTCAACATAAAATATTTGTGACATTATAAATAGTTTGGAAGCCAGTCGTGGTCCAGTGTACAACTTACACAATTTTGATGTAGAAACTTGAAACCTCCAGTGCACATACACTGAGAATGGACTTGTGTCCAGCTTCTGTAAAGAAAAATATTTGCATATTCATAGTCTGCATGTTTTAATGAGGGAGAAGGAGTAGATGTAATTTTAAGGATTTTATGAGATAATTGAACTTTTTTTCCAAACATATTAGACACAAATTATTATTCATGATAGAGTATTTTAGATACATCTTAAAACATGCCTGGGGGGGGATGTGAAAATCACAGAAAAGATAACAGAGCAGGGAAAAATTATTGACACAGCAACAGAATGTGTAAACACACACTCACACCCATATGTGCAAATTCAGTTACTTTCTGTACTTTGATAATACATTCAGGCTCTTTAAAATGACACGCCATGTTGACAGTCTGAGCATGCTCTGACCATCTGGAAATCCCTTCCAGGCTGACAGACATTCAATTTATCTAAGTCGACATCACTTTGGACCATTTGCTGTATGCACACAACTTTGAGCATGTGTAATTTTTCAGAATCAACAATGTCCCAATAGCTCTGCTCCCTGTCATTTGCTTAAAAACACCCATGCACCACATTAATCATAATAATCCCACTTTTCTTGTGTTGAATATAAAGTGTGTTTTGTGTTTGAGAAGTTGCTGAGGCAAGCTGATTTTCACTTGTTTCTCCCCCCCCCTCAATTTGACCAAATACATAATGTTTTCTTTTCACTTGAAAGAAAAAAAAAAACACTTTAGGCAATGATGTGCGTAACTCTATTTGTTTCATGGAGGCGTGTAGCCCACTTCCATGCACTGTTGTGACATATTATCAAGGGAGCTGATGTTTTGACATGCAGCATTGTGCTGATCGCCCAAATTATGTTGTTGTAAATAATAAGAAATATGTTTCTAGCTATCAGTCTCACCTCCACACACCCACCCAGTCCTGTCAGCCAGTGACGGGGCTCTGATTTACCCGCTTTTTGAGACAACTGCCCCCTTACGTATCTTCATGATAAATCGTACAAATCAGTATGGCGTCGGATGCCGGCGCGTAAAGAGCAGGGAGAAGTTAGACTTCCCCTTCGTCAGCCGTGTTAAGTCTGCGTTTGTTCCATATTTGCGTGTGTGTCCCCGTGAACCTGGCAAATAATACCTGGCTTAATAATCACTCACCACAGGAACTGTGAGTCGGCGAAAGCCTGGTGACCATTTGCCCTTTTTTCTTCTAAAGAAAAACTAAAGCTTTGGGGGTTTGTGGAATTTTGTTTGTGAGTTAACTGAACTGTACTGTGGTTGGGAATGGATCATATTCACACGGTGGCCATTTCCCTCTGATGTCACGCTCAGGGTGGGAAGCTGTCAAGTAAAACCTGTGCGAAAATGGCGAGATGATTGTTTGAACTTCATTTTTTATATGGAAAATTGAACTGATAAGTACGGAGCCCCTCAGGGGACATGGGTGAAAAAAAAAAGATAAATACTTTTGTGTCCTCCCAAGAAACTTTTGCATTCTCTTGAGAAATATTCTAAAACCCAAGGGAGAAGAAGAAGAAGAGAGCAAACTGGTGTTAACGCTCGCCTGGAGCCACTATCAAAGTATCATCGTTTGTAACATTATAGAAGCAATTTATAGAAAGTTCTTCAATACATTAATGTTAGTTCACTAACGTAATGTCTCAGCTTTGGTAACTTTACTCTTACTGCTAATGTTACCCTTCTCAAAGTCTGTTTATTTTATTAGCAACTTTTGTGAGCTTAGTGACTCAGTAAGTTAGTTAACTACTAATGTTGTATTCTTCCTGATCTATCGACCAATCTATAGATAACCAAGGTCTATAGAAAACCTTGCTGGTCCTGGTGAATGGCCGGGGACCTAACGTTGACCCATGTGATTGGGGACGTGGTGCGATTTAAAATAGCCTATAACTTCTCAGATGACATAATTGTATATGCGTTTAAATCAAATATCGTTTCCATCGGTGGTCATTTAACTCCTTCAGGTTTCTACTAGATGAGAAGACCGGCATCTCTAAACAAACATGTGTGTTACTGTAACAGTAGTGCACCAGAGTAACCCTCACTGACTGCTGTGACAGTATAACTTTATGAACACATCAGCTGTATGGCACTGGGAAGAAGATGGTTACATGAATTATGCTTTTTAGGCTGATCTGCGGTGGGAAACTTTAGATTCGTCTATAGCTGTATGTATTTAGGACCTGAAACCTTCTTGTTTTGAGTTTGTTGGATAACCAGGAAATCCTGAAGTGGAGTATTTTTGTTACTTTATAAACTGAACTGAATCATATGGAACTGGACTGAACCTTTTCTTTCCTTTTTGCTCTAATATAACCTTTGAAAATTGAACTGATGGTGTGGTTGAGTTTATTTAAACTGAATGTTTTATTCCACTGCCTTACAATTAAATATAAATTTGTTTGCATTGTAAAAAATAACCAGGGGCCATGTGTATTGTGAATGCATGTATCCTTTGTGGAGTTTGATATTGACTCAAACTTTTGACTGATTTAAACTTGGTCAAGCCTCTACAACGCACACCCCGCTCTCTTCTCACTTTAAGAGGAATATATAAAAATGTGTCTTTTTTCTTTGGGGAGATCTGTAGAGATGAGAAAAATGTTAATATATTTTGACAGACAGGATGAAAGTGTGGTGGGTCCCCTGCCCCCATACCTCTGCCTTATTACAGGTGAACACTCTACATATATGTCAAATCCCAGAAGGAATAGCATGATATCAGATTTTTGAGACTTAAATGCTGTTTTTTCATGTTAGAACACAATGAAACCTGTCACAATGTTCTTTGTATGTATTTTTAAAAAACAGATTAAACGCTGCCATTTCAGCCACAGATTCACTTGCACAAATCCCTTGTGTGATCTTTTTGTGATTACACAACGCAATAGCAGTGTGAATACATCCCTGGAGTATTACATTTTGCTTACATGTGTGTAAATCTGGGCCACGATTATTTTTGCAGTTATTAAATCGTCTTCTAATTCTCAGCAAATCTAAAAATACTGTATTGTTGAGGATACTGCCTTTTATTTCCTGAAATGCAAAGTTTCCATTAATATAATAATATATAATTCTACTTTATGTTTATTATTGATGTTGTAGTGGGTGGTGGAGGTGTGCTGGAGTACATTATATTGAAAAGTGCTCCTACTATTTTGTCCACCCCATTAACGTACACGAGGGTGACAAAAGATTAGGAACACTTTTCAATATAATGTACTCCAGCACACCTCCACCACCCACTACAACATCAATAATAAACATACAGTAAAAGTATCACCTTTCTGACACTGTCAATAAAAACCAACAAAAATAAGCTTCATAAAAGTAGAATTTCTGGCAGAGCTGTTGTATGGGATTGTATTGGATTGCACAGGTGTTCCTAATGACGTCCGTCCTGCTGCCTGAGTGTTTGATTTGTATGTAAAATCAAATATGCAAACTTGTAACTATAGCTGTCAAATAAAGTTTTAGCGAAGTATAAAATACAATATTTTCCTCTTAAAAGTAAGGATAAAGTGACATAAAATTAAAATGCTATACTCAAGTTTAAATTCCTAAAAACTGTACTTAAGTAATACTACTAATACTAATAGTACTTGTGTAATGTACTGAAAACATTAATGGACTCAAACGTATAATTTGTGGTGTTGGTTGTGATGTTTGCTGAGGTCACAGTGAGCGCAGACATCTGCAGCACTTGACTTGATGGTGGCGTTATGATTGCAAGTGTTGCGGGGGGGCTCTTGTAAACTTGTAAGCCTTACAAAGACCTTAAACAACGCATTATCTGTGTGTATGACTCCAATGTGAGACCCACTCTTCAATACAGCCATTTAACTTTGTTGCTAGGGCAACCGGCTCGCCCGGGTGACAGCGGTGATGACGGAGCGATCACTGACAGTCTTGTCTTCAAGAAAGGCCACAAGTTCTTCCACTCAGTGTAAAACACTAAGTCTTTTTCCCCAGCACAAAGGAAGCTGTATTATGCAACACTGTGCAAGAGTGAAGTGGCGGACCCATACCAGTGACATGTTTACTGTGAAATGGACTGTGCCTTTTATATATAGTTGGACATAGCCTGACAGCAGTTATTATGGTATTATTCATTTAAAGCAAGTGGAAAATGTGCCTTTTTAAAGCAATGTATTGGTGCAAATTATAGTTTATATATATGTGTGTACAGTATACTTACCATTCTGAAAGATCGGACATCTCTTCAAGGACCATCGTTAATGTCGTCTGGCAGTCACCGTGACGGCGTCAGTGTTGCATTGTAACGGGTGGCTGAAGTTTTCTTTTGCGCCCCTCAAGCTAAGGATTATCTGCACCCGTAAACACAGAGCCAGACACTCACATTCATACTTATTGGCCTGTTTGTTTCATTTTGAGTTCTCAGTTCATCTGATGCACAGCAGACCAGGCCTAAGATTTGCACTTGAGACCTTCATGCTGCGAGCGAACGGACTCTTCTCTTTAAACAATCTTGTTTTATAAATGCAGAATACTTAATGTCAAGAGAATGTCACACAGGGGTTAAAATATTCTGCATTACACAGTCTTTTTGCACCTCCATCAGCCTCTTAAAGGGCAGGTAGACGTTTTACATTAGCAGACTTGCAAACTTGAACTTTGCTATTTCAGTGACTCACAAAGCCACGCTATTAAAACAATTAAAACCATAAATTTGCCTTCAAGCTATGAGGGAGCCAATTGTGGCGGAAAGAGCTGATGTGGAATTCACACTTGTACTCGGTTTGAAGAAGAAAACTTCAACGTGGGATTCATTTCTTCTTTTTAATGATCACACCTTTTAATAAGGGAGATGCTAGAAGCATATCAAGCAGCTCTTAATGCAGTAAAATGGTGAGATGATGCTATTGTATTAAAGCAAAAAGCCATAGTCTGAAATTAAGAGACAATGAATTAGTAATTGCATCCATTAGACAACTGCAGCATTGTTAGGTAGACCATAACAAGATTAAAAAAAAAATACAGATCTGCTAGCGAGCCAGGTCTCATTAGGAAATGACTGTTGCCCCCCCCATTTTCACACCTTCCTAGTTTCCACTTGGAAAGTTTGCTACAAATTGCACTGTAACGAAATCCTGAGAGCCAACAACTCACCTGTAGATGGCTGTTAGGCAGGTTGGGACTTTTCCTTATCTGCCGCAGTTACCTTTATTGCATCAGTCTGTCAGGCGACTTTGGGGAATTACAGCCATGGAGCCCTTCTGACACATGTCCGTTAGGAGCACAGCAATGTGGGTCAAGTCATGGGCTGAAAAATGAGTGTTTGCTGTCCTGAAATGAAACCTGGAGAGGGAACTATGGATTGAGGTCGTGTACACCAATCCCAGGGCCCCTGCTAGCCATCTGAGTGCCCTAAGCATAACTGCGTTGTGGTGCATAGACAGTAGCCTATATATTACACTACAAAACTATAGAACAGGCAAAGAAAACACACACAAGTATTTGAAAGTGCAGTCGTCTTCAGTAAAATAAACCAAAGAAATATATCTTGACTATCAATGTGAAATTGTGTGATTTTGGGGACTCAACAGTGTAAAAGAGTGAAGCTATTGAATATTTAAATTCTCCAAAATTATGCAAAAGCACATTTTTCCAAACTAAGTGTTTCAGTAACCAACTGGAGAACATTGATGTGTGAGGTTATTTTGGGGACACCACACTGTATAAGAGTGAAGCTGTTGAATATTTTTGTAGTATCTCTTTTCGGTGTCGCACTTTTTAGCAGTCGTCTCACAGCCGGATGTACATAAAGACCAATGTTATTAGTCCAGCGGAGAGGAACGGCTCATTTCGGTGAAAATTAGATTGTAGCTCGTCTACCTTACTACGGTAGGAAAGAGGCGTTCGTGTTTCAACATTTCGCTTATGAGGTATTGATCCAGGAAGTTCCAATCTGTGAATATATTTCCAACTTTACCGAGGTGCTGTTTGCTGCTCCCTCTGGCACTTGGTGCCGTACGCACAGCACGTGATGTGCATGTATGTAGAGGTGGTGCTGACCAATCCATCCATCAATCTATTGCCATGTAACTGCAGATATCTTTTAATGATTTTGACAAAATTTGGAGGCATGATCAGGGTTTTTTGGGGGGTTCAAAAAGAGGATTATATTATATGCTGAAGTGAACTTGGTCTGGCTTCCCCATATTGGCCAACCTAAAAACTGAGGTTTTAAAATCCAGTATCATTTCTGTTTCCTTGACTAAGTGAATCTGAGTTTTGTCAGTTTTAAACGACTACTTCATTTGCTTCCAAAAGGGATGCTTGCAAAGCTGGGATCTCCTTCTTGGACTCCATGAGAGCTGATAATCACTCCCTTCACAAATCCAAAATATACTTTATGCCAAGAATTCTGTCATTTGTTTGAGCTATGTTGTGTTGATAGATAGTTTTTTGTTGATGGAATTAGATGTCAGTATTGTGTGGTACTTCTAACGAGTACAAATTATTTATTTCCCCCTTTTCTATTGACTGTTTGACCAACAAATAAAAACCTTACAGCAAGACGGTCCTGTGTTCTCATGCAAGTTAAAAATGACATTTGGGCGCATTGGTTTCTTTCTTTTTTTGGCCACTTGGGGGCAGCTCACCAAGCAAGAACACAGCATTGACATATTACTATCACTTTAACGTTGATATGGTGAACATGTCAGTTAAAATCTGCCAGGAGACACATAACATTCATTTTGCGTCGTGTTTTCTGTCCACTTGATGAATGCAAGTCCAATATTTACACTTCTCTTAGCTCTGTTTTGGTCTTATCTGGCTCTTTAGCTGCTAAATACTCCACTAAGTTCACCAGCTAATTATAAACTTTTGTCTTTTGTGTTTTGACAAGTTAAATACACAGATGATTTGATAAGATTTGCAGGGAATGTTGGTACACATCATTCAAGTGGGACATTTGTCTTGTGTGTGCCATGATTTCAGAAATAAATAGCCTATTCCTTAGTGGGATCATACAGCAGGAGGTGGATCCAGGGGCCCACAGCTGGGAAGGGTCCCCAGAATTGTTAGCTGCACCCCTGCTCAAAGCCAACTTAGATGTAGGGACCAAAGATATATTTTTTTCTCAACTTTGCAAATGTTTGGCACCCGAATCATAAACATGTTTGGCTTGACTTTGATCCTTGTCTGCTTTCCACCAACAGCTTCCAGCAGTGAGGTTGGAGAGAAGTGATGCTGGGGGGGTCCTCAGCGCAGAGCATGCCCGGTGAACGAGCGGGGAGCGGGAGCGCGCGTATAGGAAGGAAGGGAAAGAAGGAGCTGAGGCAGATCAGTCGCCAGCGGAGCCCAAGACGGTGGATGAACGGAGCCGAGCGTGTGTGTCACCCTTGTCGTTTTTTTACAGCAGCTGAAAGCAGCGTCCGGCAGCGCGAAACCTGCCCGAAAATGATGCTCAAACTCGTCCATCTCCTCGGGGTGCTCGTCTGCGGCAGCCAAGGTAGGGATGCGTGCGTGAGGGGGTGATATCCTCGAGCTTGATGACTTTGTGGACAAGTTGAGTGTATTTGCCATCGTGATCTGCAGCAGGCAGAAAGAGCTGCTGGAAAGAGAGGAAGGGAGAGAGAGATAGAGTAAGAGGGGGAGTGAGAGAGGGAGAGAGAGGGGTGGATTGTTTAACTGGACGTTATTTTGTAGTTGAGGCACGTCTTGCAGGGGCCAGAATGCTTTCTTACTGAAAAGGGGGATTATGATGGGGTCCTTTTTTAGGGTGGGTGAGCTGTTGAGATATACACTCTCTAGTCCCCGGACAAAAACTGCTATCTTCATCATTAGACATGGCTTACACTCGTTTAGTTTGAGTTTTTTATCTATAGGAGGGCACAGCGTTGTTTTGGTGTATGGATCTTATTTGCAAAGAGCTCCATCCTACTTGGTTTAATCGTAAAAATCGTGGATGTCTTCCAACTTAAAGTGACATCATGCACGCAGACATTCATTTTAATTCCATGTTCTGAATCATATTTGTTTGGACCACCGCCTTTCGTCTCTCTTCCCACTCTTCAGTCCACGCTGTCCTGCAGCGTACAAGAGAAAAATACTGTGGATTGGAGATTTTGGTACATCTCCCATCTGTGTCTGCATCTCGTGCCCAGGCTGTGCGTGACAACATCGGGCCCGTGACGCGGCCGCACAGTCTGAAATGCTTCGGAAAGTTTGCAAATATGAGCCGCATTTGTGGCAGGAGAGTGACACTTACACCGTTAATTGGGTTTCATGTGCGTGGCGCACCTGATCCGGAGGGGTGATGGTTGTCCCCGTGCGCCCCGCGCCCGGGTTGCACGCGTGGAGGGGAAATAAAGATGTCACCTGAGTGACTGCTGCTAAAAAGCGATTACACAGTCGCCTTTGGCTTTTTTTTTTCTGTGTGTGTGTTTCTTAACTGTGTCCTGGTCAGTGAAGCGCGTCCCTGTGCCACCGCGGGCAGACGCCCTGTGTGCACTGCGAAAAATACCCAACTCCCTTTATTTTCTAGCTTCAAATTCACTCTTAATCCACTTCTTGAGGCGAGAATATGATATTTTTTTGCAGGATGAGCTTTTTTCCATCTCTTGCTGTATACATGCAATGCATTTAAACAAAACAGCCCCCTCCCCTCCCCAAATCTTGCAACAAGTTAATTTGCATTGAGGGTAACACGGGTTATCTTATCCCCTTTAGCGTGAATTTTTCACTTGTTAAAAGAAACCAAAAGGTCTAAAAACCAAAAATATAAGGAGCTGTTAGATGGACATTTTTTGCAGTGTGAGCACACTGGGTTCCTGGCGCACAACGGCAGGTGGGGGTAGAGCGCTGCAAAGTGGTGCCAAGAGTGAAGCCATAAGCCACTGCTCGTTAAAGCATGTTGCATCTCATTCAGACTAAAGATACTTGCCTTGCTGAAGTCCTTCAGGGCAGTGGGTGTCAAGGTGGGGCTTGGACGCCCCGTAGGCGTCCTTGAAGAGGTTCCAAAGGATCCCCAAAGCAAAATGGAGAAGCATAGATAAATTTTTACTAGCTACTTCAGCATGAAGGTGTAAAACAGACTATGAATTTTAATAACACGTCCCTCTGACACTGCTGATGTATAATTTTAACACTTGTACTCAGGGAAGTTGCATAAGATTCAAATTATAAACCAGTGGCCGCCTTGCCAGGTGGATATTTATGGGACTGAGCTGCATCAAATGGGAGTGCATATGGTTTAATGTGTGTTTGTTTTGGTGATCTGTGACATAAAAACAGCAGCAGACCCCCATTATAAAGATTTCTAGCATACTTGTGTAAGATGCCTAAAGCCACAGAGGCACAGGATTTGATTATCATCAACATTTTAAAAGGACTGTTTATTGGCAGTTCTTATTTCCAGCCATTCAATCAATAGACTGTTAGAAGTGGCTGTTATGATGGAGAGGAAGAAGAAGATGGTGTCATTTTATTTCATTTTTTAATATATGCAATCCCTCTGAACTAAAACAAAGATACACAGACGACTCTTCTGAAGCCCTAACTGGAATATGCATTGCTTTGTTACATCCCCTTTGTTGCAGTAGTATTACATCACGCTACCAACCGATTCCCATTCTTATCATGTTTTTCATGATAGCAGAGTCCACACAAAATGACCTATTAGACAAACCTGCTGTAATGTGAACAATAAGGGTTGTTGTGAGGGTGAAGGGCAAATATGGGTTATGTACTTGGGGCAGAAACAAAAACATCAGTTAAATGTACAGAACCAGAGAGTTTTTTTTTTTCTCTGATTCATGACGGCAGCTTGATATTTCTGACAGAAGTCAGCGAGGTGCCCCCAGCTCCTACCACACTAACTCTGCAGATATCCTCAGTTCCCCCTCTGGCTCCTGAAGGAAAACATTTGCTTTTGAAGTCCCAGTTCACCGTCTACTCTGCGCTTGAGTATGCATCCTTGAAGGTTTATGTATTTGGCTTTTACCGATGCTTAGTACAATGAATTATATGCTTGCTTGGGCTCACCCGGGATGCGCCAATGTGATGTTAAGTGGCGTAATTAAGATATTTCGCTGTATCTCTGGGGGGAAATGTCAGTGGCTCAGGGTTTAAAAGATTTATGCCCCTGCGCTTAAGTGTCTCTCATAGTGCCCTGAGCCTGGGCTTAAGTGTTTGAGGTTTGCTTACATCTTGTAGTTCTGGTTTATGTACATGCTTACATGAACACACACACAGAAACACACACTTACCCACACATGCACTGTACTCAGCCTCAAACTACACATATGGATCATCGGGTAAATATTAATGAGGGTAGTGCAGATTTTTTTTTTTTTCTTTTTAGCAAAATCTATACCTCCAAGTTCCTGCTACAATATATCTCTGGCTGAGCTGATAACTTGATAATTGGAACAATGCTGCACCCCCTTCTTAACATCATGCGACACCAGTCACAAACTCCCATTAAAGACATGCAAAGCTGCTCACAAAAGAAATGTCCTGTGTCTTGGTCCTGCAAGGTGAAATTGATTGCATTATTTGATTAATAGACTAGGAAGGAGAGCACACATATAGAGAGCCAGTGTATATATGAAAATGGAATCGCCCCCTCGAGGCATTCGCATATGAGAAATCAATTTAAGGAACGACTAGAGTCAGCAGGCCTCTGAATTGTACAAAGGGCAATCTCAGTGTTATGGATATGCTATTTATTTGCCTGCGAGCTTTTGATTTCTCATGTGTGCCCTTTAGCGCTCGGTCCGTCGAGTTCAGGCCTTAGCATCGAATTTGTATACCGCGTATAAGACAGGAGGCGAGTGTTACATGCTAAACACCTGGATCCACGGGGACAGCGCTGCCAAGCATCTGTGCTGCAGGGGTGTTGTCAGCTTGCTGAGAATGAGATGGCAGAAATAAGAGCAGGAAAGGAAATGAGCAGTCACTTTGAGATAAGACATCGCCATATTTTTCCAACTCCTACCTGCATATGTTCCCTGTATTTCCTGTCTATTTCCAAACTCAAAGGCTGTAGATCAATTAAATTATTAAAGAGTGTGCTGTGTGACTAAAACTTTGCTCAAACGCCTTGTTTCAGCACTTCCCTACAGCACATAAAGTTGCAGAACCTTTTGTTCTTTTGCGAGTAAACCTGTGGCTCATCTGTAAATAACTTCACCGCTGAAAAGTTTAGAGGTCAGCCGTAGTGCAGCGCCGTGACGTAAATGATCTGCCTTGCTCGAGGGGTAGTTTTGGAAGGTGCTGTGTGCAAGCTGTGCAGTCATCAGCTCAGTTAACAGGATTAGTATCAGGGATTAGGAGACCTGTGTAGCAAATATATTCATACTTATTTGAAGACATATTGTCTTGCAATGATACATTTTTGGCTTTTAAGTAACTTAGGCACCAAGAGGAGAGCTGACATTCCAGCAGCAAGCTCCAGTAGGTGAACACTTGGCATATTTTAAAGCTTTGGTTAGAGCAAAAACAGCAGCACGCTCAATAATGCCCTCTGCCAACGTCAGGCTATTTTCACTCAAATTACCCATTATTATCATGAAACTGACTAATGTTCTCTTTAGGGAGTCTCTGCCAACCAGAAGCCAAGAAAATGTAGATACACTAAGCAATCGGGGTTCTCTTGTAGGAAGAGTTTGGAATCGCTTGTTTATATTCTATATTCTGAACCCCAGAAAGGGAAAATTGGGAAGGATAAAGAGAGCAAGGAGGCGATATATGCAGAAGGAGGAGGGAGGAGGAGATCATGTTTAAAAATTCATTCAATTCAAGTGAATTTGATTGCATCTAGTTAAATTGCATTGCCAGAGATCGAATCAAACTCTATGGAGTCGCACTGTGCCAAAATTAATAAAATGTAATTGAATCCTGTCGAGATGGAATCAAATTAGGCCAGACTGACGTGATTGGAGGAGGCAGCTGCTGCATGTTGCAGGGCGCTCCTGTGGATTTGTCTACTGTTTTACATCAGTTTGGTACTCGCCAAGCAGGAGACCCTTTGGCTCCTGCTTATACGTGTCCTGCCAGTCTAAATGCCAGTCTAACTAGCAGGCTAATAGGCAGAGCCAGGATGCCAGGGTGACAACAGAATCAGTGGGAACACTGGCTGACTGACAGATGGATGGAGAAAAGTGGCTGCATAGTCCTCTTCTCTCGCTCCTGTTGCTCACTTTATTTCTGCATGGCTTGTACACACACACATAGTCACACACTTCATAGCCTGCTCTTCCAAATCACATCCCCTCATGGGACGCAGCGCTGTTGGTCTGGGGCTTACTTCTGGTTTTGGGCACCGGCAGGCATGATTAAATGAAGAACAGAGGGATCAGAGAAATGGCAGAAGAGCTTCAGAACCACTCCAGTTTGGTCTGTGCGTTTTGAGTGACCCACTTAGGCTGTATTAATAACTACATTGAAGCCTTGGGGTTTTCTTGAGAGCCGCCTCACGTAAATCATATCTGAAATATAAATTGCAGAAAGACGTTTTTGTGACATAACACTTATATAAACAAAATTAAATACTAGCAGATAGTCTGCTTATCCTGTTCGCCTGCTCCTCAGTTGGTCTGGTTGATAGACTGTAGGAAAACACTGACTTAGTGTTGGCCATGTCATCCATTGGATTCTGATTGGACTTTTTATGGTGATATCACTGTTTTCTGTCATCTTTCAGCCAGTTGGAATATTTTTTTTTAGGTTGTCATAATTAATTGTATGACTTTTCTCAGCATCAACATTTTTCAGAGTTGATATGGATGCACATATGTGATGGAGATGGCAGGGCAAAGGGATCCGAAGGCGTTATCAGATGTGTTAAATTGACTGCGATGTGTGTAAACTTGCATTCACACGGAGATGACATTGACTGTTATGCTACGCTCTCACAATACAATTAACACTGACAACGTAAATGTGCAAGTCTGCTGAAAAAAACATTCATGAGAGATGTAGGGGGAAAAAAATTAAGCTGTAGTATACTGTACAGCATCTTCACATGTGTATTTATAATATTCTGTTGGTTGATAAGGTTGTTTTAGCTGCTGCAAGAGCTCTAAGAACTCTTGGAGATTGTCATTTATTTACCAGACATAATAATCTCATCTGTTTAAATGTATTCACTCTCAGGTAAAAGCAGCAGGTATTCAGCAGTTATCAGCTTCTCTACCACCCAGTTTAAATTTTGATTAACTGTTAAAAGACAAGCAGTATGCATATCAGTCTTCCATATAATCACCTATGCTGTATCACAGGCATATTGCAGTGTGAAATCCAGTTTTTTGACATGTTTTGGGTGCATTATATTCATGTTTATCTCCTCCACAATGTAGTAATTATTCTTCAGGTTGCCCATGTGAAGTGGTGTAACAGTAAATGAGGACACCAAGATCTTAAAAAAAAAAAGTCAAATCCGTATTATAGTTTGGACATTTTGTGCCTCTATTATATAGTGATAGAGAGAGATGCAACAATGGTCCCCAGGTCAGATAACCCTAAACCACAGGGTGACCCAAAATAAGTTGTCTTAAATATTATCTCAACTATAACTGCAATTTAGAGCCATGAACATATTATTTCCACTCCAAAAGTGTGGCTCAATAAGTCATGTGATTATGAAAAATAATCACATGACATAATTTTTTGGATGTAATGTAAGTTAATTTTGTAATGTTTCCCATGTGTTGTATGGTAAGAAAGTGTTCATTGTATTTAGAATTTAGGGTGCAGTATTATCCAGTAAATCACCAACAGGTGTCAGTGTCGCTATGCAAGCCACGTATGTGCAGGGAGAGTCACAGGGAAGTCTCGCGTGAGCACGTCAGATAATGAGAATCCCAGCGCGCAGGACGGAAGCAGAAAACGCTGTGCAGCGATTTTAAACCGAGAGTGATATTTTTTGCATATTGCAGAAAATCTTCATTAAATGTGTAGAACCATGTCGAGCCTGTGTGACATCATTCTGCGCATCGCCACAAAAGCATAAATAAACATCCAAATTAAACAAAAAAGTAAGACAATGAAGTAAACCTCGCATGACTCTCATTTGCATAAAATTGCACCTAACAACAAGTTTTGACATTCAGAATTTTTGAAATTGTCAGTCTCCAAACACCTTTTCCAAGTACACCTGTGGAGTGTTGATTAGCACGATAAATCCGGGGTGTTAATAATGACACAAAGTTTGTGTATCACGTTCCTCTTGTAGACATAAAGTTTGCCAGTGTTTTGGAAGTTTTATCCATTTTCCAACAAACATTGAAGGCCTTTCAGTACTGTGACACATTTTCCAAAGCATATCGTGTTAGAGAGTTTTAATAGTTTTCCCATATGGAAATACATCTGCCTGGAATTCCAAAAATTTGTATGCCTTTGAAATCTGTAATTGGGCTTTCAAATAAGAAAAAGTGGGTATGGCCCTTTTAAGAAGAAAAATAAGTACCTTTCTGAAATTGGACAGATAGATCAGGATGGAGGGTGAATTGATACAGCCAATGATGAGATGTTGCACAGTAGATGCACACAAAGAAATAATAAAACCTCTATGAGTCATCACTAAAAGCAGTTATTCACAGAAGCGGACTGACGCGCTGAGAATCCAGACTGTTCCCATCTTGAAATAACATCGGCGCAGTAGGTGACGTGGTGGAGGGTACCAACACACAGACACAAGAAATTTGGACACAGAAGGCAGTAAGATGGACGTAGACGGGTGACAGGAAGTGGTGCCTGGATGACAGATTAACGGACAGCTGAATGTGTGAACGCTGAGACTCAGATAGAAGCATAATGAAGAGGAGCCTTCTATTGACAGACAGCAACAATATTTTTCTACTTCTTCCTGGTGGATGTGGGCCGTGCGTCGATTGAACATTAGTTAGAGTTAGCTCGCAGAGGCTGCCGAGCGTCTACATGGTCCATCACAGTGATTAAGAAAGGGACTAATGCTAATTGTAGCTGTGCTGGCTAGCAGACACTAATGAGAGAGTGGTGCAGGCTTCTGGACACACCTATCAATGTGATGAGACAAGCCAGGGAGTGGCCTTTATTGCTGCAAGCAATCTTGAAATTTGTGTGAGTGCTTGTAAACTTGTGTGGAAATGTATGCCTGCCTACTGACTGAAAGTACCAACAGCTGGTCAAATTCTGGTCAAATTCATAACTGTGTTTACTTATTCTTCTTATTCTTATTCATATAGTAACTGATTTAAATCAATATTTTAGTTTAGACGAGTTCATTGAGGCAAATCCTTTCTACAGCTGCTTGTGTTTAAAACTCTGTATTCTTTTTTAAGTGTTTTGTAGAAAAATATGCTTATATTTCTCATAATAAGGTCTTGGAAAAAGTCTCACTTTGCTCGTGCTACTGAAACTTTACTGTCACTAATTGAGTTTGCACAGTTGTCATTCAATTGTAGATGTTTTGGGTTTTAGAAAGGTTCTTAAACCCAAGGGGTTGTAGAATTTTCTCAAGTCTAAAAGGATTATGAGATCCATGTTTTTTTGTGTGCGTTCAGGCATTTTTGCCTTCATTTGATAGGAAATAATGGGAGAGAGAGGGGAGATGACAAAGGTCTCCAGCCCCCGAGATCACCAGGACACCCTATGTGAACCATGTTTTAGATTTTCAAAAGTAATATGCTCAAAGCTTATATAATAAGATAATAGCGATAAATAGTGAACCTGAAAACTGTATTTAACAGAATGTTGTGAACTATTCTCTGTTGGCTGCATCCGCTGTTGTGCAGTCTCTTCTGTGCTGGCCTTTGCAGACGGAGTTTTCCTTTGGGCTTACAGTATTAAATTATCCTCTGCTGTATTGTGTTGTATTGTATCATATTTCCTTGTATCCATTCATCCATCCATTCAGACAGTTGGGCCTTGGCTTGTCATTCCTGCTGGTTAATTAAGCCAAATTGTGATTGATGGACTCTCAAGTGAATAGCTTGTGGTCCCGTGGCTGACCCACCCAATGAGATCAGCCCAGCTGCCAGTCAGACCTCACAATGCCTAATGGTTTCGTAACAGTGGCTGGGATAGAGTCTGCAACGCTGAGGGCATATCCCGACTTAACTCCCCCACTGTTACTTCCCAGCGCTGAACAGGGCATTGAGATGAGTAGTCCAGTGTCCTCGTGGGATTGGTTCTGCTAGGAAATGATGCAAAGACCATCTTGAAAAGGGATCAGTCTTCTCAGATTTCTTGCCTGGTGGCCAATATCCTTGTTTATGGGAGACAGTGCTTGATGAGGAATAGATGAGAGAGAGTGAGCGATAGATGAGAGAGAAAGACAGGGGGTGTAGGGAGGAGAGGAGGAGGAGGAGGAGGAGGAGGAGGGGGGGGCCACTTGAGATGTGGTCGCGGTGCAGCAGAATAGCTCGCAGTGAGGCCAAACAGTCTCTGCTCTCCTGATTGCCTCTCCATGCCAGACAATCTTCAAACGGAATCTCCTAATGCAATGTGGGCCAGCTTATTTTTGTTTCTATCTCTTCTCGTTTGACTCCTCTCTTCCACTTTTCCTTCCCCTTTCCTCTTTTCATGTGCTCGCTCTGTTTCGTGGTCCTCCCACACTATAGTCTCATCACCAGCGTCTGTAGGGGGAAGATATCCTGTTCTCCCCTACAGTACGTGGGAAGCTTTTCAAGCAGCACCTAATGCTTAATGCTATTTGCTCAGGAAGCTAATGATGTTTGTTGTTCTGCTGCTCAATATAGTTATTAACATGTATGAATTTTATGTTACTCAACTCTCTTCTGTACAACAGCGGTATGGATTTTTCAAGTATAGCTGTTTCAGGGTTGTTCTGTCAAGCGTGTTATTATCTCTCAAAGTCATAATGATCGTCTTGCAAGCACTCACAAGGCACTCGTAAGAGGCGAACTGTAGGCGTGTTTTTAATTACTTTCTATACCCGCACAGCTTCCCATCATTCCTAGTTGGCCTACTCCCAATGTGGGCACTCTGGGATTGCTGCCTTCCTGCCCGCCATCCGAAGAGTTCCCAAGGATGTGCGTCTCTACGGGAATACACAAAGGATTTTTCAGTAATTAAAGAACCTGTCTTTACTTAGATCGGATGCATGTTTACTGACGTGCTGACACTCCAGGTGAAATAACTTTTCCTCACAGTGGGTTCCACATGAGGCACTCGGCTTTGGATATTTTTGGGTTGACCTTAATATCCTACCTAGTAAAGCTTATCTTTCTTTTCCTGTTTTAGTTGTGCGCAGGAGGGCTAAACGTAGAGATCTTTATTTCCTCCCTGCATCAGTCACATAACCAGAAATTCCTTGAACCTATAGATAACTGCTCTTTCCCACTAATGAGACCACATGCATGTTGTTTGTGCATATTTAAAGGTAGAACCAGATACAGAGTGAAGCAGGGAAAAGGCAAAACGAGGATGATTTGCGGGAAGAGTGCCAGTGTTGGCCATCCTTTCATGTGAATGTATATGCTTCAGGGCTTGAGTCTTAAGAGAGCCTTGTGATCTCGTGCATTCACACACGTCTTTGTAGCTGGCTGTTGTTGATAGAGCTTGATTGTAATGAGCACCGTAGCTACAAACACAGATTCACAAGCATCTTGGGGAACACAGATTGTTGACATGTGATATGACTCAAAATGGTGTCCTTTAGCATATGTAGTTTGTGTTAATGCTAATTCACAATACAGAAGATACTGTATATTTTGAAGTCATCCAATGTTGGCATCCATTCAAAGCAGGTTGCTGCTTATAAAACTCCACCACCAGTATCTTGTTAGCTTGAAATTCCTGTTTTTGTGGTTAAACCTCAACAGGACTTTCATACTTTGTAACAGAACCAGATTAGATTTCTCAGAGCATGCTATGTTGTAGGAACAGAGTATATTCCAGCTAGCTAAAGCCTATATATTGCTCCAAGAACCAAGATTACTTTTATTTCACACTGCTTTTCATCCATCCTGTGGAGTCTGGAGTAGGCGACCAAAGAAATGATAGATCGTCTCGGCACTTGAGGCGAAAGCCAGAGCCGTGGACGTGAAGAAAACACTGCAATGGAGTTCCTCTGTCAATAAGCAACAAGAAGCCTTGCTGGAAGCTGCTGCGAAAAGGGGATGCAGTAGTGGCTGTGGCAGCTCTCTCCCCAAGGAGGCGGCCTGAGCCACAAATTAATAGAGCGCTCCCACATGATCAGGCAGTTTCATTTGGAACCGTCACGCTACATAAAGCCCCACAGAAATGAGGAGTTCACTGAGGTCCCCCTCTACTTCCCCAAGAGTTCCAAAATAACCTGTGTGATTGTAAAAGCCGGCCCACAGCTCCCCCCCCCCACCCATGCACCTCCTTCCTTGAAACTCCTGGGCAAAGCTTTGCCCATGCTCGTCTTGGTTCAATTACTTCAACTTATTGTCTCATTTCTGTCCTTTCAAAGTCTATCACACATATCCTGTTGCGCCTTTATTTTTAAGCTCGACTCTTAATAACAATAACACAGTGCATTCCCAAATGACTGATACAATTAGAGCCATGTGAAGTAATATTTTAATGGCAGAAGTTACCAAAAAGAATCCAGAATGCGGGAAAATACTTTAATTTCATCTCCCAGCCTTGCTTTATTGGCCTCTGCATTTAAAGCACATCTTAACATTTCGGTATTTTTGTCTCTTTCTCATAAAACTCACAAACACCCATTTGACAACAGTGTGAAATCCACAGTGACAGACGTGGAGAGTGGTGCGCCCCCGAGGCCAGCTTTACTCTTATGATTATCTTTGCAATGCCCGAGATTAGACACAGCAACCAACTCTCTCACAACAGCGCGCCTCGGAGCGAGGATTAACACAATGACTAATCACTCAACTCACTGGACATAAAACATACAGTACTGATTCATATTTTTTCACAAAGTCTACTTAATAAAAAAAAAAAAAATTGGCGTAGAATACTTGCTCATGGCGTCACATAGTATACAAATATATATTCAGAGAGAATAACCCAGTCATCATTTTTGTTTCAGTTAAACAATTAATTTGCACAGTGGCGGTTTTAGGAAATAACATCTTCAGAAGCCATCGTGATGAAAATATATTCCAGAGCTAGAAGCCCAACTACACAACAAAGTTCAAATCAGTACATGCAACATTTCTGTACATGTATTTACATTAGATAATGATGTATTGCCATAAGAAGTCTTCATATATCGTATTTACACTTTATTTATCGGTCCACTGCTGTGGTCCAAACTGAAATATTTCAACAACTATTGGATGGATTTTCAAGACATTTAACACAGAGCTCTTAGTCTTGCATACATCATACATCAACCTACCTTGTCTACCTCTAGTTGAATAATATCCTAGATTTCCCAGAATGCCTGTCAACAACCTCCGGAGATAAGCGCTCAATACTAAATGTAGAACAATGCTGACAGTAAAAAGGGAGGAAAAAAAAAAATCATTTTTTGACATAATTCTGGTCTGTTGAGTCTACTCTCAGTGGAGAAGTTGCCTCTTCTATAATGAATTGTTCCCAGTATGATTCCTGAGTGATGAAGAATAGCAAATCAACAAAGGAGAACTTTCTTTTTTGATTCTGAGGGCCTGACACCAAAAACTGATATTTACTGTTGATGTTTTAGTTTGCTGAAAAATGTGTGATGTAGCCGTGCTAGAAAAATCTCGCTACTCTACATCGGGCCAATTATCTGTGGCAACAGAAAGCAACACATGCACCACCAAAAACAAGACAGACCCAGAATTATTTACCCACAAGCATTTTTGTTGAAATTCTTTAGGGTGGATTACTTCACCACTACTACCTCTATATTTATTAGTGGTAAATAATAATGATATTACTGCAGGAAATCTAAAGACCACAACAGCCAGGATTCTTGTTACTGCGCCCATCCATCTTGTTCATGGTCACTGGCCTTCCAAGGCTCCTCTAAACATCACTTTGGGCTTTAGACATGTGAAAATGCAACCACACACTCATATATAACTGCGTTGGATGCCATAAGATACAGTACAGTGTAACAATTTTCGCCACACTGCAGGCGGGCCCTATTGATCTATTGTCTCGCAAACAATTTTGCTATTCTCTTTGACTTTTGTCCTCCCCTTCCAAAAATGAGTATCTGTTAGTTTTATGAATACTGATACACCGCATCTCTGCTCCGTCCACCCGAGTTGCTGTCAAGAGCTCCCAGAGAGAAAAAAAAAAAAAATCATCTTCAAATCATCTTTTCAAAACAACAATTATTGCTGAAGTCAAAATGGAGTCTGTGTGCACTGTGAAAAGAGAACACAGGACTGTCCTTGTGCTCTCTCGCTTTGTTTGCATTTTTTAGTGTCGCTAAAGGACGATTGACATATCTTTCATTATCTGTCACCTACAGACAGATAAAAGGCCCGGAAATATGAAGGCTATTACTTTGTTCTAACAGCACAAAGCATCCTCTTTACTGTAAGTCTACGTTCTCAAACGCAGGACACTTATTATAAACTGGGGTGTGTGGCACTTGTGCTTTGCCCCGCTTTTAGCACAGCGCTTACATAACTGTTCACTTGTATAACCTGAGAGAACAGGAAACAGAAAGACAAACTTGCTACAGTATACTGGTGCGCGCCGCGCCTCCCAAACAAAGCCATTTGTTATGTGGAGAGGTTGTTTGTGAGGAGTTGAAAGTGTTTGCTGTGATGAAGCGCGTGGAGCTCGGCCTGACGCATGGCCCGGGCTCTGGCGGATGCTGTGTCACTCCAAGGTTATTTAGTGGGAGTCTTTTGCCTGTTATAGATTTGGACGACGTGACTCTGAGGCTTCAGCACCTGAGTGCTGCATCTTAGCGACGGGAGCTGTGTGTGTGTGTGAGTGTGCAGAGGATATGAGCTGATCCGAAGCTCATAGGTCATCCCATTGTGAAGCCTGACACTATATGTGTGTAAATCAAATATGATTCTTGCAAGGAGCTGATGGTGGAAAAGTGGAAAAATGAGTTATAAGGGAATAGATTGCAGCTGTGTATGTTTGTTTGTGTGTGTATTTATTTCAGGATTTTGCTTACTCTCTGATTTTCGCTGTTTTGGGTTTTGCCCCCTTTCTAGCTCAGTGCTCCGAGCGTTGAGTGAAGATGCGGTGCCCGTATCTGCCTGCATCAGCAGAACTGTATGCAAAACAACATACACACACACAAACACACACAGGCATGCAGGCAGACTCGCGCACACACATTTTAGATTTCCTGGAATCCTCGTGTCTCATTTCAAGCAAGATTTCAAGCAGTTCTCTGCTTGAAATCTTGAGATAATTACAAAAGTTTTAATTTAATGTTCAGCCATGCGCCGCATGTCCCTGCGATGACAAGAAAATCAGATAAGCAGAGGAGAAAGTTCAAGCATTGAATCAAAATCAGGACCTCCCAGCTAGCCGGCGATTATAGTCCAATCATAATCTCTTGGTGGGATTCCTACTTCAGTAAGTGATCATGAGAAGGCCTGATAGTCCATCAGCAGCGCAGAGGGAGGGAGATACACTCGGTGTGGCCGCGCTCAACATGTTCAACCATCTGCGGTGTCTTCACACACACACGGTGCTGCAGAACTCCTGCAGTTTTCAGGGAAAGTTGTAAAAAAAAAAAAAAAAAAAAAAGCCGCGAGGAATAAGAATTTAAAGTGAGTGCCAGGAGAGGTCAGCAGAGCAAGGCTTACCAGTGAGCTCAATGTGAGATGTGAATGTCTGACTACATGTTAGACTCTAATAAGTGCTCGTCTTCTTGCTCGTCTCTGCAAACTAAATCAATTAGATTATTTTGCTATCCAAAAGTAATCCTGTGTACTATAAAGCAGCCGGTGTGGGATTCGATATGCTGATTATCTGACAGCATGGCTTCGTTGTATGTTTGTGCGAAATGGGTGGTGCGAGTCGTTGCGCGGCGGGAACCTTCACAAAGCAGCTTGACATCTGAACAGCAGGAATAATCAGCTGCTCCCACCCCTGCAGGAGCTCTAAGGAGCGCTTTAGATTTCACTCTTTTTTTTTTTTTTTTTTGACACCTATCTAACACCATTCACCTGCTGCTGTTTGTTGAAGAAACAGCCTGCATGCCATGATATCAAACTTTAACCTCCTGATTTTCAAATCAGACTCTGCTGCACTCTATTCAGCTCATAAGGAAATCCATCAAATTGAAAGTTTGTGTGCGACAGGACTGTAGAGGGTGAGAAGAGTTGGGGGATTATTTTCCACCTTTATCTAACGGCAATTCATATGCTTTTTACCCCAGGAGCTGGCTCGACACGGTGCGGTTACAAACAAACATGTATTTGCCCATTTTACACAAGTGGGAGTCATGCGAAATGGCCCTGCGTCAGTGTGCGAGACAGAGAGAGTCGCCATTGTTTGCTGTGCAGGGCCAGTGATCCTATCACCGCTAATCTACTGACTGGGTTATTGTGCCGGGAGCTGCCAGAAGAGACGGCAGCACTCCATATGAACCTCAGTTAGATAGGGCTCAGGGTGTGTGACAGTGTGCATACGCGCATACTGTGGGATACTGTGTATGTGCTTTATGGGGGAAGGTAAAGCTCAGTATGATGACCTCAGTGTTAGCGAGGCTGTGCGAGGTGATCAAACACTAGCGCTGTGGCAGTTAAGACAGGGCGTTAAGTTAATTAGATTGTTTGGTCTGAGAAATGTGTCAGAAAAATGAGAAAAATCACAATTTCCCAGAGCCCAAGGTGGTGTACTAAATTGCAACCAGTCCAAATGTAAAATGTATCAAATGGCAAACGTTGCATTGTAAACAAACTGATGTAGTGCGTCATTTTCTCTAGCAGATGTCTGAAATATGTCACGAGTTTAAAATCGGGACATTTGCAAAAATTGGTGAAGTATCAAGGTGATAAACAGTGTTTGATTTTTTTGAGCTGTTGAAGAGGACAGAAGGCTTGAAATCAATTAGTTAGAAACCACGAAGATGTCACTTTTTAAAAAAAATTTAAATAGCTGCTTAATTATTCTTTCCATATGTTTAATTCACCAACATGAAGGTCTAAATGCTTTTTAAAGGCTTCCTCACACTGCTAGGAACACAACTCTCGGATGGAAAGTATACACATTGAGTCTAGAAATACTCAATTAGTTGATGGACAGAAAATTAATCTGCAGCTATTTTAGTAATCAATTAATCATTAATTTTTTTTAAGCAAAAAATCAGAAGTTCTAGCAACTAATTCTCAGTTCTTGCTGCTTTTCTTTGCCTTATATGATAATAACCTGAATATCTTTGGGGTTTGAAATGTTGGTTGCAAGCAATTTGAAGTTGTGACCTCAGGCTTTAGGCAGTTTAATTAGCATTTTTCATTCTTTTCTGACATTTAATAGACAAAATGAAATATTCAGCAGAATAATCGATAATTGAAATAATCGTTATTCGCAGCCTTAGATGTGACCTCCGTTTCCTCGACGGTACTAATGTCCCTTGCATATAATTAAAGCACAAGAAACGAGGCGTGCGTGCATCCGCTTGACCGCCTGTCATCCGCATGTTGGGACCTCTTAGTCCGTCCTGTGCTTCATTTCCTCGCTCGGTCGTGTCAGGAAGCGGTAAACAGTAAACAACGCCGGTGAGGAAAAATCAATGGCGAGGGTGGGAAGTGTCGAAAGAGTGAAACGCATTAATGAGTTCTCTGCTCGTCACTGAAATCACTTTAAATGACATCATTTGTTCATTCGTTGTTTAAAATTCATCCTGGAGGTCATGATTTTCCTCTCTGCATTTTTATTGCCTCATCACACAAATTAAAAATAAACTGGAGGGTTCTATGCATACATGTAAACTATATAAAATCTATGACTATACTATAACATTATATGAATGTATAAACAGCCTAATTTGTGCTGCTTTTATGTGATAGTAAGACTGGGTGTGTAAGTGTGTGTGTCCTTCAGGCGTTCAAACTGCTTGTACAGTATTTTAGTGTGTATTAAAGGCATGTGGCTGTGGCTGATGGCTCAATCCGACACTGTGTGTGCACACGCGCGTGCGCGTGCATAGACGCGTGCGAACAAGTGATTTATGGGCTGTTTTTAATCAGGCGGTAGAAAATGTTATTAGACAGCCTTCTCGCGCTCCCTCCGCCTGCAAATGAGCCGGCCCCCGTTGCACCCTGGGATAGCCTCCTGTAATTAGTTCTGGGAACTCACCTGTTACGGAGCGAGATTGAGGGAGAGAGAGGGACACGAAGAGGAGGATGGAGTGAGAGGGTAACAAGCAGACAGATAAACAAACAGGCAGGAGGGAGATTGAGGAGAGAGAGAGAGGAGGAGAAAGGTGCAGAAGGTCGGGGGGGTGAGGAAAAAGGACCAGAGAGGAAGAGGAGGGGTTCAAGGATGAGGAGAGACAGGGGGAAAGAAACTGACCTCAACACTCCTACAGTCTTCTAACAAGCTAGCCAGTGTCTACCTGACTTTCTCCTACATATATTAGGATTGGATGATGCTGGGAAAAAAAGGACTGTAGGAGTTATGTGAACATTTGCTCTCAGGTGTAAAGACTAGGAGTTATATCCACAAGAGCAGAACTTTCTTTACCTTTTTTTTTCACTAATAGGATATTTCCAGATAAGCAACAGCTTAGAACAGTAAGAAAATTGTTTTCTAAGCACTTTGACTCTCAAACATTATTTTTCCTATTGTTTATTGTTTGGAGGATAAAAGGCAGAGGATAAGAGGTGTCATATTTGCGGATATTAGATCTGAATCCTAATCAATAGCACTGGAGAAAAAGCAGCTGCTGCTAATTTTACCTGGCTGGACAATAATTCAGTCAACTTTCAGTGGATTTTAATAATAGTATACTAATAGTAAACATGTATAAACAGTAGTATAATAGTAAACATGTTATGTTATTGTATTAATGATTCCAGGCATTTTATAATTTAAATGAGCCATTTAAAGCTGCACTAATCAATATTTTTGTGTTAACAATGGATCAAATGACTGTAATGTGAGAGGAGTCACTCGCTGTGACGAGCACACAGGGAATTCATTCATTCATTCATTAATAATCAGGCTGTTTTGGACTGTTCTAGCCTCTTTTAACTCATTGCTTTGTTTTGGGGCCCGTAACTTTACTGTTTTAGTTCACTCTCACCCCTCTTATCAACCCCATTTCCAGCAGCATTAGACAGTTTTTTCACCCTAAAAAGCTCTGACAGGGGACTTTATACTCCTGGTTCAACACCAAACGATGCACAAACAAAGGCGTGTTTCTGTGTATGATTTCGGCCTTATCGCGCAACTCTTAATTGCAGGGCTGTGTGGAGAAATAGTGTCTAAATACTATATGACTGACCTGGATTTAAGTGTATTGTGTAGCATTGTGATATGCATATTGTGGGTGCAAACATGTCATATTTTGTTGTGACAAGGACACAAACTCAGTGATCCTCTAAAATGTAGCTCACCTTCCAACAATAACAGCAATAAAAAGCAAGAGACACTGGAATGTGTTGGAGATAGCATTTTCACTTGCTATATATATATACTGTATATATATATTTCATTCCAGTGCTGCTCGCCACCCTGCCAAAATCATCAAAATCATCATGTGACCTGCCTGCTCTCTGGCGCATCACTGCGTCCTGATGAACTGACTGTAGCTACTGGCCACATGCTCTCAAGTGAGCACCGCCTTGACAGCCAATCATAACAGTGGCCTGTCACTCCCAGCTACACACACACACACACACACACAAATGCAGAAAATGGTATCGTCTGCACACATGTATACCATTTAAATCCGTACATATGCAGACACAAGCACACGCGCGCCGCACTCCTCCGACGCTCCTGACAGGCCAGTAAAAACATTATGAAATATTCAGCGAGTTTCGCTGTGGTTTGTGTTCCACCTGTCTCAGCGTTTCTCGCCGCTTTGTGTGTGTTTGTTTATATGAGAGAAGATACTGTGTCTGTGCATGCTGGCATCAGTTCGGTTCAGACTTTCCCTCCAGTATGGATATATTCGGCGTGTGTGTGTGTGTGTATACGTGCACGTTTGCTGGGCTCAGTCAGTGTATTTGATTGTGTGCCCGTGTTTGTACATGTTTGCAGTATCTCTCATTTCTTGCTGTCATGGTTGTGTGTAATTGGGTCTGAGCCAGCCGAAACCTTTTGTCTGCGTGTTGCCTTTTGCTTACATCAACTATGTTTCTCTTCTGAATAACATAGCCGACAAACTTAGAGCCAGACTTTCTGCCTCACTGAAGCATCTTTTTTCTTCGGTTAACATCAAAAGGCAGTTAAGGATGTCAATAACTCTTTTCTGACCTGAGCATCAAGAAACACTATAAATAAAGGTTCTTGTTATATTATTTACTTTGATTTTTACCCAGATATTCTTTTGAGGCATCAATTTGAAGTGTGAAGAGTTTCTGATAAATGTGCAAACAAATAAAATGGAAGATTTTACATCTTAAAAAGAATAGGAGGCGACTGCAGTTTTTGTGTTTATAGTGCAGCATTACATAGTGTTGATCAATGAGAATCTACTTGACCACATGAAACACTGGGTCAGTTTTTCAGACACAGCTGTGTAAGCCTTTGGGGTCCCACAGGGCTCTATTCTTGGCCCCATTGTCTTCTGTTAATTTACACCTGTTTCTACCCCACTCATATTACCTCTCTGCAGTCCACTCACCCCAAGTGACTCTTGATATTCATGGCACTGGGGAGCATCATTTCAAAAGTGTTCCTGTATTGGAGAATTTACTGTAACATTGTTCCTTGATTGCAGTTGAACTTGACGAGTTAAAGGTCTTGCCTCATTGTCCTTCCCGCTTTGAGAAAATTGCACGTCTCATCTCCTCAGCTGCCTTTGGAGAAGGTCTTTTGCACAGTAATATCCACATGATTACTCCTTTGCAAGTCCTCCCACTTGAGTCAAAACGTTCTCTCTATCTGACTCAGACGGCTGCCATTGGGGATGCTGTCTGGTGATTAACAGACCGTATCACCATTGTAACATCACTGCACAGATGAGGGAAGCACTTCACTGGTGTTTAAAGAGAAAATATGATTGGATATATGTGATTTTGTTGTGGCTATAAGTGTAGATGGCAATAATTCCTGCTTTATTAGATAACATGCAAGACAAGAAATAAAGAACGAGAGGTTGTCTGACATGAGTCACTGTGCTGCAGACAGGTTGTGCTTGTTGCACAGTTGAATAAACGCACATCTAACAAGCTAACAGACCATTTAGTGTAAAAAAAAAACTAAAGCTTGATTTAGTATTCAGTATGAAAAAAGCTTTAAACATGCAGGAAAAATAAGAATGTATCTGAATTTGCATAAACAGAACAGTTCAAAAGGTAATTTCTTACCCAAATTTCTTTTCCACAGACAGTTGGTGTAGTGTGTTTCCAACCCCACCGCTATGACAGCATGTCATGGTTGGACAGAAATGATTGACGTAGCTTGAAACCTATGGGGTGCTGAAGCGATTTTTCACTCAGTCAAATGGGAATATTGACACGACTTTTTTTCTCCCACACTATGCATGTTAACAGCTTCATTAACTATATTCCAGATCAGACTAAGAGACAGTAATTAGGTAATTGGACACATGTAAACATCAATTTGGAAAAGCACTAACAAATCCCTGTATGCACATGCATGCAAATACGCACACATATGCAATATATGAACACATGACATACAAACATACACTTAATGTTGTCCCCGTCTATCAAACATCCTGCAGGAGCTGATTGAGAGTGCGTGTAACGTTAAAAAAAAATCCATCTGTGGCAGCCTTCTAGCTCCAGCTGTGCTTTGAAAGCCAGTTCACATTCACCAAGACACATCAGCCACCGAAGGCCGTGGAAAAAAAAAAAAAAACTGTCAAAGGATATACTTTACACATTACTCTGCACCAAGTAAATCACAAATAATGACTGACTTCTAAGAACACTTCTGTTGACCAGTCTGTACTTTTCTCCTGGTGTAAATGTTCAATAGGTAAGGAGGTTTTTAAAGAAATAACACTGTATTTGTGTTTGCAGAGCTCTTGTGGTGGTTTTATTTCTCAGCGACATTGACTTGTTGGGTTGAGGTTAGTGCCACAATAAGATTATTTTCATTTTCGATTCATCTGCCGATTATTTTCTTGATTTATCGAGTCCAGAAAATGTCTGAAAATCAAGAATCAAGAGACGTCTTTAAAGTCTGCGGTTTATTTTTACTTCTTTATTGTCCTTTTTTTATTTAACCCTGATGGAGAACGTGATAAACAAAATGAGTCAACTCCAAAAGATGTAACTTAGCTAATTTACTGCGTTAACAACATCACACGCAGTAGCAATTATTCCTCTTTCCCAGTGAGCACAACACACTGTAACCTTTGTTGTAACCATTCTTTTCTGTTTTGCTGTTATTGCCAACTTAAGTTTGGCCCTTTGAACTATACTCCTTGGACTAGAACCCTTCTGTTGCCATAGAAAACATCAAATAGAAGCCCTAAAAATATCACACTTACGACAGGTAGAGGTGTAAATACAAGTTGTTACTCTGACTCTTATCAATCATTTCTTACAAGTTTTAACGTTCCCTTTTTCTGTGTAATGTCACCGGCAGGCATGTCATTACTTAGTGTCTAATGAGAGAGATTGCACATACACAGCTTAGTTCTCAGCTCTGGACTGATGACATGACAGCCATTCGCTTCCATTCGGGGATTACGTGGGCCTCAGTCAACTGAGAAAACATTTGAATCCATTTCAATACAATAAAAAAAAACAATCTTTTTTATAAACAGGACTGATTTTCTTAATTCCTAAAAAGTTGCCATTTTTGAATACACCGTGCATTATCAATTTGACCTTTTTGCTCATGCTCACCTGGAGCAGACTACTGACTCCAGGTAAGACGGTGCCAGGGCAGAGGAGCGACATATCCATGTAATGGGATTACACTGATCGACTATAAAAATGGTAACTGTAATCATCCGTGCTACTGTAAAAATAGCTCAGTAATCACATGAGTACATTTGACAAAAATATTTCCTATTGGATTAGCGATTGTCATTTGGCAGAACATAAAATGATGGTTTAGACTGTTATATTGTGCTATTAACATGAACAGAAATAGGTCCAGGTGCTGAATAGTGGCTACCTGTAGGTCTCCCATACTTGACATTTCAACCTGATTAATTAATTAATTATCCAAATTAGATTCATTTGTAATGCCTATGTTAGCAGATTTGCCTCTAACATAGCTGAATGGTTACAAGCCTGCGTCTACAGTGCTTCCACCGTCTATTTGTACTTATGATGCAATGTCCGAGACCCCTCCTCAAAGACAGAGTGATGGCCAAACACGGTCCCTCTATCCCGAACACATGTCGAGTAGCGTTCATTAGTCCCACCATTCTGAGAGGTTCATAAATCACAGCCATCTGGAACGCTCTCAGTGCTGCAAAGCGGTACGCTTGGTGCACAACGTCCCCCCCCCCCCCCCCCTTCTCTCTCTCCCCTCTCTCCCCTCCTGTGCCGCTGGTAAACAGCCAATCAGATAGCAGATCCCATAGTGGCATGTCATGGCTGAGCCAGTCTGGGAACAACACAACAGACAACCTTTATTAAAACTTTCATTCTGTTAAAGATAGACACAGTTAAACTTGGCCTTTGTAGGGTTTTACAGAGGAGAGAAAAACAAGTATGCAGTACAGATGCTGATATTTAATCACAGTAATACACTAATACACAATAATATATCGGAAACATTTGCAAATATGTATACCGGTGAGAGTGTAGGGATCTAAATCAACAGCATGTGCAGCTCTGCCACAACAGTGAGACCCTGACTGGATTCAAAGAACACTTTTCACCCTTTTTGCATGCAGTTGATCTTAATACGTCTGATTCTGATTAATCCATTGTCTTAACACTGGAATTAGCATCATTATGCAGCAGCGCAGTATGAAAAACAGTTCAAGGAATGTGAATACATTATGTTAATTTAGTTTTAGATGTCACTTTAAAAATGAGAAATGTTGTCTTTGTGAGCGTTTTGATTTATGTGTGTTTTTATGCACAGATGTGTGTGCGTATGCATATTCGGCTCAATACCTGATGCTCATGCTGAGCATGAAATGGCTTATTTGCTTGCAGGGACTGTTTTGTTATATGCCTCGCATGTTTTGAGATCCGAGTTTATCATTTAGCAAACAGACAGTTTAACACACACCTATTGAGTCAGCTTGATACATCTTGCTCTGTTGACATTTGTATGTTCTCACGTTACAAACCAAACAACAAGTGGTGACAAAATGATTTTTAGCATTAATGGCTGAGCGACACTGAAAATTCTTATTTGATGTGAAATATTTACATTGTCCCAGTCCATCTGGATGTTATTAAACCGAGTGAAACTTCCAAGGAGAAAGAGGTGGCGGCAACAATCCAGAAAGAGACATTTTCAGCCACGAGCAAATCCTCTCCCTGCTGCTGCTCCCCTTGTCCTCCTCCTCTCTGGGGAAATCACCGACGGGGGAGAGAGATGTTGTTTTCTTTTCACTCAAGTGCTGTGTTACCCCCGCTTTTTCTCCCTCCTCTGTCCACCTGTGCCCTCCTCAGCCATTCCTGCAGCACAATAATAATCTGCCCATCTGCTGTAATCAAACTTCTCTCCCCTCCACTCTTCCCCAACAGTATTTCTTTTTTCCTCCTTCATCCTTTCCTCTCCTTACTTTGTCTTTTTCTCCTTGCGCCTAAGGCCCCCCCCCCCCTCCCTCAATCACAGCCTCATCATCCCTTCCATCTTCCTCATTATCTCCCGACCCTCCTGCCACTTCTCTCCAACTCTCATCTCTGTTTCCCTTCTATTGCTCCCTTGTGTTGCCGGCAGAACTCCAACAGGCCATTATTGATCAGCTTAATCGGAGGCGTTAGAATGCAATTCCACCTGTCTTCCCCGCTTCATAGCTCTGTGGGCCATTCGATAACGTTTAGATGCTCGGATGCAGATGTGGTTGTGTTGGTTGTCAGTGACAAAGAGGGAGGGAGAAGGGAGGGAAGGCGCTAATGATGAAGCGTTTGCCTTCACACTCCCTCAGTCTTTTTCTTCCCAGCCTGTCAAAACCAAATCTCTCTTTCTCTTTTGCTTTTTCACAGTTTCCGTCCTCAGCTGGCGCTTCGTGAGCCGTCTGTTTTTCTCTCCCCCGCCTTTGTCTTATTTACCATCTGAGTCAGTGTATCTGTCCCTGATCCCCCTTTTCATCTCCCACTTCCCACTTTCTGTTACCTACAAATATTCCATGTCTCATTGTGGCTGAGAGGGGATATTTCAAACAGACGGGATCCTGTATTGATATACAAATAATTCTCCTTTGGGAGATATGGAGGCCATTGTCCCTCATCCTTGATGTGTAAACTTTAATTCCCATTTTTCTCAACATTTGCATGAAATAAATCCCAGACTGGCTGGGAAAATCTGGTCGTGGAGAAATGTTTTCCTCTCCATCCCATCAGCAACTATAGCACAGGTACCCTTGAGCAAGACATTTAATCCCTAGATTTAATCCCCAGTTTTTGCTCAGTGCCCAACAGTACAAGATTAACAATATTTTGGGCTTCCTGAGGTATGAATGCATGTTCTTTTTCATTATCACCTTGTGATGCATTTGTATAAACTGGCATCTGGGAGCTGACCAGTACAGCCGCAATCTACTTGAACTGTAAATTAGTAGAAACACATGCAGAAACTTCAAAAACCGGATTTCATGGTTGCCTTGACATGAAAAGACAAAATCTGTTTTCAAATTAATTTACTTCATCACATCCCAATTTCTCCTCATCTTGTCTTTTTTCCCCACTTGATTTTCACATACATAATATTTTGACAACTCCCCGGCAGCAGATGTGCACTTGTTGCATTCACCGATGACTTGCACGTATAGCTCTAGTGACAATATAATAAGAGCAAGCGAGTGGGAGTTTAATCTTCAGGGCTGCATTGTATTTTAGTTTCCTGAAGGTGTTGTCATAGGATGAAATTTGTATCTCCATTTGCCGCAGTTGAATAAGTATATTAAATTGAAAATATATTGTTGTTGAGGGTGCAAATGACATGCGAATACATTGGAATTTATTGTTTATTTGTGTAAATCTGGTGGATCATGAGTGTTGCGGCAAGGAGACTTTCCCCTTGAGGAAAACACAGTATTGTGTTGGGGTTTGATATAATTTTATTGAATCCCGACTTAACGTTGAATCCCTTTTTCAAATCGAACGAGGTTTAGCTTTCAACATTTGCGAGCAACTGAAATGATGAACAGCTAAAGATCTCTAAACAACTTTTGTTGGCTGAGAGGGCAGAAACGGTTTTTACTGGCGGTATAAATAATGTTCACAACCTGAAAATGAGATGAGAAGCAAAACATGAAATATGTGTCTGACACATTTAAGAAATGGGTGCAGCTTACTCACTTTTACACCTTATTTTTACAAGCTACTTGCTAAATTAAAGCCCCCTCCGCTCAAAAATGTGTTTTGCTTATTATTACTTCTCCCGGATGTTTGAGCTTCACTGTGCAGAATGATGTATGTGCAGAGTTTGTTTTCACGTTCATCCGCTGAAGGAGGAAAGTTTCTCTGGGCTCAACTTAAATCTGAGTTTAAGGCGTGTACGTACAAGCATGATTTGTGACATCACGACTATTCTGGAGCCAATTGTTGTCCAGTATACAACCAGTATTGATATGGAAACTTGTGGAAAAATCATGTCAGACATTATTACTGTCAACTGGCATCAAACAAAAGCTGGAAAGTTTAATTTCAGCTGTTATAGAATTAGTGTTAATTAGTTACAGCTGACGAAATCTGTAATTGTAACCAAAAAAATCTTTCATCACAGTGTGTTTGAATATCTCAACCACTGAAATCAGAAAAGATACCAAGTCAAACACAACGTACTGCACGGTAACATTAGTGGGTTTAAGGCTGTATTTCTCTCCAATATAGACAGCAAACCCAGGCAAACGCATGATGAAACACGGACTGCTTTAGGTGTCGGCATCTAGTTAGTATCACAGCGGTGAGCATTTTAGCCCATAACATTGATTTCCAAGATTCCAGGAAACCCTCTGAAGTGTTACTGTACTCGCCTCGGCGAGCTGAGTCCTTGCAGTGTGGGAAGAAACAGGTGTTTCAGCTTACGTCAAGCCTCACTTTGAGCCTAATTCATGTGAATGCCTCGGAGAAGGCCCTGTCTGTTTGCATCAAAGCACACACGGCCTCTTGTTGTCTCACTGCCTCTGGTGATTAGTCTGGCTCGCTCAATTTCACCAACGCTTAACAACTGGTTGAATCCTGCTGTTGGTACAGTATTATGTGCAGTTTTACTTGGCTGTGTTGTTAGTGCAGATCATTCACATTTTGATCAGCACTGGTGCTGAGGATGAAGGGCGAAGGGCTACTACACTTCAAAGCAACAAGTTTCATGAGTAGAGTTTTGGATTTCTTGGATAGAGGCAATATTTAATGGCTCCTACCAGCCTTACATAAGATTTATACTAAAATTGTGGCATCTAAGACAGAATCCTTCATAATAGGACACTTCTCTTTTGTAAATTTAATCTTGTAAATGCTGTCTTTTTGAATTTGTGGACCTGTATATTATGATTTGTCATGTCGTCATCATTTCTCTTATGATTTTACCATTTCATTTGACTATTTTTCAGTCAATTCATTAAACATTTAGTGTAAATGTCAGAAAACTGTGAAAATAAGGCAAGGCAAGGTCTTCAAATTGCTTGTTTTGTCGGAAAAAACAGTTCAAACCCCAAATATATTCAATGTAAAAAGAAATGAAACAGAAAAAAAAGCATCAAACCTTCACATTTGAGAAGCTGACACAGCAATGGTTGATTAATATTCTTACAATCGACTCATTTTGAGTTAACGAAGCAGAGAACTGAATACCTGTTACATATTTCTAACATTGTTGCACTTTCTGTTTTAATGTGCCAGCATTTGACACAAATTAGCCACCTTCCTATCCCCACTCCTTTGCTCTGCTGTTATTTCTAAAGGATTCATTCTCAGTATTTTCCTATTATTTCAACTTTAGCTCTGCTTTTTGCCTCTGTGCTTTGGCTCTTTGATTTCACACTTTTCCACCTTACAGTTCTGCTTGGCAGGCAGGCAGGCGGGCAGGGGGATTGTCCTTGAACCTGGCGTTCGCCTGATATCATTTGAACTCCCTTCACAATTCGTTACTCCCAAAGAAAAGCACTTCCATTCACTAGTTCTCATCTCAGTGACTTAAAAAAAAAAAGACCCTTGTCGAGGGAATTTTGATCGAGCTCTCATCCTCTGTTACAACTGTGCCCTCCTTCACACTCGCACTATAACACCTAGTGACACTGTTGCTGCTCTTTATAACTGCCTTCTACGACTGTCGGCCACTCAGCTATTCCCCTGGAGCAAAGTGGGCTTCTGTATCTTGCTCAAGGGCACCTCTACGGAAGATGTTAAGGGAGCGGAAAGCCTTCCTCACTCAATTTCCCCACATAGATTTTCCCAGCTGGTCTGGGACTGAAAAAGGCGACCTTGCTGGTAACAAGCTCACTGCTGAACCTCCAGGTCAATGTCCCACTGTACTGCCGTCCCCAGACTGTGACTACAAGGTTCACAGGAAGGACGACACTTGGTATGTGTGTACATATTATACAGTTAGGCCCGGAAATATTTGGACAGTGACACAATTTTTTGGCTCATTAAGCCATTTGGCTCATTAGGAATGGCGACCATTTTTATACACAGTCCCCTCGTTTCAGAGGCTCAAATGTAATTAGACAAATTAACATAATCATAAATAAGATTTCCTCCTTTGTGATGCTTTGCCAGGCCTTTATTGCAGCTGTCTTCGGTTGTTGTTTGTTCGTGGGTCTTCCTGCCTGAAGTTTCGTCTTCAGCAAGTGAAATGCATGCTTGGTCTGGTTGAGATCAGGTGACTGACTCGGGCCATTGCAGAATGTTCCACTTCTTTGGCTTAAAAAACTCCTGGGTTTGTATTCGCAGTATGTTTTGGGTCATTGTCCATCTGCACTGTGAAGTGCTGTCTAATCAACTTTGCAGAATTTGGCTGAATGTGTGCAGACAGTATATCCCTATACACTACAGAATTCATCCAGCTGCTTCTGTCTTCTGTCACATCATCAATAAACACTAGTGACTCAGCGCCATTGGGAGCCATGCGTGCCCATGCCATCACACCGCCTCCACCGTGTTTTACAGATGATGTGGTATGTTTCGGATCATGAGCCGTTCAAAGCCTTCTCCATACTTTTTTCTTTTTTTAGATGTGTTTTGGCAAAGTCTAATCTGGCCTTTCTAGTCTCGAGGCCTATAAATGGTTTGCACCTTGAGGTGAACCCTCTGTATTTGCTCTCGTGAAGACTTCTCTTTATGGTAGACTTGGATAATGATATGCTGACCCTCCTGGAGAATGTTCTTCACTTGGCTGGATGTTGTGAAGGGGTTTTTCTTTACCATAGAAAGGATTCTGGGGTCATCCACCACTGTCTTCCGTGGACCTCCAGGCTTTTTTGTGTTGCCGAGTTCACCAGTGCATTTTTTTTTTCTCAGAATGTACCAAACTGTTGATTTGGCCACTTCTAATGTTCTAACAATGTCTCCGATGGACCTTTGACTACATGTTGTGGGTTCACAGCAACAGCTTCCTAATGCAAACACCACACCTGGAATCAACACCAGACCTTTTACCTGCTTAACTGATGGTAAAATAATAAAGGAATAGCCCACACCTGTCCATGACACAGCTGTTGAGTCAATTGTCCAATTACTTTTGGTCCCTTGAAAAAGAGGGGGGCTACATATTAAAGAGCTGTAATTCCTAAACCCTTCCTCCAATTTGGATGTGAAGACCCTCAAATTAAAGCTGAGAGTCTGCACTTTAAGCCCATATTCATTATATAACTGAAACTTGAATATGTTTTGGTAAATAGGCAAAATAACAAAACATGTGTCAGTGTCCAAATATATATGGACCTTACTGTATGTGTGTGTGTGTGTGTAATGTTATCCCACATTATTACATTATGTTTCTCTGTGCCAGTATTTCAGATGAAGTCTTTTATATCCTCCATGCTACAGTGTTGTGGGTGATAACGCCGGCATTGGAGTAAATAAATGCAAGGTTTTGTTGACACTGGATGCTAGGTAGAATGGTTGTTTCCAAGGTAACAGCTAATGGGAATCCAAAGAAACAATAAGCTTGTATATTTAAAAAAAGTAGCACCATCTATTCTCCTTGACTGTCAATGTAACCTAAAAAGCTTTCCATTAACCCTCATGTAGTAGAGGAATATATAAAGCAACACAGCTAATATTGTGAAATTGTGTCAGTTTGAAGTGTGTGGAATATGTTTGTTATAGTTTTTAATAACCTACAGTAAACATAGACCTGTGTGTGGGATAAAAAAGGTGACATTTCCAATGTGGAGGCAATTTTTTACAGCTTTAACGTGTAAATGAAGAATTCTGGTGCACTCTGAGATAAAGAAACATGTTCAGTTTTGTAATTAAAGCCACTATCAGTATCTTTCAGAAGGTAGAGAAACTAAACACCCATTCTGTTTTAGTCCTGAAAAGATGAGTTGATTGGTCTAATCTATTCAGATATTTATTAAGCAAAAATGCAAAACTCCTTTTTTAGATTTCAGCATCTCAAATGTGAGGATTTGCTGCTTTTCTCTGTTTTATACCATTAAAACTTAAATATCTTTGGGGATTTTGGACTGTTAGTTAAACAAAACAAGCAATTTCAGGACATTACCTTGGTCTGATGCATTTAATGACGCCTGTAGCGCACATTGGATTTTAATAGAAACCAATAGACGCTGGTGGTTTGACGCGCATCGTACACTGTCAGCTAATATGCCTTGAGAAGGGAGTCATTTGTGAAAATGAAATCGTGGAGAACTTCACGGCACACTGCTTTTACTGTGTCGCCGCTGCAGCTGGGCCAAACAAAGCTAAAGTTAGCTTACTTTGGACAAGGTGATCTTACTGTTGCTCAGATAAACAGCAGCATAACAGCAACTGAAAACAAATGGGCTCACACAAATGTGGCCGAGCAGTGTCCTATATCAAGTCCAGTGGGTTTGTGATTTGTCCAGGCGGAGTGTGACCCCAACTGCCTCCCTCCAAAAAAACTCATGCAGGTGCCTGATTTTTCATTCAGAACAGCCAGGAGGTGACAGTTTGCAGGTCTGTAAACACATAAAAACATGGACTCTGCATTCAGCCTTTGTAAGTTTAAAGAACTTTTAGTGGCCAGCAGATGTAGGGAGCTACAAAAAAGGGGAAAAAACTCAGAAGGGGCAGGAAGGATGCAATATATTTCATTTATAAGATTTTCTTTTTTAGAACTCTGTCCCTTCTTCTTTGCTCCTACCCTAACACGTGCTAGTTTGCCTCTCTGTTCTTTCTTTATCTTTGATCCGTCTCCCTGTCGTTTCATCCCCCGGCTCCCCTGGGCCCCCAGCAGGTTGAAGATCACATATCTTCGGCCCAGCTGGCTTCCTCGCCGCCCTGGGCCAGCCAAGAGGCAGGCTGGAGGGGGAGCTGTCCAGCTGCCAGTGCTGAATCGCTCCAGCACACAGCATCTATTCCGCAGCACAACAGCGGCGCTGTCTGTGGTGCTGAAACCCAGCTCTCTTACCCTTAGAGACAGCGAGGGGAGCAGCTCAGGTTCCCGAGCCCGGCTCTGCCTGGCCCTGTCAGTGACAGGCAGATGGGGATGGGGGCGGAGGTTCTGTGATGCTATTTTCATGTAACTGTGTGGATGACATGAGCAACACGAGCACAATCTCTCTTATTTTTGCATGTGGTGTGTCTTTTTTTCAATCGAACGACGGAGGCAAGGAGCAGGGAAAAAAAAAAAAAAACGTAGGAGGAAAGGCTTAAAGACTTGACAGGAATGTGTGACTCTGACAGGAATACAGCACTTCAAGGCAGGCAGGTGAAACGGGTGAAAAAATGTTTCCTTCTGGTTATCTGTGCCTGAACACAGCAACTCAGGACTCGGTGACACACGTGGCACCAGAACACCTCTCTCACTGCGAGAGCATGCCCATTCTTTTCCTGAGCCGAGTGTATATGTATGTGTTTGTGTGTGTGTGTGTGTGTGTGTGTGTGTGTGTGTGTGTGTGTGTGTGAGAAAGAGAAAAGGTGGGTTTATCTACAGTCGTTTGAAAGCCAAAAAAAAAGGCTTAAAGAGGTGAGTCACAGTGTGGCGCTGTGTGCTCAGTTTGACACGACAGCCTTCTGCCATCATATCTGATCTCTCGAGTGAAAGGCTTTAACCTTGTGACATGCTGTCAGAAAAAAACAGAGGGAACATTTCATTGCTCTCCACCTTTACGTCTTTGTCTCCTTAAAAGTATGACTCTGAAAGGGATTGTTGATGCTTTTAAGAAGCCTGTCTGATGCCCAAACTGTGAGCTGTTTTTCTTTCAGGGACACTGGAAGCAGAAATTGTCCGGAGGCATCTAGCTTTAAAGCACTGTTTTTAGCGGTTATATAACTATATAGAGGCATAATTTGTCCTAATTTGTCCAGGATATGGGTTGTAGCCACACTGACTTTCTTCAACACTGTGAAGAAAGTTGCTTTAGTGGACTGAAATGACCCCCACTTCTAGTTTCTCATGATTGAAATTGGCTCCTTGCAAACTCTAACCATAGATTTCATGTGTTTCATGTGTACATGTCATTTACACTGCTGGAAAGTAGAAAAGGGTTCCATCAGGAAGGGAAAATGACAGATTAACCCCCTGCTGGTAATCAAACCCTTCTAACACACGGGATGCCATTAGCGTTGGTTTTGATTTACTTTGAACCGCCATCAGTTCTTACCAGAAATTATTTTTAACCACACACAACCAGAGCCACTTGTGTTGTGTCACCGTGTCACCACAGCGTCAGCAAAACATAATTTTCAGATGCATTTCAAGGAAAACGTCAAAGCTGTGTAATCGGCTCAGCCTGTTTGATTTGACTCACCCCCCCGCCCCTCCCCCCGCCTAAATCAAAAGTCGCTATGATTACCATAATCGTGCAAATCTGACAAGATGTTTAATCAAGATCAAACAGAGAAGAGATTAGTGTTTTCATTCAGATGTTAGTCTTTTTGCACTTCATGTGTGGATGCGTTTCGCGGCAGAGGTAATCCATGAAAAATTGGTGTTGCCGAGCTGTTTAATGCCGCAGATGAAAAGTCCTCAAAAAGCCGCGCACACACGCACCTGATACACACGCCCGGGATACAAACACACACTCAGGGAGGAAAAAAAACAAAAAACAAAAAAACCCACAAACACAAGCACGCAAAATGTTTCTTCAAGCTGTGAGAGGAGAGGATGCAAAAACTGAGCAAATTTGTGAAAGTGTAGATTACCAGAGAGAAGACTAAAGGGGGGGAAGCTGAGTAGGACTTCATTAATATTAAAGTTCTTGTTTGAATGTTTAATTATAAGCCTCAGTGGTTTCTAAGCTCGTAACTTTCAAATGGAATCTGGCACTCCAGTCCAGCAGAGCACACACAAAGCCCATTTTATGTTGTTCAATACAACTTTATACGGGCGCAATAAATGTCACAGACAAGCGCGACTCTGACTTTAGCAATGAAATGCAGCCCTTTAATCATTTTTTATTTTATGAGGATTATTTCACTGCGTCTTATCATAAAGCAGCAGAGTGATCTGCGGCATTTATTTTAGAAATGACAGCCCCCTGCTGGTGTTGATAAACATGAAAGCATCTAATAAAAGTTGGGGAAACATGCAACAAAACAGCAACAGCCGCTATATAAAAAAAAAAAAAAAAAAAAAAATGGCTCATCAATCAGTGTCATCACGTCGGATGAAAGTCTGTTTTTGTGTTCGCTTCATGGAGTCCAGTGACGATTTGATGCACAACAAAAACTTCAAGCCGATGACGTTACATTTTCTGTAATTACTTTTCGCTCTTTGATGAGGTCGGCTTCATAGAGTCAACATTTGACTTTCAGCCAACACAAACCTCCTTTTTTTGACTTTTTTTTTTATTGTGGCAGATATTAAACCACTGATCTGCGCTTTTCTCTTTTTCGTTGCGTCTTCATCTCACATTTTTCAATTCTGTTGCAGTTGAGGGAGAGGAAAAAAAAAAAAGAAGCACTGAGCAAAGTCCCCAGTGACAGCATTTAATCAACACCAATCCTCACTGACTCCACACTGAGAGAGAGAAAAAAAACAAAAGCTTTTCAAGAGGGCAGAGTGCTAATGAAGACCAAATTTTGTAAAGCAGCGAGGCTCATGAGAGGACAAACAACCACGTGAATTCCTCTTGAAAGACAAACAAGTGTGTTTTTCTGCCAGGTAACAAAACAGTGAGAGAAAAAGCAGATGCTCTTTATTATATTTGCATTTAGTCATTAAATCTGTACAACAAAACAAGTATTGTTTTTGCTCAGAAAGTTGTCAGTGTCAGTCACTTTAACTGACTTCTCTCTATCCCTCGAGCAAACTCTTGGCACACGTAGTTCTTCTACCTTCACCCCTTCCCCCTCTACACACACACACACACACACACACACACATAAAGCCTCCCCACCTCCTCCTCCTCTCTGCCTGCTGGAGAGCATGGAGAGCTGCTACAGGAAGGTGAAATGTCGGAGTCAAACACCGCACTAACCTTGGCCGGCTCAAGGGCAAGCGCAGCCAAGCTTAAACACCTTCATGCGGTCACCGGGGATAACTGCCCTCCCTCCAACACACACACACACACACACACTGACTCCCTCCAAGCCCTCACCTCTCCCTCCCCTCCCTCTCCAGCTCATCATTAGCATATGCGAAGACAGGCGTAGTTCAAGGATGCAAATGAGCCCCGAGCGCAGGCATGCATATTTATCCGGCGGATGGGGAGAGTTTGCTGACCCTGGAGTGGTGTTCAATTTTTTTACAGACACCTACACGTAAACATGGCTGTGTAGAGGGGGAGCGGACCTCTCAGCGCCCCCCCATGTGATTTGTGACCCCAATTACTAATTCACGTTTGTGCTCCAGTTGCGCCTCATGAGAGGTTACTGATGTTCGTGTGGTTTTTGGCGTCGGTGAAAGATGTTGCGGGTGAAATTGCGTGTCGCCCGTTTGACATCACTCCCCTTTTGTTTGGTGAATAACAGCCTCTGTGTGTGTGTGTGTGTGTGATCTTGAAAACAGCAGTTTGCACGTTCAGCAGTAGGATTTAAATTAATGAATTAGTTCAGCTCTAAAAGTAAATTAAATATTTCAAACCAAAAGGATAGGTTCATAATTTTTTAAAGTTTGTCCTAAAACAACAATCAGATGTCGACATGAGCAGCAAAACAGGTTTTTTCTTGCTGTAATCATTCCTCCTATTCATGCTGGCCCTCATCCACTGTAATTTTCTTTTTAGTACCAAATTCTCTGTTTTTGATACTGTCCCTCCACTGCAGCTCAACAGGGAAACACAAAGAGACTTATTTATATTCTTATTTTGCAAAATATCTGTTTGATTTGTCTCACTCCGACTGCTGAAGCCTCAAATTAACTTCAGATAAACGAGGACTGTAGATTTTGGCTCCCATCTCTCACGTTGAGATCGCATTCAGCGGTTTCAATGTTCATGTAGGCAGCTGACTGTTGTTTTAAGACACTTAAAAAATGATGAACCTGCTTCAACTTAAATAAAACACAAATAGACATACAAGCAAATGAAGAAAAGCTTCTGTATCTGTTTTTGTCCTCTGTAAGTGCATTTTGTTTTACTTTGACTTTTCTTCAGTTGCAGTCAGTTGAGCTCTCAGGGCCACTGTACTTTTCATCCGTCCCGCAGTTTGGGATGAAAAGAAATAAAAGTTCCTGATAGAGTTACCAGCAGCAAGCAAAGAGACGGGGGGAGGGCACTCTTCATGCAGTATCCATCGAAGAGGGCGGTTGGTATTTGAATATGGAGGGAGGACAAAAAAAAAAAAAAAAAAAGGCTGCCAGCCTCAACACCCATTATACCAGTCATCTGTTCCTCCATATAGTGCCTCATTCAGCTGCTGTCAAGTGAGTGAGCTAGTTCTGCTTTTCTGGGTGACAAAGCATGGGGTGACACCCACCACATCGGCACACTCAAAAGAGGTAAGAAGAAGGGACTTGAAAAGGCTGAATTGGTTGAAAGGTTTTTGAGCAGGCACAGCGGTATCTCCTGTGGTTTCTGTGATTTAAAAAAAAAAAAATGGAAAGGGTCACATTTAGATGGAGGTGCAGCGCTGTATTTCTCCATTTTTCTTTCATGAGTGAACGCTCTCATCCAGCGCACTTTTAGGGCATGATAATGGAGGAACAGAAATTTGCTACATCACTATCAAAATCACCACGGAGCACTGTCGTGATAGATAAAGGTAACAGACCCAAAAAGCAGCAGGACACTGCTGAGAGCAAGAAAAATAATAAAAAATTTATAATATTTTGCTAAGCAAGTTGTGACTGGAACAGGAAGAAGCAGCGGACAGACAGACTGAAGGCAGAGACACTGTGAATAATCGCCGCTGACATCTTTTACAGTGTATGTATAATGGAGCATAGATGATAATATACAGTATGTACACACAAATCAGAAATAATTTACAATGGCTGTTAAATAGACATAAAAATCAGCTTGCAGACACGTGACACAAGTCAGATACACAAACAGGTCGTCCTTTTTGCATATTAATATTGTTGTCAGCAAGGATCATTATGAAAACTCCCCTTGGTGGTGCATTCAGGGACTCTTTAGCATTTGACATACTGTATGTGAGTCAGCTGCTGAAATATGAAGCATTCAGAAACTGCGTTGAGGGACGGCCAGTCTCAGAAAACAAACATGGACATCACTAACGATTACTTTCATTATCAGTGAATCTCACAATTATTTTCTCCGTTAATAGATTCATTGTTTGGTCTAAAAAATGTCCGTTACAATCAAGTCTTGGATTATATATTCAAATGTCCAGAACCCAAAAATATTATGTTTCCTGTCATGAAAGATAAGCTGAAAGTTTGACATTTGAAGAGCTGAAACTCGGCAATGTTTGTGTGTATGTTTGGTAACGATCATCTAAATAATGCAGATTATTTTTATGTCGATCAACTAATCAGTTAATCGACTAATTGTTCCAGCCCTAGACATCACAGCAGGGAGAATTCTTTCCTCGCATTGGACGGGTTTCTGTCCATCTCGGAAGCCTGAGCATCCGTCTTGTGACTGCGTTAGCTCAAAAATACAATAGGATTGACTAATCGTTCACTGTGATTGATTACCCACTGTATCTCAAGCATGCTTGCAAGTTTTCAAATGATTCTGAAATAAATGGAAAATCAATGGCTGCCCAGAAAGATGGAAATCAATCTGAAAACCCTTCTGAAGTAGTTAGCAAGTTAACGTATATTGGCTTCATAATTTATGTGGTAATAATCGTCTGGAACCATATTTCAAATCACCTTTTCAGTAATGTCATCTAATGCCTTTAATTTCCTGCACACACACTCTTCATGGAAAGTGTTACAACTGCAAGCTGCAGGGCTGTGATCCATTTTTTTTTTTTTTTTTTTGGCGCACTGTCACTGCATGTGGGCTGCTGCGGCCGTTTGATTGAAGGCTCGGGGAAAGAGTTTGGTGAGAGGACAGATACATCAGTGCCTCGGTGGAGCTCTGACAGGCCTGCGGCTGCTATAAATGTACGGCGGAAAAATCCTTGTTAGTCATGCAGTGGCGCTCAAGACAAGCAAACGTGCAAATCATTAAAAAGAGCATGCTTACTGTACAGTAGGTGCGCGCTGTAGGGTGACGCCCTGATGCAGATGCGCACACAAACGTGGAGGTATCTTCGCTCAACAGAAGAGAAATGTCATCCCTGTCCAGCGGCCTCCATTAGCCATCCATCAGAAAGAAATCACAGGCACTGTCATAAATCAAGCCAACAAGGTGCACACAGCCATATGGCCCCTGCTCTCATGATATGATGTGTAGGATAGTATTACCCTCTAAGCCCCAGCGTTTGTTTGAAAGGCCATTCGGTTGCACGGCTGGCGAAGAGGTGAAGCGTGCTCTCTCCAAGGGCCGAGGTGACGGCGCCGAGGAGCCGGGCCTCACGTGCTCACATGTCCAAGTGCCAAGGTGACTTTTAAGACAACGGGCAGAGGTAGAGAGCACAGCTGATTTTCTACTCCACTGATGACCCACCCAGCAGTAATACTCTCCTGCTCATTAAGCTTCGTTAGATTGGACCGCCTCAGGCGAGAGAGAGAGAAACAGAAGGAGAGAGAGAGCGAGCATGTGTGGTGGGAATAGACTGAGTGGGCGTTTGTCTTAAAGAGATTTAACATTAAGGCTTCAGATTAAGGTTTGTGCACTTGTTTGCTGATTTTATGTGATCTGCCTGCTGGTGGCTACAAATTTTTTCTTACATAAAAAACCCACTCTGTATACTTACTGTTGAAACTTACACAAATGATGATTCTGTAATGCGTCTGTGATCTAGTTGGTCTGGAGGAGCCTGTGGTGGTCCGGAGAGAAATGTGACATTAAACACGGCTCGCAGTATCTCATTTGGACTTGGAACTAATCATTTTTTTTTCTTTTTCTTTTCTGGAGCTTTTGATCATAGCACATGATCTTCAACATAAAATTTCAAATTTCCATTTATTTCTCAGACCGCCTTAAGGTGACACATCCATCTTGGCTGAAACATTGAGCTTCAAACTTTATTAATAACCTTGGAAACATAACTCATTTTCATTCTTTTCATTATTGTTTAATGTGCATTTTACTTGAAAAACGACTCAAAACGTTTAATCAGTTATCAATTTTCTGTCAATTGACTAATCGGTTAATTGCAGCTGTACCACGTCACCTTGAGGTCCATTTAGTAGTTGTTCTGGAGCTTTCGATCCCATCATATGAGCTCAAGGCAACATCAAGGAGAAGCGCTCAGAAAATAAACACTGAATGAACTAACGTATCTAACTTAAAGCGCCTGCCATAGTTGAGAAAGTGAAGTAAGTGAAGCGTGTCAGGTGAGAAGAGCGTTACATAAAGTTCACTCCCGTGTTCTGTACAAGTTGTTTAACAGAAGAACATTATTATTACCTGTGAGGAATACTTCCAGATGCAGAACAGGTACATTCTTATTCCTGTCTTCCGCATGATTGCTGTCTTAACTTTGAAATCTGTGCACAAGCTGTTTTTTTTTTTTTTTCTTCGTGTACATGTGAAATTGGCGGCTCCACATCGTACTGTTTTTGTTAACACAGTCTCACATATTTGAAAATGGCGTTAAAGTGCCTGGTACTTTGGAGCAGTTTCAAGCTGCAAAATCCGTTCTGTTTAAGGAATATTTAACAAGTGTACTGATGAATCATTTATAGCTTGTGACTTTGTGAGTACAATTTAACATTTATGGCTAATTGAGGGAGCATTTAAGCATAACAACTTAATGTTCGTTGAATTATTTAGAAATCACAAGGAAAAAAGTAACAAATATAGTTATATTTACATTTTTTTTGTGTCAATTTTTATACATACTGTTGGGAAGTATAACAGGAAGGGATACAATGATCAGTGTTTTTTCTTGTGGGTGTTACAATTTATCATTTTTTCCCTCCGAAGATTTGAACCAAAGTTTCATATAAGCATTTAAATCTTAAAAGTGTCTGAAGAAGACAGAAAATACGAGGCAGAACCTGGCTGAGACATTTTTCAGACAGTCCCAGATGGAGTTTATGGTCACCTTGTACTGTGCATATAGTAAAGAAACAAAACATAAAATTGACAGCTGGTAGATAAATTTGACAACCAGTGAAATAAAAAACCAATGAAATAAACGCAAACAACCGGCTGTCCCGCTCCCTCTCTCGCTTTACTCCTCGTCTTTTTCGCCTCCCGTCGTCTTGTTTCCACCCCCGTGCCCCGCAGATGAGACAGGACAAGTGTGACTGATTCAGATACATTGAGTTGGGGTCCTTTTGCAACCAGGCAGAACCCGCTGTCACCCGTGTGCAGGATGGATAAGACAGGGAGGAGCGAGAAGGAGAGACGTTTGCCATGAACTCCCGGTGAACCTTGCACTCCCCTCGCTGACATTTAACACACACACCTCCCCGCTAATACACACGCAGACGCACACTCCCTCCTCCACATGAATGGCATCATCACACATCGTCTCTTCACACGTTGGCTCGCACGCACATTCCGCCTGTTTTTCAGCGGTTTTCCCGACGTGAGACCGCTAATAGGTTCCAGTGGCTGACTATGTGTGCCGCGTTTGACTGTCACTTAGCGTGATCAGAAGTGACAGTCCGCCCTAGTGGCACCCTTGCCCCGCTGATGGAGGAGGTCATGGCGGGACAGGTGTCTGTCAGCCACAGTCAGTTACAAACAGGCGGCGGAGGAAAATATGGCGCCGAAGGCATGAAGGCAGAGATATGATAACGTTTCATGCAGCATCATGTAGCATGAAAAGTCTTTGTGAGCAGAGGTTGATGGTGGAAACTGGAGACACAAACACTCCACAGCTCCCACTCGTTGTCATAACCACTCTCATCAGTTTATCTCAAATCTCGTGGATGAAGGCCCCACAATGGCCTTGATTGTTGATGATCACTGCCGGTAATTCAATTATTAGCTGCGGTTTCCTGCTCTGACTGTGTAATTTACAGCATATGAGCAGCAAAGCTCATGAGGAACTTTGGGAAAGTATTCTGAGCAACTACCGGAGCAATGAGAGTTCAACCTGGAAATGATTTAAAATGGTTTCACTGCATTATATGTGGAATCCCTACAAGTGATGAAATTACTGGAAGCACAAAATAAAGACCCGTGTAATGAACTTGTTCTCACAGATTTCTCAAAATTTACACCATAACCATTTCAACAGATAACACCGGCACTATTTTATCTTTATTTTTATCAACAAAAACAGAGCTCTTTGCTGTTTTTGCTGCGTTTTCACTTCCTTTATTTACAGGCTTATGGCATTCTCAATACATATATTTGTATGCCACATATTGCTGATGCAGATTTAGTAACCAGCTGTTTCTTTGCAGTTCACATAGTTCACATATTTACCCAAAACTGAGAGCGAAAGGAGGTACAAGCAATGCTTCGGCATGCAGGTGCCGACTGTCTGTGATGCTTACTGTTACTGTGCAGCTCAAAAATAGTCAGAATAATGATAGCAATTTGCATGAGAGTAGTGCGATACATGTTCTGTGACAGCTTTTATGATAAAAACAGACTTTTGCACAAGAGTTGTTGTAATTTCAGCACACATCTGTGTGTGAATGGATAGATGACAGTGTCATTGTTTCAGGGATGATGCAACATTATGTCTTTAGTACTGTTGGAAAATGTACTTGATAGCGTGAAATAGGGGAAAAGCTAATTTTCATGGATCGCTTCTTGTTTTTCTCTCTGCTATTTCCATCCAGAAACAAGCATGATCTGAGATTTTGCCACCAGGGTTCCCATCATGCTTTGGGAGATGTGAACAAAAAAACAAGTATAATGTTGCCATGAAGCTGGCAAGTCAGCTGGAAGCTACGCCTCAGCCCAGATTTTTTTTTTTTTTTTAGCCTGCAAGTGTTTACACTTTGAGGCAAGATAGCATCTTTTGAAAAGATTTCTGAGTGGATTTATGCAAATACTTGTACAAAATCACACAAATTCAAGCTGTATATGTGTGTTGTAATTTGAGTTATGGCTCTTTTGTGTTTCTAATTGTCCTTTGATGACAATTGAGATCTGTAACATGGATGCGTGTTGTATCAGAAAAAGATAAAACAGCAGCCTCATCTTTTAAGCAAAAACATGCTCCATCAACAACTGAAGTGCTTCGACTCTCCTGTTTGATTAAAACAGGTATTAATCAAATCAATTTCTAAACAAGCACAGACATGGCTGTCTTTAATATCAACGCACCACCATATGGCGCCCGGGTGGAGTTTTGACCCCTCTTTGCATTTGAGATGAATCGGCACATTTGGCGGCGTGCAGCGCAGCGTATCCCGGAGTTCCTCGGCCGCTCTCCTCTCACAGGGATCGCTTTAATACTGCTCAGCGTTAATGAAGACGAATCATCCAATGAAATCGATCGATGATGGAGCCACTGTACTCAAAGTCCCAGAGGCTGTTGAGAAAAGACACACACGGAGATAACTTGCGGCGCGGCGCGCTCGGGGTGCACGCGCGGAGAACACCGCTGGAGGCCCCCGCGTACACACTCAGAGGTTCTGTCGACCTGTGCAGTTTCACAACCCCCCCCCCCCCCCCCCAGTTTCATTACATTTAGTGGCACAAGAACATCCCGGCTGTGTGGCTCGACTGTAATTCAAATTCCCACTCTGTCTTAAACCTGTGTTTTCAGGACACCAAAAAAACTCTTTCTCTTCTCACAGAGTTGTGGCTGGTAGACAGGAGGAATAAAGCATCAGTGCCAGATCAAAGTGAGCTCAAACTGCAGCAAGGGGAAGAAGAAATCTGAGCTTCACCCTGCTGCCACCGCGAACGTGTGTGTACCTTGAACAGTACTCTGTGTGTGTGTGTGTGTGTGTGTGTGCGCGTGTATCTTTGAGACTAAACTTAACATTATTTTTCTTAAGTTTTCTGGCAGCTCTGTTATGCAACACTCTTACACCAGAATATTTATTTAATTGCATGCGTTCTTGCATTGCAGCAGCACCACATGTGATGGGAAAAGGCGTTTACGAAGGTCAGCACTACAGTGACCAGAGGATAGAGGGCATTATTTTTTGTCAAAATCCAATTCCATCTCACGCAGGAAAGTAAAACATTGATGTCTTTCACCGGCTTTTCTTTGCCATTTTCTGTCTTGTCAGTAGAGATAGGGGAATGTTTTCTCTTACACACCAAACCGAATCAGATATTTTGTTATATTTGTTTTGTAATAACATATTCTCCTGCACACATACAGGCAATCAAACACGAGGGCTCTGAAGATACTTTCTGGGGCTGCTCAAGCGTCCTTGTGCGACCTCAAACAATGTAGGATAGTGTCGGTTCAATATCGCTTTATTTACTTGAAGTTAACAGTACAACGACCGAAACCTATTGTGGGAATATTTTTCTTTCTTTACATTGTTATCTTGCCACCAACACAATGCCCACAGATATCTAGTTCTGCTCTGAAATGACAAATATTCACACAGAGGCTGAAAATCTTGGTTTAAACACTTTGTGATCTTGTTCTGGTGTCCAAAAGCAACTTTTTACCTCATCTAAACTTTTTGGATCACTAGACAGAAAAGATTTAGATTGTGGACACACTGAAAAGAACATTTTTCCAAATTATTTCCACTCTACTTCTACACGTGGAGCTGTAGCTGCCATTGAGGACACTGAGGTCATGTCCTCTAGTTTTTTGTGAGAACTTTTTTGCAACACAGGGGAAATTATACTTTCTACAATTTAGACATGGTGGGTATTTTATACACTGATACTAGTATTTTCAACTAATGCAGTCATTGCTTTGCCCTTCCTGGACCGTCTAATAGCAATTTTATGGGGATCAATTTAAAAAGACAAGGCTTTGGGATGTTTCTGTACAGTAAGTCTCTGTTGCCTTTATTGATTTATCCACCAACACAAATGTTCTAGGCGTTTGGTGTTGAATTCAGACACCGGTTGTACACAATTGAGACTAATTTAGACTTTAATGATTCCCACAGGGGAACTAGTTGAAGTTTGCTTCTACATCATTGACCTCTGGGTTATGAGCATGTTTCAACTGAACCCTCTGCTGTCAGTCAGCCTCTGCACCCAGCTGGTGCTGGGGGAAGGATTTTCACACCTACCATGCATACTTGACAACCTCAGGTCTAGAAATGGAGTGCTGGATTCACACCCGGCTCATTGTTACCTCTCCTTTCACCCACACGGAATTATCCAAAACAGCAGGATTAGCTTTGGTGCAGTCACAGTCTCAAAATGCTCCGAATCTTCTCCCGTTTTTAACTTGACATACTGTTTACAAAGTCACGCATAACTAACCCTAAGCAATTAAGTCAGAACTGTGACGAGGAAAATTAAGAAGTCGGAGAGCATAAGGGCTAGAGCTTCAATGTAATTAAATCATATTATAAATACAATGATTAAATGTGTGTGAGAGACTGTCAGTGCTTCTCACTTACACCTAACCGTCTCACTGGTGATGAAATTAGGTTATTAAAGGCAATTAGTCAGATCTGAAACCACGCTTTTGCTCAGACAAACAACCATTTGAACACATTTCAAGCAGGCACGTAACATTTCCTTACAGTGTGAAAGTTTCTCCTTATGGTGCAGTGTGTTCTGCACCACAGATTGAAGGCAGAGAGGATGTGAGAGCAGCGGGGGGGCTTTGCAGCCCCTGTGGCTGAACATAACGTAGTCTTTACAGTGCATAAATAAGGAAGTTTAAAGTTCTTCCAGGTGAAAAGTATGATTCCATATCACCTGTTATATTCAGTTTTTTCAGTTTACTCTTTTCTGTAAAAATAGTGAGTGGGAAGGAGGATATTTATGGCACAATTAAGGCTCACAGTTTTCGGATTTTCACCTTGGTTGCATGTCGCAATGCTTCCAAAGGTTTTCTGCTGCAAAACGAGATATCGGGGAACAGGTGTGTCCGTACTAATTTGAGTAGAAAAATATAACAGTTGCAGCCGTAATACATGTTTATCATAACTCAGCCTAAATGCGTATATTACAAATACTTACCATTTTGAAAATGTCTGAGCAGAAATCCATATAAATGGGGACACTGCTGAGAGAAAAGGTCACTCTGAAAATCTCAAAATCTTACCTTTGATCATATCCCCATACACCCACTGGTGAAAGCTGAGTCCAACATCAAACACAACACAGTGTTGCACTGAAGAAAATATCCTCCTTATTGCAAGGTTGAGTGATTTTTTTGACTATAAGGTGGCAAAAAGAAACCACTAAACACTTGTTATTATACTTTTATACTTTTTTGTTATTGTTATTTCTAATGTGTTAGCAGTCTGTTAAAATAGAGCATCATGGACTGTGGCCTTTCTAACCTCCAATATCCAACCAGTTATATCTCTGGTTTCACTGCCAGAAATCTGAGTCTCTTTTAGCTCTCAAAAGAAAGTGAGACTGAGAAGCAAGGACATTAGAAATGTAATAAAGCTGACAACAACAACAACATATCCCAGCTTTGAATATTTCCATTACCAACTGCAGTGGTACAGTATGTGCAGGATCTGTTCTATCCCACTTAGGAAAATGTATCACCTCTATTTAAATCAGAGAGATACAGTATAATATGAGCTTGTATTACCAGTAGAGAGCCTCTCACCTGCTATATTTGCAGACCTGATCCGCCTCTCTGTAGCTCTGCTGGACCAGAAAGTGGCCTTCAGCTAATGTAGTGGAGGAAAAAAAAACAAAAAAACATTTCCAGCCAACTGTTCCCAGAGCTTGACCAGCTGGTTTCTTCAACTGCCACCTTTAACACTGATGATCCTCATTAACCCGGTCCAGATCCTTGTTTAACCTTTATAGTCATTGTAATGTCCAGAAAAATAAACTTATCTGACTCTAAAGAAAGTAAAGCAGGAGCCTCAACAGGATCTGTGGTTGTACTTGTTGATTGTAATGATGAAATAAGGACAGCCAGTTAAATGTAAGTGTTTAATTTTGCTGCTGCTGATGTTAACTTTGGACTGTTGCAGCCATGCTAGCTGCTCTGTGAGGCTGTACAAATTGTATGGCAATCCATCAAATACAATCTGGTATATATTGAGATATTTCACGACTGGATAAGTGAAAACTTTCAAGTACTGGTGGCACTAGATGAAAAAGTCAAGGGATCACCAAAGTTATATGGGTTAATTCGCTGGGTACCATGGATATCTGTACCAAATTTCATGGAAATCCACAAATCCATCCAATAGTTTATTGAAAAAAAAACCTCATTTTGGCATTACAGAAAATGTCAGAAGATCCCCAAAAGTAGAAGAAGGTTCAGTCTGGGAACATCTGTACCGAATTTCATGGCAATCCATCTAATATTTGCAATATATTAGATATTTTAGTCCGGACTGAAGTGGGACTGATATTGCCATCCTTGCAGCCATGCTGCTAGCATGGCTGAAAACCTTGACTGGTCAGCTAATAAAACATGCAGACACAAGAAAAAAAACCCCCACTGACATTCAATACAGCTACAAACACCCCAGAGATAATTTCATACCTGCCAACACTCCTGTTTTTTCCTGTAATTTGCATGGCCCTCAACTCTTATTATGAATAATCGTCATACAGACAGATCCGTACGTTTTGTATGTTTGTCTGACGTTACGCAAGTTGCCAGATGAAACACAATCTACACGCGACATACAATTTCAACCCATCTGTCACCACAACCTGATCCAAGGGGCGTGTGCACAGCTGCTCTCTGCGCAGACAGTCTTTCCCCCTGCTCTCCGTCCTCCTCCCTCTGCTGCAGATGTGATTCACTGCCTGCAGGTACCGCCGGTAGAGAGAGAGGGGAGGGGGCTGCTTTGTCTCAGCCAGCAGCTAAGTTTACAAGAATTTGCCAAATTCTAAGATATGTGGCAAAACTCAGATAAACAGTGTGTAATTAGAATTTGAATGACGCTGGATGAGTGGGACTGGATGAGCGGCAGTCATACTTTAGCGATGACTGTGTGTGTGTGTGTGTGTGGGAGCGTTGGCGAGCCGTCACTAATTTCTGCTTTTTTAGAAACGGTTGCACCAGACGAGTCTATGTTGAGAGCTGTTTTATTGTGTGTGGATGGGCCTCCTCAGTAAAACATGAACTGACGACTCACATGAACTAAAAGAGCTGTGTTTGATTCAAACACGTATTTTTGAGCTACTACTCCTACCTACCTACTAGTAGTTGTTGATGGTATTACATGAAAGTTCAGACATTTTCTTCAACATTACAATGTACATTTTTATGCTAATGATGCCTCCTTGTATAAGCTCCACACTAAATCAGGGCTTTAGTGGAAAACGTCCTGTCATCAGTGCTTTCCAGCTGTCTATTATCAAACTGAAACTTGACTTAAACCTTATTAAATTAAATCTGTGTTAAGCATTGTCACCATGAATGAATATACAGAGACAGAGATGAGAAAGATAATTTTCCTGTCCATAAAATTCAGCTGTCAGCTTTCATAATACGAATATATATATATTAATATATAATACTGATTAATATGTCTGTGCCAATTGTCTCTACTTTTGCTCAAAGAGAGGAGTAATGGTCACACAGGAGTGGTCAGGTTGTGGCAAATTGTTATGAGTACCAAGCTGATGGACATTTGAATTGTAACCAGTTCATTGAGTTAAAGCTTTTAGGTTGTTTTCAAACCTACAGTCTGAATCCACCAGACTAAAAAGTGCCGGTCTAAAAAAAACCCCCTTTTGTTTCCCCCTGTTCCCTCCAGTGAACTTACCTGGGGTGAGAAAAATCTAAAAAGTATTTCTCAAATCAAGCCCCCAACGTCTTTATACTAGCAGAGTGCTCCGAATTATTAAGTGTACTGGAAGCAAGTCAGCTTCACTTCCTTGGGATTTTTTTCCTCACAAATTCTAAACAAAAAACGTTAAGGCTCCGTATTAAATGGCTTCTTAAAGCACTTTGCTTTTACAGTACACTGAGATCTCCCCACTTCCCACACATACACTACAGAAGGGCAGATTCCTATATATTAAATATAACCGTCACAGCTGGGAGTGAAGTCAGTAAAAATCCCACTCGACTTATACTGGAAAATTGGCAGCGGCAGCTCCACTGGAGGTGAGACGGAAGTGATTAGGGAGGTCGAGTTAGCGTGTGTGAGTAAGAGAGGCGTTGTTTTTTCTACTGTGCTGTATGTGGGATTGATTCAGAAGTGATTGAATCATATTACTATGTTTAATGTGGAAATAAATCACCCTCAAACTACATATACTGTAGCATGGAAGTGTGATTATTACCGATAACAGGGAAAAAAACACAAAAAGCATGTTATGTCCCCTATAATGAAACCTTTTGAACACATTTTCATTTTTTTTTTTTGGATAATACTCTGAACATTTTTGGAAAAAGAAATGTCCTGTGATACATTGAGATCTCATTTTCTTAGCAAAGCACTTCATTTTGTAGTAGTTTCAAAATCCTGAGTATTTGCTGTGCAGTTCCATTGTAGGATTCAACTCAAAAGGCTTTACACATTTGGATGAGTGTTACAGTACAAACACCACATATCCATAATCACACACTTGGCAGGCATGAGCTGTAATTTACTTATACTGAGCTTCCTCATTTGAATACAAAGATGTCTCTCTCGCACAGCAGCTCTAATGAAATTAGTATGTAGTGTAAAGGCCCTTGGAGGAGTCTTATTTCGCTGCAGCAACATGTTAATACTTAATGCATTCTGTCAACGAACTCCTTGATGGGTGTCTGTGGCACGTCACTGTGGAACGTGGAAGGACTGAGAAATCGCGGGTGGCGCTATTCTCCCTCAGCCTCTTGTCTTTTTCTCTCCATGTCATTTTCACATCGACGTGCTGACTCCTCTCTCTCTTATCCTCCTTTCTCATAAAAAAATATTTGCCATCTATTCTCCCTCCAATTTTCTCTCCCCATCTCCGTCCATCTCTGCAAAATTCAATTTTTCTTCCAAATGCAAACCTCACACTGAGCTTTGTGCTAAAACTTTCTATTGTTCTCCTCTGTTTCTTGTGTTGTCATTGTCTGTATCAGCTGCTCCTTTGCCCTCAGGTATACAGAGTCATACTTAGCTGAGTCACACTGTAGTTACCAAGGACACACACACACAAGACCCCATTATAAAAAGAGCTGAATTGCTGCTCTGTAAAACACAAATTTGACTCCAAAAGGCCATGACTTGCCCTTGGCTAATGTTAACATTATCCTGAAATGTAAACATGATCTCCTCTAGTGTCAAGAGAGTCTTAATAGGTGACACCTCTGTCTGCGTGTGTGTATGTGTGTGTGTGTGTGTGTGTGTGTGTGTGTGTGTGTGTGTGTGTGTGTGTGTGGAGAAAGTTGACAGGAATCTCACGGATGTGTAACTTGAGATGTCTGTGTCTTGTTCGATTTTTAAATCTTCTCGGCCTGAAGAATCAAGTGCGGATAACATATATTGTCAAACGTGGTAATTAAAAGCACTAAAAAGAACTGAGAGGAGCCAGAAAAAAGAAAAATACTCTTAAACATCACGTTGATCGTGTCATTTTTTAGATGTAAATGAGATAATGATAGCAAAATGAGCAAGAGGTTAGAGCTAAAACCACATTTTATATCAGCTGTTACTTTGAGAGGTACAGGAAAGCACATGAAACCCATATATTTGGTGTATTTAATTATGTAGCATGTGGTAATGTAATGGTGTAGATACTTAAAGGTACCCTGTGGAGTGTTTGATCTCTAGTTGCACTATGGAGCCACGTTTTTTTTTTTATTCTGCTCATCGACAGTTGGTGGCAGTAATGTGCCCAGAAACATAGCAATGTGCCAACAAAGGCAGAAGAAGACTGCTTGGAAGTACAATGCATTTTCATCACCTTTTGCTAACTGTTAAAAGGCAAACAAAAATATCAACAATGCATACAATAGCTGCACAATCTGCGAGTACAGTGTCCACAAAAGCATTAGCTCCTGGAATTATTAGCTTAGCAAAATCAGTCATTAAACTACAAGAGATCCACGCATCAAACTGAGTAATTTAAATTGAAACAGCAATAAAATAATGAAATAATTTGGTTCTTGAAACTGAGATAAATGATTGTGGTTAATAGCAGGGATGATGATATTTAGCAAAGTAATCAAGAAGAGAATATCTGACATAATTATGCAGCATTACATCTATTGTATGTCTGATTATTGTTAGATCCTTCAACTGATTGTAACCCTCAGTCATTATTTTGATAATATCGTAGTAATGACAAGTAGGTTTCATTACATTTTGACATAATAAGGTCCCAGCAAACACATGCTGTATTCTGAGATGGGGAGGTGGATAAGCAGAGGAGACGGAGGGGCAGAAAATGTGAAATGACACATTGACAGCTTCTCAACGAGGCACAATCAGCACTGCGCTTCATCATATTTAAATCCCCTGCAACGTCTCTCTGGAGAGTTACCTGCAGCATTGTTTCCATCACGGACCCAATTATCTGCCGCGATCAATACCTGCTCACAGCAGCTAAATACTCAGATTGCTGGTTTGTGATGGAATGAGCTTTTGTCTCAGGTTCCTGTTAATAACCCCTTAGGAAGACAATGTCCTCAAAAGTTTGGTTAGCGGTTACTCTCTCTTAATATCCCTTCAATGCACTTGGGAAGGTAAGCAAATACACCAGATGGGTGAAGGATAATGTGTTCTGTAGCCCATTAGCGGAGGAAAGAGGTTTGAATACCAGAACCTCTTCTGAATATTGCTCTTCATTTGACCTCCAGATTCACAGCTTGAATGAATTGAGATACCCTCTAGTGTTTCTAAAGTGATTAGCGATGCCTGGCGCCCTATAACCTGCAGTTATCGCTGGCTGGCGTTTCGTGGTGTGACTGCAGACTGCATGCAACTTTATTGTTACTCTAAACTTCTCCTAAACCTAATTTGTTAATGGTGAAGCTGCTTCGGCATCTCCAGGCGTCCACTCGGTTCCCGATAACCAAAACTCAGGACCTGAATCTGACCGGGTAGGGTCATGTTGCGTCGGGTCTCGGCTCCTTGTGGTAATAGCCAGGTGGATCTGGATGGTCTGAGGTGTGTCATTATCATCACAGGACAAAATTGTAGCTTTTTTGTGTCTTTTCAACTGCTGGTGCTTTGTTATTCGATGAAGCGTTGTGCTGCTGCTGCCAGTGTTGGTGTTCTCTCTCTGTTTGCTACTGTTTGGACAAACCCTGTTGTGGATCAGGTCCAACATTTGGGATCAGTGAAGACCTCTAGCTTCCTAGAGCATTCATCAACAGTATCCATTAAAATCAATATCAAAAGCATGTATTTTCCAACATATTGACAATTCACAATTTCCCCTCCATACGTCAAAAGCGGCACCAACAAGTTTGAAGGTTGATCAATCAAATTTAAAAAATGAACCCACTAGGAAACCAGCCTGCATTGTGGCCATTACAGAGTGAGAATCAATGTGTTGATGGAGTGCAGTTGTTTTTTTTTTTTAGAGTCAGCTTCTTTTGAGTGTCCATTTGCTTCCCCAGATGGTATTTGAGATTTAAGAGCACGCCCTGTAAATTGCTCTAGTGAACCCATTGAAGAGATACTGGTCAGAAATGATTTGCCATGATGGAAAATAAATGGGAAAGTGGCGCCTAGTGGCAAACTGACTGAGTGGTGCTGTAGAATCAGAATTCAAAGACCCGTAGCCATAGTGGACGTAATAGTCTGCAGGCTTTGTGTGAATAACTCTTAATAGTGTTATAGCACTATAGGATTATTCTACCACTGGAGGAAGATTGTAGCCTCTGTCCCGGCACCTCTGCCTCAGGGCCACTGCCATCATATCACCGAGCTTCTCAAACATGACTGACAGGTGAAAGATGAATGACAGCCATCTCACTGGAAGTAGCGGGGATGATTGGAGGGGGTAGGTGGCTGTGTCACGGCCAAGAAAAAAAAAGACACACGAGCACAGGTGGCAACTGAAGGTGTCTGGTTTGATCCATTGGAAACTGTCCAGGAAGCCCTTGACTTAATGACTCATTCCCCTACATCTACACTCTCTTTTTTTCCCCCTCGGTTACACACAAAAGTCTCTTGCACTTGTTTTTTAAAACATTATTTGACACTCATTTTGTGTTCTTTATCATTTAATTTAACAATTTCTCTCTGCTGTGCACCAAAAGTGATTTTTTTTTTTAAATGTTTCTGCTTCTGTAGCAGCTCTCAGCTTTCAATGAGAGCACAGGGGCGCCAGATTAATTTCAGAAGTCCGGGGTGTGTGTGTGTGTGTTAGTGTGTGTGTGTGTGTATGTGTAGCAGTAGATAGACCGGAGACTCTCACTAAACTTTTGCAGAGTAACTAAAGCTTGCTTGCACCACAGCTAACTAGTGCTTGTGGGGTTAGATACAAGCTTTTTTGCTCAGTTACCCAAAAGTGCGAGTTTACAGGACAGTTACTATTACTTTCCTACTGCGTCACCAAATTATCAACATACTTTGTGAAACTGTCATAGCCTACAGTAGCCTAAATAAACTTTGGGAGCATCTTGATTGCCTTTACTCAAAAAGGAAATGCTCTGGGCCTGTCATTTCAATGCAGTATCATGAATTAACTAGCTGGTTGCCTGCGTGTGCTGCATAGGTTTCGCCTATGGGCATAAGCGTCCAATTAAGAGTCATTTCACTTAGAAATAAAGTTGCAGCAGCGCGACAGCTGCTCCTCTCTCATAAAAAAGAAAGAAAAAGAATCAGGTGGCGTATTTAACAAACTTTATCTTGGAAAAAAAACAAGCAAACAGAAATAGCTCCGTTTATTTCCTAACTGTGCTGGCATGAAACCTCAACACTTTGGCTCCCTTTACTCACAGGGATTATAAATTGGTCTATTGGGTAATTGATTTGTGTGACAACGTCCTGTTTGATTGGATTCAAATGTGAATATTCTTCCTGTTTTATGTTTGCCTGCTTTATTTGACCTAATGTCTTAGAGAGAAATGATTGACACGTCTTTTTACCGTAAGTGTTGCAATATAGGGGCATTTTCAGGGATACAGTGATGTGTGTGTGAGAAAATGTGTGACTGTGATCTTCAGCAAAGGTGTTGCTGAGGATTGTGTGTGCTCAGCTGACTTTCTGTGTATAAACTGAGGGTACCAATCAGGATTCTGGTTTCATTATGCATAAAAAAAAAAAGTTCTACTTTGAACATCTGCTTTGACACCACTTAACATGTATTTTCACACAAGTGAAAGCAAAATAAGGGACAAAAGAACACATTGAATACATACTTTAAGCTTAAAATGAGCAACAGCTTGCAACTTTGTGTCTGTTACCAAAGAGGTGACAGGAAGTGAGAGGAAAGGTATCGTTGTGTCTCATTTCTAATCTTTCTTGCTCTAGTGTCACACACAAGCTAATGTCCTCTTAGCTGATCACATATAGTTGGTCTTATTTATTCTCATCCACCTTATGATTTGAGAGTGATGTAGTTTTGTTACCATAGTTACTGTACTTGAAGGATAACATAGAGATAAGTATGAAAAGAGATGTGAATATGACTTGTTTTTGTTATCCAAGATTGATATAGTTACTGAGAACCAGTGTGACCTTCAGTGCAAGTCCATCAACATTAGCACGTCGCACAGCTCTTCTCCAGTACACTGTGTTTTATTGGACTTCATGAGGGTGGTGCCCGAGGCCACTTATGTAATAGTCTAAATACAGAATTTGATAGTCTGAATAGGAAGATGAATATTTATCTTTCTACCGATTGATGGCTTGAGATGAAAGTACATTTTCTAGATAATATTGTGTAAAGATTATATGTTCTGGTTGTATGGCCACTGACATTTCTCTTATAGAATTATTGTCAATTTTGTATATGGTCATTCTGAAGACATAATTGATTATTATGTTTTGTGTATATGGCATCTCTAGTGATTTATTGGTCTGTCAGGTAAAAATAAAGGCTTCGTTCAATCTGGTGGCCTCTTTGACCTCTTTCATGTTAATGAGACATAGAAAAGGTATTTTTCACTCTATCACATGATGAAGCAGTGAAATATACTGTATATAAGGACAAAATAGTGGAAATAAATGTTAAAGGTTTGAATTTGTGTATGACTCCTGGTAGGAGGATGTGTCTATAATGTTTATTATAGATACATACTGTAGTTTTATAGGAGAATTTAGTGTATAAAAATGCCCTCCCATTATTTCTGCAAGCGCTCATTAAAATTTGGGATATCATATAACATCCTGCTGTTTTATGGCTGGAAATAATTTCTCTCGCTGTAACTTTAACAGGTGATTTGTACTTTAGGTAGTCACAAGCTGAGTGTTACATTGTTTTCTGAGTTTCTTCTTCAAATCTGCTCGGCCCATCGCTAACAATCCACCTCCCAGCTCAAATCCGCTCCGCCTGCCTCTATACATCATCTGCAGCTTCTCTAAGCACCTGCCAAGCAACACAGCAAGGACATCCGAAGTATATTGGCAATCATTATGCTGCCTGCCTTGCTTTATTTTACAAGTTTTGCTAATTACCACTTGTGCCGTAGATTGTTTTCCCCCGGGAGTCTTCTCTCCGCTACCTCTCCTCCTCTCCCCTCCATCGATCACGACTCGGGAAAAGTAAACTTTCCTATTGCTTCTTCTTTTTCTTTTTTTTTTTCTAACACCCTGATGATTCCCAGTTGAGCTGCCTGATTGTGGGAGCACTAGCAAAGATGCTAATTTGTTCTTGACTAGTGGAGTAAAAATCATTAAGGAGTACCTCAAAACCCAAGAGGGGGAGGCGAGGACAGGTGTGGGAGGGGGGAGCGTGTACACAAAGCTGAAGCTGAGGGACTTCCAACAACAGTTTTAGATCAAAGATAGCCTAATATTTGCAAAGTATATCACACAGTTAACGCTTTCTGGAACGTGTTGCTTGATTCGGTGCTGAAAGATCTGATTGCTGAACTAATGATCTCTTTCTTCTCTTTCTGTTTCATGCTCTCTTCCCCCATGTGGATTGCCTGCATAGGTAAGTCAGCCATTGTTCTTGTCACCTACTTCAAGACACACAACACACCAAGCCCCGCCGGCCACCGTTCGTCTCTGTGTTAGCACTAACCACATGGCTGTCTGCACTTACACCATCTGCACCCGAGAGTCTGTCTTCCTGTAACGTGCGGTAATTGATACCTCCGCAGCTCCGACGGATTCCACAGAGGAAAACAGAGGTTGTTGTTAACGCTCACATGCGACAGATGTGTGTATCCTATTATGAAGGTGTGGGGACATTCAGGATGAACGCAGAAAGCAATTCATCACTGACAGCTGTGGCGCTAGCTGTGACTGGGAGGGCGTTTGATTGAAGAGCATGACATTTCCGGTGTATGCATGTGTTGTGGCAGTGTTCTCACATGTAATGAATTTTTATCATCTTTAAAAAAAAAAACAAATCAACAGGCTACCTAGAGACTGCTTCAAAAATTTCAGGGAAGAAAAGTAGCAAGTGGAATGCTTTATTTTTTTTTTGTGTGTGTGTGTGACAGAAATAAGCTCATAAATTTTCTGTCAAGGACCAGACTGTGATGGTGTTAGAGGCGGCTTGCCACAAGCCTGTGCATTATTATTTTTTTAACACTACTGCTGTTTTTTTTTTTTCCTGAACAAAATTAGACGGAGGTTTGGTGAACGCACTGTTATCAGGAAGTCTGATTGTATCACTGGATGATATGAAGTGTGTCAGTTAATGTTAGCTTTTAGTTTGCTTATCTGCAGTATGAGTGACAGTGTTGGATCAACTTGCATGCAGGCTGAATGGAAAGATGGCGATTATATCTGCATGAAGACAATGAGTAAGAAAAACAATAAAACTACGCCAGAAGAGCTTCTCTAAAAAAGATAATCCATTACTAATTACGTTTGACTTTTCCTTGAACATTTTAATTATTCCTGTGTACAAGAGTAACCACACAAGTTTTAACAATCCTTAATTTGTTTCAGATTAAGTCTGATGGAGCAATTTGGCTGTATTGGCAGCATTTCCTCTGCTACACACCCTGACACAAGCCACTCTAAAATGGATATGACCATTTTTTAGTATTACAACAACCAGGCACCCCAGTGACAGTATATGTCAGATGATTTACCTAGGGGGCTCTAGGGCTTCTGGCTGAATATTGGCTGTAACTTTTTTGGCAGCGGCTGTTAGAAAGGCAAAGTGAGCGGCCTTTTGTTCTGCGGTCCAAATCAGCGTGAACCTGTCTTTGTCTGTCTCCTCTCTTTATGGCAGTCGACCAGCTCAGTTCATTTGGCGAGCGTGGCGTTTTTCACGTTTGCCAGGACTTTCTTTGTTAGCAGGTCATTTTTAGACATTAAGAGAAGCTGACAATACTTTTTGGCAACCCTTTTGGAGCAAAGCTGTCGTATACCTGTATACCACCCGCCAAATGCAACAGCCAATAGCTACAGCAGTAAAATAAAAAGAGGCATTCTCGCAAATGGGATGAGGTTCTTTCACCACACATTTGACGTGGGCATGTTTGGACACAACTTGTATTCCAATGATATTCTCATCTTTACTTGGCGTGAGTTCAGAAATAAATATGAGCATTTCTGCTCATCAAAGCAACCATCATCCCCTGCTGTTTTGTATTTTTTAAATGTTCCAAACATCCCTTTTGCACTTAATTTAAAGATGATGCTTAAATAGGAGAGTTTGCATGTCGGTCCCTCCACGCTGCACCCTTCGATAACCAGAAATCACGTCTTGTAAGCTTCGCAAGCTGCACAAAGCACACTTATGTTTAGCAAGTGCGATCGCAGGTATGTCCTCAAATCTACCTATCTGATACCAGATAACTTCTACTCCTTCTCTTTTTTTTCACTCGAGAAAACAAAATGAATCTGCAGGGTCATACTTGAAAGACCTTGGATACTCATTTCCACTGCGGCCTCTCTCTTTCTCATTTAGTGTTGCATTTTGTCCATTTTCCTCCAGTGATCTAATTAGTTTCCCTAAACTCTCTGTCAGTAATTTGTCGTCAGCTAAATGTGCGGGCCCGAGAACGATCAGATTCCTTTTGCTGCACTCATGCAGCACTCCCCCATTTAATAGCAACAGTAATCACTTACCCTGCCACCGGTGCTCATTTGGCAATATGGTTGGATGGGCTGCAAGCTGTTCTGGAGGTATTTGTTGGGCTCCTGACATCAGTGTTTTAGGGACACACAAGGAGCCCTCTAGCAAGAAAATAAAAAGCTGTTAGATGATATGCAAACAGCAGAAAAGATGAAACTGTACAAAGTTTCTAGAAGAAATTAATCAATCGACTCCTTGAGTGTAAAATATCAAAATATGCAAAAAACATCTAAAATAAATGGGATGACCTCAACCAGTCAAACCTTGAACCAGCTGAGAAACTTTTAATAAGAAAACATAATAGCTGCATCACTTCCCTTGAGGACAAAGCTTGTTTTGAAGCGCCATGTGTTAGTTTATGGTCCTCACTCGTTCAAGTCACTTTCTTCCTCCGTTTCTATCGTGCAATACTTCACTCAAACACTGCAAGCTTAATAGCAGATTGTGCTAGCCCAGAATTTATTGTCTGCCCTGTAATTTCTTTCCCCAGGAGTTAGCGAGGTTACCTTTTATCCTCAAAGATCACACATTACTGCACTAAGTGCTTTTTTTACTGCCACATGCCATCATCCAAGCTTAAACAGGCTACAGATATATTAAAAGCCTGTTTCAAGTATGGGAGGTCATTTGAGGAAGCACTCCTCTCCTCTCGCACTTCTGTCAGCGTTTTTTTTTTTTATCCATGTTTTCCTCAGAGCTTATATCACACCAGCAAGGGTTTTGTCATGTCTTTATCGTGTGTTAGCAGATGCATAAAACTCAAGTGTTCTCTCATAAAGGGTTTTGATTGCACGTTTGATACCGTTAAAGTAGGGAGGGATAGATGATAGCTAGCTTGGCAGTACTCAGGGAAAGGACTCCTAGAGGGGCGTCTTCAGTGACCCCAATCCGTGCCCTTTGTGATTATTACCACTTGTTTTATGAAATGTTTTGAAGTCAGTTTAATCATTTATGAATCATGCGGCGGCATGTGGCCCGGAGGTTTCAGAAACAGTCCTGTAATTAAAGAACGATCATAAATTTGACCCCTTCGTTGGCCAATATGAGTTTAACAAGACACATGTGTCTTATTGAAGTCTCCTTGAACAAGACGGCCATTGTAAGTCTGGCATTCAGCTGATTTCCCAGCCGAGCCTCAGCTGAATTCCTTAAAGGTCACTTGACAGTAAACAAGTGAGCATGGTGTACCTTAAAAATGATGCAAAGACTCCTTTGGGATAGTCAGTAATGTGCATTTTTAAATGCAGCAACACTTCTCACTTCTCACTTATTTTATGTGTGACTCTTGAGGTAAAGATAACAGATTGAGCACTCGTATCTGAAGTCAGTTTGTAATGAAACATCGCATCATCTTCATCTCCTAATTAGACAATTAGTCAAATATGTAACAGGAGGATATTCATGGGGCTTTTTTCGCACTCAAATAGCTCCTGCTTATGCTTAGATTTGCCTCTGCTTCTGCTCAAACTGTATGCTTGCATTCAGATTTCATTTCATTGGTCAACACTACACCTGGCATCCTATCGGTTGAGGGGGGGGTTTGACAGGGTTGCTGCACAAAAAATCCGAGAGCAGAGCAGAAATCTGACAGCAGACGTTTCCCGAGCACACAAAAGCAGCCCGAGTGCGAGTAGAAGGGCTGAAGCTGGAGCAGCAACAAAAAGAGGGTATTTGAGTGTGAAGGCAGGGTTTTGAGGGAAAGAATTACAAAATCTGAACATTAAATCAATAAATCATGCTCTCAAATTGAAAGACTCTTGAATAAAGATAGGGAAAGAATTTCTTTTTTTGTCATTTCTTAAGTCTAAATCAAAAATCCCCAGTGTGAATATTGCATGAACCATGTAGCTTTCATGACAATAAGGACTGGATATCTGTGTGTGATGTTAGCAGTTAGCAGTACATGATTTACATTAGAGAAGGCCGGAGTCATTGCGGTGCTCTGATGTACTGACCTCAGACCAGCACTTACAATGGAGTAAATGTAACTCGTTGCACTCTGCACTTGCCCAAGTTTTGTCAAATGTGTCTTGGTGCCCTGCCTGTAAAATACATGCTCCTGAAAAAGCTTCAAGATCACCTCCACTATGGGGGGAGGAAGCCACTCGCCATTTTCTGATCCCCAGGTATGGTATCGATCGAGCTCTCAGCTGGAGTGTCGTCCTCTCGCCGAGCTTTCTGCCTATTCTCTTCTCACAGACGTGGAAGGTCAGTTGCGATGGGGGTCTGACTTTGTGAGTCTGACACATTTAAAGGAAGGATGATTTGAGGAATGTTTCTGCGGCAAACACAGGAGAGACAAATCGAATGTACCGATTTCTGACAGCTCCTCTGCCGAAATGTTAAAAGAGAGAAATTCAACCTGCGAAATGGACAGAATGGCTGTGCAAAGACGGAGAGGTGTGTGAGGGGTTTGAAGGATATAATGATTTCGCTGTGGAGGTTTCTGGAAATTGGCTGCCCCTTTGGGGTCTGTGACATTTCTGTGAAAGTGCTTTGGGCAGCAAATTTAAGCTGTGACTCACTTTGTTGGCATGCTATTCAGATGATACAGTATGTCTTTAAAGAATTACTAAATGACTGAATGAAACCTTTTCTTGGATATAATTAAGACTTAGATATGCATAGGATCGAGGTTTTAGTGCCAAATGATAATTCAGTGCCAGTGCAGCTGAGTTTAAACTGGAGCAGCTTTCCAGCTTTATTGTATTCTTATGCAGAAATAAATAAATGAAAATAAAGTTAAGAAGCAGATGGAAATTAATAATCAGCTTCCTAGTTTGTGATGTGACAGCTGCTTCAGAAGCATTTATTCCATTTAAACTATCCAACTGTTAGGTTGTCTGAACACTTTTAAAACATTATTTTGTGTAGGTGGTTTGGCATGATTACTTCTTGTGAGAGCTTTGTCGTAGACAAACAGCAAAATAACTTAGTTTTAGTAACATTCTCATTAATTTATCTTTGGGTCTGGGTGAAATTGTTGTTATTTTTTTGCTTGAAATAGCTAAAAAGTTGCACTTTTTAAGAGGAAAAACATTTATTCCATTCTTTTTTTCCACATAATAAAGAAAATCACACAATTTTAAACTCTAGCCCTAAGGCTGTCTTCAGGGTGTATCCATCCAACTGAATACACCTTGGCCTGCAGCATTTGTCACATGAGATTATATGCAGTTGGACCTGTATGTGCATTTGGAGGTGGCTGAACTGGCACTTTTTTTTGTCACCGTTCAGCCTCAGGCCCGCCGTGGTTGTGAGCGAGGGCTTCCTTCAGGAGCGCTGTAGTTTGAATTGGTCATTTGTTATATTGACGGTGCACTGAAGGCTTCCCATTGATTTCCCATCGATGTGTAGGTGAGCAGTAGATAAGCCAGCAGACGGGAGGAGATAAGCGCCTGTCGTTTTCCCCTGACAGCCACCGACGCCACAAAGGACAGCGCAAAGTCAGATGTCTCCCAAAGTCACCCATTGAGTGTAGAGTACCTCCTCCGCCAACACACAGAAGCTTTCAAACAAAGGCACTCAACATCTTCCTACCTAGTCCAACCTCTTGCCATTGAGCACCGCAAGGCTGCTATATTGAATTAGCCATCGTCTCTGTCACATTAGAAGTCCTCTTCCTGACACCACCGTATCAATCAACTGATTCATTCTTATTAGATTAAACTATGGGGGTGTCACGTCGTTAATGTGAAAAATGGGACATTGGAGCGAGAGGATGGAAAATCTATTTCAACAAGGGGTCCAAGAGTCAGAGGAAGAGCGTCAAATGTTACTAATGGTAATGTTTGGAGTTTGAACTAAGGACATTAATATTGATTGATTGATACCTTCATCTGTCTTCATACTTGGAAATTCAGGTGGTGGGGTTTTTTTTGTTGATAGGCACAAAGAAGATTAATTCTACAAACTTGGACATGTTGCCAATTTTTCGAATGCAAAGGAAAATCCAATTAAACTGTAGTCTCTAATATAAAGATCTTAACCTCTATGAGGGAAGAAGCTGGTGTCATAAGAACCACAGTTTGGGAGCATTAGATGGGTTTAGCATAACACAGTGTGGGTGAAATAAAAGCAGGAAGTTGATAATCCTGGTCTTAAGCAGGAGGCAGACTTTGCCTATTAATAGGTGTCCCTAATATTTGCCTTTCCGACATACCACCAAAATGTGCTTAGTCTTAAATCGCTAAGTTTTTGTTCAATGCTTTATATTAAGATCAACCATTCTCAGCAACACTAATTTTAGAAGAGGGGAAAAAAAAAATCACCTGACTTGAGCCTGTAATTAGGTGGTTTCCACTTTGGAAACAACTCATGTAAAAGCAACTACTCTGAAAAGTCTGCAGACAAAGACGTCCTCTCATATTTAACACAATAGCCTGTCAAAACAATGAGACCGACATGCACAGAAAACTTTAGTCAGAAGTGTTTTGTTTTTTTTTCTTTTTGGCAGCCTGAATCATAGCTGAAATATGGCCACGGGCATCTGGAACAAAGGCGGGCTCCATGCTGTGTTTTTGTGCCAAATTTCACAACCCTGTGAATGGCCATTAAAAAGGGGTTGTGAGTAATTCATAAAGAAGCTAGCCAGTTAGCTGTTTCTTCTGTTGTTGTCTTCTCTGGGGCTAACAAACAGCAAAGCAGAATCATACGGTCAAACAAGCGCAGTCGGAAGCACTTTGTCTTTTCTCCTCCCAGCTTGCTTTGCCGGTCTAAAAGATCCACAGACATCACGTTCCGACAGTGATTATGTTCTGTGTCTGTATCTTTGTCTGTCCATTTGTCCTCTCTCATTTGCTCCTGGGCTTTAAGACCCGAGCTGGGCTTTATTGGAAAAGGAATAAAAGTTGATAAGCCGGCGTCTGGAGTCTTCTGTCACACTCTCCTGTGGCTTGTGTGGCTGTCCATGTGTCTCGCACCCCCGCCCTCGGGATAAGTGAGCAATGTTCATCCACCCGGGGCCTGCGTGAGAGCAAAGGAAGCCGGAGTCAGAGGGTGGTGATTAAAGGAACGGTAGGATGGAAGAGAGAGAATAGGGTGGATGGTTGGTGAAACAGGAGGAAGAGAAATGAGCTGACTAGAGAGAGCTGCTGTGGGAAGTGTGTTGTGGCAGCAAAGAGGCTTTGGTAGCTCCTCAGTGGCCTCTTTTTTTTTTTTTTAACTGTATCATCCAAGTCACCAGTCCCTGAGGGGGACTTTGAAAGAAGTGATTTGCCTCTTTTCTCCGGCTTTGTTCCAGCCGCACACACTATTGGTTGGAGCCTCTGGGGAACTCGACACGTGAGAGACTCAGCCCTTGTTGCCATGTTTATACCATGTTTATATATATTTTCATATATCTGAGTACAGCATCCACCTCCGTTATCTGTCCTCTCTCTAATGTTTTGAATATTAACTGAAGAGGCTAATTATGATTAAAGCACTTCAGACGTCGGATAAGTCGTTGTCAAGCTGCTGGAAAATGAACCTCGGTGTTGCAAATATTTGAGAGGTTCTGTTCCAAAACGAGGCCATTTAAAGAAAGTTACATTTACACCTTGTCTGTACATTCACAGCAAAAGCAGCACCGAAACTGCAACAGCTGCAAGTCCTTTTTTTGTGTATACACTGAATCCTTTTCAGCCGCAGTCTTGCTGTGCACTCAGAGGGCTGACGGCTGAAAAACATGGCTGAGACACATCAGGTGTAAATGGGATGTTGAAGTTCCAAAATGTGCAAAAAGAAGTCAATTACAGCTCTTGTAGGTGCAACTTTATTTATAAATGCACCTGATTTGTCAGCCCTAAATAAGTGTCCAATCTGCAACTGTCAACTTTAATAAATGATTACAGTTCTTAGTCAGTTTTCGAGCATAAATGAACTTTCAGCATCTCAAATGTGAGGATTTGATGCTCTTCTTTGTCATTTACTGTATGAAAAAATATCTTTTGTTGTTTGGAAAAAAACAAGCAATTTGAATATGTCACCCTGAGTTGTTGGAAATTGTCATGACCAATTTTCACTTTTTTTCACATCACAGACAAAAAAAAAAAGAGAAAATATTGAACAGTGAATGGAGGAAATAAGCTCTCTGTGGAAAGAGAACTGATTTCCTTGTGTCCCTTTGGTATCCTTTAAAGTGGCCACAGACTGACCGGGGTGGTAAACATAATTGTGCAGTTCACTGACATCATATTATACATCTTCTGGGAAATAGCTCACACAGCTGCCGCTTTCTACAAGCTGCCAACGTGGAAAGTTGCCTAGCTCGGCTTTAAATCCTTGTTTGATAGATAATAATTACAGACAGAATCCTCTATATCACAGGGATACAACGCAGCAGTTGTTCAGCGTGGCTCGCAGCAAAATCAAGGACTCCTACAGAGGCTACAAATGTACAAATTGTGTACCCGCATCTGCTCCCCCTCCACACACAGAAATGTACCTCTTCCTCCTGGTTGCTAGGGAATGAGGGGCAGGTGTCCATGTGGTGGAAACACAGTCGCGTCCTGGCAGCCTCTGGCAGGGTTATTGATGAGTCTTGGTGGCAGCGGGGATAGGACCAGCTCGAGCTTCATCTCCGAACAGGAGGGGTCTGCTGCTACAGTGCTGCGAGGGCTGAATCCCCTTTCTGCACAGACATAAAGCTCAAACACATACACCAAGAGAAAATACTGTGCATCCACAAATAAGACGCGCGATTGCATTGTTTTGTGCAAACAAGAGCTGCCTCTCTGTTTTCCATGCACACACACACACTCCTCACACTACTTAAATAACAAATCATCTTGCACACACACTCTCTGATAAGCAGCACAAATTAGATGATACAATGCACGTGGGTTTTTAGCCCTTATCTGTTCTTAAACTGCCGCCGCTCTGTGTGCAACAAGCTGCATTCCCCTCAGCGAGAGTGTAACAAGAGCACTGCTCTCTCTTCTCCATATGCTCCACCTTTATACGCTGTCTTTATGATTTCTTTCGGCGCTGCTACATCATGCCAACTCCCCCACGGCGAGGGTCATTACTGTTGCTGCACTACAGTGATTTGTAGCGCAGTCTTCGCCACCAGCTTTAACGCTATAATTGTGGAGCTTTAGACAGCAATTAGCATAGGTTTCCATATGCATGGAGGAGATCTCCATATATTATGAGGATCGCCAAAAGAGGCCAGCGCACCGAGAGCTAATGTGTATTATTAGCGAGGGTGGTGGGGGCTACGGGAAGGAGGCGGGGGGGTGGCAGGGATGGAAGCGGGTGAAAGATTCGGTTTTGATTCTGCTTCCTGTCAAATGAATCTTGGCCTCGGGTGACCTAATTAGGCCGGTAATAAATCAAAGCACCCCACAGGCTCTAGCATTCTGTTGGTGTGAAATATGTCAGTGACCCTCAGGGGAGGCCAGGGCAACCTTCACCACTTCGCCAAATCAAGGTTAGCACTGAAATACAAGGACTGTGTGCAAACTCTATCAGCTTTTTGGCAGACAGTTACATATTTAACTTGAGATGTTTTAGTTATTGAGCTAAAAGAATAAATGTTCATTTATAGAAGACAGCTGCTTTTTTTATGGGTTTGCCTTATAATTCTTATAAGAGACTTTTTCTTTTGGGTTCCTCCTTTTTCTTTAAAGTGACTATAATCGACCAATGGTGTAACTTCATCACTCAGTCAGTCAGTCAGTCACTCACTCAGTCACGGACTTTTGCGTTTATAGGGCTGGCCCTGCTATTCACTGATGTTGAAAATATGTTTTTGCACAAGAGTGCTGTGTTTCAGATTGGTTACCAGTGGGCTCATAGCAGCCACCGGTGTCATCTAACATCTGTGTTATGCTCAGACACACTGTTTTCCTACATTTTACCTCCCAAAAATGTTCTTTCTTTGCTTGTTACCAGAGATACTAGAGATGTTAAAAATAGGGATAAAAGTTTAGGATCAGTTTTTACTACAGTACCAGTTACATAACTTATGACTGTATAACTTATTATGAAGCACTTTTTAACAGCATTTTATGAAGTACTAAGATGCTGAAAAGTAAACGAAGTGAAAGGAGGTGGCAATAAACAAAAAGGCAAGTGTTGGCATTTCTGCAAATGGTCAGACTCGCTGACAGGCGGGTGCTCAGACGACAAACTAATGAAACCAACACAGCAGCACTCCTCGAGTCCAAGTCACTTATTGACTGAGGCCTCACCTGTCTACACACACACACGTGCACGCACATACGCAACAACAGCACATCCGCGGTGTGGATGTGGATGCCGTATGGAAACTATATTGCGGGGAGGCTGTTAGCGTAGATGGCAGGGAGGCGAGCTGACAGGTGTGACGGCCCTCGCGCTCCGAGGGAAGGGGAGAAAAGGAGACGGCGGCTAACAAACCTGATAGGCCAATACCTCATTCCAGCGTCCTCTGGGAAATGTCCAGCTGCTGGTCTTATTGGTGGAAAGATGAAGCTGGCAGGCCTTAGAGGATGGCGCTCAGTGGGATGCCTTGTCTCTCTCACTTAGGCTCTCCCCTCCTCTCTTTCTTTCTTTTTGTGCTTGCCTGGAAGTCTCCTGGTGGGTTTTTGAGCTGGTAAAGCAGCATTATCTGTCATGTAGATAATGGAATCAGAAGCTTAAGTAATTGTCACGTACAGTGTAGCTCATATGCCACTGCGATTCACAGCGCTAATGCTGCCTGTTAGTTTGATATGCAACCTCTACAGGTTACTCCTGGTAATGATTTATAGCTTTGTTATTGTCTGGTGTTAAACTCAAGCATGCTAAGAGGAGATTTCCTTTAAGAGCACCTCTCAAGTGATCACATGATCAATGACGTGTGCCTCATATCACAGAAATGAGGATGAAATTATAGAAAAGTGGAAACAAAACCAAACTGAAAGGAATCTGCTGCCGGAAGAGAGAAAACATATTGTACAGTACAAGAAGGGTGATTTAGTACCACATTGGCAGCGCAGGCAGGAAAGATGCATGCATAGAGCTGGCAAACAAAATCAATGCGAGCTTGTTGTTGTTGTTGTCATTCGCACCACTGAGGAATGCAGAAAAACATCTTATCAGAAGTAGGTTTGGCGATAACGGCTCACAAGAAAGCAGCTGCAAACCTGCCCCATTCTTCGTACTGCTTTAAATATATTGCATTATATAAAACATTGTGCGTCATGACAAATCCCGCATTTGTACAGTCATTTCAAAACATTTCTCAGACGGTTTGCCTCTGGAGCGCTCTCTTTTGAAGTCAAAAAATGTATAATAAAAAGCTTCCATTCTGAAGGGTGTGAATAGGAGGAAATGTGAACCATTTTTATTTTATCTTTCATTTCGGTCCTAAATTTCACTCAGCAGTTTGATAAATGTGGGCCCCAGACTTTTATATCACACTCTTGTGGGAATGTGTGCTCGTGCGACAGGGCTGTCATAACGTGTGTGGCTAATGTGCTAACCTTATACATTTCCTTTCTATAAAAACGCTCCCTGAGGTCATGCTTAGGTTAAAATTCCATTTGTCGCCTAAATTTCAGGCTTCCACTGGATGTGGATTGTTCTATAATGGCTGTAAATGCTACTCCCACTTTACAGACACACACACACACACACACAGAGACACCAGGCTGACATACACTCATGCTTGCTCATAGCGACCCATTTAACCTCTGGCTACAAACATCTGACTGAGTGAAGCGTAAGAACAGCAGCAACAATGAATTATCATGTGGTGTCACTCGGTGGGTGTCTGCTCATATTGCCACCTCGACAGCTCTTTTTTTTTTTCTGACAATGAATATATCTACACAAGTGATGGGAAGAAACCGTAACGGTTTGAATAATTCATGATTTAAAAGTAAGAGATGCCTCTGCAAATGTATTCCAAAGTTGAAAATCTGTTATCTGGACGCAGGGGTATGTAAATGCACACGTGCAAGCTCAATAGCAGTACCCATCGGGTTGACACTGCAGGCAGATCTTCCTCGCCATCAGCCTGTTTTCCCACAAACAATCTTGTTTCCGTGAGAGAAACGCTCAAGGTCACAAGCTGGAAGTGGGGCGCCGCAGCCCTTCTTCACCAGGCTTGGAAACAACAGTGCGAGTCACTGCTTAGCTTACCGTGCAGCGGGAGAAAAGGGTGAAAGATGAGAGGGAGACAACAACAAAAAAAAAAAGAAAAAAACGTAAATAGAAACAGCGTGAGGACATGACAGAAAGGGAAGGTTTTTTTTTTTTCCACACAACACCAGAAAGACATTATGTCCTCCCCTTTGTGTGCAGAATGAAAATATTTTCAGCCTGCAGTGTCTTTTTTTTCGACATCAATATTTGACTGCTAAAAAAAGATATTTCAAACGCATGAAACAGCCATGAAAGATTGATAGAGACGATTTCTTCACTGCATGTTTTAGCGGCTCCTTTTGCTGCAGGAGTGTCTCTTTTGGGGCCGTACAGGAGGGACAAGTGACATTGAAAATTTAGGCTGTGCACTTTTGTAGCGATCACCTCAAGTTAAGTTCTCCACATCTGATAAATATTCATTTTCCTGTGGGTTACTGTGGGTGTTTTTAGCCTACCAAAATGAATCTTCAGGATATATTTGTCAACCCCGGGCCTTAAGACGCAGCTCCCCTACGGGGGGTGTCAACAAGTGACGTCATCTCCCTCCTGTTGCTAAGCCCCTCCCCTGTGGCTTTGACTGACAGCTCCTGGCGTCTGGGCCCCCGGGCAGTGAGTCTTAAACACAGCGCTCAGAGCCACGGAGTCCCAGAGCCCAGGGCTATGCCAGCTGCTGCGCTGATACCCCTCTGTGGGGTGCCAGCACCATCGCTGAGTGGGTGTACGTGCGCGGCTGGAGGCTTGAATGTGTGTGCATTAGATGGGGTTTGTGTTTGAGCAAAGGATCATAGACAGCGCGACCAAGGCGGTTCATGGTGTTTACTTTTAATTATGTTGTTTTTTTAACCCCCCTTTCTCAGCCATGAATGAGGGTTTCTATTAATTATACACAGCAAATGTGCTGTGGGTTTTCACAGGCGCTGAGATATGCCTTTTGTACATCCCCACATTTTCCTTTTATTGACTTAGAGCAGATAAACGAGATATGTTTGGTTCGTATTCAGCGGCTGTCAATGGATCGTGTTTAATGTCTATTACGAATGATTAGCTTTGGATTAGCTGCAGCTTTTGTCTCGTTCGCCTGCTTTGTTTTTCCTGTCCCTTTCAAATCCAAGTCATTTGGAGAAGTGGCTCTTTAGCTAAACCCAATCAAAAGCAGAGGCAAAAAAACCCTGCATGGCGCAACTATTGTCACAATGCTGTTTTTGATGGTGAGTCTTCACTTTGATGGTTCGACATGTTGGCAAACACTGTGCGACTTTACTCAGAGCTGAACGCTCGCTGAATATAAAGCAGGCTGCCGATATGCTCATTGTTCATGTGTTTGTCAAAATTTGGATAATGATATTTGTCGAAATGGGTGTTATATTAATTTTTTAATTAAAGACTGAATCAATAGTAAATCACACAGAGAAAGAGGAAAATTGCTGCTGATATAAAATGCTGTTGTTTTCCATCTGCTATCAAAGGCAACACGCAAGGGACATTAATTATAAAACCATGTATAGACTCCATGCTTGTTAAATATTCTGACTTTTTTATGTTCATCTGTGTGTAGTTTTTCTATTATAAATGACAATAATCTGATAGTTTGTGCACGTACACAAGCCTCATGCCCAGCCCTGTTAACTTCCACAATTAACCATAAATGGTTAATGAAACAGCCATCGTAAATACAGCTATGCATATAAATCAGCTTATTGATGGAGAACTTTAGGACAAAAGTGGAAACTACTCTAACTTTTAAATAGAGGTGGAGGTTGTTTACGCCTCTCAGTCAAAACTTTCTATGTCGCTTCATATCTGTAACCAACTCCCCACTTAACACATTTTATTAAATTCAATTTTGGACTCATTCACTTCTTCCTCTGGTTTTTCATTTTGGCTCCCCTGATAAATCAGCTTTCTTCAATTTTATCTAATTTCTATCTATTTTATTTCATACTTTAATCATCTTGTGTGCCTTTATGTCTTATTTAAAGCCCCCCACCCCCCACTCAAAAATGTTTTTCTTCTTGTTACTTTAGTTGGATGTTTGAGCTTCACTGTCGCAGAGTTTGACACTAGAAGGCTGTTTTCACATTCATCTGCTGAAGAGGAAAGTTTCTCGGCAATCACAGGGTTTAAGGGGTGCCATCTGTAAACAGGATTTGTGACATCACAACTCGTTTGGCCAATTGAAATATTCAGTGCGCATACACTGAGAACGGACTTTTCAGTGAAGTAGGAGACATCTTGCATTCAATTGCATATTCATAGATTCTGGTATTTTTAATGAGGGAGAACAAGTCGATGTCATTTTAAGGTTTTTAACTGGATCATTGAACTTATTTTTTTGGAAAAAACATATCCAACACAAATTATTACTCAAAGTTGAGTGTTTTACATACATTTTAAAACATGTCTCAAGGGGATCTTTTATGTATTTAGAATTGCCTTGTTGCTAAAAAGGAGCTACACAAAAAGAGTAATTCCTTTGTTTTGTGTAAATAAGGAGCTGCTTGCTTTTCCCAGGATTTGTCAGATGTGTAATTTCATACAGAGTAAAATCTGGGTTTTTGGCTTTATTAACTTGACTAGAGATTCTGTTGTGGTGAAAACAGCTACATGCTGCATATACAGCAAATAGACCTCTACTGAGATAACACTGATTCAGATGTGGGCAGAAGTACAGAAGTTTTACTCTTCAGTCGTCACTCATATGGCATTAATCCCAACCTTATACTTTGTTAAAATGCTGAATACATATCAGCAATTTATTGTATTGTTGTAATTTACTATTTCGTAACAGTGATTAACCTTTTTGGCTGACAGCAAGACAAGATTCACACTTGTTGCTCAAAATGCATGTAGTGTGATTGCGCTGCTGATTGCTGCATATCTGTGACTCTGCTGTGATGGATGAATCACAGGGCGAGAGAGTTAACAAGATAACAGCACATGAGAAATGAAGGTGTTTTTTTTTTGTTTTTGCATCTGTTCATTTTTCTGAAGTTTGTTATTATTTTTTTGTAATACACACAATAGCTAAAGGCACAAATCCATAAATCTGTGTAGCTACATGCCATTTGCAAGAACAGCTAGCCCTCAGGTATAGTTTAATAAGTTGTTCTCTGTTGTAGGAGAGATTAAAAGCTATTATCGTGAGAAAGAAAGTATTATCGTGTGGTAATTGATACAACAGGGCTTGTTAGATAAACAGTAAGTTGAGTTGCTCTCGGCTTGTAGCAAGAGATGGCCAATTTAACTTGTGATACAAATCAAAGTAAAGTAATTGCGAATTTCATCACCTGTAATGAAGCGGAGGATGATGTGGTAAACTGCAGTCAGAAGAGGCTCTTTTACTTCTGCTTGTTCATAAAAAGATTCTTCTTTTTGCAGCGTCTATTTAAAAGTTGCTACAAAACAAATGCAGTGAGCTCTAATTTTATTAATGAAAACTTTCATAGGCAGTGTGCATGTGTGTTTTAAATGTAATCATAATGGAACTCTGGCTTTTTTTGGGGGGTAAAATACCTTAAAAATATAGACTTGCTGTGATTTTTATTGAGAGCAAGCCGAGCCTGTCAGGTGATGGCTGCGACTCTCGCTTTCGTTCAGCTGTGGCTTCATCCCCTGTTGTGTGGAGTCAACAGCCGAGCCGTTATCATTGCAGGTAATCATCTCCACGCTCTGTTGCATTCTGAGAGACGAGCCAAACACCTTTTCCGACTAGCATTAAGGCCACCCGACTGACCGACATGCAGCGATTGTAAACACACACTCTCCTGTGTCGCAGGAGGATGCCATCCGCCCAGCAGGGGGATCCAATTACCTGAGCCGCGATTGGAAGTGAGGGGAAACACCGGGAGTGGTTAGCCCACACATCAGTACCTGGGAGACTGACAGACACACGCTCTTCCCAGTTGACTCTCCTTTTCATACACACACGCACATACGCATATATACACTTACATGCAGAGCTCAAGCTTATTTATGCACTTGCTCAGTGAACCAAGAGGTCCCTGCTGGTCCCTGGTGCACGGGTGTATGTGTGTGAGGCTTGTGGGGAGTGAGACTTTCTCGGTTGTATTTGAATATCACAAACCAACACACGTGTAGTTTGGAAAAGAGGAAAATTGACAAAAAAATGAGCTGCACTCTTGCTTAGGGGAACACATTTTACTTACGCTCTCTTATCAGGCCCACAAATGTTGACTAACAGAGCAGGAAGCATTCAAAAACATTTCTTGGAGATGAGCGCCAATTAGCCCGTTTCCTCTCATCTGATCTGACAGTTCTTGATGCTTTGAATAAGGTTTCTTTGCTTCAGAACTGGATAGCCGACCATCACCGTCAAGCGAGAGGCCGTTCCTCTGCTCCACCGCTCTTTCGCTGTTTGTCAGCGGGAATGATGTGCTTGAATGATGAAAAGAGCACTTAATGTGATGTTCACCGTGGCCACAATGTCATCTGTTTGTTGTTGTCAAAGAAATGTGCCAGTAGTTTAGATAGAAAAAAAATGGGTGTCAGGAGTAAGGCAATGTGGAGAATTGGAAGAGATTAGAATCATGCTTATTTTGCTTTCTGGTGGAGAGTTAGGTGAGAAGATTGATACAACTGACATCTTTCCGTAAATGGTAATTGGACTGCATTTATATAGCGCCTTTCTAGTCTTATCGATCACTCAAAGCGCTTTACTATACATGCCAACATGCATACACTGATGGCAGAGGCTGCCATGCAAGGTGCCAACTCATCAGGAGCGATAGCCGCACAATGTTTCTAACCCATTCACACGCACACACTCTTGCCCAAGGACACTTACGGCGTGCGTAACTGGAGGAGCCGAGGATCGAACCCCCGACCTTCAAGATTAGTGGATGACCTGCTCTACCTCCTGAGCCACAGCCACCCTAAGCACATTAAGCACTCATGGATTAATGCCCTCTTTTTTTCTGAGATAAATACACAGTGTGAAAAACTGGCCATTGCAAGGTCTTTTTTTTTTTTTTTTTAATAAAATGTAGTGTGCTTGCCTGTGAGGGTGAAGGAGGGTGCACTGGGGTTATGTATCCTCTCCTCCCTCTGGGACAGTCATCAGTGGCCTCTGTCCCCACCAACCCAATTAAGACAATAATTCAAGAGCGCTCGTGCAGGCCATCGTACTGTCATTTGCTGAGCTGCCCCGTCTGTGGTCACACAGGTTAAATCACGCACACACACACACACACACACACACACACACACACACTCGGAGTAGCTCACACAATCAGTTAAAGACAGAGGAACTCACACACAGCCTCTTTGACCCTCTGGTGATTATGTAGATTGTGTGTGTGTGTGTGAGTCTGGGCACGGGTTCCCCTCCATTTCACTAATTGCTTAGACTAGTAGATAAGACTGTAATTACAACTCTTGTCTGAGAAAAGAGCTTGTGGTGTCAGTCTTGGCCTGTGCTGCTACATTTTTGCCGCTGATGGCTCTCTTTTGAATCCGCCACCATCATATAGAAGCCAAAACATCTGTTTCTCACTCCGCTTTGTTTAAAGGGGACCTATTATGCCTTTCCTTATTTTCAGTCATATATACTGAGTGGCCAACATAATAATGAGGTAAATGTATGTAGAAGTAATCCATGTGAGCAAAAACTGCCGGCTTCAGACTGCTCTGAACGCTTGGTTTCCAGCGTTTTCTTCTGCTTGACGGATTTCTTAATATGTTCATCTGCTCCGCGCACAGTGCGCCAGTCCACTGCTCCGCTCCGCTAACTTTATGGCATTTTTCCTTTGTTTTGGGGGTAGTCACGCTGAGCCATGACTCGAGTCGAGCCGGCACGCTGTGAGTGTTTTTCCATTACACAGCAGGGCAAAGTAAAATAAGTAGTTTACCTGTTGGAGGTGTGCTGGTCATCTGCAGCTCTTCATCAAACATCATCATCACTGTGGCTGTTTCTGCTTGTACCGTTCCTCCCTGCATTATTTCTAACTGATCCGCCGAACAAAGACCTCCAAATATCTCCACATCTTGTTGTGCCGCTAATGAAGCTCTGCTAATTCACTTCCTGTAGATTCTTCACAATAAAAGCTTTTAATTTAAAGCAGTAAAGTATGAAATGCTGGGTTTGCATCAGCAGCAACTTAACACCACTCTGATATGTGCTGCCCGCTCATTGGGAGGGGGGCCTTAAAGAGACAGGAGCTTAGACTGCCTGTTAAGAGACAGACGCTGAACTAAGGGGCTGCATAAAGGGCCAGTATAAGATAAATAAGGAATTTTTTGAACTGTGAATTATGCAAAGCTACCCTAGTGGAGTCTAAAAACAAAAATATAGAGCTGGAAATGAGCATAATAGGTCCCCTTCTACTCCTTCAATTCAGCTGAGTGAGATGTTGCAATCAAATGAGACACGTCAGCAAGTCAAGTCAGTTTCATTTATATAGTGCCAAATCACAACAGAAGTTATCTTAGGGCACTCTTTAATTTACAGAGACCCAACATCCCCCCATGAGCAAGCACTTGGCGACAGCGGCAAAGAAAAACTCCCCTTTAACAGAAAGAAACCTCAAGCAGAACCGGGCTCTAGGTGGGCGGCCATCTGCTTTGACTGGTTGGGTAGATAAAGAGGGAGGGGGAGAGGGGAGAGAGAGACACACAGAAGCACAACAACAAACAATAAAAACAATAACAACAATAATAATAGAAATATGACTGATAATAACAGCAGTAGCAGTGGGCGTCAGGCTGGACAGCAGTCCGTCCGCAGCCGAAGGTCTCCTGTGAGATGAGAAAGCACAAAACTACGGGGAAGATGTCAAGTTAGTAACATGCATTAATAGTACATGAATGTGTACAGATGGAGAGGGGGAGGAGGAGAGAGTGCATCATGGGAAGTCCCTCGGCGGTCCGGGCCTATAGCACCATAACTAGGGGCTGGTCCAAGGCAAGCCTGGGCCGGCTGTAACTATACGCTTATATCAAAAAGGAAAGTTTCAAGCCTACTCTTAAACATAGAGCCTATTCTTAAACAAGTTGGTTCCACAGGAGAGGAGCCTGATAGCTGAAGGCTCTGCCTCCCATTCTACTTTTGGAGACTCTAGGAACCACAAGTAAGCTGCACTCTCTGGGAGCACAGTGTTCTAGTGGGGTAATAGGGTACTATGAGCTCTTTAGGATATGATGGTGCCTGACCATTAAGGGCTTTGTAGGTGAGGAGAAGGATTTTAAATTCTATTATGGTATATTATGGATGCATCCTGTCTCACATCCATAAATATATTGTGGGATATACAAAGAAAAGGTTAGTTGTTGTTTGTAGGATCAGTTTAGCTTAGATAACAAAGTAATTCACTTTAAGGTACTGTGCAACTTAATTTTGTTTATATCCAAATGCAAATACCCTAAGTGTGTACTGTAGCAGTATTTAAGATCCTCTGCGATGTTATTTAAAGGATAGGTTCACAATTTTCCAAGTCGATCTCCGACCAATATTCAGGTGCCAAAATAAACATTGAAACAGGTTTTTCTCACAGTAATCATTCTTCCTGCTAATACTGGTCAGTAGAAGAACCAACCCTAACCCCTCCAAATGTGCTTACAATGTAAGTGATGGAGAAAAAAAATTCAAAATTCCTTTTTTTTGTGTGCAAAAATGTATTTAAAAGTTTATCTGAAGCTACTATGAGGCTTCAGCAGTCTGAGTTAGTCGAATCAAGTGGATATCTTCCACAGTTACGGTCTTTTTAGTAGAAAATTCCCTCTTTGTGTTTCTCTGTTAAGCTGCAGTGGAATGATTTAACAAAAAGGGAATTTGGCAGTAAAAAGGTATTAACTTTGAAAAAATATCCACTTTTTCACTAATATGGATGGCTGAAGCCTCATTTTAGCACATGGCTGACGCGGATCAGCAACATGAAGATGGTGTTTACAGTATCTTGGTTTCTGTTACTTAGTTTACAACTGGCATATCCAGGTTTCTGTAAGCAGGATATGGTGAAACTTTTTCCAGCAAATTATTTACTGTAGATGTTCAGGAAATGTCTTTCTTTGTTCATAGCAGTATAAAACTTGCCAAAACAAGCTATTGTATCTTTAAGGTAATCCTCTCACTTGAAAATTTCAACTCAGAAATGTCTCCTGAATATGGCAGTTTGAGTCCGAGCCAAGGTTTCTCAAGGACTGCAGGAGCTGTCCTTGGTGCTGAACTCACAGCTCTAATTCCATACTTTAGAAGACATACTGTACTACAGTGTGTAGTGATGTCACTCTATTATAAAGGTCTCATATGCTGTACCAGCCAGGTACAAACACTTCCTTTAACCCCAGTAGGGATTCCTTTTCCCCTTTCCCTTACTTACTGCGCAGTATTACTCACTCCATTATGGTATTTGTATACTCTACCTGTCAAGTGAAATCTCAGGGCGAGCATTCTTTCAGCTCAGCATGGTGAGCAGATATCAGCTGTAGTAAGTAATCCATGTTTGGGTCTGAGGATGATGTCGCAGGGGAAAAGAAGAGATACCTGCTTTTGTTCCAGACCTGGCAAATGGTCAACTGGGATTGGCTTCCTTTTGCAGTACTGTCACATCTTATCTGGCTGCATCCCATACAGGCGTAATAGAGTAAACTACAAACATGGCAGGCAATCGCAACCACCTGGTAGATTTCAAGACTGATCAAGTTGAAGACAGATCATATTGATGTTTTTAATTCCTATTTCACAGCCACCATTTGTCTTTTGCTGGCACAGGATTAAAACAAAGTGTGATGGAGGGTTTATGTGCGTGCGAGTACCTGCGTAAATGATGGCAACAGATAAAAGGAGCTTAAGAGCATTTTGTGGGACAAAACAGCAGGTGACAGGGGCTAGAAGGTAGCTGCCTACAGAGAGGAACCATTTGTAGTGGGCAAGAGCAGCATGAGACCACATTTCTGCTCTTGTTTTTCTGCAATTGTTTTTTAAAAAACACCTCTTGTCTCAATGAAGAATACAATTGTAGAAGAAGCTGGATGTCCACTCGTGTTGACAAATGCACATTTATGCACTGCGGAGGCTCTTAAGCGCCCACGCACACACAGCGAGACCAGCATTTTCGGAGATGACCGTGCGACACAAACTCAGATGTAGTCATAGACAGGAGGGGGGCTCAGAAAGATCCATCAGTGGGAGTGGTTGGAGTGCACATCAGACAAGCGAAATGACAAAGGCATCTCAGACAGATGAATCAGCCCAGTCGCTGTGAAAGGAGCGTGAAAGAGATGTTCACATTCATCCATCCATCCTCGTCAGCAGCCAGCGGGCCACCCGGCTGTCCCCCAACCTGACGCCTCACACATTAACTCACACACACACGCTCGCGCTCTGCGGGGACATGCGCCGAGACAGACTCACTCAGTCACACACTCTGCATGGTTGTGACGTCTACACCGTGCCACGGACACAAATATTCTCTCTCACACACACACACCATCATGGGAGGAGGAGAGTTAGCCACATCTTGTTGACATTTTCATAGGCACGAGGAGTAATTTATGTAAGGTTAGCTTGCTCCCAGTGCACTGGGCCAGAACACAGTAAAAGCAAACAGAGGGAGAAAGAGAACAAATTGCTTTTTTAAATTGCTCAGACAAGGGGTGCTCTTTTTGCTCTATTAGGACAAAGTGCAAACACTGCTACAAAGCAGGGGAGCGAACCACAGGAGTGTGACTAAATCTAATAGAAATAGCATTTGCCAACGTGGATACCAATGGGCTGTTGGCATCTGCATGGAACCAGTTTGATCTGGATGGGAAACATTACGATCTTGCACAGCGATTACAGGATTACTTTGACTCATGAGTGAAAATTACAGTTGCAAAGTAGAGAACAATGTAAAAATATCAGAGGAAGCTTTTTACGTATTGCTGACATGGCATTACTTGGCTTTTGTTCTACCTGTAAATAATAGTAGTAGTAACGGTCGTTTAATGGGATGGTCCTGCAGTGTCTTTAAAACCTGGAGGATTAGTTGGATTTTGTTAACGTCTGACGTCTTATAGTATAAATTAAATGAAATTATTTCCACAATCTTTGACATCTTTTTAAACCTCATCATTGTATATTTACATACTTCAGTTTTGAATTTACACTCTCTAAACAGCAAACATGCCCTGCAGTTGGAAGCACATTTAATTATTTCACAGGCTTCGTTTATGCCTGGTGCCGAGCACACCCACCTGAGTGTGTTCTTGTGTGTCTGCTACATTTTCACTTGACCTCTTGCTGTCGTGTTTCACACTTAATTACTGGTTGCCAGCATATATTTTTCTCTCATTAGACAGAGGTACAGAATGGTATGATGCTTAAATGGTAAAAGGATGGTTGATGTTCCCTTTATACATGGAGTAATTAACTCATGATAATCATAACGTAGGGCTTTCCCTCAAACTTCTGGGAAACTGAAAAACATAATAATACATCTAATAAATATAATTACTGAGGACTCTTTCTTGATTCCTTTTGATACTTTTTGTAGTTTTAAGTGTTTTCCTTACATATAAGTTCCAAAATATAGTAACATTACAAAATGAGTCTTAAAATCACCTAATTCAAATAGGTTCTTTCTCTGATAATCATTTCATGGCAGTCCAGCTATTAGGTGCCACGTACACAAAGTTGATATTTTAACCTTCGTGCTAGAAGAGAGGTCATAATTACCAAAATAGAAGGAGATCCTCTGGAGAAAGGTTGACAAGAGAGCAAAAATTACATAAGATCTGAAATATTTATGAGAACATTTCTCATGTTCCTGTCTCAGACCAAGAATCTGTTCCTGGCTCTGTATCTCAAGCTCTGATTTCATCAGATAAGACACCCTGTAAAATGGAGGCAGCGGCAAAGACTAAATCAGATTTTAGTTTGATAATATGGGACAAAGTATAATATAAGTAAACAAACAGTACTCAAGTAAAAGTATTGTTACTTTCTAATTATATTGACTCAAATAGAAGTAAAAGTGTAACTACATGAGTAAGAGTAAAAAAGTATCTTGTAAAAAAACTACTCAACTAGTGAGTAACATCATTAGATGCAATTTATTACATACATGTACATCCAAACTATCTTGTCAGTAACTTTTTTGCTTATTTTCAAAACATAAATCTCTTGAAACCAATAATAATATTGCATGAATGTATTACAACGTGACCTCAACAGGTAATAACAAATGTGAACAACAAATGTTGTTGTTTAAGTGTCATATACAGAACAAAATAAATGACGATGTATATGTGAATCATTCACTGAAGGAGAAGTAACAACACTGTTTAACCTCTTAACACTTACAAAATTGTCACTCACTGAACCCTTGAACAGCAGGAGAGGCTTGGCCAGTCTGTGTCTTTGTGTATATTTGTCCATTCGTGTATGTCTCGCCTGTGCGTGTCTACACAACACTGAGTGCGTCTTCGTGTAAGTGTTTGAGAGGGTTAATGTTCATCCTGTCTTGGAGAATCACTCGGTAAGGTGCCTGTTGAGCTTCAAAAGTAGTCGGCCCTCCAGATTCTTGCACTCAAGTCGTGATCTTTTGGCAGTGAGGAGAAGGCCAGCGTGACTAAAAAAAAGCCTCTCACACGCTGCGGATGCTGGGAGACTTGTGTTAATTCTGAGTGACAACTTCTTTATACTCGTGGCTATTGTTTAAGGGAGCATCGCCATCCATGCTGATGGTGAGGTGACCTTTGACGTAGTCGAGCCCTGTGGAAAAATAAATATTTTAAGTAGTTTTAGTGTTGACATCCTTCTGTAACTCACTGCTGACAATACAAGCCATTAAGTCTAACCTGTACATAGATTAGTAGTCTAAATGAAAGCCAAATGATCCCCTCTTGAATTAATAAAGAAACATTACTGGCTTTTAAGATGCTCTCCTCTGTGGTCCAGCATGTCCTGAATTTTGGCAGGAGAGTAGCGGCAGCAATAAGCTTTGGGTCCTTGATGACATCCCTAAAATGCTTCTGGACGCCACGTTTTAGGGCCGCAAGGAGTGGTCCACAGACTTTGCAGGTTGGCTGCAGCCCCCTGAACTTGTCCTGCAGCTGGCAGAAAGTGGACAGCAGGAAACCCATGTGGACAGATGATTCCCCTTGGAGGATATTCAGGGCCATAGAAACTGGCAGCATATTCCCCCAAAAAAGCCCTTTTTAGCTGGATTTAAGCTATGAAACACAGTTAATAGGAATACCAGTGACATCAGTAAAATAAATTGTAATTGTCACACAAATGTAAAATAATTTAGTAGCAGGCAGGGACAGTTTTTTTTTTTTTTGCCTGATTACTCTTTAGAAGCACAGCATGTAAATTAATTAATTTTATATTTATTTAATCACCATCTACAGGCCCGGTCTCGAAAGGTTGTAAGTTAAACAGCACTTAATATACCATTAAAGGCACTAATTTTATTGGGTCATGCAAGAACTATAATTCAAACATATTTTAGACTACATATTGACAACAGCAAGTGTAATTTTTAACATCAAAAATCATTTACCATCCTGATGTTTAATGCTGTGCATACATTCCAGATTAGAAGTTTGAGCCACTGTCTGCTGCAGCAAGGACATTAAATGTGTGGGAGCCTTTAATGTGTCTGCAAACCAGCGCAGCAGAGCACCTTGCTAAAGAGGTCCGGTTTATCCAGTCACACGTGACTCCCAAGGAACCGTGTTCTCTGGCAGTCCGGCAATCAGCGGTTGTAGCGACATGGCTCACAGAACTTCTTTATAATCAAGCTCTGTTTGGTTTTGGCAGCTTCTTGTATTTTCAAGACCACGGTTTTTCTTGACATTATTGTGCAGTGAGGTTGTAATGTTTGTACCGCGCTCTTAAAAGGGTAATTCGACCACAGAAAACGGCTGGCTGCCCTCACATATAAAGTTAAGCAAAGCCTCGTCGGAGGTTGCCTGCTTTACTCGTAGGGCAGACGTGGAAAAAGCACTTATTTTTGCATTCTTAAGGTGAAGTTCATCAGTTGGGGCTGGGGAGAATTTTGTTTCCTGTTGTTTTGTATGCAGCCTGTGTACAGCTTCAGCTTGTTAGGGTGAATTCCATATATCAATAATACATTATTATTTCATATTCTGCATTAAAAGTAGAATCAACAGCACAAAAAAGACAAGCCTCATATTCAAATAGCAGAACCTTCCTATCCTATGTGCTTTGTAAAATTGTCTGCTTGAATACACTTCTGTTCGGAAATATCCTCATTAACAATGCAAGACATACAGTAATTTTCTCAGTAACTTTGCATTTAGGTTTAATAGGGTATGTGCATATAGTGGGGCAATTGTATTTCTTTTTGGGAGTTTAAATATTCAGACTTAGTTCATTCCTCATTGGGGTTCCCAATAATAGTGTCGGGCTAGGCACCGTTTCCTAACCTACCGTGAGTGAATGTCTGCAATATCGTGTCATAAATAAATCCCCGCTCCCGGCGCCGAGTGAGATCCAATTCAGTTGCTTTATATGACGGATTCTCAACCCTGAAGCATATGCTGCTAGCTTAAGAGATGGGATCATCTCTGATCATCTCTCATCTCTCTGTGAGATCATATGTCTGTAAATCCAACTTTGTCTGCACGGAGTGCTCGCTAGTCCCTCAGTATCAGTATATAATCAGTAGTGCTAGTCCAGGATTAAATGCAAACTGTGCATTCTGTAGGTTTTAGTGTGCTGGTGTAATTTAAACATGTGCACTGGAAATACTTTGATGATTTGTGCATGAGGGAAAATATGCTAATACTGGCAAAGATGCTACTTTCTGTTTAATTTAACATCAAGACAAGAGCTGTCTAGTTTATGTAAATGTGTCTTTATAGGTTAACAATAACAGTATGTGTGTTGTTGCTTTACCCAGCCTCATGTATGTAAATGTAGCATTGTGCATAGCATTTTTAGGACGGTGGAAAGCACAGCTGACTAGTTCTCCATTAGCCTACAGACTTCCAAAACAAGACAGCAGAGAACAATACTCAGGGCATAACAGATTTGAATATATTATATTATTGAATGATAAGTTATCATTAATTACTTTGCAGCTGACAAAAGAACAAAGAATGAGGCAAAGCTGGAAGAAATGTAGGAAAATCAAGTGTTTCCTTCTGTGGAAATGAAACAGATGAAGCCATAAAGGAAGCTAATTTTATTGAGTGAAAACAGCTGATAGCTGTGTCTGTTTTCTTTCTGGTCGCTCCAATAGTCCACCCTCCTGTGGTTCCTGGCTGGTCGATAACCTTCAAAGTACCGTATTTCCCCTCCCAGGGTATCACAGCGCCCAACACCCCCGTGGAGAGGGTGAGATATTGGCTATCTACAAGATGGAACCCCCTGGTGCTAGCATGTCCTGTCCATGGCCCTGTTTGGGCTAAACCTCAATGGATGCATGTAATCCTGTGCTGCTCATGCGCTCATTTGGCCTCACCAAGGCTCCCCCTTTGAGAGACATTGATGTTGTAGGGTGGCAAAGAGGACATTTGGCTCTCCTTGCCTTGGACCATGCTCAGAAATGGAGGTCAGTGCACTCACTGAGCGCCCTAATAGAGAATCAGTGTTCAGGAAGTGAAAAAATGACTCCCCTTGTTCACCCGCAGATAGTTTTTTTTTTTTTTTTTTTCAAAGTAGACACACCACAGGACTAGTTGACACAGTTTTTTTTATTTAAATCTACTTTTCCTTTATAAAAAATGAAGTTTGAACATAAGTACTTAAAATGAAAGCAAAGTTTTCAAGAATTTTCCTCTTTTCCTTCCATTGAGTAAACTGGGTCTCTCCCCAAAATTGTATCTAGTTACAACAACAAAAAAAGCTCCAATTTACTAAGGAAAAATATTCTCAAATGCTGTTTCACAGCGGCTTTTAAGGCATTTTTGCATATTAGCACAAGCTTGAATTCATAGCTCACTTCATTTTCAAACTTCTTGTGCTCACTTAAAGGCAAACGCACATGAATGCATGCACACAGTCTTACACAGACCCACAGTCAGAAGCATTTTACTCCCTGGTTTTTGATGAAGTGTTTGTTAAGCTTCGTCATGCATGGACAAGCAGGAGATTAGCAGTGACATACACAGTACTTCCCGTGCTGTCTTTCACTGGGGGCAGAGACGGGCTTTCATCTCCAATAGCATGCTAACACTTTCCGCTTATGTTGGTATTAATATGCCCCTATGATCTTCCTCACTGAACACTCATGCAAAGTGTCAAGAGTCCATCAGTGTGTTGCTGCATTTTTAGAACAAGGCTGAGCAGTGCATTCTGGGTAGAGATGAGAACCTCTGGCTTGGTGATTTATCTTTGCAGGAGATGAAATATACATTCATCAGGGAGGGACATACAGCTGGTCCCAGTGAATGTGGCATTCGTAACGATAAGACTGTGATATACTCTGTGTGAAGTTCAAGAGGGCGAGTTCGCAACACATTAACTATGATATACTATCTACTCCCTGCTAAAATCGAGCTCTGCTGCGGCCAAAGGAGAAGAAAAAAAAGTGGGCTTCTTTCCTCTGTTTCTTATTGGGATGATTAATGATTATCACATAGACAGGCACAGTAGCAACTTCGAAATGTTTTCTCATAAGAGTTGTTTATATTTTGCAGAAATATAAGAAATGCAGCTGCGACCGGTTTGGTGCCAACTTTTTGGATGCCAATGCCATTCTTTTTAAAATATGGACTATACCCGAGCTTTTAGTGTTACTAGAATGAATACTTCAAAAGCATTGATTTCTTTTATCTGTTGATCAAGCATATAAAAACAGACAGCAGGGACTGTGCAGGAGAGGTAAGAAACCCCAAAGGGCTTATAGTAAGCCCTCCCCTCTAGGATTTACAGTTTATCCTAATACTATGGATATTTGTTGTTACTGAGCACATTAACTATGGCACAGGTGTTTCTTCATATTAGACTTAAATACTGGCAGTGATGGACAGGTTTAGATAGAGAGAGGACTGGTATTCTAAAGTGATGCTCCTCTATATTTTATGGCACATTGTCCACAAGAGTTGTGTGATAATAGAGAAGATGAAGATCCTTTGCTTGTCTGGTCGGTTATGAATGGACATCAGAGTTCATTAAAAAGAAATTGTGGAATACATTTGTTGAGCTGTACTTTTGAAATGTACGTTTACACATAAATATGCATGTTTGATAGATATTGATGTTGGAAATTGATAACAGCTTTAATTTTGTGAACAGGGGAGCCAATGGTTCACGGCGATTTTGACACAGTTGCCAGTCATTAAAAGTTTCTTTTGGATTAAAATTATTTTTTTGAAGGGAAGAGGGATATGTACTGGCCCCAAATGATATTGCAGTATGATGATGTATGGATTCATTAAACCATAATAGAGTGTTAGAAGACGGGATTGATTGACCAGTGAACAATCTTTTCTAATGATGCCAAAAGGCTTCATGTTTTTTTTTTACACACATACTCAATGTCTTTCCAGGACAGTTTTTCATCTACTAATACACCTAAAAACTTTGCAGAATCACTTCTATCTATTGTTTTGTTCGGAGTCATTCATGTGTTGGACAGTGGAATAGTTAGTGGGTGCATGAGTAGCCTACAAGGGATTACTGACCAGCTCTTTGGGCGTTTCTATCACTCCTCAGGCGTTGGGAAGCAGGGTGGACCATAAGTTGCTGTTTCATAGCTAGTATGAGTTCTTTACGTTCATTCACTTTACATCCTTTGCTTTCTCCACGACCCTGACCTTGTCCAGTTGGTCGTCCACTCTGATGCGCCCCTTCCAGCTCAATCCCCGTGATTTTGAGCTTGTCAGAAATGAGCTTTCAGTATTTCTATAAAAAAACACCCTAAACATTGGGAAAGCCTACGTAAAAACTGTATTGGTGGAGTGTTCTGTTTTTGAAAATCTGGTCATTTTTTTGCCGATGAATACGCCAGCTATCTGTGTGGTCCTATACCATCTACAGTACTAGGACGATTTCTTGTAATATTATTCATATAAATGATTCTTCCCTGCTATTGTTGACTTATGTCTCGAACAAAAATGGCTGCCGCAGCTATTTGTGTAAAATGAGGAGCTTTATTCCACATCTATAAAACAGTCAGAAAATCCTTTGCCTAACAATGGGGATAATGGTCCTGCTGCATAACCACGATGAGGTAATCCTTCTCCTGTGGTCCCCTTCCTCGCTCTTCCCCTCCTGCTTTCTCTCTTCCTCTATCTTCCTGTCATCTTGTCGATTCTCCTCCTGTCCTGGAACACTGTGTTCCACTCCAACCCCGGTGGAAATATGAGGAATGCTGCTCCGCTGACAGCCACCCTGCATCATAGAGAAGCGCTGTTATCTTTTGTCTAAGGTAGACTGTAAAACCCTCTTGGTGGTTTAGTATTTCTTGAAGCAGCAGCAGCCTTGCTGTTAGAAGAATATTAGGTTTTCATGCATGCATGTGGAGCCAGAAAGAGGAAGTTTCTTAACTTAATGGACATCCACTTTTTTCATTCTGATGTGACTGACACAATGTTAAAATTGCTAAAAAAAAATTACACATGAGAATAGCTATTACATCTGCAATAGCCATTATAGGAAATGTTATATGCATTAGAGGTGAATTTTAATGAAGGTTATCATAAAGTAGGTGGGAAATGTCAATCAAAAGTGTTCTTTAGTTCTAATGAATGTGTATTAGTAATAATTGCTGTCTTTCATCACATTTCTTACCATTAATGTGTGAACTCATGTAGACACTTATCACTGACAGCTGTAATTCTACCACTGCCTCAAGTAGGAAGTAAATGTGAGTCATAATATCTTTTATATAGATTTGCCCCCAGAACCCCTTTGCTGATAATGTGATAATGTGGGATCTCTGCACACTTGGTGTGGGCCTCCCAGTGCAGCCAAGGTGCCCTATTGTTTTATGGTCGTCCACAAAACAAAGACATCCCTAACTTTGATGGCAGAAACTCTCACCGCGCTACTTAATCTGCACTATGATTTACGCGCGACTTAATCACGCCGGCTCTCAGACTGATGGCGTTTCCGTGCACCTTATTTCATTACATTTAATGGGGCTCTAATTGTGTGCATTTAATGAGAATCAGAAGAACAAAAGGTACAAAGAGAGGTGTGCAAAGACTAGTGCGCACATGCACAACATTCTACCGAGGCATTTAAGTTTCTATTACATGGTAATTTAGCCATTGCTTGCAACCAATGGTGAATGACAATGAGGGCGAGAAGCAGCTTAAGTTTCAGTGACTCAGATGAAAGAACAATCATGTACTATACTGTATTAAGTGGGAGGCAAAGCCAAGAGAAATGGTAGAGTTTATTTTTTAACACAGGAAAGTATTGGAGAAACATATTGGAGACTGACAATCACAGAAGTATTTCTTGAAAGGTGATCAGCTTACATCTCTGTCTATCTGAAGAAGGTGCTGAATGCTACCCACTCTAACACAGCGCTGTCTCCTTTTCGGTTTAAAACTGACAGCAGCCTGAATACAGACACGTTCGTAACATTCTTTCACAACCTAATCGTCCGAGTATTGCAGTGCACCTACAATCGCAGTTAAATTAATTGGTAACAAGCCGGTTTCTCATGCGAGCCTTCACTCACAGTGCCGCTTTGATGTACACGTCCGCACATGATGCACAAAGCAAATGACAGACCTGCTGAAAACATCAAATAAATGCATCAAATGCCTGTTGTGAGTTGTCTCATGCTGTCTAAATGGCGGGCCCTGGTGGACAGAATACTCACTAGGATTGAACCCCATTATTCCCCTGCTTGATGGCCAGTTTAAGACCCTCACTCTGCTCTCCATCCAACCTCCCTGCCATGCGTTCCTGATAATGTAAGCATGTCATGTTTATCTGTATTTATTTGCATTTCCTTTGAGTCTGTTGTAATTTTTTGAGTTAATTATTAATTGCAGTTCAATCCAGCTGGTAATTGTTTTATTAGTTGATTAGTATTTTGTTTATATTATTGATTTTGGATTATATATTATTTGCACTGCAGAAACCTTGGTTTTGGATGGACAATAAAACTTCAAAATCTGAGATCCTCAGGCAGTCAGCTAAGTTTTCAGAAAATAAGAACTAAAAAAAAAGTTTAATAGTGCCTATCAAGCAGTAATTCATGATTCCCACAGTGGAAGGTTCCTTTTGTAGTTGTATTGAATGCTCTATCTTGTGCCTAATGGAAGTAAATGTCGAGATTTCTGCCCAACATTATAGCTCCTTGCTGTAATTTTCATCTTTCCTGCTTTCATTAAAATCATTTTAAGCATGGTGATGCCAAATCAGGGGCATAATTGCTGCTCTTAAACAGTTAACTTTAGTGCTTTCAAATGGCAATAAGAGACTGAAGAACCAGTCATGTGCTTTTGTGGTTTTACTAGTTAGTTACCCCCTTGTTATCTACCCGTCAAACTCAATTCTTTTGTTCGTTACAGCTTAGACATATCGATCTTCTACCAGTCTAATACAGCCTCTATTATCTGACCGCAATCATCAATGATTGTGAATCTTTCAACATCTGTAAAACGCCTCGCTTCACCAGTTAATGTCCTATCGAACAATCAGTACAGTTCTCACTCTGCTATCACACATCTCCAGACACCCTGCACAGCTGTTAGGAACAAAATAAAAAGATATGAATCACCGTTCTTTGGGAAATCTAGAAGTGCAGTAAAATCTGGTAAATAAACAGCTTTATCACAAAGAGCTGGCCAGTTGATCAGAAATATGGGTTATAAAGCACTTTGGAAGTTGTGGGCCTTCTTTGATGTACGAGGTCCCACTTTTTTTTCTTTTTGCTGTTTGGCTCCTATATGCTACCTGCCCACAATCTAGTGCTGAAAACAGCTGCTCGCTGCAGCCAGCGCTGATGAGAGCGGTGACAGTGAATGAAAGCATTTAAGTTGTGGTCTGTCAAACCAAAACAATGAACTGAAAGATGCTTTAAAGCTCAGTGGAGAGGGAAACTGTAGAGTTGGAAAATAACTCTATATGGCTTCATCACTAAGAACGACCTCTTTCACATTACACATCATTATTTGAAATTAATTTGGGAAATTCTTGAATTTAATAAATTAGTTGAGTCAATGAATGAGATGTATTTGAAATCTCAAACATGGAAGCAAACAGCCGAATCGCTTCCAGAGCAGATGCGCCTGAGATCATCCATGTTGACGGGACGCCTGAACAACTTGGCGTTTTTGTCTTTTGAAAGCGAACTAATTGAAACTTTGTCTATCCAGATTTTTCCAGGCCCAGTCATTAGCCGCATTCTGTATCCGCCAACTGCAACTAATGATTATTTTCATTATTGATTAATCTGAAGATCATTTTTCCCAGCAATTTCCCAGAGCCCAAGGTGGTAGCTGTGAGAATGTTTGACATTTTCTCTTGAAAAATTACCAATTAAAGATTATCAAAGTAGTACGTTTTCTGTTTGACTAATTGATTGATCGCCTAATTGCTCTACTGATGTGATCATCCTACTGACATGAGGCAGTTTTCCTTTTTAGTTTTGATTTGATTCATTGCTTCCTGCATATATGCCCAAAAGTCATATTTCTTTTGGGCAAATAGGGCAGAAGTCTGGGGTTATATTCTGTAGGGTTGGGCTACTTCTATGTAATTTAAGCTGGTATGACAGTAATATTTTCAGATAAAAAACTTGCCTAGAGCCACTTTAAAAGCATAACATCAACATTGTTTGTGGTTCACTGCCGACACACTGGCAGAAAAGCGCTGGTCAATTTCATATAAACACTTTTTCTCCAATTTATGTTTCTCCATGCATCACTCTCGCCCATTCTGCTCCCACCGACATCAAAGACAACTTGCACAGCTGCCCGGTGAGCGGGAGAGCTCTTATTCATTGTTGTAAATGGCAAACAGAAGATGAATGTAGGGAACATACATGGCATTATTACTAATATTCACATGTCTGTTGGGGACTATTTTCTGTGCCACATTGTTATTTATTCCTAGTGCTTAAGAGTGGGCAAAATAAACTTAATACAGCAAATACCAATGAACAAGTCATATCTCATGTTGCTTATGTGTCTTTTACTGCAGTGATGGATTACAGCGTTTAAAGGAAGCAGTGTCTCTCTGAGGTGGTCTTGATGTTGGAGTAGAATTGGGAATACTATAGTCTAGAATAACAGAGAGAAAAGTGAAATATCGGTGCGTGGGAAAGTCAACATCGTTTTTTTTGCTTACTGTCCTGAACCATGGTACTACTGTACATCAATGAGTGAAAAATGAAATCATGTTTGTAAAAGAGTGAGGGTAATTTAATTTAAAAGTAAAAACAGCGACAGGAGTGCTTTTAACACCGTGTGTGGGGCAGTGTGGAGAGTGTGGAGGCATTAGTAAAGCATCAGGCTTATGACTCTCCAGACATGAAATTTTCACTTCATAAAATGAATAAAAGTTTCTACATGGATTATCAAGTTCCATGGCTGTCATTCTAATAAATGGCTTTTTATTGATGGCATATTATTAAGGAACAGGCTGTGCAGGCGGAAGATTTATGCCCCTAAGATTGAAAATTGCTTTGGGTAATTGACCCTTTCTAAAGCCCTCCCCAAAACATTTATTGTCCAATCATAGTTTAGCGACGGTAACTAGGCACGGTGGGCCTGTCAAGGTTTGTATTTCTCCACAAGCCTTTTCAAAAACATGAAGCAAAATTGTGTGTTATCTGCTTTTAAAGTAAGATGCAGCTGTTAGCATGTCCAGCTAACTAGCTTACTACCTACAGTACGGTTGTACCCAAGCTTGACTTCCAAGGCTTATTTAAATAAAAAAAAAAAAAAAAAGCCCTGTTCACAAATAGCACTTACAGTATTTTCCCACCATCATTATAAACTGTATATGTGCCATGCAAGGCGTAGCAACAGTAACTAACTGAGGGGAACCTGTGTTAGCAAACAATAAGTCAATTAGTGCAGGTAATCCGCCCACATTGAGTACATATGTATCCTATTGAATATTAATTTAGGGTCATTTACGCTGAAGCATCCTTAAAGCAGTTTGGATACAGTGCCTTGTTCAAGAGCACTTCAGTGATGTGGCTGCAGTATTGGCCACCCATCTGTAGAGCCACTCTGTTCTATTAGTGCTGCAGATGGAACCAGCGACCTTTTTGGTTATTGGTCAGCCAACGTGTCTAGCCCGACCATCTGCCCACAAGCTCATCCAGCGACTACGCCCTCTTGGTGCTGTAGCATTGGTTTGCACAGGCAAATTCAAAACAAGTCAATAGAGGAGAGAAAGACTGAGTGGGAAGAGGCTGTAGATGGAGGAAGCATACCGAGGAAAGAAAAAAACAACAGAGAGCAGAGAGGTGCGCCAAGCGAGGGAGAGCACGACGGCTTGATTCCACCGGGCGGAGTTGATCGCGGCCACTCTTGTCAATGCTTGTGATTCCACCAGACGTGCCACAGCGCATTTCAGAAGCATCCCAGAAGTGGCTCCCCGCTGTGCAGACTCCTGATCGCATATTACATCACTATATCGACATTATGTTATAATCGGTGGCACCAGGCTAGAAGTCAACCGGTCAGAGGATATTTGTCACCATGTACAGTACGAGAAGAGGTTCATCTTGGAAGTGGAAAATCACAAGATTTTATGACACCACTGCTGCCATGACGGCCCTGGTCCCTGGCTTCCTCTCCAGGTAGAGAGGTGGCTCTCTTCTGTCTGGCGCCTCCGGAGCAAATCGCTCCACTTCTGAAAGGCTCCCCGTGGGGTATGACGCCGTGCAGAGGACAGAACAAAACCGCGTCGCAGCTGGAACGCCGCTGGAATCAAGACAAGATTGAGAAAATGCAAAAAGAGACGAGTGAACCTTGGTTTCTAATCCCTCTCCTTAGTCTTGTTTTCCCATCTACAGCAAAACAGAGAAGGCCGATCTCATTTACATCCCAGCACACGTTTGCTTCCCAACAGCCTCTGGAGGATCCCTAATCAGCTGCAATTGGAGAGATGGATTTTTTAAAACGAGTCTTTGATGTGAGGGTTTAACATTTGTTTTTTGATCTAATTATATAATAGGCAGGCCAGCCGTGTCAGGGGTAAAGCAGGCGGATGTTTTTTCAGCAAAACAGCAAATCAGAACATTGCAGTTATTGTCCATTGGGACACACCTTTGAACTTTTGTTAGGTAACAGGATGACTTTGAAGTTCTTTTGTTATGTTTAAAATAAGTGGGAATATTATACTGACCTAATAGGATGTGTTAAAAGAAAAATATTAATCAACAGCAATACAGAGGTTTTTCCCAGGAAGAGATCTCACATTTTTCAATAGTTGCTGTGAGGTGAAGACTATATAATAGAGATTATAAGCGTATCTTTTCTTCAATGTGCTATTTTGGTGAGTGGCTTAAAATAACAGGCAAAGGGTTTACATGAGGACTGTTAAGTGAAGTATGCCTAGGTTTGATGTGAAAGAAGAAGAAATAGTAAAAAATGAATTAAGGATTCACTTACACATCTTCTTCTTATAGATTGGTACAATTTAACCAACTGTCTAATCTACGGGAATTACATCAGAGGTCTTAAAACTAGATCTTATGAATCAGTGAAACAGATATGGGCAGAAAACAACTGACAGCGCTTTTGATGTACTCCCTCAAAACCCAATATATTCCACCAGCTTTTCCACACTTCAAATATAAAATAACCTACACGATTAAAGCTCTAAAAATCAAAACTTGTAAAACATTTGTAGAAATACTTGAGCAAAATGGGGCTTTATTGATTATATTTACTACAATCGCTCAGCATTTGTCAATGAAGCTTTGGGTTTTTTTCATGTTAATTTACTCTCAGTTTACTCTCTGTTATCTGTATATATTATGCATTCATCTACCAGGATGCAACTGGTAGCAGGGGTCTTGCAAGTGAAAGGTATAGCCAATGTGGTTTGTTTCCTTAATTGTTTTTTTTTTTAACTGATGCAGCAGTGTGTCAGGTGACAATAGTTTGAGGTTACAAGTCCCCACTGTTCCACAAAACTTCCAAGCAATTCTCAGCATCCCTCTAAACAAATCTATTCTGTGCACAAAGAAAGCATCTCTCTCAGAGCTCCCAAAGGAAACGAAACTCGGAGCAAGGCAATCTGTTTGGTTAAGTTCATTAGAGACAAAAAGCAACAAAGTTTTTCTGCTACTTTTTTCTTTTGTTTTGTCTTGGGGGATCCTGGGAAAGCCCGTTATTATTGTTTATTAGCGCTGTTGTGTTATATCTCATCAGTGGTCACCTTCCTTGTGCGCGCTTTAATCTCACAGTTTGAGTCAAGGCAATTATCCAAATAACTTAACTAATTAGTCAGTGGTTGCTCAGTGGGAACATAAAAGTTTCAAGGATGATTAACGATAGATAGTGATCTGTGGAACGTTAGAAAAGGTTTCACCCCTGTGACAGCTAGTAATTGGAATATTCTTATTTGAATTCAGCAGAACAGAAGTCTCTCATTCACCTTTTTGTATTCCTCTGCTTATATGATGGTCAGCGGTCATTAAACTGAAGGTTTCTGAAACAGGTTTCCCTCTTAATCGCAATGAGAGCAAATCCTTAGTACAACTCTGCTTTATTTTGAATGTTTCTCTCTTCCGTTTCTGTACTATTCATCATTTTCTTTGTGTTCTTCTCGGTGCAAGGGTCCACGGCGACAAGTGCTGTCAATAAAACGGTGACCTTGTCCTCCTACTTTAGTTAACACTCAGTTCTGCGGGAGTGGGCGGACAACATCTGTATACCTGATGAGACACGGCTTTGTGACAACAGATTCACATTTGCATTCTGGATTCTAATGTTTTCTTTTATTTGTTGTCACTCTAACAAAAAAAAAAAACGGGAAAGCTTGAGGATGTGCTTGTCCACTAGTAATGTATATTTTAAGAGTCTACAGCCACGATGAGGCTGTACTCAGGCATGGGGATGCTGATGTTAAGGAAGTCTATAGAGCAAGCACTAGAGAAAAAGTCAGGGGGTCACCAAAGTCATTAGGATACATCATCTGAATACCTTGGACATTTAGGAGGTTGTCCAAAGTCATAGGGATTCATCTTCTGGGCCAAAGTGGTGGACAAACTGTCCAAAAAAACGTCACAATTCCTAGTGTCACACTGCTACCGTGGCTACAAACATGTAGACACATATACCTCTTGATATAAGCTTAGTCAGGTCCAAGGCCATGGACATCTCCTGTGAAGGTTTGAAGCTTCTCCATAATACATGAGAAGTGCCAGAGGCGAGTGGGGTGGTGTGGGCGAAATGGAGGCCTGAGCTGACACCAGGCTGACTAACCCAGGTGCTGACATTCCCTGCTCCTGCACCGCTGTCCTAATCAGCAAGAGAACGTCTTGTGTGTGCTGTTTTTTTTTTTGTTTTTTTCTTCTGCAAGTATGTTTACTGTAGCATCTGTGCACCTGATACCGAGCAAGGTTATAGTCCTTTGATGTAAGAATACAGAATGGCTACTGTTGTGACAACCTGTAAGAATGAATGTGGGAATTTGATCAAGGTGAGATACACTTTCTATTTTTATCACTCAGTGATACTCTGCAGCCATAATGATGCAGTAATATACTGAACACTGAGGGGTAGTTCTGTTGTTACATCCATGAAGCTTGAAGGCATCCCGTATCTTGCCCAGGGGCACTTATGCGGGGCTGATGTTTGCCATCCCAGGGGCTTGTAACCAGGTTTATACAGTTGAGGGATGGTCTCTCAAGCCCACACTGCTCAGCTCAATGCAGCTCCATTGATCTCTCTGTCTGCCAGCTCCCTGCAGGCGAACATTTATCAGTTAATTGGGTTTAAAGCCGCTCCTCTTGGCGAGAGCGCATTCTGGCGACAACTCAATACGGCCAAAGCCTACAATGATGCGAGGTTTGGAAACAAAGGTTAGTCTCCTTCATCGACTCTGGCCTCATATGCCTGGAATGGAATCTGGAAAAAAAAAACTTTTGATCTTATCCTTTGACCATAAAGAACGCAGAGTTGTGACAGGAAAGCATGATTCTTTTGCAAAGCCTTTTAAATGCATAGATACTCTCAGTAGGCTTGCTCTGCAGCTGAGCGTGGACCAGATTTTAAACTGATCTCCTTTGTCTTGTCTCTAAAAGAGGATGCTTGAATGAACTTAAAAGGCCACTAACCACCCTCTACACTAAACGCATGTTTAGTGTTTTTCTGATTTGAAGATGCTGCTGCTCCTTATGTGAATACCAAACAGATCAAATCACTTTACCATTGCAAACACATTGTTTTACTGTTATTAGCCTGCTAGTAAGACAGTGTGCCATGCAATTCATAACAAGTGAATAGCGTGAGGCTCAGTCACAGTGGCATGGTGACTGCATATAGATAATATTTCAACCATGTTTACACTCTAATATACACTTGCAACATAAACGCAGGAGAAGCGTGGCTAATGCTAATCTTCAAAAGGACACGGCTATCGCTCCTAATATTGTTTGCTGCTGCTACAAAGCAACCCACGTGAGATTTAATGTCTTATACCCCTCACATTTGTCACGGCCGCAACATTTTGTTACTTTTTTCGCTGCTGTTTAAAAGAGATTACTTACATTAGTGAAGGTTGTCTTCTTCCTTTGTGGCAGTATTGACCCTGATCACCGCATAAATATTCTGTAAGTGTACCTCTTCCTGAGAGAGATCATCAACAATTTCACATCTGAAATTGTCAGTGTCTGGTGGCCAGTGGTGAGGATTCATTTGTTGAATGGCTTCATCAATGATTGATTTGTGGGTTGTGCGGACTGCACGGGCCCCTCCGGAGCTCAGATTGTGTCGGCGGCTTGGCAGTTACCACTGCGCTTTCAGGAGCATCAGAGATGACGAGAGAAACAAATACAAATTAAATCACTGAGAATCAGCGTCGTACCAATTGTGCCCTTGAGACAACAAGTCAGCCTGTAATGCTCGGAAATGGTTTGAACAATCAACATATTTGCAGTTGCACAACAGGAAAGTTTTTTTAAAAACGTGTTTTTTCCATGTCATGAGGAAAACCTCAATTATTCTAAAACACCTAGAAACCCTGTTGAACCTCTTTCTAAAGCATGCTGGGAGCGAATATGCCTCGGACAGCTGTACCACACTTCCAGTTACTGTAAATCAAACTGCTCCACATGTCATAAAAAAAAAAAAAAAAAGATATGAGCAGCCTTTGCTTTATAGCAACATAAAATCTGATGATTCTGTCCGAGGCTGAAACAGCCATGCAGAGGGCTTTTGGTTTTTAAAGCCATCAGGCGAGGCTAATTCTGTGCGAATCATTCATCACCATGCACTGTTGAATAACCGGACCTGACAGAACTGCCAGCATTTTAGTCTCAGAATACATGCAGTATGCGTGGGTGATGGTTTAATTTAGTTTGTGGAGAGTGCATCTTCATATTCACTATATCATTTGGGAACAATGGTTTTTCATGCTCCAGTCCTTAAAATAATTTGATTTGCCCCAGATGGGGATGGACATTTTTTTCCTTATAAATGAAAACATATAGTGTGTTTTTTATGTTGTACAGATGCTGTGCTCGTGAGTGGAGAACACTTACATATGAGAGCCTTTTTGCTGGCTTGGAAGGCTGATACTCAAATGGAAATGGGATGAATTAATCAGGAAATAGTCTGAAGTGCCAGGGTCAGTCTTGAGTGTTGCTTTCCTCTTGTCCTCAAATACATGACTATGAGAGCACTGATTGGAACTAGCATCCCAGGGACAATGTGGCTCTTCCACCTAGCTTGGTTTCCATTTGCTTTAGTGGTCCGACCTTGTTGCTGCTTTTTTAAATTTGAGGATTTACTGCAGATGGGCAGTATTTCACCAAACTTGTTATAAAGTAAATTGTAATGAGAATCAGGGCTGAAACATCCATTGTGCACAGCTGGAAGTGTGACTTGCAGCTGCTATCTAATAGTCGTGTTTTTTATTCGAGCAACACACACAAAAAAAAGTTTTATTTATTTGGTTTGAGAGCACAGCACTCCCTATTTAAAACATTTACAAAAAGTTAATCTTTTCTGTGCGGACCTGCGCAACTGTGCCATAATTGGAACAGGGCTGGTTTCTAAATAATTACTTTTTATTACCTCATCACATCAGTTTATGGGGCATTACTGTTAACAAATAGGCTGATGTCTGCTTTGACCAACAAAAAAGAAGGTCACCACAAAGTTACCATATGTTTCCAGATACTTTTAAATCCTTTTAGAAAAAAAGCCTGCATGGCTTGAAATGATAAATTATATGAATTAAAATGAGTTATATTTTTCTTGCATCTACATCCAGTGGACAGAAAAATAGTAATTACTGACACATTTCATGCTTAATTATTCATTTCTTATGCTTGGGATAGTGTCATTGATTAAATAGGCCACTTAAACATTATGTTTAGGAGAAAAACATTTTCTTGACAGATCTGATTGATCATATCAAGGCTGTGAACTGAAAACAGGTCTTACTGCTCTGGAATATTATGTATGAAAAGTGAAACATCTGGGCGAGTGCAGTCCAGTTAGGTCCAAAGTTAATTCTGTTATTCAACAGACTTAATGTCTTTGTTTTCTGGACTTTATTCTTATTCTGTGACCAAAAGAAGGTAATATTTACAGGAGCAGGTGGATGAGGCCATAATATGTAGCCACATGGGTTTATGCTAGCACAGGAGGACACAAGGCAGCACTTGGCGCTCGTGCAGATTAGAGCTGATGCAACCAAGGAGATAATTAATGTGTTGCTGTGTTATGTTGTATATGTGGCATAGTTAATATTCTGTATATCTACTAAGCAATGCTGAAGAAGCATCTGGCCACCTTTATATGGTTATAAGAATCTATGCCATTATGTATATAATGGGAGTTTTCTTCTTCTTCTTCTTCTTTTCATTGTTTATTTCCATTTCACATGTTGTCGTTATCCACAAACAACCTTTTGTTTAAAGAACAGACAGTATGAATGAATAGAAGCCGTGGAAGTCATTTATTTATTGGAATTAGTTGCCGTAACCTTCTGACGGAGGCCATGAATATCTAGTTGTAGCACGCCAGTGACTATTCGCGCACCGTGTCCCTTACACTGAGAACGTCTTGCATTCATAATAGACAATAATGTTGATGTTATTACAACTGATAAAGCACAAACTGAAGCTCTGCCTGCCCGGTATCTAACACCAAATGTACACAGGAGGACACCGTCGTGGTTTCAACATCTACTGGTAATATTTATTTTGCCATTTTTATTGTGTGTGTGTTTTACAAGCACATATACATGTTTGCATCTCATCAAGATGTGGGAAAAGATGTGCTTTTTAGCTGTACTTGAACACCTTTTGTTGTCATTTTAAATGTCACACAGGTGCTGTCAATAACCTGTGATTTAGTTTATTTTGTTTGATGATGTAACACATGAAATGCACCATAAAAAATGATTTTGAGTTAATTTCCAACACATACAGGAAAAGAGCAGCACATAAAGTAGTGGACACACACACACACTGGCTAGAACGGCGGTCTCTGGCAGCCACAACAGAGCCAGATCACGTGGACATCGGCTGTAAAATGCTCCAAAGCTCCAGCAAAGTGTCAAAAATGCTATTTTAAAATGCATGGAAATAATGAGGGCTGTTTTTGTGCATGGTGTTTACACGTAGGACCGACCATGAATCGATTGCCATTTTCTGTAATCGTAGTGGCTCAGAAAAGGCATTTCCCTCAAATTACTTTGGTTCCTCCACCTCACTTGCTCAGATGTGTCACTTATTTGAGCTGATTAAGCTACCATCGAGTCCCGACTGTTGTGCAGAGACCATCTCTCTCCATTCATCACAAGACACCAGTTGTTCTGCTCCCAGGAAACACAGCCAGACACACAGAGATTCATTCTGAGCACTTGTACTTGGTCAACAAAAAAAAAAAAAAAGTGCATTGCTAATTGTGTCAAATTCAGCAGAAAATCTCCCTGGCAGACCGAAGGGAAATGTTATGATTAGAATTTGCAGGCAGTGCCGCCGTATCGCCAGTGATTGTGTGTGGGCCTGTCTCCTCAGGTTTTGCAGGAAAATAACACTTCACACTAACCAGTTAATATCCCGGCCCACCCATCTACACACACGTGTATACAACCTGACATACGTTGTGATCCGCATGCAGTCTACCAGAATTTTTGAGCACTTTCTTAGGGATTGCTGGCGTGAAACAACAACATAAATCAATAACACATCTAGGCTGATCTGGGAGGGAGGGGTGTTGCCAACTGAGACCATTTTTAACCACAAAGCGAAGACAGCGTCGGCCTCTTTGCCTTACGCTGGCGAGAGGCGGCAGCGTTTGTCCTCTGTGCACTTGACTTTTGTGATCAGTCAAGCAAAAGAACAGCGTTTGATCAGTGTGCTCTTGTTATACTGTTTTCAAGTGTGCCTGCATATGTGTTTAAGTGTGTGTACTTAAAATTACTAATATTCAACTTGAAGAATGGCGAACACATGACCTACAGCCATCACCCAGCCACATCTTTCTCTCTTTATGTCTCATGAGAACCTCATCATGCATATCATCAGTCAAACTGTCCTTATATTCCTCATTTTTGCTTCTAAACGTGAATTGACAAATAAGCCATTCATTCTAACATGGAGGATAAAAAGAGTAATGTAATACACATGGCACAGTCCTGTAATAAAATGGCCATCATAAAGTCAGGGTGATCTTTCAAAGCCAAATGTTTGCTCAGTGTCCCAGGAGCTGGGATAACGGCTTAAATCTATACTTGAATGATGGCGGCGGAAAGCCACAAAGCTGGTGTAAATCCACTACAGGTAAAATGCTGGGATAACACCTGTTTCCATGTCTGCCGGGTGTCTGATTTTTTTCTCCTTCAGCCTAACGCCAATTACAGTTTTTAACAGTTCTTCTTGCTTCAATTTTTAAATAAAAGTAATCCAGCGCTCGAAACATAGAGGGTAAAGTATACAAAGATCATATCATTGTTAGGCATCCACTGCTTGGTTAAAGCTGCTATGTTGAGGGAATTAGCTGATGTTGAAATCCGACATTTCTATTTTCTCAGTTAAAGCACTGAACAGCAGCCACTGTGGCCTCGAGTGACAAATACATTACAAGCCAGCACAAGCTACTGGTCATACCAGCCCAACTAAAGCATTAGTAAAAGAAAAACCCTCAAGCGTATTGAATTGAGCAAAGGTGTCTTTTTATTGCTAATGAAAAAGGAATCTTTTCATGTGAGGAATGTTTTATTGCTTCATTCAAACAGCTACAGTCTCAACTTTAAAGCAAAATTTAATTGGAAAGTAAAAATACTACGATACACTAGTGTCCTGTCCAGCATTACTGAGAGCTATAATAAAATAGATCAAATATGAAGACAGTAATCATGTATCAGCATCAGAAATCTATCATCTGTCAATATTCCAAGGAATATGAGATGATGTATTGGATAAATAAGCAACTTGGCAATGCAAAGTGTATTGTTGACTAAATAATATCTCACAGAAGTCTGCAGCATTTGTTGAAACTTTTTGAAAAAAAATCAATGCATTGTTCATTCAGTGTCCTAAGCAACTGATTCAATGAGCAGTGCAACTAAAAAGCTGTTTATCTCCTGTGTATTGCGGGAGATAAAGAACCACAGGCATTAATAACTTGCAAAGACAGATGTTTTTAGTGTGACATGGATACAAAACACTGTGTCGGAGATTTCTATAGCGGCGGAGCACTGCTGTCCGCCGGGACTAGATACAACAAGTCAGGGCGGATTTTGGGGGCATTAGTGAGGTATCAGTAGCCAAACACACTCCTGTGATGTCTCCTCCTCTCCCCCCCCCCCCCCCCCCCCCTTCCCTCTGTTTTACTGCTCGCTGGTGGCTTTGCTTGGCCCCTCCTCTCTCATCTTTGCTCCTTTCAGTCTTTTGTTCCCTCTGTCACTCTGTCTTTCCCTCTCTCTCTGCCAGGATTAGCTATAATATCTACCGAGGAGACTGGGCCATTGGAATCCCAACCAAACTACGGGCTTACAGTTGGAAAACAAGCATTGAGAAAGGGGGGGGGGGGGGATTAAGGATGAAACCCTGCTAAAGAGCAATGTGCACACGTGTGTGTTTGTTTATGCAATTGTGTGGGACAGACTGGGACAAAACACAAGGGAGGGGAGGTGAAATGTTGTGGGTTTTGAATATCTAAAGGAAGCCCCCCAGATGCCAAACCTCTGATTTCCCCCCCTCACCACACACACACACATTGGGAGCAGAGCCAGCACCTGTGGAACGAAACTAGAAACAAAACGAGGGGGGAAAAAAAAAAAAGTCTGTCTCATTTTTACCTGTCACCTCTCTCGACTGCACACACTCCTCTCTTTTGTCATTCCCTCTTTGCCACGGACTTTTCACCCACACTCTCCTCACCCGAACGTTTCCCTCTCTTTCTCATTCCGGTTTTTTTCCCCCGCTGTTCCCCTCCCCTTCCGTTGCTTTGTCATAATAGCCCGCAGATGCTATTCATTTCACAAGCAAGGTGTAGGTGGAAGCTTTCTACCCAGAGCGGTGCTTCTGCGAAATCGCTGCCAAAGCTCGTACGCGCACGTCCGCTACGGTTCAGTCTGATTTAAGCCAGCAGCCTTCTGTTTCCTTTTTCTTCTTTTTTTTTTATTTTTTACTAGCCCAGGGTTTTTGTAGACTCCTCAAATATCTGTTGCACTGATGACATCAAAAGTATTATCACAGTAAGATGAAGAAAAAGAAAGAAAGCCACAAGGAGTTCGTTTGAGGGGAAAAAGGCAACATATTGATTCAGAGTTAGGATTTTAAAATGGAGGTGTCATTCTGCTGAAAAGGTTGAGAAGTGGTTTTGCCTTTCAGATGATTTTGTTTGAGTGACGCTATCATAAATGACTCGGTAGACAGAACAATACGGCACACACCGCAGCACCCACATCAACTTGAATGAGTCAGTCCGCTGAAAACAACCATAATGAAGGCGTTGCCAATGATACTGCAGAACTCTCCCAGTCAGCGTACAGTGTAATTACATCAGTCTGTCGACAAATAAATGATTAGGTCTCAATGGTGATACGGCGCTGGTTCTTTCAGTGTTCAACCTTGGAGGAGAATGGGGGGGCATGCTGAATGGCTCCTTTGTCTCCCAGTCAAGAAAATAAAGGAATGTAGTAATCATGGTCATCTAACAAGATGTGCCGAATGACCTTGATGTGACAAGTTTCAATGGTTACCAAATAAAGACTCATTTAGTTTTTGTTCAGATTGATCACCGCATAAAATGTACAGAGTGGACATAAAATAGCCAAATGAGATACATTAACTCCCTTTTCAGTTTGACATGGTCTGGATTGGTATCATTGTTTGATATCTAAATAATTTAGGTAAAAGCAAGAGAACAAAGAGAAAAACTCAGCACGAGGTCTGTTGTGATGGGAATTCTATAGTTAGATCATATATTAACAAGGGAACCATCTCCATGACAACTGAGCAAACTCCGTCCACTGATAAAGTCCACATGATGCATCTCAAATCTGCGGAAAATTTGCACTAAGTGGACAAATTTTTGCCAAAACAAACTTTCTGTTTTTAACTATATGTTGACTACTGTTTATATATGTATATATATTAACATGATTTTTCAGTGACAGTGTTATCTCTCACAGTACTTCCTGCTGTCACTTGCCAGTGTTTTAAGCATTTTTATTATATCCAACAAATCCCTTGTAAAGACCAAATACCAACAATGCATTAGTCTGTCCACAATTTCTTTCAATTTTAAGGTCACAATTTGGTTTTTGATTTAAAGATTTTTTTTTCAGCACTGACAATATTTGTTAAGACGATCAGTTCATTTTTTTCATGGGATTTGTTGACAAAAATATAGAATATCACTGGATTATCCTTTAAAAATTGACGCGTCATTCATAATTTTCAGTTATTGCAGAGGCCATCTTTTTCTCCTTCTGTAGCAGCTGCAGCACAAAGGCATCAGAGAATAAAAAAAAGAAAGAAAGAGGGAGAGTGAGACAGAACAATTGTGCTCTCACAAACGGCAGCACATCCACAAAACAATCAAAGGGCTGACACAAAGAAAGTAAGATGTGTAACCTCAAAATGCCACAGCAGGAGGACGCCCACCTGGAGCCAGGAATGCAGACGGCAATTTTCACTTATTCTCTAAGGGTTCATTTCTCTTCCCCAAGCTGCACTCAAATGGCTCAATGGATGAGAGGAAGGGCACCTGGAGCAGCAGGCGGTCCGATCGATACCCAGCAGTCTTTGGCAATACAAGGGGTCAGCATGTTCAGTGGTTGATTGGTGGAAAGCCCAAAATAACTTGCACCTTGTCACGGCATCTGTGACCCCGTCATTGACACAGCACTTGGCTAGATTGGAGCAACATCAACAAATAAAACAGCCAGAATGGACCAGATATTGGATTTTTAGGTCCTCAGTCGTTTGAGTTTTATCCATTTTACTTTCTGATTTTAAGTTGACATGCTCTGGTGCCAGGTTGGTGTATTGTGTTTGTTGAAATTGCTGTGAAATTGTTATCTGTGTCTGTTTCTTGTGTCTCCTGCAGAGAGGAAAATACACACCTCCTTTACTTCCCTTTTGTAAGCCTGCTGTGATGTATAGCACAAAAGTTGATGCACTTTTCATGATGGAAGGTTGCCAGGATCCTTGTGACATGAAAAGAGCAAACTGCTGTCTATAATGTTTACCTGGTTTTGTACTGCTGGCATACACCCTTGTGGCTCTTCTGTATTTGGCTTTTAATGACACCAAATATTTCTTTGCCATTGCTAAAGAAAACCAAACATTAAAGCTAGTCAAACACAAAAAGTGGGAGAAAAAATGACTGCATCTTTGCTGGGTATTAAATTGATCTAGAACTGAACTGTATCATTATTGAAATGTGGTCTTTAAAGCTGCTCTAATCAATATTTTCATATAAACAATGGATCAAATGACCACAAGTAACGTTTAAGGGTTGCTGGTGATAATAAACCACTCTTACCAACTGTTTGCCAGACACAGCAGGCGGCTAAACCCACTGTATTTGCCGATATTCGTCGGATCAACTTCGTGAGCTGTTTACAGCTTTTTGTGCTGCGCCCAGATGACCCCAAAAATGTTTTTTGGGTTCACCTGGCAGACAAAAAGATAAAACTTTATCTGACACATTTTCAAGGAATTCCCTCCATCCCGTCCTGTCCTAGACATTCATTCAGCAAATTAATGCACGGTGAAATGCAACCCCACACACAATTGGCAGTTTTTATCCTGAGCCAGTGAGACATAAAATTGCTAAATAGCCATTCCTTTAAGAGGCCATCCCACCTAGCTGTTTATGAACCTCTCATGACGGCCATCCTTCACAAACAACACCCTAAATCCATCCTACCGTCCTTAACACCTTAAATAAATCCCCCGTCCATCTGAGATGACAAGATAAATACCATCTACCTTCCCACCTGACGGAGAAACCTGTCCACTCCAGGGGAGCCGGCATTCACTTCCCTAAAGGGGAGATAAGGATAAGTGATGGTATGTGAACCAACAGCAGCACTTACAGATGGAGGAATGCTTTTGAGAAATAGGTTTAGGGCATTATAAGGGAATTTTTGTCCCCAGATTAAGGGCAATTATCATTACAAGCATTTATAATAGCTGTTGATAAAGCTTTGCTTAGCTGAGTTTGCTGGGGGATTATTTTACATTTATCTGCCCGTAATTATTTCCTAATTTACCAGGACAAACACAGCCTCTCTCTGCTGGTATTGGACCAAAGCAGAAGGAAATACACCCTAAAACAAGTACTGATAGGTGCATTATGTGGCCAAAGATGTTATGTTCTTCCAGCATCACTACAATGTTAGCAGAAAGATTTTCCAGGTATCTAATATCAGCGGCAGTCGGCGGGGTGCCAGTCCGTCAAAATGACAGAGCGACATCTTTTCTTTAGGCTAGATCATCTATGTTTCACAGACAGCAATCGTATGTGGCGCAATCCGTTGTCAAAGAGGCGGAGAGGCTCATTTCTCTACCCACAAACAAGAAAGTAGACCAGAATGCAGCAGATGTGATTTGTTTTGAACGCAGGTAGCTCTCGCTTCGTCTCATCTGGAAAGATGAGAAGAGGGAGAAAGAAGCTTTCACAAACATAAGTAGAAGTGGAGTAGATCCCAACATATTGCAAACCATTCCTGTTATAGATCATTGCAGACTGATGATTTACCACGGCATAAGAATATATGGATGGATTTTTTACTTCAATCCTGTGCTGTGCTAAGAAATACTTTAGTGGCAGACGTGCAAGCACATTGATCATTTCGTGTTCAGTCACCCTGCACGTCTTTTTTTTTTTTTTTTTTTTTTTCAAACCTCAAGTCCCAAGCTTGTTTTTAAAATCCATTTCCCTGCACACTGCTGCCATCACATTAATATATTTTGTCAGTGATCCCTCTCTGTGCTTTAGTTGAAAGAATGTCAGACATGATTAAAAAATCACTCTTTTCAGCGCTCCATTTTTGCCTGATTTCTCTTCCCTCCGAGCCACCAGGTATTCATTTGAGCTTGCAGATGTGAGATTAATATTGCTTCTTTTTATGGATATTAAGCTACATACCGGGCACTTAAAAACCCAACTGATATCCATCGCTGGGAGAAAAGTGTCATTTTCAGTCAGGATTGGATAGCCGCACAACACCTGTTCAAAATCTCCCCGAACTGTAATGAAGTGCAGCCAAGTGTGCCAAATATGGGAAGAGTATCGCTAACAGCAGATGTGAAAAGGATGTAAGGATGGCTCATGTGGGGGCTGCTCTGTGTTAGCGTTTGGAGAAGGTTGGGTAAAGGGCTGGTCAATTGTAAACATTTCATGGTCACGGCGTAGTTTTCATTAGCTACTAAAGCAGATGTGACGGTCACCAGCAGCGGTCGTCACAGGAGGAGAAAGCAGAGGCGGCGGGCAAGATTTGTAGTTAGATGGGAAGCCATCGTGACGGGATTGTATGTTCCCCTTGCACAAACATCGGCTTCATTAGTTATGTTGGAAAATTAACCTCTATATATGAGCGCACACACGGATCATTCACCACAATGTCTTAAAGGGTGAGTTCAACCAAATTACAAAAACTTCTAGTGCAGATAGATTTAATTTGAGCATTGTTTTAAGAAATGGTCCCTTTGACAATGTGCTTTGTAGATCATCAGGAGTACAAGGACATTGTTTGCGGAGACATGTTGCTGTTGCATTCTTGAATTTTTTTTTTTCTTTTTGAATTATATGAGCACTACAAATGAAAATCTATTCACCTCTCTTGTATTTGGGTGGAGGCATAAATTGCATTAGAGGTGGATATGGCTGGATGTTTATAGCAGTTTTTTGTTAAAGTTCATTCTTGACCTTGGAAACAGCTGTGAAGAAAACCCCCCTCACTGCAGCTACATACAGAGCGTGGAGTTTGCCTGCTCATCTACTTCCAAGGTCAAGACTTTGAACTTCGGGCTCTGAGCCAGCATGGATAAGAAGTCCTTAAAAGTGCTCAGAAAAAAATGTAAATCGAACCATCTAATATACCATGACAACTTAACAAACGTCATGAGGATCATGCGGTTCGTTTGACAAATAAAAACTCAAGGTCTGCTTACTTGCTCTATCAATTGCATTTCACCACATCCGCTGACAAAGACCATGAAGGTTGGCTGAAAGCCAGTGAAAATGCTAGTAAATCTGCCTTGAGTTATAATTACTTTTGTCAAACTACTGTTTCCAAGGTCATTAATTTAGCTTTCACAGTCATGTTTTTAGTCATCGTTATTCAATTTAAAGCAACTGTTCCTGCTGGGGCTCAGTTTGACCTTGGTGTGGGGGCACGTTGGCGCATCATGGATGCTTAGGCAGCATGAAGTTGGACACAGAGGAAGCACTTTGGTGGGCAGGTGTAGGCAGGGTGCCAGGACGGAGCTTCTTTGGTATTCACAGCTCATGAGGGAGAGGCTGATGTTGAGATAATGGGGAGGGGGGGGGAGGGTGGAGAAATGGGAAGAGAAATGAGGGGGAAAAAAAGAGGTGGAAGATGGGCAAGGAAAGACAAGAGGACAGACAGAGGAGAGGAAGGGGAAGACAGAGATCTGCTGTAGTTTGGTTTGACAGCATCACTGCCTGAGGTGGAAAGGGTGGGGGGAGATGGGGGAAGAGGGGAAGGAGGGATAGGAATGGTGTTCTCTGACCTGTTTCTAATTTTATCTCTGCCTTCCATCTTGCCCACAACCTTTCTCTCTGCTTTCTCTCTTTTTTTGTCCCTCACATCTTTTGTTTAATTTCCCGTCCTGCGTCAGTTGCTGTCACGTATTTGTTCCAGTTTGTTTTCTGTCATCGTCTCTCTCTTTAATTTTCCTCCTTTTTATTTGTGCACCATTCTTTTTTATTTGTGCGCCATTCCCAGTTGTTGTCTTGTCATTTCCCAACATGTGGTAATTCAGTTTTTACAGCTGTCATTTTCTCCATCTCCTGCTCCTGCCTCACTTTATTACTGCAGAACAATGCCCCTCCACACTCCAGGGGCTAGTTGCCCTTTAGATACACATTGGCCATGGAAGTACATCGCTCCCAGCTCCTTTCACCTTCAAATACCTGTTAGAATTGCAAGATTATCAGTTCTTCCCACCGTGGCAGGAAGAAATGACCTAATATGTAAAACTCTATTTAAGATGACATCATGTAAAGCTATTAAAAATCAAAAGTTGCCAGATGAAAGAGGTTTGGGCTAAAAGCTAGCAGTGGGTTTAATCGTGTTACACTCTGCCTCTCCGTGTTGGATCCCCTCCCATGTGTCCTGCCTTACTCCACATTCAGAGATCTGATATGAATTTTTGTGTAAACATTGCAGAGATAGCAGACTAAGAGTGGGCTATTTTAGATTCTGCAAACGAGGTGGATGGAAGTTGAAAGAGGGCTTATTAGCCATGATCCTGTGACATCTTTGACATTTTGAAAATGCATTTTTCCTTCACTTGGCTCTTGTCATGATGTCAGGATGAAAGCATATATTTGATGTCAAATAGAAAATGGCATGTTAGCATTTTTAGAAATTTAAATTCCACTGAGTGCTGCCAGATCACAGCAAAGCAAAGAGTAGCTTTTGTTTTTTAAGTCTGGAGCAGTGCTAGCCAGGAGGTTTCACCACCAAAGGTCTGATGTAGAAACGTCCTCCCCCATAACTTGGCAAGGACCTGATGGAAGAAATACAACATAGTAAAATATAGTTGTAAATGCTGTAAAATGTCCAGGTGTTGCTTTAATGTCTGAGTGAAAGCAAGCAGCAGTGGGTGATGGGAAGTTTTACACAGGGACTGATTCAAGGGGCTGATGCCAAATAAACATAGGCAGAAGGCACCAAGGAGCAAAATGAGGTGAGACAGCAGCACTGATAGAGGATGCTGTGTGTGTGTGTGTGTGTGTGTGTGTGTGTGTTTGTTGGCCTGCAGCTCTCATTAAGGACATCTCTCTTTCCAACACCAACCCCTACTGTGGTTTGGAATAGACACACACGAAGACACACATGTGCAGAGAGACGCTACCCAAACCTGATAGATGCTGGTTGGGTAATTCTGCCACATTAGCTATCAATGCCTCAGATCTCCCCCTCACGTCTCTTTATTTCAAGTTACGGAGCGAAGAAACTAATTAATGGACTCTGTGTCTCCTCTTCAGAGACCATTAGATCCACTGCTTATTACTATTCAAGCTAGCCTGTTCTCTGAAATACATCTTCCATTATGACTTCATGCTTTCACGATAATCAAAATACGCTGTAATTATGAGTCTCTGCTTTTGAAATATCTATAAGCCTACAGGAGCAGCAACAGCAGCAACATCTCAGTATGCATGCAGCTACACAGGCAAAGTCTTTTCTGCATGCTGATGTGCTGGCCTGTGGGCTCACCTGCCTCACAGCTGCACAGCGTTGCTGTTTATCAAAACACACATGCACAAAATCAGATTAAAGGGACATGGAGTATGTTGCAGTGGAGGTTTTGAATTGGGGTCAAACCTGTGGACGGTTTCTTAAAGAGCCAGCAAGTAGTAGTGTATAAATGAAACAGCAAATGTCAATAAATCCATCAAACTAAATGCCAGGCACATGCTAAGGAAATGTCATTGGGTGTTGGGATTGCTATGCGGAGGGGGTGAGGCTGCAGCACGTGTCACCTGCTTAGAAAGGCGGAAAGATGGCAGTTCAGGAGGTGGTGTGTGGAGCTATGGACAGGCGACAAATTAAAGGAAAAACCTAAACAAAGACACTTAACACATGGAAGTTTCATACACTGCATGATACAATTACACAATTAACATCCTACCACGTTTTGTGACATGTAGACAAATGCTGAGAAGGCCCAGCTGAAATCAACTGTGCCCCCTAGTTACAGATGCTACACATGTCAAACCAGTGGCAGATTTACAACTCAAAATTCATGGTCATTGTTGAAACAATAGGTCCTTGACTTCAGACATAAATAGACAAAAGCAGCTTATCATTCATTCATTCATTAGCTCTCCTTGTCATCTTGGTGAACTTCCCTAAATCCAATAAAGAGCAGGACAGAGTCACTAATGTCACCTTGAAACTGTAGCGATTTCTAGCATCCACACTTTGGATGTGTCAGTCCTGAACAGGGCTTTGTCTAATGCAACCTTAAAGGGGACATAGCATGAAAAATTCTAGGTCTATATTTATATTCTGGGGCTCTACTGGAATATCTTTGCATGATTTAAAGTTAAAAAAACTCCTTATTCATCTTACTGGCTCGTTATGCAGCCCCTCAGTTCAGCCTCTGTCTGAAACAGGCTGTTTTACCTCCTGTGTCTTTAAGGCCAATGAGCCCATTCTGTTCTGATTGGTTAGCTTCAGACCGCTCCGGAGGCTACATAAACAAACAATAGTAGGAGGCTTTCACTTCTTGTTCTTGTTCTTTACTCAAAATGTCAACTTCTCAAATACACCGCAATACAAGTTGGGGCCAAAATCTGATCTGAAATATACAAGTAGACAATGTAAACAACCGGACGGCCGTTTGTCAAATAATCTGATGTCATCACGAGGAGGAAGTAGAGGTAACTTTTCAAATGGAGAGTTCAGAGCAGATTGAAGCCCTGGCTTTTGGCTTTCAGGGAGCATGTTTTACAGATGTTCACTTCATGTTTGGGAACTTTAACCATGTTTAACATCTGACATCATAACAGTACATAAATGAAAGAAAGTCACAAAAAGGATGTTATGTGCCCTTTAAACTCCACATAATATTGTAGTTGGTTTGTAATATTCTGACTTTTCGCCTTGGAAGTAATGCTAAGTCAATACAGAAGGTGTCTAGTTAGCCATGCTAGTGTTGGGAGCTTGAGTTTAATTCATTCCTTACTCCCTTTGCACATGTATCCTTGATTTTGGAAAGGTGTTTAAAAAAAAAGCCTCCAAACTCTTTGAAAACCAACTATCCTTCCACATGTGGAGAAAAAACAAATTTTACACATTTCTATCCTGATGGGAGTTCCAGGTTGACAATGCCCCCATCTACAGGGCATAAGGGGTCACTGTTCACACTGTTCAACACTATGCTGAGGCACTGTTGCTTTTGTCTTTAATTTCTCACCAATCTGCAACACTCTGAATACTAAAGTGCTGCAGCTTTACCGCAGAGGCTTACACAGTTGGATCTGGTTCATGTATTGAGTTGACCGTTTCACACTTCACACCCCTTTGTTTGCAGCTAACACCTCCCTGTCCTCTGCAATTTTATCAGGTGTCACACTGCTCAAGTCCCCGAGCAACACAACTGCTATTTCATTAACTGGCATTAGACATCCTGTCTATAAATAAAAATGGATTGCACCACCCAAATACTCACACACACTATTTTTGGCTGGACCACAGGGACCAGCCCTATAAACGCGAATGTCTGTCCCTGACTGATTGAGTGAGTGATTGGTGGACTGAGAGATGAATCACTCGCCTTGGCCGGGTGTCGCCACGTATCACCACTTCCTGTATCCGTCGTTACCCGGTCCAGCCATATACTAGTTTTGAGCTTGTTTCTTCACTAGTAGTTTTGTCAGCAGTGCGTAATTTCACTCAGCCTCCTCTCTTCTCGAACAGGAGAGAAATGTTTGTATGTGTGTGCAACCTTCAGTGTAAGTCACTGCACTAAATAAGTATGTGCACCTCCCTCCACCTGCATCAGTAGCCCCTTTCATATGATGCAAACTGACACCTTGCAGGTAGCGATTTTAATATTAAAAGCGCGGGTGTGTGTGTAGGCGTATGCACACGTGGCTCTTGAGTGCGTGTGTGGCTATTACCAGGAATAAATCCTTCGCTGAGATGCTTGAGTCTTGCTCCATCACTAACTTTGATGTCTATGTGGGCTGTCAGAGCAGCCGCATGGTTCACTATGAACGTGGATAAATGTTTACAGTCAATTCCAGCTAGGCTACATTTTTATTTTTTGCATGTGAGCAAGTGAGCCAAAGAGGGAGAGCAAGTCAGAGATAGGAGGATCATAACTGCTATGACTCTAGGCATGTACATTTACATTTTAAAAAAACCCCAAACCCCTCGGGAATTGAGGTCATTTAGAGTGCTGTGAAAATATAAAACATTCATGTGCAAGCACTGACCCACCAGCTATGTAGCTGAGTTGGTGAGCAGAGCTTACATGCATCAGCAATGACATTTCAGGGATTACACACACAAATAGGCTGTTGAGGCATGTCAGTTTTTCATGTATTTCAGTGGACTAGCTGGTTTGCAATTTAGATAAACGCTGTTGTGATGGCGCCTTGTTTAGGTCTATTTTTACTGACTTATATGCTCCTTAAAGTTTGGCATTTGGGGAAATAAGCTTAGGTTATTTGCTTTCTTGTTAGTTAAATGAGAAGATGACATTGTCATGTACGCTAAATATGAAGCTGCAGCCGGTTAGCTTAACAGTACAAAATACACCTAGCTCTAAAACTCACTACTTAACTGTTTCGTCTCTGCTGGTTTTTGTTAACAAGATATGTTAATTATCAAGCTTTAGAGGTGCTGGTAGGCTGATTTTGTTACCTTTGGACAGAGTCAGACTAGCTGTTTCCCCCCCTTTTCCCAGGCTTTATGCTAAGCTAAGCTAACCCCTCCTGGCCGTAGCTTCTCATCAAACTCCTAGCAAGAAAGCGAATAAGCGTTGAACTATTTCCTTAAGGTCTGGCATTGTTGATGTACTGTTTATATGTATTCCTCAGGGTTTTTTCTGTTGCTAGGTAAAGCGAGCAAATAAAGCAGTTAAGGCTGATGGCAGGGAAAAGCCTATTAGAAATCGATCCTTGATGTGGAAAAAAAAGTGGAGACTGGTGAGGTCAGCACAGCCAGACGTTCTCCATCTGGCTTTCTAGGGCTGCTTTCTAACACTAAATGATTAGCAGAAAGTGTCAGCGCTTGTTGTGACAGAGTGCAAGCAGTTGACATCCCACTGTGTATGTCGAGTGCCTGTAGTTCCTGCTAAACCTACATCTCCAGGGCAATTTATCTATTAAAAAAAAAAAAAAAAGCCACTTCTGTGAATTCTTACACTGATTATATCTTGAAGAGACAAGCAAGTCTGTGTTTGACTTTGTTTTGAAACAACAACAAGTCGACTTAAAAATGTCTCAGGGGTTCAACTTCCCTTTGACACCAGGATCTGTGGACTGTGTTGTGCAGAGAGGGAGCCGGATAGAAGAGCAGCACAGTCAAAGGATTAACATTAGTGCTAGTGGCTAAAGCACTGCCCACAGGTCAGATTAACAGAATGTAAAGCTTGCACCCCTTACACCGCACTTTGAAGTGGGGCTTACATCCTCAGCTTTATCCCGTCAGGAAGTGGAGTCAATGGTGAAAGGAAGCCTCATTTTAGATTTTTTTTTATTTCTTTCCATTTGGCATGTCGGTTTGCTGGGGAGGAGGACGAGAAACGAAGGGTCACAGCATTAAGTAGGAGCTGGCAGTGACTCCAGCTGTCACTGAGAGTAGCCAAGTGTTAGCTGAGGGTAGGAAAGTTATCCCTGGGTTAAACAGTATCTGCCTGTCCCCATATGCCCTGTGTGTTCAAGTGATGATCCATTGCAGAACACCTTTAGAAAAAAAATGTAATACTCAACACCTTTGAAGGACCTCCTCAGACACACAAGTGTGCCAGTTCTTACTTTAACCTATAGGTTGTACTTCGGTTAGAAATAAGAAGCAGGTGTGATGATTTTCTATCCTGAACAGTGCTTTTCAATTAAAATCAGCCTCTATTCCCTTCATCATGAGTAGGAGTTTAACCAAAAACGCTAACATGCATTGGTATTAATTCATCATTTTTCTTTTTTTTTGCTGAAATTATCTTTAAAATGTTGTTTATGCTTCATCTTATGTTTTCATATTACTCAGTTGTTTAGCATTTTTAAAGATCTTTATTGGATTTGACTTTAAAAATGTACAAATACAGTATATTAAGCAATAAAGTGCAACCAGCGCCAAAGTGCAAACATCCATAAAGTGCATAGAGTTGATCCTGTAAAAAGTTCGGTTCACAAACCTGCAAGTGCCTGTTTGATTACTGCGTTGCTGTTGGTTACAGTCTGCTGTATTACCGTGGCACATCTTGTTTTCCATCATTTTAAACCCACACCAGCTATAATTATTTGTATCAGTTCTGTATGTTTAGATGGCAGTTTATCTTCCATTATGCAATACATGACAGATTTATACCATAAATCAAAATGTACACCGAGTCCTTTCAATACATCCCAGACTTCCTGAGCTCTCTAACAGTCCACTAGAAGATGCTGCTGTGTCTTATCATCATCGCAGTAAATCACTGGACGTTCTTTTGTTGTGACATAACAACTCCAAGACACAACAGCTCTAACAGGGAGTCTTCCTGCAGATATCAACCACCGGACATCTCTAATGCTCTCTGACAGATTCTTATTTTTTAGATTTTTTATCACCTCTGTGCTTTCATTAAAAGTTAAGTTAGACAGTTATAAATTCAGTTGCTTAGCCAGGGCCCCTAACTAGAATTGACAGAATAAATGTGGGCCTATTTCTTTGTAAAAATAATCTACTAAGACACATGTCATATGCAGTTCAATTCCAACAGCTGACCTCTGTTGCATGGCATACCCTCTCTCTCTCTCTCTCTCTCTCTCTCTGTTGTTTCCTGTCATCTCTCAACTGTCACTATCTAATAAATTCATAAAATGCCCCAAAGCATATGTTACTTGCTTTTTCATAGCATTGATTTAAGATTATTTTATACAACACACTGTTGCAAAGGTTGAGAATATACATCTAAGCTGAAGTATACTGTCTTTTTGTCTAATGCAGAATAATTGTACCTGAAACCACCAGGTGCTGTGTGTATATTTAAGGCTGTATCTGATACTTGTTAAAGTTGCCTTGAAAAAGGCTATAGCGGTCTCAGATGTGGGCATTATTCTAAAAGTAAAAATATGAATTGAAGTTTGGGGAAATGATGAGTTTATAATACTTTCATTGATTAAACTTTCATAAACCAAACTGTTTGTTGTTTAGCCTAATGTGCTTGAAAGATACTATCCATGCATCCATTAAAGAAATAACTCTATCAAAATATGAATCATTTTGACAAAAAGAGAGGATTTCAACAAAAAGCATCCACAGCTGCAGCAGCAGCAGATAAAAGCTACTATAAGAGAGAAGCAGGAGAATCTTCTTCCTCATAAGGCTGATTTATTATGTGCATAATGTTACACGTAACCATATTGAGCTCAAATGCACAGAGCTATAAGGACTTTACTGTATATGTGGTCGCCGGTCACATATGGTGAGACGATATCTAATTTTAGTTTGGCAGTGTGGATATCAGCTGTAGATACCCACACTGCTGCAGTCGTCGACATGTTGCTGCATGAGTTTCACCAAACTCTACGCATTTAAGATGGCATTTTAACAATCATCAAGCTCGGAGATGGAAGAATTTTAGATTCTGACACTAAAACTGTGAGCTAATTGTTTTGATCCTGCAAAATTCCTCCCATGTTAGGTTAGTCTGAGAGGCGTCTAAATGTTCACCTTAATGTAGCAGCACCAGACTGTGATAACCAGACACACAATGGATTTATGTTGAGGAGATAATCAGACATCATGACCCTGCGCCGAGACAGCTGTGGCATATAAAAGGACTGTGATGGAACTGATATGAATTCCTCCTGACTCTCGGCCGACCCCAAGGCTCGATTTTCACATCCCAATCCCGATCCAGATGACACAATGTAATAAACGCCCATCCCTCAAAAATCCCTGTTTGATGTCAGCTTCTACTCTGAGGTTATTGGAAAGTAATGCGTGTTAAATTTGTCCCGAGATTGATGTCATTTCGAGGACATTTAGGTACAGCTCAGTGAAATAACGATGATGAAACTGAAAAAGAGCCAACATAAAGCCTCAGCGGGCTAATACTGAGGATGTGCTGTTGTGAAACAAATTATTTTTGAATAGTGCATCTTTTTGGGAATTCACATCATCACAAAAGACTAATTATGCATTGTGTTATGCCTGTGAAAATGTGTTTTGGAAAGTCAGTTACACTAATGACAAAATGCAGAGGTTATATTGCTTTTTCATGATGGTATGGGTGTCTTTACGCACAGTCAAACCGAGTCACAGGACTCGCAGTATGTGGGACTTTTTCATCAATATTTTAGAAAAAGAAAACCTTTGTATTAAAGCAGTAAACAGCAGAACTGAGGCTCTATGTTGTAAGAAGAGACAAAAGTTGGACACGCTCCAGTGGCAGTGAATTTGAAATGAACCCTGCAGACGACTAATGTAATGTTTGTCTGAACTGTCTGAACATTCAAGTGAACTTTGTTTTACTGAAGTAGTACACGGGAGAATGAAGCCAGATCTCCATGAAATTACCCAGCTTACTGTTCCCACTGTCAGGTTTACACTCAGTGACATTTAAGCAGAATTACAGAAGCATTTACATCATGTCAGTAGATGACACATTTCATGGTTGATATTTTTGAATAGGGTAAAATGGAAAATTTGACAGTCCTACTGAAGTGGAAGTTACTGATTGTGTGCTCACATGGAAGTAACAGTTCCTTTAAAATATAGTCACAGTGGGCTGGTGGCTTAGGGGTCGGCAGAGGAGACTCTCCCACCAAATAGGCACCAAATGATGCAAAAAAAAACCCTCTAAATGCTTTATGACTACATAAGGGTGAGAAGGCGTTCTTCAAAATAGATTTTTTAAATTGGAAAACTAATCATAGTAATAATAATAATTACTCAGTGACAGTAACTGAAGAACATATATTCTCTCACTTATGTTCAGTTTTCCCAAATTGGGAGGAAAAGCTGTGTGAGGATTTATTGAAACATTGATGTTTCTTCAGTTTCTTGGAGGGAAAAAGGGTAAAAGTACTACAAAAGGAGACATGGTGCTTTGAGAACAGGGGTATTACAACATCTCAACATCAGCTCTGATAAAACAAACTCCACCCAACCCTTCACTCTACAGACAGCTACCAACTCTTGTAATCTGTCTTCTTTATCCTAGGATAGCCCACACATCCATTGCTATGTTAATGTTTACAGTCACCGTGTAGCATCTGTTAGTGCCAATTATGCGTGTTGTGTCTTTTTCTTTTGTGTTCCAACATGTAAATGCGAAATAAGACATCATCTATAATGCCTTGAAATCATTGCAAATGTTCTTTTCACAGTTATTTTACATTTATCATCAGGATCCAAGCTTTGGGTTTATGTAAGCAGTTAGCATATTTAGCATAGCCTCTTTGCCCACAAACAAGAAAACATGGCTGTTTGTACGACATAAAACCTACCAAGTGTAATTTATCCTTTACTAATGATCTTTTTCTCTCTTTTTCCCTTCCATGCTGTCCGTGTGATCGCCGCATCTTTTCACATGTCTCCTGCTTACATCGTTAGGTAAGACAAACCTGAGACGCCACTAAGCATTGCTTAGCTGTGCTGCTGCTGTGGGTATGGATCGTGACAAAGGCTGACATGTTTATGTAAAGAATTTCCCTCTGCAGTAGAACATATGAGTCGGTAGCTTATTGGTGGAACTTCTGCTTCTGCTTCATTTTTTTTTTTAAGCAGAGATATGCTTGATGAGTCAAAGATGTTCTTGTGTTGTTGTTTCTCGAGACATTGTCATCAGGGTCTTGAGGGTTGTTTTTTTTTTTTTAGATATAAGAAACATAAAAAGGAGGGAAAACAACAACAGATGATGCAGCTGAGATAAGAAAGAAGTTTAAAGGAGCTTCTAAAATAAAATTGACCTCAAAAGAAATCAAGATGATGAACCAAAAACTGCACTGACCTGAATTTCAGTCGATATCTCAATGCAGTAACCAGCAAAGCAAAATTAGGGCTACATGCAGGCTAAATAGCCTTTTAATAATTTACAGTTTGTTCTGCTGTTGGCTGCATTGATAAGCTGCCTGCTTAACATATTGAGATCACAATTAAGTGAAAATCGGATTCACACTTCATTCTGGATTTACAAACCCTACAAAGAGTTCCCGTGCATGGCTTGGAGGTATAACACAGAAGCAGACGTGAGCTAAACATCCTTCCAAAACAGGAAATCTTCAGAGCGTACAGCTAAACTCAATCCAAAATGGCTGGGCGTTGGCACTGACGGGAGCTGTAGTTCAAGTGGAAGTTTCAGACGCGCCGCCCCCGGCAATGTCACAACCCACATAACTACACACTCTGCTCGTCAAAACAGCACAGCAGCCCTTCAAAGAGTTCATTTTTTTTTGTCACCTTAGGCATCAGGAGCTCCGTTCTGCACTGGTATTTGCGTCGCGTCACGTCACAGGGAGAGTGGCTTAATACTCCACTGCTGGAAAGTCTGCATGTGTGTGGGTTTGTTTACTCAGAACAAAAGATTTAGTGTTTGTGCTTTCATACTGTCTCTGTATCATCTGTTTCCTGCTTGTGGTGTAATATCCTGCCACAAATTTGATTAGACGTCTCAAAAACAAAACAAAACAAAACAAAACAAAAAAAAAAAAAGTCTGAGATCATCCACAAGTCAAGTGCATCGCCTGAAGACTCAAACTGTGAATCAGTGATGTTTGTGCTGCAGTTGTGTGTGTGTGTGTGTGAGAGAGAGAGCTTTCTTATTTTATCCTTGTAGAAAAGACTCATGTCCAAGATGAGAAAAGCTGTTAAAAAAAAAAAAAATGTTTTCTTGGTCAACACTTTGAAATCGGCTGATTCGCGCTCGGGTTCAGAATTAAGGTGGATTTAAGGTTATGGGAGTTTAGGGTTTGTTCGTGTAATAGCATTAAGCCTGAGCGTAGGGGTTAATGAACAAGTGTAAGTCAGAGGGATGCTCCCAAACAAAACGTGCGTGTCTTTTGTGCGTGCACGTGTGTGTGTGTGTGTGTGTGTTCGAGCCCTTAATCCTTTAACGGGATTACAAACGGCATTGTCCTTTGTTCACTTGTTCCTTTCCACCCACGTTATGCTGGTAGCGGAGATGTCAGAGCCCACATTTAGGATTACAATGTAATGGGCTCTCAATAGGCTGGGTGAGAGGGAAGCCTGCTAGTTAGATTATTTTACCATCTTCCCTTAAGCCATTTCAATTATGTAACACAGCCTGAGGTGTGGATGTATATTGTCATTGCTTGTTTGACACAGCTGCACTTTTCGTGATTGTTTATTCAGATTTAACTGATGTTGTGCTTATTAGTGAACTTCAGAGGGTTTTTACCAATGGACAGATCCAGGCTAGCTGTGTCCCCTTTGCTTTCCCTCTTTATGCTAAGCTAAGCTAACCACTATAGCTTCAATTATGAGAGTGGTATCAATCCTAAAGGGAATATACGCCCCTTTTTCCAAAATGTCAATCCATGACCTTCAGCAGGTTTATGCAGCAGAAATGAGGTGAAGTGGTGAGAGTCGGTGGTGTCAGCTGTAGAGAAGTCTTTCCCACGAGTGTTTAGCAGCTAAGCATCGCTGAGTTCTTGTATCTCTTCATTCTTCAGAAGAGAGCACATAGCCGCCCCACCAGCCGGGAGGGGCTAAAACTCCATGTGGAGCTGCGTGGGATCCATTAAAATATTCTCAGCTTTCTTTGCTGGCCTTCACCGACACACTCAACCGCTCCGGTGGCCTTGCTGCTGTTATTTAAAGTAACAGGATTGTAGTGGGTGGTGCTTTCCTTACCAAGCCACTGACAATACAGCTCGTTAAATGACTCCCAGCAAATGACGACGTGCGAGCACAGCTGTCCGCGTTTATCCCTGTCACCGGGCTGTGTTTGTAGGGGTGCGGTGGCTTTTTCTCGCTGTGAATTGAACCAGCGTCACATGCGGGCCTACATAAAGAAACGCCGCCACTTCAATCTGTGTGTCCTCGTGTTATTAAAAACCAGCAGTTTAACATGTTTTAGCCCATTAACTACAAATTGCATAGACCTTACTTTACTGTCTCCCACTCTCCAAAACATGGTAAAGGCAAGTTGCAGATGGATTTCCTACCTTGAAGGCATTTGCCTGTTGAAATAAATGAGAACCAGCAGCTGTCTAAGGTAGAAAAACAATTTCCAAAATGAATGGTGTGCTTTAAAAACACAGTTTTCATGTAGTATAAGAATATTGACTTAATAATAGGGTAAAACCACCATTACTGTTCTTTACGCTCTGGTGATAAGGGTGCTAGGTGTACAGTATATATCTTATTTTCTTGCATGCATGTTGCAATCATCTTGGTACACTGCCAGTCATGTTTTTCCTTGGTCCACAGTGGATAGCTGTACTTCACAAGCACAGAAAATAATGGCTATGCACATACACACAACGTTGTCAGAGGAATAAGTGTCAAGTGGCCACTTAGCTGGTCTCTAGATGCAGTTAGATGGAGGGAAAGAGGCAGGTGAGAGCTGCACCGGTGGGGTAATGATAACCTGGTGTTGCATCCAAAGTCAACAACTGGAATAGTGGTGGGAGAGCCCAAATTATCCCCAGGGGGACAGCTCTGTGTGGATCCATCAGCGCGTACGTACATATGTGATCGACATCCGAGCTTGAAGGTGGTGTTTTTGTTAGCATATCGACTGAGGAGCTAAAAGTGGATGAAGGCAGTCTGAGCTCATCCAATAATGCACAGCGGCTTATGGAGACATGGATTTTTCAGTAGATCAAAAGATCTAAAAGGCAAGGTCAATACCGCTAAAGGCACAATCTGGGATCCATGTGTGAACACAGAATGACATCTAAATCTGGTATTAAACGCCAGCTGAAATTTGTACTCTTCTCACTTTTTGTGTGGTGATGAAACTGCAGCTTTTGCCACTGAGAAAGTGGAAGCTGGTAAGTTGGGATAACTAGCTCCCACTCAGTGGGCGGAAGCTAATTAGCCTAGCTTGCCAACACTAGCACGGATTCCCACTAAATGTTCATTTTGATTCATGTTAAAACTCATAGCAACTAGTAGTGCAACCTCAGCGCTTTAAACATGCATTTGTTTACATCAGTAATGTTTCGAAACACAAGCAAACGCACCAAATTCTGATCTTCTATATGTCAAAATGTGAATTTACTTGTAATTTTGAATTTAATATATACTGATTCCACTTTTTATTCCACTTCTTTCTGACCACAGAATTAAACAAAGTGCCCTCCTCCTGTTTTCTGTCAAATTTACCACAAGATTAAAAATTAGGACACACAACAATGTGATGATGGGTAGTAGATGGTACTTATTCTTACCTCCCTGCACAAGTGCATCATGTACATAATTGTTTTGTTTGTCTATTTTTCCCTCCTCTGCTCATCACGCCTGCTGCGTCCTACTTTTAGCCTACTTCACACCACAGTGAAAACAATCTCCTTGAAAATCTCTGCAGTGTCGGGGGGTGGGGGGGTGGGGGGGGACGATGGGGGAAGAAAAGGAAAAAAAAAAAGTAGACTGCATCTTCTGTCAATTAGTGTGTTTCCACCATGTGTGATACTCAGTTATTCTGTTTGTGAGTTGCAGCATGGAAATGTCACATCCTGCCTGTAGTAATCCAGTTAGGCATCAGGATGGCCTTGTGGTGGCGGCTCAAGCCTTTTGTGAATGTCAATCAATAATGTATTACATTAAAAGAAACCCACATTCCCATAACAAACCGAACTTGAATATGTTGATCCATACACTGAGGTATGTACGCACTTAATCATTACCCTTGGGTTTTGTGGCCTCTGCATGCTCTGTTATCAACTGTAATATCCATTCGCAGTCATTTTATTCAACATTTGTGTATGTGATGGACTTTAATGATGCACATCAACAGCTCATTCTGAATTCAATTTTAATTTGTTTACATATCACTTGTGTGATACGAACTATTAGCCAGAATACTGTATACATAGGAAACCAATGAAGCAGCAGCACCCTCTTGTTTCTCAGTACTGGTAATAGAAATCGATTCAGTCACACCAACATCCAAGTGCAGAGACAGTAAAAATGTAGCCCTCAAATGAATAAATGCAAGGGTTTTTATACATGTATTTAAGAGTAACTTTACACCAAGCTGAAAAGCTTGTCGTTTATTGAGCCGTGCCTAACAATCATGTCACGGTGTACTGACCACACACTGAGTACACATCAGCATCACTGCAACAAGCTGAGAACCACAGAAAATCAGCAAAAGCCTTTTTTTTTTTTTTTTAGATTTTCTTGTGTTGTTAAGCTACTTTTTCTGCCCACAGGGCACCAGCACTATGCAGTATGTTCACATACTACTAGTACTATGAAAAGATACAAGGATTTTAACATGTAATATACACTTTGATAGATTAGACTCTCATCTTTTAGGTCATTGCGATTGTGATTTCTAAAACAGCACCCTGTCGTAAAAATAGTCCAGATACAATTAACAGCAGAGTACACAGCTGATGTCTTTGTACTGTAATGTATTAAATGCTTGAAAAAAGTGATGTCTTGCAAACTGTTCAAGATTAAAGACAATATCAAGCTGACCATCATGCTTCATGTGTTTCATAGAGATACTGTAATGATGGACGTAATTGTTTTTCTCCACTTATTTGCCCACCTGCACAAGAAGGTCAGAGGTCAGGGTCAATCAGAAAAAAAATCTCTCTCTGTGGATTTAGTGTTTTGTAGAGTAAATTATCCCCAGACTGTCCCCGTGATGAAATGGAGACGGCGGCCGAGAGAGAAACCAAACAGGGAGATTGATGAGTTATTTGGTCAACACGGCGACATGTGAAGAGGTGTAAAGTAAGAAATGTGTGTGTGTGTGTGTGCATGTGGCGGAAAAAGAGGGGGAGGCTGTTGTTCTTAACTGAGACAAACTGGAGCTATTAGAGGGCCTATTGTTGCCCGGCTGGCCCCTGAAAGAACAGCTTGTCCTAGCACTTATTCACTGAATAGATGTGGCCGGCACTCCTGGCTATCTTGGCTGATCGTGCAGATCAATCTGGCCGAGGGAACTCGCAGCAGCTGTACTGGAAGGTGTATGTGTTCTTTGTGTGTATGTGAGCACGCTGAATGATTGGTTGTGTCTTTACCCATGTAGGTACATAGCTTTAAAATCAAATCTATTGTAATTTAAATCAGGAAAGTGGTAGATTTTTCCACACAGTGACAACAGACTGATTCAAGCCTAACCTCGAGGATAGTTCTGGTTTATTAAAAACTTTTATCTCATTTTTGTGGGGGTTTTATTGATTATGATAAAATTCTACTCACAAAGTTATTTGCTGAGATCCGTGAAAGTAGCAACACTGCTAGAAAGCAATTTTAGGTGCACTCACTTTCACTTTTTACCTCCAAATAAATGTAGAGTTGGAGAAAAATGGAGCAACAGACAGGATACGGCGTAGCTTAAAATGTACACCTTCACCGAGCAGGTGTAAGTCCTTTCTTATTAGCTGTTGTCATGTTGGAAGGGTTAGAAAGACAGATTGTGGGCCTGGAGTTACATTTTCTTTGATATTTGATATTTTGCTCCACAGTTACATGGACGAGGGCACATGTGTGCTATTATACTGTGAGAGTAACTGCTTTGAACACTTGATTGCTTGTAACATAAACTTGTAACTACTTCAGCAGAATCTTTTCACCAAGACAGAAGTTTTTCCACAGACTTTTGTTGGTGTATTTATTATTTATGACCATATTTGTGTGTGATACACCCATCTTCACCTTAGTAAGAAATATCAAAGTACAACAGAAGCGGTTGATAGATGTGTATTGAATTTAATGTTGTAGGACTCTTCTGTCAGTAGATAGTGATGTTTTTTTTCTCTCCTATTTTATCTGAATGATGCATAAGATGAAATGGAACCTTCTACGGCAATTATTTGTTTTGATTGCGGTCGAGTAAAGATGGCGCAAACGAGCAAAGTGGCAAGTTAAGTGTGAAACTAACTAGTGACAACATAGCGGTTAGTATTTACTTTACACTCAAGCTTATATTAGCTGGCGCAACAGGCTGCATCTGTTCACCTTATTCTCCTCAGTCTAGTATCAGCATGCTAACTCTCTCTCTCTCTCTCTCTTACACACACACACACACACAGGGACACCCACATTTCTAGCTATCCACCTGCACTCGTTGCACAACTTCAAAGATGACTGATTTAACTAGTGCTATCTCCCACTCCAATAAACAGCTTCCAAAGCGACTTTGAAGTCGCATCAATCTTCCTTTTGCATCTGTCAAACTTCTCTAACATCCACTTTCCAACCAACCAGCCCATCAAGGGGAAATCAAAGCGCCTTCAGGCGTTTGACACGCTGTAAATAGGCCGGTGCGGATAAGCTGTGGCGCGAATGAGCTCTGAATGGGATGAGTCTATTTGCTGGCTCATAACCATGCAGTTTCATATCCCCCACAGACCATATAACACGGACCTACTAATGGTCCTCTCATCATTTCAAATTCAACTCACAGGGTTTTTATCACCCCTGCCTTAATTTGTGTATGCATAATTGAAAGGAAATTAGATTTATGGGAACCCCCACGTACAGTAGTGAAAGCCTGCAGTCTCTGTATCTCTGTCTCCTGCTCAAACACTCTCTCAAACACACACACACGCACACACACTGACCTTGTTGCCGCTTTTATTTACTGCACAATGACTGCAATTTCCAGAGTGTAATTAGAGCTGTTATAGCCTGGCCTTTGGTCTCAGTCATTTAGAGGTGAGTACACTATCAGTCCTTCCGCCTTTCGCCCCACAAGTCACAGAGTTTTCCTCCCCCGCTTCTCCTCTCCCCTCGACTGAGGCCTAGAAGCTCACACTTCTCCTTTTTGAAGTCAAAAGAGAGGACGATTCTCTCCACTCATTTTCATTTGGGCTACTTAATTAATAATTTCCCCCGCATTTTCAGCTGAACACCCACAAATTGTCCCGGTCAGACCCCGAAGACAAAGGGATTTTGTGTTAATTAAGCATACAGCAATTCATTTAGACACCATTCCCTTCCTCCCACACATCCACTAACAGCAACTCTGCAGCTGTCCCTCATTGCTTTAATTTGTGTGTTCGTTTTTCTTCCTTTGTCTTTGTGCTGCCTCTGCCTTTCGCTGAAGAAAGCACTGTACCTCGGCTGTAATCCTATTCAAGCAAAAGGGGAGGAAGAATTCAACAACAGTGGCACCTTCTGCCATTTTCTTTCTGCAGCTATGAAAACGTTTAGCGGGTTGTAGTGGGCCCACGGTGATGCTTTATTTCGAACTTCCAAAAATCCCGAATGCAGTAAAATCAAGCCTGTATTTACTGCATGTCTCTTGTCCCCTCTTTGATTATAGATTAGTTTTACTGCACTATATGAAAAATCCCATCTAATCCAGACCGCCTGTTCACAGCAACTTTTGCACTTAAAAAATTCATCGAGGAAGTGCTGTTGGCTCTATTTGCCTTCAATATAGTATATTAGAACCTATGGGCTTTTGATACTGAGCCTGTATTGATTTTTCCTCTTCCCACTCTGATACCATAAAGCCCATACATAACTCCTGAAGCCAGCCCATCAGCCAATTTAGGTCAATATATCTTCTCTTTCTCACTGTTGGCAGGGAGATCTTCCCGAGCCGTGTTTTATAATACATTGATGTATCAGCTGGGTGTCTCAGACTGGAGCTGATGGACGATAGTGACCTTTCTCTCCTGATAGCCAGCGATGACCACTGTACATCAGCTGGCCACGATCAATACACCCATGAAGAGGCCCCGAGACACACACACACACACACACACACACAGACATGCAGGTGCAGCAAGGTAGAGATGCACACGCCTGGATAAATCAAGCGAGAAAACAACACTACCCGTCAGAACTTTTAAACAGCACATGCAGCGCACATTTTCAGTGCCATAACCAGTCATGCCTGGTTAACAGCAACTGTAATAAGCATCAGTTCAGGCAGTAAAAAGTCGTTTTTATGATCTTGTGCAAGAAGAGCAAAATGTATACATCAGCCAGGCATGGAGAGGTGTTTTCATAATTCACTTCTAATCAATTGTCCTGTGTATCATTAAAATCACTGAAGGCTTTTATCTAATGTTGCCTGAAAAATAAATAAAAAGACATATTAGTGCCTCAGTGTCACAGCCTATTACACTGTATGACACTGAGAGAAACATGCTGTTTTTTCCCTGACCCAAGGAAGCAACCGCAGACTGAGTTATGCTGTGAAACAAAGGCAGATCTTTGTGGTGGTCTCGCCATCGCCATGGCAACACACATAACCAATTTCAATAGACATGAGACTTCATTAGTTCTGGGCAAAAGGCTGCGCTGATGGACTGTGTAACCGTGCTTCTTTTTCCCCCCTGAAATTAGATAAAACAAGTGAATAAATTCATATGCTAATTGTAAGGGTGGAACAGGAAGGAGAGAGGGGAGCAAAAAAAAAAAAGGTGAAAATTACAGTGGTCTTTTTTTTTTTTTCTGGCTTGCACCGCTCCATTGTGTATCTGTCAGCAGGAAGTGAGGTGTGTGCGCTGGTGCAGTGAGGGAGCCTCCAGTAGCCTGACAAGCTTATCTTTATCACCTGTCACTCTGACATTAGGTGTCTCTGCTCAGCCCCGAATCCTCCCTGCTCCCCTCGCTGTGACTAAAACACCCTGCATCTCTCCATCTCTGTCTCATACCTGTATGTATAGTGTCTCAGGCGTCCACATAGTGCTTTGTCATAGTGGTTTGTGTGTTACACCTCGTGTAAGCATCCGTGATACAAAGGCTAATTCTTGTTTTTCATCATATGGACAATCAGTGTTTAAGCCAATATTGTGTTACATAATATTAAAATAATATGAAAATTGGTATCAGACATATTATTTTAGAGATCAAAGAGGGAGCGACTGTAGCTGTGATACAAAATTTCTGATCATCTAATCAAAAGTGGCATGTTATTTAGTGGTGGCTGCTTAGGAGTTGTCCACTCATGGTAATAATGACAAACTGCCGGTAAGTCACACCTGATAATTAGAGCTGAAGATATCAAATATCATCTAAATTAATCCTGTTTACAGCTCTCAGTCTCCCTTTTGGCTGCTGAGCTAATATTTGCTAATGTTACAGTTTCACAGACTAACAGGACATGCTGCTGCTCGGCTCTGAATGTCCAGAAATCTGGATTAAGGTGATTAAGATATCGGTTGGTGTGATGAGAGGTATAACCGAGGGATATGACTATTATTTCGTATTGGTTAGCGTCAGAGTCCTCGGGGGTGGTGTCACGTTTACAAGATGACAACCACCTTCATTTTGTAGTTTTGCTAAGTCATGACACAAATGTTCATGCAGCTGATAAAATTAAGCTTTGCCTTAGATTTAATGGGGGACAATTTATTGTCAGGACAGGTCATTGTTACAGTGGCACACTCTCGCTCAAACCCATCACTAGTGCAGAGTCGGTCTCATTTTTGCCCCTGACTCCCGTTTTTACTTATATTTGCACTTATTATCCAGTAGCAACCGCCAGCTGAGGATGCAGACAAAACAGCTCACACACCGAGGAGTGAGCAAACCCGCACTGAATGCAGTGCAGGCTAAATTGAATATTGATTATTGGGTAATCCATGTGCACCGTCTCAATATGAAATAGTGGTAAAGAGACAAAGCACACTGTACTCGCTGATCTTCTCCTCTGGCTATTTCACAAAGCTCCCCTCAGCAGTTATGCTTTGGAGTCCACTGTGACCGTAGCAATCGGATCACAGTCACATTACCAGACCACTCTAAGAAAGCCAATCATCACCATCAGGGTATGATGGCAAAATTGAGGTCATTTTTTAGAGAATCTATCATCTTTACTGGCACATCAAAGAGAAGATATTCTATAGTGCACGATGGTGGTTTTGGAAATCTAGCAGGGAGTAGTTAATGAAGCACATTACAGTAGAGAGATGACATGGATTTTGAGGGCTTGAAATTGGCACCACAGATGCTCATCAAGCAATCAGCACTATTTGGATGTAATTTTATGGTATTCCTTTCATTTTCTGAGCCATTTTGTTCATTTCATGGATTGTAGACGCGACTTTGAAGAGACTGTGGGAGAAAATGGCACATGGCACACAATAAACCGGGCCTCCAAATTCAAATGAGAGGAATGCATCACGGTTGGAAATGCTACTCTGAGTCATTTAGCAAATAATTGTGTGTAGCATATGAATGAGTGCACAAGTTTCAATTACCGCAAAAAACAGCAGTATTATTGTATTTATGAAGGACAATAGACAATGAGATAGCGAGTGAAATATAGACTGTTCTGTCTAGAAAAGCACTGTAGAGTTTAGTAGGTCTGAGCTGAATACTGTTTTCATATTCATAAACCATTTGTCCATTTCACAATCCATTTTAATTTTGGCCATACTAGGCACAGTCCTGCTGCACCATTGTGCATTCAGGGTTAATCTTACCGTATACTGTAATTGTCACTTCTAAAAAACTATATTTCTGTTTCGGCAGTATTCAGAGAATAATTATAATGTTCTTTCATTTTCTTTTACCCTTCACTGTGAAATTAGCATTACATCATATATATATATATATATATATATAAAAGCCCACATCAGCAATAACACTTGTGTTAATTTTGAAGTGGCACCAAGAGCCGTATTAGCTCTATGAGTGGACAAACAACACTTGCCAACTATACTTGTCATTGAAAAATCTAAACCTATTAATACTGGAAAAAGTTACCGCGCCATCAGTCATCTTGATTAAGTAGCTGTCAATTTCGGTAATGATAACAGTGGTTATCTGTCATTGGATTGAAGCCACCTAAACTTTATGTTGTTGAAGTTGGAAATGATACTTCTTCTCGAAAGTTTGCATTTGCAGGATTTTTCAGAATCAAGACATTAAAGCAAGTTTACAACAACACAAGCCAAAACTTTTGTCAACCTAATTGTTAACAACTTACTGCTGTGTTGCATATTTCTATGCACTGCTACCTGCTGGTGTAGACTGATTATTCCTTCCCCCTGCTGATGTTAATATGTAACTAATCAGTCTTGGCAGGTTAGGCAGAGCAGTCAATTAAATAAAGCAACACATGTGATCAAAAGGCTAGCTGTCAAGAAAATGTAAGGCGGCTTGTATCACCTGATAGATAAACATATTTATCATGACAGTGTAGTTGAGCTTTTGGCTTAGTTGAAATCAAGTTTTTTTTTATGAGTATAGGCTAATATAACATGACAGGTGCAGTTATTAAAAAATAACGCATCATACGCCTTCCTTAGACTTTGCATCATGTGTTATTTTTCAATAACTGTACAACGTGGAGTTTATTATTAGGCTTATAGCATGGTGTGTTACTAACCAAAAATTACTGCTGTAATTATAGCAAAATCACATCAAAGACCAAAATAAACATTGAATTGATACTACTAATAAGTACTGTCGTCCTGTATGCTCTATTGAGCAGAGCTCCACTGGCTGACATCTTCCTTTATCACCATGAACATGGGCAACCTATCGCACATACACCGTCCTACTGCAGTAAATACTTACTAGCACAACAAATGTGTATTAATCCGCAGCTGAAAATAGTCCCCGACTAATTCGCTATTTACTCTGTTTGAATAATGTTTGCTAAAGAAACTACAGTGCCCAGGTCTTTTAGGAAATTAAGCAGCCTTTTTTAAAAATGAAACTATATATTTATATATTTATGTCTTCAATGAAATGAATGGTCTTGGGGCTCAGTGCCACAGACAGAGTAGGGAAGTCTGAAAGTATTGAGAAACAAACTGACCTGTTGTTGGTTATGGTCTTTTTACAGGATTTGCTGACTCTAAGAAAAATACAGAATAACACCAGCCTTATCCTGTAAAATAGAATTATTAATATTTTGGGGCATTCCACTTTTTAGATAGGCATTAGTCAAACATTGCTACTCTGACAATATTACTGCAGCAGACATAGTTTAACAATGTGGTTAAGTCTGAATATCATTGGCACTTTGCTCTTTTTTATGCTGTAAGACAATCCTGCATATTTCAGAGGTAATTGTAACAACAGTTGCAAAGAATAAAAATTCAGAGACACAAAAGGAATGAAAACATTTCTTCACTCATAGGTTTATTCGCCTAAAACTGCCACACAGTGCTATCACCATGAGTCTAAGGTTTATACAGTGTAATATAATGGATTTTCTGTATGTGGCAGCTTTAAACAAGAGTTCAACAAAGAAACAGTACATTTATTTGTCTTGTTTGAACCCTTTGCCCTTTTGTTGCTCTGCGCTACACTACACCAAAGATATAAGTATGCATGCAGTACATGCCATGCAAAACCACACATTCACAATTTGATTGCAGCAGAGTAAATATTTATATGGTGAATCCATTTCATTTGACTTTACACAGATGTCGAGTTGTTTGTTGGGATTTCTATGAACATTGTACCCTGCACTGTGAATCAGTAATAGGCTGTTTTTGTCATGTTGAGAGAAAAGCTTCACTATACATAGAAGTGACTGTATGCACTGCTCATTCAAGATGTGTAGTACCTTAAATCCTTTTCACACCCGTCAGAAACGTCTTTCTTCTCCTTAAAATGGAACAAATATCAGCACAGTCTTGCTATTTTCAGGTCTTCATTGAAGAAATCAATCTCATAAATAAACATTGACATTTGAACACTTTAATTAAATGAGTAAGTAGCTCGGGCCTGCTACTCCCTAAGGTTAGCATATCCCAAGACAGCAGAGTCATTTACAGCGATGGGACATATTGGGGCACTCCCCCCACCCCACCCCTGCCAAGTTTGTTTTCCAACAATGACAACAAACTGGAGCGTGATTCCAAAAATAGTTGATTTTCCAAAGCCGATGTCCACGGGCAATTTGCAGCTTTGCTTTCGGAACAAATTGCTGATTTAAAAAAATAGTTCATATACAAGGACTTTGAAGTACAAAATGGCTCTTATCAACTTTCGCCAGCTGTTTTAAAGACACCCGTTGCTCTGTGTGTGTGTGTGTGTGTGTGTGTTGCATTTAAGGTTTCTCGAAATTGCTTTTCATTCATGCAAATCCACATCATTGTGATTCAATGTGCATCAAAAGTGTATGTGCCCGAGAGACAAGTAGATTTATCGTCTAAACAAAGTCAGAGAGGGAAGTTGTGAGAGTTTTGCTCCTGTTTCTGAAGAAACATTTAATGGTTTAATGGGAGGGATATTAATATGAAGTTTAAGACTAATGGCAGTCTCATACTGGTGATAAATGTAAAATGGGTGAAACAATGATGAGGACAGCGGCGGAATTACCACCTGCTTCCACAGGATAGTTATCTAGCAGGCTAGGTCTTAGCTAGTTAGCTAACTAACTAACTAACTAGCTCAAAAAATTAGCAAATTTAGCAAACAAATAACAGTCGGGAGTCAGGACAGGCCCAAACCAATTATCATACGCAATTCCAGATGAATTTCAGCTTTTATGTTAGGTAAGCTAGTTAACGTTAGCTAGTTAACGTTAGCTAGTGCTAGTCTAATGAATGTTATCTATAACCGGCCCAGCCTAACTGGCTAGCATTAGATAATGTAGTTTTAATTTAGCCTCTAATTTCAAGGTGGTGCTCTTTGTCGACTCCCACACTATGTTATGGTTCTGTTCCAGTCTGGCTCTGTGTTTCTTAGCCGCCTTATCCACCAGTCCACCAGAGACCATCAGCTTTTTCCTCCCTGTGATGTTAAGTCTAGACTGAGTGGGAGGACAGATACTTTGAATATTAAGATGAGCTGACTGTTTAATCCTGCCTTGTGCTCTTATGTGCCATAGATGCCCTTTGTGTTTTGATCTGTTCTCTATCTATATATTCATGGATAGATTGAAGGGGAATCTGTAGGTGGACAGATAGACGGTGGATGTTCTGTAAATATCTAACATGATAAAATGATTCGACAGTATCAGTCTGTCAGATTTTGTTGTTCTTTATGCTGGTTTCACTTCTATGTTTAAAAGTTTAATATGTTATTGTGACATATTTAAGTGAGGATTTTGTTTCTGCGTTTTTGGTTCCTTCTGTGTTTTTTCTCCTGTGTCCCCGGCCTGCTTTTCCCTTCACATTTCCCTCCACACTTGCCCTGCATTAGTCTCGTTAGCCCTGCCCTACTCCCCGTGTCTTCCCCAGCCCATCAGCTCCTTTCCTGTTCTCCTATTCCACCTGCACCTCATTCCCTCGTCAGTTTAGTTTGTATTTAAGCCCTGGTTTTCAGTTTTAGTGTTGTCGGATCCTTTGTTCTGCTCTGTTTGTTCTGTTTCTGGTTTGCTCTGTTCTGCCAGCTTTACTTTGCCTGCAAAAGCCTAGAATAAAGAAGTTATTCTTCAGCCTTGTTCTGCCTGCAGTCTCCTACGTTTTGGGTCCACCTGCTCCGCTCCACATAACACTCTAGATGACATTGGAGCCTCAGAATCACCCCCTGAAATCCTGACGGCGACAGTTGTAGAAGAACCCAGGGACATGATCAGCCACTGATACTGAACCCGACCGGCTGCAAGCTGTCACGCAGGAGAGTGTGTTGTTGAGTATGAAGGTTCGGAGGCCCGTCGCAAGAGTATACTCGTGTGGATCAACAGAACCACGGGGAAGGGACAAATTGATTTTGGACTGCATCAACAGTTTGGGAGTTTTTGGACATTGGTGCTTCATTTTATTGTGACCATTTAGACTTTATGGGACTTGAACTTATTAGGCAAAGGGCCGCACGCATTATGTGTGAGAGAAATGGGTATTGGCCTACAGTGAGCTGGTCTGTACCATTTGGGTGATGTAATTGCAAGATGTTTGAGCAGGTTGGACAGGGCAATAGTTGAGTTGTGATAATGTTTGAAGGGGTGGAGGGCCTTGAAAAAAGTTGTAGCCTCTGGGCTTAATGCGGCCTTGGATGGGATGGCAGAGATATTTCCAGGTTGTTAGATTATTGGCTGCAGTTGGAACAATTCAATTAACACTTCCATGGATGAGATTAATCGGAGACTCGGCCTGGCTCCCCCACACCTTGCTGGTGTAATGTAAACTTAGGCTACAGCCAGAAGGATTCATTATGGTCAGTCTTAATCCATTTTCAAGATCATGAAACATGAAAGTAGTCTGAGTCAGGAGTGGGCTAGATTTAATTAAGCGGGGTTCACTAGATTGCTATCTGAGAGCTTTATCAGAGAGACGAGCTTTGAAATCTGTTAGTGTGGAGCATATTCTGATGCTGCGATTCTGCTCTCTCTCTGTAGGAACTCTTGCCACTTGAAGGAATAAGTTAGCATTATTTGACATTTTCACACCTGACAGGCAAAAGTAGAGAGTTACAGGTTCAGAATCAGATACAATGTGATACAGAAAAGATACAAATACAATATTGGTTACTGCATGTGTCCAGTTTTGCATAGATTTACAAAAAGTACAAGCCAGGACCACTAAATAAGTTAATATAACTTCAATTTCAAGCGTCTATTTTTAGTTTTGTGAATGTCACCAAACAAAGCATTTATTGTATGAACTTTGCAGGAGCATTGAGTAAGCATTGGGAAGTACTGAGGCTGTTAAGAATCTTATTTAAGGTCACATTTCGTATGCCAGCTCAACCATATTTCATGACCACCATTACAACGCACATTATCACAAAACTGGGATCTCTATTTTAAAAAGACATATATTCCACTGCCCCGATATCTACAGCATTCGCACTTTTGTCAAAGAAAATTTAAGTTTGTAATTATATATAAAATTACTAAATTTTGAGATAACAGAAAAAAATGTCTCTAATGTCCTGACACCAACCTTTTCTATAGAGAAATACTTAAGGAATAGTTTTCCATCACTTTACATCTAAAATATGCAATTCATTCAGATTCAGGGGATCCGAGATAAATTGCCTGTTTTTACATTTCAAAGAAGTCAGGAATGATTGGCTTATTTAATCCCTTTTTAATGAATGGAAAGAGTTTATTAGGCATAACATGGAATTATATTACTTTTAACTCTATTACAAATACTGCACACCAATCATTTCTGAAAAATGGTCACTACACCACATAGTGAGTCATATTGTTTCTGCATGAAAAAAGCAAAGAAAGTTCAGTTGATGGTTTATTAAGTAATAGATTTGGAGGAAAAAAAGACAAATGTATGCAACTATATTTTATGAACATTAGTCCCAGATATGCTGATGCTGGTGTATCATTGCGTGTCTTAAAAATTTCTGCAGATCTTGTAAAACTTTACCCATTAGGATCACAAAGTTTGGAAAGTGGGATCAATTTTTTAGCAATCCTTTTTAGAGCTCAGTCTACTCTCTGCATGGGTGGCAAACAACAAGCTAAGGTGCTTTTATTTCCATGTGGAGTTTGGCTCCGGTGTAAAATGTATGAGGCGCGATGCTTCTATTTCTTCTGCGCTGTGATGTGACGTCACGAGTAACGCTGTGAGATCTATAAAACCATGCCAAATAAATTTATCACGGGATGATAAAGACGGAGCATTTGTGTTGTGGACGGCGTAGGTTGCTGGAGTACTCTTTCAGGGTGTTTCATCAGTCTGACTGGCTGCTGAACAGCAGAACATGCTCATTTGACTTCTCTTTCAACAGGCAAGACCCTGCTAGAATGCGCCCAAGATTTCTGATATGTTAAGGGATTAATGAAAGAGTAGTCAGCGAGGGAGCATCTGTCGGCTTGGAACCGTGATTCATGAACCGCTGCCAAAAAAAAAATCCGATTGGCAGATGAACTGTACTGCGTGATTGAACAGGTGATCAAGATAGTTGAGAATAGAGAAGTAGGTGGACAAAAGGAGGAGCAGGGCTGGGACCATTGAGTGTTCGAGAGCGTGCACACTTATGGTTGGCTGCACTGTGAGATAGATATCACACGCGGCAGTTCCACTGAGCAGCTGAGGCAATTAACATAAGAAAGGCTGAGACACTAGCAGCTGACTGCTGCTTTGAATTTTTTTCCTTTAGATGTGATTTCTATGCAAAAAAAAAAAGGGATGTGGAGCTTTTGAGACCATGCCAGGACATTATATCTATAACCATACATACTCCCTTACATTGATGTGTTTCACCTGCTTTTCTACTGCTGAAAGCCATTTAGTCTGCTCATTTATGTTCATTTTTTATCTTATGTGCTGTGATTTGATTGATGAACTTGCTGTCATCTTTTTTCCTTTTTTTCATCTTTCTTTCCGACAGCAAGTGTGCTCAGTCACTTAAAAAAACCCTGTAATTTTACAATGTTATAGACACACCAGATTAGTTTTTTGTGATAAATTCGAGATATTTTTTTATTTCCAAATAGTTTGTGGGTAAGAACAAAGTTTGAGGATTTATTTAAAATTAATTCTGATTCACGAAGATTTTCATGTAAAGAAATCTCTGATACAAGCTCTAAACTCAAGGTTCACTTTCTTCGCTATTACTGATGCTTTGGGTCGTATCCCATGGCCTTCTTCAACCTTGTGTTTAGAGGTTTTATCACAGTTTCTGAGGTCAAAAAATCAAGTTTCAAGATTTAGACCCAATTAAACAATCTTCAGGTCCACTTAATTGCTTGTTCAGGAACTTTTGACTATATCACATGGTTTCCATCAGCATATTTAGTTTGTTCAGTTAAGGACTTCTCATGCATGTTGATGTAAAAGTTGACACATGATTCTTGACCTTGGAAACAGCAGATGACAAAATGATCTTAACTCAAGGTCCATTTACGTGCTTCTTCTGAGGCTTTCAACTTGATGAAGTCTTGTTAGCGGCTATATGATACGGTTGAAAGCTCCAGAGCAAGCAGATAAGTGGATCTTTAGCTGGGATTGTTCTGTCAGCTGTTGTTCAAGGTCAAGAATGATCCGTCGACTTCAACGGTTTTACTGTAGATGTAAGATTTTCTTATGTGTCCCGTTCAGTTTAATTACCAAAGATAAGGTAGCAAATCAGATTGAAAATAGAAAGTTGTGTAAATGAGGTTCATCATGTGAAACCACACATACAGGGGAATGTGTACCTGTCGTCACAACACCCAGTAACACCTCAGAGTTGCTGTAAAAACTATAAAAGGCATCCAGATGTAACCCAAATTACTCTGGTTAGAGAAAAATTCCCCTCTAACTCCAAGTCATTGACGGCAGCCCTGGCATAATCACAAAGCTTCTGCTTTCAGTCAAAAAGGAATCATACCTTAATCCAACACCATCAAAAATGCCATCGATTGCCTGTAATGCTCAAATTTGATTTTTTTTTTTCTTCCTTTTCGCTCTCCTTCTATATCCCAACTGTGACGGCTGAAGGCTGTCAGGAGCTGGGGGGGGGGGGGGGGGTGCTGAGACGGTGCCAATGCACCCATGCACATCAAAGGCACATCATCAAAGTGAGCCATCTGTCCTGCATAGAGACAGAGCGCAACGCGTCATACTCTGATCACCACGCCCACCGGAGGGGAAAACAATCGGCGCCATAATATGCAACCAAGGGCTAAAATGCTAACAAAAGACCTGTAGCTAGCTAAAAACATTGGATTTCAGCATGTCAAAGGATTATTTTAGCACCCTGTGTCTACCAGAGAGGAAAAGGTAGTTTAGAGCATATGTTGAAACCTGTTACATTAAGATGCAATACACAAATGCAAGGTCTGACATGTCTACAGTAGAGATAGCTCAACTACTACTATAGCATGTATATGGCGAATACAGTTTGTGAACATAGGCGTTCTCTGTGACTTGCAGCGTGTTCAGGTGTGTGTGTCATTTTTACTGAGGTTTTTGAGCTGCAGGCTGTCCGTGCAGCTCAGGTCGGGTCTGTCTCTTACAGCCCTGTATCCACTTTTGTCTTCTTAAAGGCTCAGTTTTTCAGTTTGGCAGCTTATAAAAACTTAGTTCTGGGTTCTTTACCCCGTTGGTAGTGCATCCCACCACACAGCAGCTTTAAGGCATTTTGCTGTTGTTTGTTAGCAGACAGAAGTGACAAGGAGGCACCTTCACTCAATACAAAGTCAATGAAGAGCAATGAATTGTTTTGCCCTCCGGGGTGCGTGGGACTTAATTGTGCTCTGTCTCTATGGCCTGCTCTCTTCTGCCGCCCAGTTGATGATGTACACATACAGCAATATGATTACACAGTTTCACTATACACTAGTAATATCTAATCATACTTTTTTAACTACTTTCTATTCTGATAAGGTGGTCAGATGTACCATACACAGATATTGCCATCTAGAGTAGCGAATTGCTAAATAAGCCCAAAAACTTTACTCTGAATAAATATTCATTAAAATCAATATTTGTTTTTATCAATTTTGCAGAAAATGAGAGGAGCTCGAAGAAGACAGTGATGCAGATTGTGCTTTAATGTTAGTAAAATGATAAAAATCACATCCTCTGCTCAGATATTAATGTGTTCAGTGTGACACACATTTAATAGGTGCATTGGATTAGTAAAAAACACCATACTACAGTTAAGAGATTAAGACTTCTGTAATACCTTCTGTAATAAAAAAATGCATATTGGTCTCAAGTATAAGTCTGGATTTCATGCAAAATATCATATCAACCTTTCTCAAGAGTCCATGCTGCTCAGCAGGGGAGATTGTTAGAGATGCATTAATCTCTGCCCAGATACTGACCTTTTAATTTTATTAAACTGAACACAGTTTTCTGCTTTGCTCTGTTCATTTGTTGCGGTGAGCTAATACTAATGCGCTAATGTACTGCTGATACATGGATTAAGCAATAAATGCATTGATATGAGGGCAGCTGTAGGCCTTTACTGTGACACCATAAGTTATGGTTGGCTAACGTTACCAGAAACTTAACTTGATATCATTTTTACACATTTTCTGATCATTTTTTGATGCATTATAAAAACATAATTTTTTAAACCTGTCTACAACAACCAGGTTGGTTCAGTACTCGGCATCAACGATACCTTGAGGTTGATATCAGGACAAAGGAAGTCACATTAACTGTGCTAGCTACAGTGCTACAAAGATAGAGTATCAAGGAAAGAGCTTTGCACACAGAAACATGAGGAATGCTCTGCCTGAGTAACTCACACAGGCCCTTCAGAATCAGTTCAGAGTGATAATTAGGCTGAGGTCATGCAACACCTTTAAATCAATCTGCACCGTGTCTTAATAAATTCTGCAAACGTACAGCCAAGCAGTGAGCAGACACTGAAATGGGGCAGATATGGTCTTGCACTATTAGCCTTGGTTTCCTGCAGAATTTTAAACACACTATTCTACCTTTTACTGTACTACCTCTGATCTTGGTAAGATTTTTTTCTAAGATAACAGAAAGATCCAGACAGCTGCTGATACTCAGTAACAAGGCAGGTCTTGCAGTATTGCAGGTGTCTAAAAGGTTTTTGAGGACATGAAGTCAGGACGGCTGGAAGATGGTGACATCTAAGGTTGTGTCCCATTAGTTCATAAGAGATCAGCCCAAACTGACTTATAATAACGATACCTACAGTAGCACTGATGTCTTGAATCTAATTGAAAAAGAAGGTTATAAAAGTCAGCATTTGAAGAAATAAAGACATCAAGGGAGTAAGGTTCACAAAGCAATCAATATTTAAAAAAGTAGAACCAGGGGTTGTGCTGATTTATAGAGATTAGTTCAAAGAAACATTTTGCTCTTGTTGTCTTATATTGAATAGTAATAATTCCCTCATGGCAGCTTTGCACTCCCACGTCTGTTTGACTCTTCTGCAAATGTGCATGTTCCTAAGTGATGTACTGACAGATGAGCTGAATACAGGAGCTTTCAGAGGAGCCAAAGTGTCTAAAAGACGCAATTTATCAGATCACTTCTGTAGGTAAACTGTGCCAGAGGATGGGCACTTTAACCCTTGGTAATGCCAAAGCAAACAGTGTGGTATTATATGACAGCTTGAAAAGCAGATTTGACCACAATACACTAGTGATCAGAGAAATACTGTAATTATATTTAAGACTGAGAGCATATGGTCATTGCTGGATGACAAGTTTTGTTCATTTTTCCTGTTTTAAGTTGACTGCTCCCTAAACCCCTTTACCCGAACAGCAATTGTCCAACCATAGCTTAGCAACCCTAGCTGGGCATGGCAGACTCAATATTGGATTTTCTTCACATGTTGAAGCAGTGTTGTGGCTCTAACAGGAGTGATATTCTGCATTTAAAGAGTTTGGAGCATGGTGTTTTGTTTTTATCTATTCCAAAACCAAAAACACAAAAGTATGAGGAATGGATTAAAGAGCCAACATTACCAGAGATAACTCCTGTTCCTATAAGCCTTTTCTCTTGTAATGTTAAAAGTCTGCCAGCCGGTCTAATTTTACATTGTTCCTTATCACACAGTACTTATAAGACTAGGACCCTGCAATACAAGAACAAAAACTCTCCTTTCCTTTATCTTCCTCATGGATCATCAGCTGGTGAGGATGCTGACTTTTTGTTTGGGACATGTAGCCTCAATGTTTGAGCATAATATCTCTTATAGCCATCAAGTGCATATTTAAGACCCTTTAAACAAGATTTTCAGTATAGTAGATAGCTGCAGCTATCGTCGTAGATAGCGACGGCTGATTTTAGTCAGCAAAAATGACATTTGCTGGCTAGAAGTGGAAAGTCTGCTTTGGTCTACTACTGTCTGTTGAGCCATTGTTTCAAAAACTTATCATTGTGAAGGTCTATATTGTGTTAGAATGAAAAGCTGGCATGCTTAGCAACAGTAACTAAGGAGGGCGGGGCTTAACAAACTAGGTTGAAGGATTACATACGTCTTTTGTTGACTGACATAGTTTTTCCTCCTTTGTACCATCTGCATGGCGAATCTACAGGGGTGTATTTGTATGGGAGATGTTTCTGAGTGTAAAAACTGAAGTGCGTCTAAGGTCAGCTCTTGTCCTCTGAATACACTCCAGCAAACTTGAGATTTCAGTCCCCATTCTGTGCCTTATCATTTTCACTTTAACAAGAGGAGATGGCCAGCAGATGGTGAGTCAGTCATCAATTTGATTTTTATTTCCTTGAGCTGCTCAAGTTGAGCAATAGTGTGCTCATTTATTTTTGTGGAGGCCTTCTCTGCAATATCCTGTCATATTCAGGGGTCGGATCCAATGAAAGACAAATGTGCTTTCACTATTTATATTATTATATGACTGTTTACAATTTCAAAAGCACTTTTCATAATCAGAGCAATAAGCCATACTGTATATGACCAAGTTTGTTTTGTGGTTACAATGGGAGTTAAGACACTATACACCCTGCTGACTGCAGAAAAAGAATCAAAGCCTTTCATTAGCTCTTGCTGAGACTCAGTATAATCTTTACTTTTTTTTTCCCCCTCGGGGAATTGTTAAGAGAACATTTGGCCTCTCATCAATATTTCATGGCAACTCTTTGGGGGTCAACGCTGCCGTCCCCATTCAGTCCATTAGCAACCAGTAGAACATGCTCGGCTTCGTGCAGTCTTTGGCTTCCTTTCTTTTGCCGTCCTCATGCTGTTGTCACGCAGAGGTAACCGGCGAGCTCAGGAGCCGGGTTAAAATGGCAGAGTGTAGTGTTTCAGAGCAAGTACAATGTTGATACTGTGCTGTCCTTGTCATCCCCCAAGAAGACACTACAATTGAGAAACATTTAGCTAAGATGGCCTGAAGTTGTTGCTATCTGTTCCAAAAACTAATCTTTCTCGGTCCATGGCCCAACTTTCCACCAAATTTAATGTAAATCCGTAATTGTTTTTGAGAACTCATGCCAACTAAGTACACTTAGAGCAACCGTATCACATCAGGAGTATTCTTCCCCAGCTAATGTCACCCGCAGGCCAATTCCTTTACATATAATCACCAATAAAAAGAATTACTTGCATTATCTATCCTGTAGCAGATACTCAGGCATCTCAGGTTGTGGTCGTGACACAGACGTCAAGACTCACTGACACTACAGCGTACATCTCTTTTCACTTGGGGTTGTTCAGTTTAAGTATAATCATTCCTCACTTGTAAAAGATATTAAATATTCCTTAAGAAATAAATTCTCTCCTGGAATGAATAGAAAAAAAAATCCCTGCCTGTTCAGCAGTGAACCCAGGTGAAAGAATCCCCACATGTGGCCTCTGAACTTTCCCTCCATCCAGAGTACACAACATCCCGCACTTTCATTCCCTTTGCTTTTTACTTTTGCTTCGACTTCCTCTTGTTGTTTTTTTTTTTTTGTATTGATGTTCTTTCATCTCGGCAGCGAACCCTCCCTTCCCCCGCTCCTCGATCTCTCTCTGCTCGTTTATAGTTGCCCTTCCATCTCTCTTTCCCCTGGCTCTCGCAGGCTCTCGTGTCTTTAACAAGCCAATAAGGGACAACTCGACAAACATTCCATCACATTAGCATGGGGGACTGGGGCTAGGGATTGTGTTAAGCTCAGCATTAGCCAGCCTGCCGCTGCTTTAATTACGTTTGCTCAGCACCAGCAATGCTAATGGCTAGCTCTGTGCCACATTTCCTCCTCGGAAGAAGGCGAGTGAGCCAGGTTTCAGCTGGAAGATGCCACAGAGAATTGTAAGCCTGAGCAACAGGGCATGCACAAGGAGTTATAGTCTAATATGAAATATCCACCATTTAGTTAAAATGACTCCTAGTTGTGCAATGAGAATTAGCACAAAATTCCAACACAATATGACACTGAGGGCAGGACTGAAGACCTGTGATAGTAAAATGATAAGCAGAATAGTGGATGCTTGTGGAACTTAAGGTTATTATTTCCTAAGAATGAAAACTATAAAGTAATTCTAAAAGTTGTAATATTTTGTCCTCTTGTAATCATTTGAGGCATTATCAATGGTCAGTTATATTCTCAATATTGCTTTCTGGGACATAAAGTATGAAGATATTTTCTTGGGGGGAAAAAAAATGAGACATTGTTAATTTCTTTACCTCTTCCACCATCTTTCTTCCTTGTGTCTGCCTGTTTTTGTCTCCTTCTCAAATCATTCTCTGTCTGTGTTCCTAGCTGCTGCAGATAGTTATCCCTGTGGGTGGGGAAATCGCTGAGACATCATCTCTCTTTCTCTGTTACATCCGCTCTTTTCTCGCTGGACAATAAACACATGTAGCTGCCACAGATTTGGACTCATGAATCCATAATGCATGACCCGACCTTTGTTTTTACCTCTTGTAAGGAAATTTCTTTCACATGGTTTTTTGACTAGGTTTACTGTATTTCAGAGTTATATTTAAGCCTCTGCTGTGCTGCCTTAGATCAAAGGTTCCCAACCCGTGGACTGTGGACTGCTACCAGGCCACAAGGAAACAATATAATTCTCATAAAAGGCTGAATGATAATTATGTACAGTAACTGTTATAGTGTGGTATATGAAATCTATGAGAGGCCACCACCTGAGTGGCATTTAGAGGTCTCTGTATTTTTAGCCACATCTGTCAGTTAATTGCTCCACACTGAAATATCTCAACAACTTATGAAACTTTGCACGGACATTCATGTTCTTCAGAGGATAAAGTAACTGACTTTAGTGATCCCTCATCTTCTTATTGAGCTCTTCTTTGAGCGATTGAGCGTTGTCACTGTGCACATGTTAGCATGCTGATGTTAGCATATGTACTCAAAGCTCTGCTGTGCCTAAATACAGCCTCAAAGTTGCTTCTAGCATTGCTGTAAACTCTTGTTTTAAACTATTAAGAAAGCACATCTAAACACAGACCGAACAAAGTTTCAGCTTTTGTTTTGTTTTTTGTTTTTTAGAAGATGTACAACGGCCTATGTGAATCAATATGAATCAATAAAAACAGTCTGTGGACAAAAAAAAAAAAGGTTGGAAACAGCTGCCTTAGACTAACAAAGGCGCTAAACAAGGGGAATTGTCTGTATTCTTTATCCAGGATTTTCATTATCTGGGTAAAGAATACAGACATGTCTACATGTATTATTAAGAAGCACTTGAGGCTTTTTCTCCATTTTCTCCATTTATTTATCTGACCAATGACATGGCTTGGATATATTTATTTATACTTCTTAATCCAGGGCAAATCTTATTCACACACAAGAGCAGTCTTATGTTTGTAACCATTGAGCAATCGGAGGTTAAAAGCTGCAAAGCAACACAGTTAAGTTGAGGCAGAGCAGAGCTGTTCTGGTTCATTTTGTGCAACCATCAGTCTTCACATCTGGTTTTATGACTCAAACCAGTGCCCAGATTCTCAACCCTTAGGCTACTGCCACCATTGATATTAAAACAGGGCTGAGGCAAATGCCACATGCTCATGACATTATGGGTTTATGTCTGGCTTGGCATCGCCCAGTACCCAGTCACATCGCCTCCCATCATCCACCTCTCCATCTCCCTCCTAACTTAAACTCAAGCAGTTCTTATTTATTTTATCTGATTCGGAAATATTAAAGAAGTATTCAAGGAAGTTCCAAAATGCCTGAAAGGATGTTTTTAGCACAAAGTGTGAAAACATGCAACAACCTCTATATGTAGCGCTTACTTTGGTGTACTTTCCTGTGCTGCAGCTGCTTGGATTGCCTGAAAGAGAGCTAGCAATTTACAAGATTTGTTTTAACATCGCAGTAGATAATGTAGGTTAATTAAAGGTTAACCCGCAAAACTAAACTCTGCTGTAGTTCTGTGTATTTTCTTAGGAAGGATTTTTGACAATAAAGTATGTGTACAGTACTTAGCACAACGCAGTGAGGAGGGGAAGCAAAAAGGAAATTTCAGTGTGTCCCAGGTTAATTAAAAGATGATCTCGTCCTCAACATCTGGCTGTGAAGTTGTCAGATTCAATGAGGGAAGAGAAGTCAAAGAATTGCCCAGGGGAGTATTCCAGCAGAGCGAGTGAGATGAAAAATAACATCTCACTGATGCGTTGGCTTGCGTGCAAGCAGGAGGAAGAGATGTGTGATAGAGACAGATAGATGAGGCAGAGGGAGATTTTGTCAAAATTTTCAGCATTGCAGTAGTTATACTGTAGTAGCTGAGTGGGAGGTTTGAAACAAGGAGCTGATTGATAAATCCTATTTTGTTGAAACCTTATTTAACACACCTGTCAACAACTACATGCGCAGACGTCTGCACTCATACTCACTCTGAACGAACATGCAAGTTGGCTTGTGCAGACTTGTTTCAATCAACTTAGTTTCATCATGTTTGGTCTGTGATTTTGGCATGGCCGACTGCTCAAAATACTACAGTACTACAGCGAGCCTCAACCACTGTAGCAATGGAGAAGAGGCGCCAATCAGAGCGGTGATGAATTACAAATGCTTTGCTGTTGCAGTTGTAAACAAAATGTGGCGCCATAGTCGTTGAATTCACTCAAAAGTGACCCAGAAATGAAAACTGAACCGACTCACGCTGCAGGTTGTAAAATCAGTTTTCTCAACACTGTAATCTTTGGCTTCCGCCTGCTGTTGATCCAAGCCGTAGAAGAGCTCAAACTGTGGGTCACATTATGTTGTCTATGGGAAAAATGAATGAGATTTTTACTTCCAGAACCAGGGGTGGAAAGAAATCTGTCACTGATGCCCGGATTTTATGATATCTGGCTCATGTCAGTGGTGTTGTGAATTTCAACTGTACTTTTAAGGCTTCCAAGTGTGTAGGAGAGCCTTCTTCTTATTTTCAGGCGATTAAACACTAATTAAAACATACTTATGAATATTATATTCCATATCTGCCAAGTCCGTTCCGCTAGATGCCACTAAATTCTACACACTGGTCCTTTAACCAATGGACAGACAATTACCAAGCGCTGTAACAAACTCTCTCACACCTGATTGGATCAACTCGCCACTCTCTGTTGCTGTTCTTAGACGTGTCATCAAATTTCACCTTAGAACCCGCTGAAATTGACTTGTGAGTAAATCTGAGGCGAGCGACTGTCCGCACAGTTGTTGACTCGTGTGTCACTGTAATCTTGTGAAATTAGATGTCTATTTTGTCAAGTTCACGGAGGGTGTTGAGCAAAGCAGAAGCGGCCATTCACCAAAAACCCAACAGGTCAGTGTTTGCTAGGGTGTGAACATATTTTTCGGAGCAGTTTATAATAAAAGAGAGCTGAGTCATTTTCATGGTGTTTGAGTTTCTTTAAACCTTGGTGAATTTAAAGAGAAGGAGGTCTGGCTTTGCCATTTGTAATGTAGATGTACTTAATTAGGTTTTGTAGTTGAGAGGAAGTGAGTCAAGACTCAAATTTCTCAGTGAAAAATCACCAACAAAGAGCATTTCAGTCTCCAGTCACTACTCAGCTTGCCTACAACTGGCAGCCACCTCTCCTGCTCTTTCTTCCCAGCTTCCTCTCCGTCTCACCACCTCCGGATCCCTCCCCTCTTATTTCCCCCTCCTCCTGTTCTCTCTTTCTCCTTCGCTGTCACTTTCTTTCCCTTTCCTCCCAGCAGTCGCTCGCTCAGCCAACAGGTAGGCCCAGAGCCGCTGACAGGTTTGATACAGATGAGATGACATGCCGTGGCCCGAGGCACAAAGCTGAGAATTGATTCTCCTCCTCCTTTTCTCCCTTTTTTTTTTCCTCCTGCTTTTCTCTCCATCATCACATCTCATTTCCTTTTCTGCTTCTCCCTTCATGTCACTTTGTTTATACCATTTTCCATTGGGAGGTGTCAGCCACTGCTTATTTTACTCCTCTTACACTAATTGGGGGCAGAGGATGTGCAGATTGAGCCTTGATTGCTGCCTTCCCCGTTGCATTTGTACCATCCTCCCTCCTGTCCCTTGACACTCCCCCCCCCCCCCGACACAACCTCACACACACTCAATCCAAACACAGCCAGGCGTTCATGCTCTGTCTCCCTTCCTGTCAACATCAAACACACCGCAAGAGTGGGCGCTGACACAGTTGCGTGGGTCTTGGCGTCGACACACCCCCAGATTACGGCTCTATTAGCGAGCGATTTCATTATCTCACCCCGACAATGGCTGAATCTGCTGCTTTTCCCCGCCACTGCCCTAATCCTCTTTGTTTTTCGCTGGCCTTTTTGAGGTCACATGGTCTTGTATCTGATAAGTTTATAATGACTCCTAATGAGCCATTATTTATTCCTGGCTAATCAGCTGTGTATCAAGTGTGAAGGGATCGCTGACAGGCTCCGTCTCTGAAACAAAGTCTCATTTTTCATGCTGGAAAAAAGAAGAGATGGCTCTTTCACTTGGAGTATTTGAGAAATAATAAGAAACTTATTAGATTGTGTGTTCGTGAAGGTGTATGGATTATGACTTCAAGGAAATAAAGGGAAATATAATGGAGGCTCGCCATATTTCATGCAGGCACATGAGTCATTTTATAGTTGCATGTTTCATACACCCTCCAACCATCCATTTCTTCTAATATGTGTATGTATCTTCAAGTTTTGTGTATCTAAGGCTCTGCCAAATGGATTTATGAGCTCAGGAAAAAAAGTCAAGTGTCAAGTTTGCTCAGAGTTATTCAGGATCTCCGTCTCAAATGATTCAATAGATACACAGTCCAGCATCCAATATGATACAGGTAAACTCTGTGTGTCTATGAATAAAACAGCACATGGCTCCAGTAACTCGGGAGAAGTTGAGGCCAGTTGGAAGTAGCATAACGCCAGCGTCACTCGCAGGGTTTGAGGTGTTTTGACGACTGCTAATGTGGTGTAACGATCTCATGCTGGGTTGTACACAATGGTCCCAACATTTTTTATTTATTTATTTATTTTTTGCAGTGAGAGAAAGTTGTGTATGGCTTGAGGCAGGTGTGCAATTGCGGGGGGAAAAAAGAGAGTTATTTTCTGAATTTCAGGCAGAATTTGGGTCAAATCTGTGGTTGTGTATCCATGTAGCTGAATCTCTGACTCTTTTGTCGGTTTTTATGTTTGGTTCATCTTTACACCTCAGGTTCCAGAGCCTCACATGCCACACTGCCAAACCAAAAGGCATATTGTTTCAATAAATGGTTAAAGCCTTGACGTGAGTGTCCTGACTGAACTGATATATTGACAAATCAAAGCTGCGCTCATGTCAGCTTATCAACTCACACGTGTGCACATCCCTGTTCTCGCACGGCGCTTTTTATGATCTGTGGAACAGTGTTTTGACATGTTGACTGTCATGCACAGGTTGTGCTGTCATGACTTTACATTTTTTATTTATTCTTTTAGTGCCTATTCCCTTCCAGGCAGCTCGATTTCCTAAGCAACACCATGGTGACAGAAAATGCAACAGCTCCACACTTTCCGAGGGATGCTGAGATAAGTGCACCTGCGGGAATTGAGCACGCAGTCCTTGTACTATGACCTCATCAGTACATGCTGCTTAATCTCCAACCGTGCACGAGCGTACACACACACATCCGAAACCTGCGCCTTGACATGCTTGACTCTTTTAATGGTTTATGGGGAGCATAACCAACCTCTGCCCTGAATACCAACACCTGCATTACGCTGCCGTTGAGGTGAGGAAAATGGGGAATTTATGCAAAGTTAATGCAACTCCTAAACAAAAGCATGCGGGGTGAAAAAAACAACAAAATGGAGAAGAGCAAAAATCTGTCCCTCCTCCAGCACTTCCTGTCCCATTTCACGCCCGGGCACAGAGATTAGCAAACAGTAATAAACCCGCACTTTTGGAGCTGGCCGATTAGGGGGAAACAAACAATGCAGGCCCTGAGTGAGACACGTGGGAATATCACGGCAGAGTGACACTTTGTATACAGAGTCCCAGTCCTGCGATTCAGGAGCTCACTTGACAGATGAGTTTTGTTAATTAACAAGCTGCAGGGACTCAATAACACATCCCGGTGTTGTGAATAATTACAAAAAATGTGTATTTCAGTGGGAAAGTATATGTTAACACCGTCTTTGCTTTGCGCATTTTCAATATGCAGTTTATCTCCACAGTGGATCAGTCAAGCACTTCACTGGTTTTCAACTTGAATAGGCAAATAATGGAATATACAAATTCCTTTTTATCCTTTTCAAGCTCAAATGTCATTTTGGTGGTTTTTTCCCATTCAAACACAGTCAAGTGTAACTCAAGCATTAAATGTCTTTATCCATACGTACATATTTCATCTTAAACGCTAAGAGACTCTTGATTATGTAGAGAGTTCATGTCAGACTTGGAAATGAGAAGGGACTTCGATTTGTTATGCATCAACTCAAATGACTATATACATCTACACCCCCACTCTGTGGTTTCTGGACCACTGATGTTAAAGTACAGCTTTGGTTTAATTATAAAATAGGATGATGTAAGTTCACTCACCCAAAAACCGAAATTAACCAAGGGCAACAAGTGACCACTTTAGAGTTCCCCTACTAAGTGGCCATTTGATGAACAAAGTATTTGTGGCGCCCACATTCGCTAATTCACTCCGCTCTTACCTGTGTGCATGTGAGTGAAGCAGCGCTTGGGTCGGAAGTTTAGTGTCAACTCTGCTACAGTAATTATCTCCTAGCCCGAGGATGGAAACATCATTGGTCTGTGGGGATGACACAGTGGCTGATGACTGCATTAATGTACCTTAATTTCACATCAGGAGAGTCAGAGCAGAGTCTCAAATTGAAACAAAATAGGTGTAGTAACAAGCACATGGGGGTTGGATTTCCTGCTCTGTTTTTGACTTATTCTTCGCTAGAGTGTGGATCAGTTGGTGATTAAAGCTTTTAAGCATTATGAATATCTGATTCATGCATGTAATTGTCTTGTAGTCAGACATAATACAAGCCTCACTTTTTCAAATGTCCAGAAAAAAATATTTTCTTACGTTCAGGCTAGTGCAGTACATTATGAACTGCCAGTCAACAAAATTCAGGCCCTGAAGTCACAGTGGAAAATGTTACCAGCAGCCCCAAGACCAGTGAAAGCTTTCATCCCTCCGCTCAAACCGTATTGATCTCAGTATCGAGAACCTCTCTTATGAAGAACAAATTAGAAAAGCGACCAGGGCTTCGATCCTTGATGTCTCCCTCTCTGCGCGCATTCAAACCTGCTACACATGCACACCCTTTGAAAAAATGTCCCTCAGCACAAAAAGAGGAACCTTGCGGAGTGGAGATAGTGGCACAGACAGCTGTGGAGTGCCAGCGATAATGGCCATCTCCTGGCAGCCCAAAGAGCCGTGACGGGCCGCCATTGCCTGCCACCGATAAGGACGGGGGGGGGAGGCACCGCGGCGGGCGATCTCTTTCTCCTACAGCATATTCACTCCTTCCCATGCTGGCCAGAAAGTGGGCCCGCACTGTACAAGCTGCAAGCTCACTCACTGTACGCCGTTGATTCATGGAATATGCGTGTGTGCGCCTGCTGAGGGCTGAGATTTGTACTGGAAGAAATATAATGCAGGAAAAAAGAGAAGCGTGTGGCTGTGGTGGTCTGGTTTGTGTGTGCTCTGCAGTGGCAGGGTGACGGGTGAATTGGCTTCCTTATATATATTTTTAAGTTCAGCATCAGCTAAAATCAATTAAACTGTATTTAATTTGTAATTAATCAGTAACCTGTTGTTGTAATGCATTCTTCAGTATTGTTATTATTATTTTTTGCTCTCAACCAATTTTCCCACTGAGTTCAATTAGCCTGGAATATGAGTATGTAAAAATTACCCATTATCAGATCGTGTATAGTTGCAGTGTGATGACACTCTCGCTCCCCTTTTGCCCGCTGCCTGTGTTAAGTTCCCTCCTTGGTAGCAGAGCTAAAAGATGTCATGCACAGCGTAGACTTACAGCTGAAAACAGACTGGGGAAATATTTAGTATGATTATCAGGGAGAGCCAGACTCTGCTAACATAAATCTCTGAGAAAAGAGGTCTGTTTCAGAAGCTGCTTGTTCAGCCTGTGTGTGGTTAAATCACTTAGTTTGCCGGATGCGTATAAACTTGTGTAAGAGTTTTGTACATTTAACAGATGTTAGTCACCAGGGTACTATATTCGCTGCTGTTTTGTGGGTTTTGTGAAGGTATATCCCTGAGTTCCACAGAGCTGTAGCTCGAAGTATTTTACAAGAACAAAAGCAAAGTTTTGAGAAAAGGCATATTTAATGTAATTCTGTGCAGCAGAAATATGTGATACTTCTTTTCTATGCTGTTAAATATCTTATGAACCTTCAGATTTGTCTTTTGGGGAGGGCCCAAGACCCTGGATGGTAACTACTGCATTTATGGGACAGAAAAACTGAAGATTCATAATTAAATATCTTATGGCTCTGTGCTACTTTTCGCCATTATTGGAGTCTGTTCAACCCACGGCATATGGTTGGTATTATAAGTTTATGCTGCTGAAGATACATGTAAAGCCATGCAGAGAAGGGTGTTGAGGGTAAACGTAGGTTGCAGGGGAGCCAATCTGCACACCTCCCCAAATCTCTGCACATCAGGCAAAGCTGATTGGTCACCAACAACTTGACAGAATCAGAATGACACAAGTTTGATCCTATAAGTGCATGTATTGTATATATTGCTCGTGTTTATATCATTTTAAATCAAAACGGCTCAACCTGCAGTTATCTTGTATTTCTGCATGCACGTCTGCATATGGTCCTTATAGGTGTGTGTAGGCGTGTGGGGAAAATGTCCATATGTGTTTCTGTGCTTGTTGCGAAGACAAATCGGCCTCAAGACAGAGATGGAGAGGATGAATTTTGCGTCCAAAGCAGGAGAGGTTTCATGATGGATGATACTCCAGCTAATAGTTTGCTGGCATCGGGACAGACATCAACAGCAGGCTGTGGTCGAGGAGTGTCGTTTCCTGAGAGGAGAGTGTGGCCACCACATGAGCCATGGCTCCGACTAGCACTGTTGGATCGTTCCCCTACTCTAAATGGTAATGCCTCCCTAGGGCAACGCAGCATGGTACTACATATGGATCTACAACATGCTCACCAGTGGGTGTTTGCGCGTACGTGGTCGCTCCAGCCATGTCTACGTGCGTGTGTTCTCACGATGGATAGCGAGCATGGAGAGCAGATGTGTCCTCTGCATTCAGCTGGTGGTCACTTCACCCAGTCGAACTGGATCTCACGCACTGTTGATCCAATCACCTCAGTCGTTACGCGCTATTGAGCCAATCAGCTCAGACATTGCACTCTGTCAAGCTTTGGCCCACCCATGAAGCTGGACTGTGTTCGGGTTTAGGCACTGGGGCCGTTTTTGGCAGCGAAAAAGACTAACCCTAATATGTAAGGAGCTCACAATGCATCTTCTGGACCAAAAAAAAATTACCTCGCTGTTTCCACCATGTTTTACCAGGCCTACAGCTGTTCTTCTCAGTTGTAAGCAAGCATGTGCAGACACACACATACTGAGCCCCTCGTATTCAGCTGTGTCAGCTGACATGCACCATGATCTATGTTAATGAGAAATTAACGAGAGCTTGTCAGATATGAATGAATCATTAACATTTTCACGTTGGTTGCATCTGTGTGTCTGGATGACACACATACAGAAAATTAATGGAGATTCTGTCAATTTAATGAATCCTTTTACGTCTGTCTATCTGTCTGTCTGTCTTCCATCTATTGTACCTTTCTATCTTTCTCTTTGTCTCAAATCTGATAGCATGAGTGTTGAGGTTGCATTATTGCCAAAGCTAAATTACATATGATTAAATAGTGAACATGTACACAATATGGACCCTGTTCCCATACATTTGTGTACTTATTACTGCAGTATAAAAGTGATATTTTTGGTCAACAACATGCTTCCGACTTCAACTCCAACTTCCTCAACCCCATTCACCTCTATTGCAGGCCAATAATGGACAAATCTGTAACATTATTGTGAACATGCTAGCAAATTAGCATTCATAAGTCCAATATTCACTCTCATGTTAGCTCCGTTTTTGGTCTCCACCAACTCCTGAGGGAAATATCTGGCTCTGTAGTTGCTAAATTCTCCATTAGCTAGTCATTTGACATATGATGCTGGGTGGGTAGGGTATACAGTAGGTTTTTCCGCCCAAAAAAACAACAAAAAAAAATGAGGTGAAAGTCAATATAAAGCTTTGGTGAGCCCATGGGAACTCCCAGAAAAGTAATATAAATGCCCATGAATTTATAATGAGATGTACAATCACATGAGTAAAAAGTGTCTGCATACTTTTGGCCTTCTGAGGAAAAAAGATGTAATAATCAGAAGAAAACAAATCTCCTAGGTACACATTATAACCCAAATAGACATTCACTGTATATTCTAACAGAGAGAGAACAAACTTGATGTCTGTAATAATAAGATTTGCTCTCGCAGGTTTTGCCTTCACTCGTGGTATCCAGATACATATTCGGTAGTCAAGAGAGCTGTTTCCTTGATCTCTTCCAAAATTTTACCCCCATTTGTGCGATAAAGGATTTCTAGGCATATGAAGATTTCACAATAGGATGTTATCTCTCTCACTATGCTACATACTGTAGCTCTCTCTTTATCTCTATTTCAAAACCGATCATTGCCTGGCTGAAATGCTGCAGTCTCACACAGAGAGTGACTGCTGTTATTTCCTGTGGATACTGAGATAATATATGTGTGTATATCTCTATCTGCAGCTCATTAAGGCCCCAACTCATTAAGTGGACGTTGAATTAACCACGCACATTTCAACACAGAGCACTCCAGATTCAAGGACTTAAAATCGCTTTATTTCTGCCTCTGTGACCGCCGCCATCCATATTAGTTTCATACATTCACGGAGCTTCTTGAACTGTGAAGCCAGTGAATTGTAGTGTGAGGCCCACTCACGTTAATGACTCACCGAATCCAAAGGCACGGCTGGGAGTTAATGGCTGGTGGGGTGCCTTAGCATTTCAAAACAAGGTCACAGTCTGCTTTTGAGGCAAACCCTGATCAGGAGCATGTGATTTATGAGTCAGCACTGCTCTACGGGGGTCTGGTGGATGTGCTTTTTTCCTGCCTGGGCTGTAATGAATAAAATCTGAAAGGCGTTAATTTGGTGGCAGAGAGGACTACCTGCCTCATCTGCTCTTCCCATGGTGACAGCAAAAAAAAAACAAAAACATTTAAGCAAGTCAATTAGTGCTTAAGATTTCTGTGAAACATGAAAAATGCTAATGAAGTGACATCAAGTACCAACATTTAGAAATAAATTGGTCTAATAAGGGAGGTGACATCACAAATGAAATAAAATTTCAAAGTAGTTATGATTCAGAAATTTGAAATTATCTCTCTAAAAAGGAGATTACATATTAAATCTGATTTGTACACTCGATAATATGCTAAAAGTCTACATTATATCATCTATAATATATTTAGGCAATGTTTTGTTGTTAAGCTGTAATTGACGTATTATTCACAGTGGTTACAAATGATTCCAGTAAATATTTGATGCTGGGAAAAAAAAAATCAAAGCATCCATGGAAAATACTTATAGTTTATAACTATATTCCATCAGTATGTTCACCGTGTATGTCCTCACTGCACTTCCATCTGAATCCACATGACCCTACAGTATATAGCTAATGAACAGGTGTATGCATGGGTTTGCTCAAGTTCGCTCCTATTGTGCCCTTGAACTTATTTTTAAGATATTTACAGTTACAGAATTAATGTTAATTAGCCACAGCTAGCCAGAGACATGTTGTTATTTTAACCAGCAAACAGAAACCCACTAAAACAATTCAATTTAGTTACGAGATGATGGTCCAAACAGTCGGCTTACTCGTTAAATAGGTGGCTTTTGCTGTGAGTTCCTGAGGCTAAAATATTTCATAAAAATGTAAGATTTTATTTGCACTCTTTTTTCTCTCGTTTTTTCTATTTTTATTTGATTAGTCTGAATTAGAGCTCAACCTGATCTGAAATAACAGCATCTTTTGCAGTAATAAATGAAGATATCTGTAGATGATTAAGTAAGGTTGCGTTTTACACTGTTGATGTTACAAAAACATGACTTATTTAGTTAGATATTTCTCCGAGTGTGCGTCCATGCTGTTAAAATATCGGGCCAGTCTTCTGTCTGCGTCCCCACTTTTCCACCTTTTCATTCTCTGTTCTGTACAGTTCTAAAAACACGTAGCTCTATCTCCTGTCTCTACGCCAAGTGTGTATGTCTGTGTGTGGCCATTATACAGCTTATTATGCCAGCAGGCCATCTGTTGCCTGCTTAGTACTGGCCGACTGGGAAGGACAGTGAGCATGAGGTTGTTCCTCTTTACATTTCATGGACAGATAATGTCCCCAGCTCGCTCGTTTTGACTGCACTCTCTCTGACACACACACACACACACACACGCCCCTGAGGATCACTCTTATTTATAAAATGCACACACCCATATGTACGCCAACATACCTGAAATGTATTCATGCACATGCACACGGTGACACAAACCAGACACACATGGAGGACATAATTGAGCCAGGTTTGGGCCAGGTGGGGACTTTCTAAGCAGACGGGCGCTCTGTCAGGTCACTACAGGTGGAGGGGGGTCCTGGCAGAGCCACAGGCAGACAGGCACGTCTGCAGCCAGCGCTGGCCCTGCAGTGTTCTGCAGGCAGATGGTCATACACGGCCATGGGAGTTATTTGAAAAAGAAGTCAAGAAGTGATTTTCTCCTCCACTTTCTCCACACTCTTTTTGCTTTTCCCCCACTTTCTCTTTAATCCCCCTGCTCCCCTTGTTCTTCTCTTCATTTTTTTCTTCTTTCTCCCCTCCACTTATTCATTCATCTACCCTCCTTTACCACCTACATGTCTATTATCTCCCCTGTTTTAAGCTAACCTTTTCAGGAGTGAGTTCTGACTGTTCCAGCCTGCTCCCCAGTGTGCCATTGATGCACGTGGTTTTTATACGACATCAATCACAGCCTCTGCTTGCAGCGGCCTCACCGCTTCAAAAAGACTCTTGTCAGTGTTACTTTTCATCTTCGACGGGAATAAAGTCACGTGATTTTTCCATTTCAAATGAATGCTTTCAGGAAGGAAGAAGTTCTCTTTAATTCTTTTCATGCATGCGCCCTTCCGCAAAGAAAATGAGAAAAAGCATCATTTCAATTTGCTTTAAGGGATGGATCATTTACTCTGCAATATTTGAAATACTCCAAGTATTAGCCGAGATTGTTTGCAGGCATACATGACACTGTTTTGTGTCTTCTTTCTCTGATGTCATATTTGAAATGTCTGTTTTGCCAGTCTTATGAAAAGATCCTTTACTCATGCTGTTGGCGCCAATGTGTTTGTTATGTCACCCAAAAGATAATAAACTGGCTTCTTTTCTTTTCTTTTCTGAGAAGCACAATTCATCTGGGCAATATTAATAACAGGTCTATCTATGATATGGTAAATTTAACATAAACTAGAAACATTTCCAGAGGAATAGTGTCCAGGAAGACAATTTATATGTACTTTACCCCCTGATTTAAAGAGTTGAGAGGCTGTTGGTAACATTATTATATTAAATTATCTATTAAATGTGTATAAATATCCGTATAATGTGGGGTTGAAGGATTTCCAGTTATTATTTCATGGGAATATGTCACATTTTTGTTGAGATTTCCTTGATTTCTCATCCTTAAATTAAGTTTAACTGTAGATAATGGATCATAAAAATCAAATTTTCTTCAGTCTATGTGGTTATAGACTAACAATTCTCCTTAAAATAATCTTTGAGGTGGAAAAAACACACTGCCAACAATACAGAATTGTCTGATCTGTTTTTTACCCATCAATACAATATAGTGCTAGAAGGATTATCACAGCATGGAGTTGGGCTGATTAAAAACGATGGATTGCCATTTAATTTTCACTGAAATTATGTATTATTATTACTATTGAATATCAATAGGCTGTTGTTATTATTATTGTATTCTTTTACTGTTTGAATCAACGGCAAACTCGGAGATGTGGAGATGGCAGCAAACCAGATTAGTGAAGTGGAAGAAAAGTTGAATGCATCAGTTTCTGCATTTTATTCCTCTGGTTTGATTAACAGGAACATCCATGCATGCAGTGGTCCACCTGTTGAATACTGCTGTGCACTCGGATTTGAGGATGGCGCTTCCACCCTGCATGTCTGACTAATGACAGTTTAAAATGCCTGCATAGCTTTCATTTACAGGTTTTGCACACTTATCTTAATACAATCGCAAGAAACCACTGCAGCTAACATGTTGATCCAGTTATGTTACTGTAAGGGCATTTCAAGGTTCGGACTATAGCCACAATCGTTGCATGGTAGCGTTAATGAGGTTTGGGGAAGCCGTCTTTGTTTCAGTACAAAGGGATCAATGAACAGGTGCACGCAGGTATTATTCACAAGAAATGTGAGAATGTATTCAACCCTGTGTCTTCCCAATTCAGAACATTTCAACAAAACTGGTGGCTACTGTTTCTTTACAGATACAACAAATGAAATGGCTACCTAACTAATTCAACAAAAACAAGACGATAATATAAGCCTTCGAGGGGTTTTGCTGTTAATTATATTGAGCTAGGGTTAGGGTTAGTTTGTGTTTTGATAGCGGAGTAGAATGGGAGACACACGGGCAGCCACGGGCTTCCTTTTTTGTTATCATCCTTCAAAACAAATCAAAGCACTTTACCTACATGAGTTGAGTAGACTCATAAACTTAAAAAAAACGTATAAAAAGGTCGACCAGATGGCCTTGACTTTCACTTTGACGCTTTCTAATCGAGCTATATTGCTTTTCACACAGACATAACAACAAGCCACAGGCATTTCATGGCTCCTCTTTGAAACAACAGAGACTGCCAGTTGAGGGGATACACTGGCAGACTGGTATTTGTAGTTTCAAAACAAGTGCAAAATGCTAATTTGTCTGAGGACATTGCAATAACATGCTTTTTTTTGGTATCAACAAAAATCCAAGACCCACAAGCAAGTTAGAAAAGGAAACTGTGCAGCATCTTTCATGTTTTTCAGAGCTCCCTTCAATGTCTTGGCTGCTTCAACAGTCGCCGCTGAACCTGAATACAGCCCAAGCGCTGCCGAGGCACTGCTGAAACAGCCGCAACTCCGCCAGACTGTATGAGACAGGCTCCAATTGAAGCAGCCATAGCAGACAGCTCCCCTGCTCCTCTGCAGTGTCCATTCTTCTGCTGCTGCTGCTGACTGCCCAGCTGGAGGGTGGCGGCTGGCGGGGGCGCCGTAGTTTTCTAGCCCAGAGAGGGATAAATAAAGCACTAGACAATAGAGTCACTCTCCATGGACTTCAGCCTCTGGGCAATGCTCCAGCCATACAGGCCAATCGCTCAAATGGAAATTAGAAGCAAGGAGACAGATTGTGAATAGTACATTTACTCTAGTCGGCCCGGACAGATCGATGGACCAGATTCCGCAGGGCAAGCGGACCCCAGCAACAGAAATTGGGGTGAAAGGGGCAAGCGGCGTGTGTGTGCATAGATTTTGAATGTACTTAGACTCCCCATAACCTCATCAGGGCCAGGAAGCCACTAACCAGTCACACATCCAGTGCTGTCTACATCATTTCCCGGCGATAGCTTTTACTCCATCGTGTCTTCCTTACAGCCGCTCTCAGCACGAGGACACACAGTCAAGGCCAGCCACTAGAGAAGCTGCCTCTGCTTGCCAGGGGGCAGTCACCGAGCAGAACAGCCTTAAACAGGGACATAGTTTCCTTTGTCCCCAGGCCAGAGCACTGTTTCAGTCATTTGGGCGCAGCGGTAGACACATCCAAGAGCCCTGTGGATAGTTTGAGGACCTGCACGGCGAGAGAGAATGTAAACACAGCTCCAATTAAAGACATAATAATGAAGGAGCGAGCTAGTGGTGAGCCTGTAATCAGTATTCAGTGGGTTGTTGCTAAGGGCCACTTCGAGTGTCCATTGGGGTTGTGTATAAGTGTATATGCCAAGCCGATGTGTGGCCACTGAGTATGTTTTAGGAGTTTAGAGGGCTAATCCGAGGTTGCAGGTAATGATTACACGCTCAGGTTTGTGTGTGTGTGTGTTTGGAGCAAAGAGAGAGAAAGAGGCAGCGATTGTTGTGCGTTAAATTCACCTGAGACCACCACACACCTTTCAGTGTTTACCACAGATCTTTATTTCAACAACAGATCAGATCAGTAAAGATGAGAGCCTGAGAGAGGCGCGTACATCCGGCCATGAGAGAGAAGGAGGAGGGAGGCAGACACAATAGTATGCCACTCTCCTGTATTTGCCGTGCATACATCACTCCCATTGCGGCACAGATAACCTTCTGCCACCGTTATCTTCATGCGCCGCAAGGAGAGCCCAATGTTTACAGCCCCTCTCATCCCCACATCACAGGAGAGGGGAAAAAGACTCCCCTCCAATAAATTGTTCCTATCAGACCAAGGCATAAGTCGCAGTTGCTGCATCAGATTTAGTGGTGCCACTAGGCTCTAATGAATTCTCCCCGCTCGCCCCCGCACGTCCATTGAGCCTCGGCAGCAAGTCTTTCCAATCGGCTGGGCTGCTCAGTGCAGTGCTATCGATAACGAGCCCTGGGGGGCTTGCCAGTGAGCACGGTAAGGCCCCGTAATGAAGGAGTCCAGGGCTCTGCCGAGAAAACACCTGACATAATGAGAGGAGTCTGGTGGAAGCAGGGGTCGCTGGGGTCAGTGTTAGGGGAGGCACGGCTAGAGTTACTGCAAAGACAAGCTGGGGGAGTTACTAAGGAGGGTTTTTGACAAGGGAGATGTGTGGGTATGAGTGAGTGCTTGGACATGTATGCGATGCGGGGCGTGATGTAGGCGTTGCTGCCGCATTAGGGTGGGCTACCTTCAGGCGATGATGACTGGCAGAGAGGGTTCTCCTCCATCTGTTCAAACATTCCAGACGTAACCAAACATTTGCTGTTGTCTCACAGAGGGCGGCGGCGGAGCAGGTTGAGGTTTGGCTCATACTCTGTTGAGTCATCCAACTAGCAGCCTAACATTTCGCCATTTTTCAAGTCGCTGGCACCGTATTATTTAGACTTAATGGTCTGATTAGTGATGTGCAACTCTTGAATGATTTGTTCCATCTTTTTAGTGGATTGAGAGTGCCGATTCACCCTAGTGAGTCGTAAAATGACTGATTGAATGAGCTATTAAGTGAATTGGGAACTATGTCGTGTCAATTGAACACTGCTAGAGGCTGGGATACAGTTAATCATTACTTGAAATTGGACAAGGGGTTGGCTTCATTTAAGTTACAACTACTTTTTTGATTCTGTTTCACAGGTTAACGGAGGTCTGCCCCTCCCTAATGCCCTGGCCTGGCTTGGCATTAGTTTCTTTTATTTGCACTATTATTGAAAAACAATAATGAACGGTGCAAAAATTCAAATCCAAATGATCCATTTTTGAAATAAAACTGGACTCCAACATCCACATATCTGAAGTCCAATATTATATCCACTCCAGCCATCTTGCATATCTCCCCCTAAGCAGATTTAAGCTTCCATTAAAACATCATCGACCTGCAGTTTGTTGGGCTTTTTATAATTACCTCCTCGATCTCCACACAGCTCCTATCACTGCTGTCACGCTTAAAGGTCTAAGAGGTCAGCATGTTAATTTGTAACAAGTCCGGCTTTACTCCTGCCTGCTTTTAGACACCAATATCTTGGTCAGCACAACCAAACGGGAAGCGACAAAATACCTACACAGTGTTCATAATACGTGGTATCAGTGTATTCATCTCTTAGTGTCAGATCATTCAGAATAACAGGTTAGAGGAACGCACGCTGTAATTAATTTCTCAATCACTATTAATTACGTGGATGCGTGTTTCCTCATTGCTCTCTATTTTGTAGCATATATTTTGCACTCTGACTGAAAAGCATCCTCCCATTTCCTTTAGTACTCAGAGTATGAGATGAAATTATACTAACAGATGATGAAAGAGAACCGCTTGATGCAGATGGATGTTCTGAAATGAGAACCATCGGGGAAATAGAGTATGTAGGCATGATCCTGTGAATTAGGATAAAATGGAAATCCATCTCTCTGTGGTTGTTATCCATTTAGCACACACTGAATTGAAATAGGTTAAAGCTTTAATAACCTGGTTGAATCCCCACTGTGCGCTGCCAACAGGCACACATGTTTTATTATGACAAGTGTCAGCTTAACAAATAATCCACAACAACCAGCCTGTAAACTTAATTACAGTAGGTTTATCAAATCCCTGAACTGTGAGTGGGGCGAGGTTACCCTCAGGCCTCTTTTTTTTTGCTTTTTCATTGGCAAACGCTTTGGTCCGACACCTTGTTGCAAATCTGGCAAAAGAAATAACTGAATATAATTTTCAGCATTTATAAAAAGGCACAAAGTGAACCATAAACAGAGGTATTGGCTTTTTATTCTGCTGAAGTGTCTGAAATAGGTGCATCCTCAACTGGGAAACTAAGCCAAATTCAGGCATAATGGTCCAGTTTGTAGTGCATGAGCAAATTTTGTCATTTTGTCTGTCTGGAAAGATGTGAGTTACCCATTTAAAGACCCTGTGTGGCCATGGATTAGCTGACTGTCATGCTGCAAAGCAGCAAAACTATCAGTCACCTTTTGCACCTTAATTGACCATGCTCATAGAGCCAGATCACTCAGGCTGAGGTCCAACATATTCAAGATCAACCACGGGAGCCCATGAATTCAGGAAATCTGGAGGCCAGTCAGACTCTTGACCCAGTAATGCATCTGGGTCATTTCAGGCCCTCCAGTATTAGCAGGGTCAAGAGAACTAAAAGAGGAAAGTTAGATCTGGCCTCATTGGTGAACTTTATGCATCAAACTGTGTATGTCAGTGTATTTGCGCTGCGCTGAAACCTCGGCTGCTTTGGCTTCATTTCAGTCATTGATTATTCCAACCTCATTCAAAATTATCATCCAAGCACCAATCTGTATCTTGTTTCAAACACACTAACAAGATTCTTGAATTAATTTTAGCATGAAAACACATCTTCCATCCCATCCGTTAACTTTCTTTGGCAGCTTTGCCCTTTTTGGATAAAGGGCACGAGGCCACCGTTATAAATAAGAATTTGTTAATTAATCTAAGCTTCCTCATCCACGGGCTTAGCTTAAATCAGCTATCCTCTCGGCGCTAAGATGCTTTTCAGAAATTGATGCCTATACTGTGTGAAATAAAAGTTGAATAGAATCAAAGGATTAGTAGTGTCGAATGAAAGTTGGTTCTTTAAAATTCAGTGAAATGACACTAGGATAAATAAGAGCATTTCCTAAAACGTGATTCTAAAAAATTTCCATACAGAGTTGTAGCATTCAGATGAGCATAAAGACTCGTTTTCATTTCAGCTTTAGCAGCAACAGCTTATCCCGTGTGTCCCATATTATTGATTTTCAGCCGCAGCGTGATTTACAGTATTTCATTTCCTGCATCGGTTAATGTTAAGCGGCGGTTTTAATTTGCAGTGGTCTTGTCAGTTTCTTGCCGTCTCTGAACAGATTCCTGTATAAAGTTATTATTGAGGTCGCAATTAATCCGCTGCATTGAAACCAACGTTGACACCACCACTGCATTGCTGCTTCCAATCATACGCGAGCTCCGTCTTATTGATTTACACGCCCCGTACACCCGGTGATGCCTCTTTGTCAATAGTAAGCCGCCGTGCACATACGGTACACAGCGACACCATGTTATTGCCCACATTTGACTGATGGATCTCTGTGGTAAGAATTCCCAGCTGCAGGCGAAGTTGCTGCTGCTGCTGCTGCTGCTGCTGCTTGTTTGGTAGGAGTGATACTTTTCCAGAAGCCTATCCAGTGGGGGAAGGAGGCTGCCATGAGAGAAGAATGCATGGGACAAGACCCAGTTTCTATGGAAACAAAAGGAAAAAGGGGGATGAGAGAGTGAAGACGAGGAGGAAGAGGAGGAGGATGTATTGAAATGTTTTTGGAGATAGATGATCATGAAAGGAGGTAGTGTATGTGAAATGCTGCAAATCTGGGCCTCCCCTGTGGTAGCCTGTGTTATTTATTCATCAGTCGTATGCATGGCACAACAGCCTTTATTGCTGCAGTTCGTGGCTCCTTTCATATCCAAACAACATATCAAAGTGTTTGCAGAGGTGGATTTGGACCTAACCTGCCCCTACTTATGTCCTGAACCATGTGTTCTGTGCTAAAACTCATTATTATACTTAACAAAACTGATGTTTTGCTGTGTTAAAAGGCAGGGACTCAAATTCCTCCTCTGCTCCCCGCGATCAAGGAGCTTATGCACAACAAGCATACAACCAAGCCCAGCCAAACTCCACTGTTCAAGCTGTCATTCACCACACCTCCAGGCTGCATGTAAACAGCATTTCTTAAAAGCAGAAAAAGAAAACTATGGGAAGTAGGATTCCAGGCAACAATAGCAGAAAGAACAGGCTCAGTATGAATAATTAAACAGGCTGTGCTGTTGATAACGGTGGCGAAACCGCAGCTCATTAACACTGAGAAGTGGGACGAGAGATGACTGGAAAACTGAAATTGTACTTTCTTTTTCATTGATAGTGGAAGTTATTTTTGCCCCTTACGCTGTAAACAATAGCCGACACAATCGGGGGGGCCGTGGCCAGGATTTTCGAAACACTGAGGTCATGAGTCATAGCCCAGCTAGTGGGGTTCGGGGGCAAATCAATTTCACTGTCACACGAATTGAGCAGAGGAGCACAACTGCAGTATCTTTCAGGTTTTGCCCTAAATTACCTGACAAGTGTAATTTAGGACACTCACACACAGGACACTCATTACTCAAGTTCATCCAAACAATAAGCCATAATCTAAAAAGTTACACATGGCATGACAGTGATAAATTAGTGTATAAAATATAGTAGACCAAAGGGAGAAGCTTATATATATGACTGTTACAGCCAGGACCCCTGAACCCAACCACAACATAAAAATGCAAGATAAAAAAAGATTCATGAAAGACATTTCTGACTTATTTAGACAGTATGTCGAGATATTAGTGCTGAAGGCAATTTACCTGCAAAACATAGCTCATTCATGGTAAATAATGCGGGAACTATAGGTTCTTCTAAAGGGGTGCTGCAGCACCCCTTAGTGGCAGAGGGTACAATTTTAAGGGGACATATTATGGAAAAAGGATTTTGCCTCGTCTTTGTATGGAATTGGCAGGCTGAAATGTTATTTAGGCACTGGGGGGAAATTACATAAATACTGTACTCCTAGGTGTTTGGCCCAAGCTGTTCAGAATGATTGCCCTTGATGATGTCACAAAGGGGACACAAGCAGTGAATTAGCATTGATTAATCATTTAGCTGTGCTGTTTGGAGCCAGGAACTACTGCTTACCTAATGTATTGTAGCCTACTGCCCAGTTTGTAGTTTGTTTGTTTTTTTTACTACGTGTTCAATACAAGGGAACAATTTAATTACAATTTAATTCAAAATGATTTCTTTCAAAAAAAAAAATCCTAACATGTTCCACAAATTCAAGGAAGTTGTATAAAATTGTTGAAAAGATAATGTCTTTAAATTAAATCTATACTAATACATAATATTCCCTTTAAATTAAGAAATAAGATACTGTAAATGTAATTCAATAAAATAAAATAAAAAAGTTATTTCTCATTATTGATCAATGAATTATAGTGATAAATGAGGTATCACTGAACTGTTTTGGTAGTAATCACTGGACACACAACTGTCTATCTGTGCCTCATTTCCTGTACATTTCCTGTCCGCATCTGATTCTGATACATGAAGGAGCAGCATTAGAGAGCAAAAGCGATATACATGCGAACATATTTATTTTTGACATAGGCTATATGCCCTGATGTGATCCTTCATCACCACGAACTTCACGCAAGACCCAGCAAAAGCCACTTTTGGAGTAGGCGATAACAGACAGCAGCAAGGAAGGCTAATTGTTTATTCAAAGCTGCTGCCGTGCGGTGTAACTTTATTATAAAGTATTAGCCTATTTCCCACGTGAATATTTTGCCACTGAAAATGTCAGAGCAGAAACTTGTAATTGATTCTGTGCGCAAAACTTTGGACATGTTTTGAAAGCGGACAGGTTTTGGAATGACAGGACCGTACTGTACGTGTGCAACTTGTTACATGTGTGTCATATAATATGAGTTGCCCACACAGAGCTGTTCAGCTCTGCCGGTGAGATGATGTCAACCTTTGTTCACATCACACCATACAACTAAGTAGTTTTGGCAATGTGTCACTTTAATTTTAACATTTTAAGAAATATATATATTAAAAGGTTAAAAAAAGAAAGAAAAAATACAGAGGACATGACCTCAGTGTTCTAAATGCTAGTTATGGCTCGGATACAATGCAGTGTTGACAGCCAGCAACTGCTGCTGCTACGATTTGCACAAATTGTCTGAAAACAAAATCACCAGACACCTTTTTTGCTCTTGCACAAAAACCCACACTGCTCCACTGATATATATATATATATATATATATATATATATATATATATATATACATTATCAACAAAGCTTGTAGATTACTGCTTTCTTCGAAGCCCTTCACAGGCCCTGATGGTGCAGCTCATTTCCAATGCTAATCAGAAATGAAGAGATGGTGTTCTCTTGACTCGTTTCTGCTCTTTCCTCAAACAATTGTTGCATTGCGTCAGAGCCGTGCAGGATGCCCATTGTCTCCAGGCCACTGTGGCGCAGCTGTGGGAGCCTGCGTTGTCCCCCCCCACGTGGTCCAACAACAAACACTATTATCAACAACAACACCACCAACAGCAAGGGGAAAAAAGCGAGTAAACCCATTGGAGAGACAAGGAACACATTTGCATTTTGCGCAAACCCAGCAGGGACTCCCATCTCTAAATGTTAGCATGGGCTTTTGCCAGTGATTGTGTGGAAACCGCTTCCGCTCAGTCGTCAACACAAAAGGTCGTCACAGTAAGCTAACTCAGCGCTCACCCACCGTATACAATTAAATGCAAAGAGGGAAATGGGAAAGTAAACAACAGAAGTCACACCAGAGCACTTTGTTAAGAGTGTGTTCTAAGAAGTGCTTTTATTAAAGTGCGCTTGGAAAATATATAGTTCATCAGGGCACTTGAATTGAGTGGCTCCACACATTTGTTGTTAAGTGATGTCATAGAAGCTGTGTCTGACTTTTTTACAGAAAAAGAATTTCCAGAACATATTACATAAGTAAAGTTAACTCAGCAAGCATTAACATAGCTCAGAGGATCACAGCTATGACCACATGCAGCCATACCTTTGGGCCAACATATTCTCCACCTTGACTTCTGAATCTCTGAACTGTTACACAGGTAGCATAACAGTAAAGTAACAGTAAAGATGTGCTGCTATGTGCGGAGTAGTTTCCCCTTTTTCGTTTTCAATGGGATGGAAGTGAATGGTTGCAAGAGAATGACAAATGTAAAGGGTACGATTAAAGAGAGGGATTGATAGTTATCCAAAGCTCCATATTGATTTTCCAAAATCTGTCTTTGCCAGGTGTGGGAAAGTATCTGTGGAGGAGAAGATCATTGTTATAGTTTTTTGGATTCCTCTTTTGTGTGACCCTTGCCTTCAATATTACAGATATGGATGAAAATGAAGTTCGCTTGCTATGACTTGGGAGTGTTGACACGCCCATATCGACAAGCGAGAAGTTGCAAAGACGATTTGTCCGCTTCCAGTTTGCCGTACTAATACCTTACAGAAAGTGTGGTACAAATTTGTAACTTCTGAGTGATGGTGAATGCAAGCGGAGCAAAGGAAAAGGTTAGCAGTAAGCTGTCAGTTCGGCAGTAAATGTACAGTTCAGGCTACAGTGTGTCAGTTAATAAATGCTGCAGCTTCTCAAGACAAAGAAAAGTCACGTCTGTTGTTTCCCCAACTGCTGGAAAAGTGAAGGGGGTTAGCTTCAAAGTTAGCAACAATGCGTTAGCCTAACCTGGCAACGCTAAACAGAGAACAGAGAAATGTGTTGGCCTGAGTCTTTTCTTGTTGGCTATCAGATGGGTGAACAAAATAACCCTGCACTGTCCTCTGCAGAGGAAGGCAGGGGACTAGTGAAAGTGGGAACCATCAAAGTTTAATATCCTTGACCAGGATCAAACAGACCCTGATATATGGCCTGAGAGTGTGTGTCATTAACTCGAATGAACGGAGACGAGAATCGTGGGGGCATTTTTACGAGCACCTCTGAGCCCCTCCTCCTTCCTTTCTGATTTAGAAAGCTGACATGAGTCAGTTGTCTTTGGAAGTCCATTAAAACTGGAGTACCTGCGCCAGAGCTGAGCTGCAATATCTTTCTACCCTTTTTGGGGAGCTTACAGTTAGCGCCGGATGGGAAATTGTGGTAATTGTCACCATGTTTCAATGCATTTTTGTTGACTGCGAACCACTTTATTTGCATACAAACACTGCAACGTCTGTACATCTGCGCAGCAAAGTGACATAGGCTGTCACTTTGCTCATGTCCTAAAAGTTTTTTTTTCCCACATCCTCATTTATATTCATTTCCTTTTCTGTATTTTCCCTAGATTCAGTTTAATCAAATTCTGCTTCTCATGTGAACATTATTGAAAGCATTTCATTTGCCAATTAGCCAGCTGCTCCCCAGTTAAATAATGAATATGCTAATTCTAAAGCTGGGGGATATGTTGTCTTTTGAGTTACAGCGGCGACAATTATCCAAGTCAGGGATACTCGCAGTGGTGTACTGTATGTACACTAGTGTGTCTATGGCTGCAGTATGTTTGTGTGTGCAGTCATGTTCTTACATGTCATATACTGTATGTGTGTGTTAATGTAGGACAGCATGTTGGTGGATGTGATGTGTAGCTGCGCGGATGTTTTGCACAAATTGGAAGTTTGCCTGTGGTTGTAAATATAGCATATATATGTGTGTGTATTTTAAAATGAATGTGACATATAATACATCAAGTGCATGTATGTGTGTTATGGGGGTAATGTTAGTTTTAGAGGAATGCTTCCCCTCCATGCATATTGATTATTTTTTTTTTGCCTATCTTTACCTCAGTGGGGTGCTGAATGCGTGTTCCTGACAGGTCTAATTGAAAGCCATGTGGAGCTGAGCCTATGTATGCAGATGCACACCCCGCTATCATCCATCAGTGGGGTGGTGGATGTGGAGGGAGAGCTGATGTACTCGCCCATGAGCTCAGTGGCAGATTCTTCTTTAATATGCTTACTGCAATACTCAGTGCCACTCTTGTTTTGCGCTCATAATTCAATACACATGTACTGTACCTTCACACACAGCAATCTGTCTGCCTATCAATTACAACTGCCTCCTACTTATGCTGTTTGGCAGCTAAAATGCTCAAGAGTCTTTGTCTGTCTATGTATCTGTTCATCCATGCATCCATGATTTATGAACGCAGAGTTACTACCAATCATTAGGCTTGCTTCGTCTTCCCATTAAACTTTCAACAAATTCTGGCCATCTTTGTTTGTTTTCAAAGATACAGCATCAGATTGAATAATGACTTGACCTTTTGCCACACCACGGGAGAAGCCAATCTCCCGTGGCAACCAGTTTAAGTTTCTAATCGGAGTTAGAGCCAGTAATGATCTCGCCAACACGCAATCTACATGAAAGTGGGATAACAAGCATCTGGTTTACTAAAATATATCCTACATTTCAAGGAATTCATTCTTTTTTGCTGCTTGGCTTGCGTCTCGCAGATGATATGATGTGACAACATCAAACGCATGCGGTGTTGGTGTTTAGTCGTAGATTAAAGTTCTTTCAGGCATCTCTCACATCTGAATGTGCTGGTGAGCAACACGGAGCAGTGGGCAGAGAGACCATACATGCCTGGAAAAAACATGCTTTGAATAAATGAAGGCCAATCAATAGATGCTCACACTGGGCTTTTAAATATACTCCAGTGTCCAAGAGTGTTGCTATGTTCCATATATACCAGCTCGTATTGACCTGATTTATGGTGCTCTTCAATGTCACTACTGTAACATGGCCATTTTTCATGGTGGTTGTAAATTATCCATTAACATAATGGATCCCTTCATCAGGTCTTCATGAAGGTCTGGTGAAGGGGCACTGCAACGTCAGTCAGTCAGTGTGTTGGTCCAGCCAAGGTCTGTTTACAGGACAGACCAGATGAACAACTAAATGATATATTTCTGAGTATGACCCTCTTTTCTCAAAGTGGTCCAGCTTTGGTCCAAATGGAAATATCTGGAAATATCTCGATAGCTGTTGGATTTATTGCTATGGAATTTGTTGTGCATATCTGTGGTCCCCAGAGGATAAATCCTGATGATTTTGGTGATTCTCTGACTTTTCCTCTAGCGCCACCATGAGTTTGACATTTGTTTTAAGGAGTGAAATTTCCCAACAACTATTGGATGGATTAGCGTGAAATTTACTAGATATTCAAGATCTCTAGAGGACCAATTCTAAGCACTTTGGTGATTCACTGACTTTTCAGGTCAGCCAATACTTTGGTTTATGACCAAATACTTGCAAAGCAAATGGCATCTTCCTCAGCCTCAGTCCGCAAGCCTCGCCAAGCTAATTTGCATATCGACATCCGATCACAATGCAGGTACAATTGAGAACAAAAGCGCATTTTCAGGTGTAAATGCAAAGACACATGGATTGGATATCATTATCCATATAATGTATCCATATACAGATCACATGTTAATACCAGGAGTACACGGAGCCTCAGTCTTGTTCGATTGTAGAGCTTCTTGCACCTTTTGATTATGACTGTAGTGATATTGTCCAAAAGTTTTAAAGAGAACCAATAAATGTTTCCAGTCACAGAGTGATGATGAGAGCATAAAAGCAATATTATTTGATAAATTGTATAAATATATTAAAATGCCATAAAAACACTGACTTTTGAGCTAAATGCAGATTGACTAGGCTGATTTGCCGCTTGACCCTGATGTAGAAATAATGTACAGCAATGGTGGAGGGGTCAGGAAGAAGAGAGGGACAGAAATATTTGAGTAATATTTATACAGGCGTGATTTGACTCGATGGTGCCTGGTCCTGGCATCCTACATTCCTGGTTGGCCAGGCCCTGGTGACAGTTGGTAGCAGCTTCTGTCAGGAACATCGCATGACCAACCACGAAACTGTCAGAGAGAGTGAGAGAGAGAGAGAGAGAGAGAGAGAGAGAGAGATAGTGAACAACACACAGCCATGATATCCGAAGGGAATCAGAAAAGGTGAACAGGCAATTCATTGCACAATGAAGCAAGAAGAGGCAAAGATGAAAGGCTCCGACTTGAGTAAAATTAAGGGTGATAGGTAGAAAGGGAAATAGAAATACAAAAGTGTGCTGGAGTGGGAGGAATTGGACAAGCTGAAAAGTGAATAATGCAGGTTGAGCCTTTGAAGCACTGATCTTGAAATCAGAGAAGAGAATGACATTAACTCAGACTATGTCCCTTTTTTTTTTTTTTTTTTTTTTTTGGTTTGCCAAGCCTAATAAAAAATATCCTCATTATTAGCCTTATCCTTTATAGAAAACTTCACATTCTACTCATTCTTAATGGATTTATGAATGCAGGATAAAGTTATTTAATATTAATTTACTGTACATGTCAGGCTATACATTGTATTACTTGGCTTCACTTTCTTAGCCATATAAGCCATGTGATATATAAATGTCATTTCAAAAGCATACAGCCGCACGACTCATTGTATAAACATATCCAATCCTACCTTATTCTTGGTGCGTATTCATTGCCAGTTCTGCGTTATTGGGATTTAGAATTCAATCCAGTTCACATTTAAATTGAGAGCTCACAGCGTTATCCCATTCAGCAGCAGAATTCAAAAAATGAGTGTAATTCAGTTTACAATGCAGGTCATTTAACAGGGAATTCCGGCTTTAATGGTCTGCACCGGTATTGTCATGGGACGTACCCTCCCAATTAGGGAGACTGTTAACCTTAAACCTTTGAATTTCATTGCAGAAAGGCCTGACGAAGATGTTTCTGCTTTGCCCCTCTCCCCCCCACATAATCCCAAGAGTCTGCTCTCTCAGGCCTGGCAGGAGCCAGTGACCTCTCTTTTGTGACTGAATTAATCTGCGGGCCTGAGATAATGGCCATGTCACAGCAACCGACAAGATGTGGCAGGAGAATAATCAGCCCACCACCGTGCCATTTTAATCCCTGCGGCAATGATCGCTTCACCACAGAAAAAACAAAAAAAAAAAAAAAAAAAACATGTTGCTTCTCTCATTCTCCAGCATGCATGAAATGAGAATTAAGACTACAGTCCTTACAGGCGCACCTCACTGATCAGTTCTGATGCTTTGCTCTGGTTTGTGGCACAAGAGGGTTTTCTGACATTTAAATGGAAATGTTTGGAAATATTTTGCAAGGTGAAGCGTCGACTTGTGTGTTAGCAAAAGTGTTTGGTCCACTTTTATGTACATCTTGAAAAATGTATCTTGTCACATTGAAATCTTTAACTGATGTAGTAGAAAATGTTGCTTTCACATGTTCGCATGTGAGTTTTTTCATAGTCGAATGTTGAATCAAATTGTTTTTTGAGAATGTACAATTGTACTTTTGGGGCATTCTGACTGGCACAATTGCGTATTGTCAAAGTGAATCTGACTGACCAAAGACCAAATAACAGTCTGTTCAAAGAACACGAAGTAGCTCCCAGCTGGGGATAAAAACACAATTTTGTACATCTTGCTAGGAGACAGAAAAATTGTAATTCTTTATTTTGTGCTGAGCACTTATTGCTTGAGCTGCTGTTCGACCATTTGCAACACAAGCTTTTTCTTAGCACAAGAGGGAAATGCTCTTACGAAAGCCCACACTCCAGTCCTCTGCTCCTAACCCTTTGTCCCATTAAAATGAATCTGGATTCAGTGCTCTTCCTTGGTGGAAACCTTAGGTCATCAGTGCAGATCAGCTTCTGGGAAGTAAAGTACAGGAGCAAAGGCAGCAGGGAACTCGACTGTACAGCATTTCAAAAGTGGCCATAGTGTGTGACAAAAAAGGACCAAAGTGCAACCTTAATTAAGCCTCTAACAGTGTATTTATTGCAGCCTGGAAAATTTAGTAACTTTGCTCTTACTTAAATAATAATAAAACATATGTGTGCTGCTTCTGCTCACTTGCACAGCTACTAGATCATCCACTAATCACATCCGATGTTGCACGAATACATACTGTAGGTGTGATAATGAGCTGATTTTGCTCCCGGTGTGACAACCAGCATCAATCCATCACCGCACACTGTTCTGTTGCAATGACAGGCTAACACTAGCTAACCAGAATCGTCGTTATTTGGGATTTGTAGGCCCTAAAAATGTTTATAAATGACATTATTCCCACGCAAACCGCTAGCAGAAGAGAATGGCGGAACAAAGAAATGGATTATTTCTATTTTTATTTGCCCCTGCTTCTTTGTGGGAGCGGAGAGAATGAAGAGGAAGACTTGCAGATTGGTAGGAGAGCAAACCTCTTCCTCTTTGCATGTTTCCTAAATCTAACGGGGAAAACACCTACATACCTTCACTGGAAGGCTCTTTCCGCTGACAGTGGCCCACCATAATTCTCCTTGTTTGAAGCCGCTATGCCCAGTCGTGACACTCATCCCGATTTTGTATTTTGCTTGTTCGATTGTATGGCCCGAAACTGACATTTCTCTTCAAAGATTGGCAACTAGAACTCTTCAGTGCACAAGATTTGATGCAATAAGCTTTTTCTCCCACTAAGAATTGATGATTACTCATGTTGGAGTATTTTTATGTCGGCTTGTATACACACACTGCATTGCTCATCTGTCTGCTTCTTACAAATGTTGGACCTTCACTCTCCCGCAACCTACGAGACTTCCCTCAGCAGTGCCTGGAAATCAGATACTGCCTCCAAGGCCTTTAGGTTTTATTACTGAATCACTCTTCACCAAACTCAATCGAGTCACCTCCTCCCTCCACCTCCTTCCCACAGAGCGGAAAGCCTCCCATCAGTCGTGGGCTCGCCCATCTCAGTGTGCTTATAGAGAGCCAGTGAAATAATCAGCTGAGCTCAGCTGGCCCATTCGCAAGATCGATATGTGATGTTTATTTGAATGGCAGGAAATTTTGAATTTCACAGGGATCATCATAAACAAGCCTGTCACCCACCTCTGCTTGAGTCCATTCTCTTTGGCCAAGAAAAAACAGTTTGACTCCACCTCTATCAACTCCAGACTATTATTGGTATGACTGATGCATTTCTAGACTACTTGCAGAAAATGTGAAGGAAAAAAAAGCTGCAACCAGCCTTCAAATCAGCTCTCAGCCACTGCTCAGTACAATATGTGCTCAGAGGTGTCTTTCCAAGCTGCTACATTACCGGTGTGTCCGATTAGCCTTTCAGGCCACGTGTGCCAATGACATTAACCTATGATTTTAAAAACGTCCTTTTCCTGTCGACCTCCAGGACCATGTTTCGTCCACAAGTGAAGCATTGCAGAGCGACACTAAAGTGGCAGAGGTGGCCTCTTATTAATATATATTTAATTAGCTTGTCTGTATTCAGAAAAAAATGGCCGGTCATTTTAATTGGCTTTATTACCCTAATCATTTGACGGGAACCTTTTCGTCTTGATGGATGACCTTATTAATACATAGAAGAAACTGCCACAATCCATGGAAATGGAGCCACTCAGGCGACTCATTAACACCGTCAGCGCTGCTCCACTTATTCTATTCTATTTATATTACAAGCGTACACCTGATCAATGTATCATTAGTATTCAAAGCTGACATGTATGGATTGACGAGGTGATCTATCCTGAGATAAACGTGGAATAACTGCAATTCACGTTGACAGAATCAACTATCACTGTAAGATTTTTTTAATTTTTCACATTTTGGTAAGAAAAGATATCATTTTTTCATGAATATTATGCCCAGTCCTGTGAGAGAAAGGCTGCGTGGGAAAGAATTGAAGCATTGAATTGAATCATCCTACCTGAGTGATATACCTGGAGTTCCTGTAGCCCCAGATATCTCAGTTGCTTGCTGATGTTGCCATATGCAGATTCAGGTTGAAGCCCGAGGAGAGAGTGGAGAGAGGGGATAAAAGGGAACATATCAAGAAACAGAAGTGGTAGGACGACAGAGATAAGAAAAAATGAGACTAATAGATTAGACACAGAGGAATCAGCCATGCAGAGAGAAAGACAGAATAAAGAAAATACCTAAGAAATGGCCAAAGCTTTTATATTATTTCCAGCAGAACATCTTTCTATTTTGGAAAAGGAAGTGGGGGCGAGGGCATTATCTTGCACCTATGTTTACAGCCCCATTTTTCTTATGTTTCCATAAATATGAGCACAATACCCGAGCAAATGGGATTTACTCTATCACAGTGTGATGCTCCAGTTTCTGTGCAATCTGGGATAGAAATCATCTTTGTGATGGAGAATAAAGAAAACGGGGGTTATGAGACAGTACCTACAGACGGGTGACAAACCGGTACAGGCCTGAATGTTTGACCCCTACAGTGAGGTGATCCGGTGGCTCTGTTATGCTGTGGGGGGCATTTTGCTGGCATGGTTTAGGTCCACTGCAAATCAATACAAAGTTGTTCTGAGTGATCACCTTTATCCTATGATGAAACATTTCTATCCTGATGGGAAGTGGTCTCCACCACCAAATAAGGGAATATCTTACCTTACTAAGACACTTTATGTTGGTTTTTCCTTTAATTTGTCACCCATCTGTAGGTCATATGGAGTCTCTGTTTGTCTATGAGTCTGTGTGTGTGGTTACAAACTGTACTACACATGTGAATGTGTCATTTGGTGAAACGCTTCCTCACATTTTCCAGCACCTTTGACACCTGGAAGCTCTGATTGCAAGGTAACAATTGAAAACCTGAATTGGAGACCTGGCTGTTAACCCCCCTCCCAACCCCCCCCCCACCCCTTATTTCTATCATGGCTGATGATTGCATTGCATTCGAGCTTGGCTTTTCCCTTCTGGCAACTCATCTGCCCTCTGACACAGCCTCAATTGTCTGACTGGCTTTCAACAGGTTTAGCGTTCGATTTGTGGACACAGCCGGACGGAGCGGTCATTTAGGAATATAGCTGCCTTACAGCTTCTGAGACTGACACAATATTAACTTCATACCTTCTGATGGCCTACGTTTTACTCCTGATGTGGGTTGTTTTGATTAAACTGATCGCTGTAAAAAATATTATTGGTAAAATAGGCATTGCACTCTGTACCTAAAAGAAATCTGGGATGAGAGGAGGATGGGATGGTAAATGGAACATAAAAAGATGAAGGACAGGATGGGTTAAAAAGATTTTTTGTTGTTGTTGTGGTTATAGTATGAGGAAGTAAACCGCTCAAGGTTTCCATCGCTTCTTGAGGTGTAAGTCACCAGTCCATCATTGATTTCAGGTCATAGATCATTAGTTGAATGACATTCTTTAGCCTTTTATAGCCTCTTAATTAGAATATTTAACAGAATATCATCTTTGTCATATCCTATTGGATATAAGTCAAAATGTAGCTTCAGTGCATCTTGTAAACATCTGAGATTAAAAGATGTTTCTGCATCAAAGATACATTTTTAATTACCCAATCAAATGCTCTACAGTAAATGTCTGTTGAAGGCACCTCTTTCCAGCTGAACAATGGTCAGTGTGACCTCCTATGAACCTTGCTGTAGGCTCTATTACTATTAAAGACCTAAAGAAAAAAGCTTGTGTGCTTATCATAATCACAAAGACTTCTCCTGGTAATGAAAGATTTGGTCTAAAATATGTATTGGCCCAATAAATGCAAATAGCAAAAAGGATTGAGGGAGTCATGCAAAATACATGTACGACTAGTGTAAGTTTACTTTCAAGAAAAGTAATTTCCACATTTTCACACTCTTTTCAGACACCACCAAGGAGACTTTGATGAACTTTGGTCCGATTTTGGCTTTTTTTTAAAGTGCGCTTTGCCCTAAGGCTCATTTTGTTAATGAATTGATCATCTGCAAATGTAATGAAACCTGAAGCCAAAAGTAAGTTTGTATTGTCACTGTGCTTCACACTTTGGTGTATGTTTACTGGGTTGCTACTGGCCTTGTTAATAACAAGCAGAGGGTACTGTCGCAACTTATACACACATACGTATACTTTTTTTTCCATCTGCGAAGGAAAAGAGAAGGAGACCCTATAGAAAAAAAGCCACCTGGTAGATAAGATCAGGTTGCATTTCCTTACTAATTAGCAAGAGACACCACATCTGTGTGAAACTAAACATCTGTGAATGTGCATGTTGCATGCGCACGTGTGTGTGCATATGACTGCAGTTTATGGTTTTGGGATGTACATAAAAAGAGAGAGAGAGAGAGAGAGAGAGAGGGGTCCATCATGGCCACCGCAGCCTGAGGCGTAAGAGGCTTAAGAAAGGAGACATGAATCGCAAAGCAGTTGGTGAGCAAAAAGCACAGATATACAGAGAAGGTGTGCGGGAGAGAGGGAAGATAATAGGTAGCTGTGGGTTATGCCGGAGACTGTACATGTGGCCTGATACTGTATGTCGGTACGATTGGATATGGTTGGCTGAGGACCAGCACTCTCTCCTCTCCTCTCCAGGATGAAAGCAGGCTTGTTATGCAGCTAGACAGATATATAGGACTAGGGACACAGGGAGCCAGATTGGCAAACATGCAGGTATGATTTGACAGATTGCGAAACAACTTTAGATTAATCTATAAGCAAAGATGGCTACGGCTAATTCACAAGAGCTTTCTATACTATGTGAAATCAAACATCCCAGCACTGTAATATCAAGCTGCAACACTCTCCTTCTGCTCAAAGCTCTCTGCCTGCACTGGAGGAGATGGATGTGAAAATGATTTTGAAATATTATCTGTTGCTATGAAACGTAATTTACTCCCCACTCCCCACAAATATGATTTCTCTGATTTAGTGCCTCATATGCTCGGGTCATCGTTAGAAATGGCTCATCACACATCTCTTTTCTCTTTCTGCTTTACATCTAAATACAATGTACCGCATTTCCCAGCATTGTGAATCATTGTGGGGTATTCAACAGCAGCATTGGTGTCAACAGCACCTTCTCCACTGCTAGTTTACACAGAAATGTTAACTGAGGTACAATTCAGTTCAGTTCATTGTTGGTTTGGCTCTGCACATGAAATTTGTTGACAATAAAAAAAATGATAGAGGAAGCCATATCCTTTAACTGCTTGTTTAAAACCTGTTTGAGTGCTTGTTTCTTGCCCCATATGACTTTGGATAGTGATAATGATGTCAGCAGAGGACTTGCACAGAGGAGGTTTTGGGGTCAAGGTCCCAACAGTGCTTGGCGGCACCTTATTTATCTAACATTGTCATTTTTTTCTTTTTGTAATGCTCCTGTTGTTATTTCTGTCTACTCTGCATATATGTCACCTGTTGCATGTCCTGGAAGAAGGATTCATCCTCTCTTGATCTTCCTGAGTTGTCTCCCTTTGTTTTCCCTTACCTGATCTGAGTGACTAAGAATAGAGGATGCTGTAGGTTGTACAGACTGTAAAGCCCTTTGAGGCAAAGTTGTAATTTTTGCCTGTATAAACAAAATTGACTTTACTCGACTTGAATTCGGCGAGCGCAATGTTACCATGAACAACAGAAATGATGGATAAAAAATAAAACCTGGGTTTTAATGAACTGGAATTTTCCTTTAACAAAGAAAACCCCTGACATCCCTCAGTACATTGTGCTACTGCTCACCTGAAAGTCTTTGCAGCTTTGAAGAATGCTGACTAATCAATGTTTTTGAAGCTAATTTCTTTCTGGAAATCCTTTTTTCTGCCTCTGCTAACACATTTGAAGAAATGCATAAGACACAGAAGTTTGAGGAATACAAAACATAGTAATTAGTATTACTATCTCCTTCCCTCTTTTGCTCTCGCTCTACCCACTCTTTTACCCCTCGTCTTTGTCTCCCTCACTCTCTGTCTCTGCGGTTCAAGGGAAGAATACCCTTCAACTCCTCTACAGAATCACAGACAATTAAAGCAGAGCATTGTTTTGCCTCGGGCCCTATCTGCTCTGTGTGTTTAATACATTTACACACATACACACAGAAAAAAAAGAAACACACACAGACTCCCAGCCGCCCACCCATATGCACACGGAAATAAAAATATACAGTACACATACACCCCCACACAAAAGCTCTTACTTGTACAAAACACATAAACACACAAGGCATGTTCTCTACTGTGCATTTTATTTGGTCATGGCTTTAATGGGGCTTTTTATGGAGTACAGGATTACAGAATCGCATCCTTCTCTCCCTGCCAGCTGATTGGACACTCTCCACCCTGTCAATCAAACATTGGATTTAGCCTGCTGCTAAATGCAACGGTGCGTTTAGGCCCGCTTTCGTCTGCTATAGATTTAGTCACACTGACTTAGCTGCTGGCAAGTTTTGCACACTGTTGCACCGGGTCCAGATGTCGCTGAATCATGTCACCAGGCCAGCTCAGTCAGCACCTCCTCTACTGCTCACCTCCATTCGAGGAATGTAATGGTTTGGCGTCGTTTTGGGATATTTCAGACTGGTGTGTTTTACAAAAAGAAAGCATCTTGAGGCGGCTTCAAATGGTAGCAAGAAGTGAGATTTGACCTTCAGCACCAAAAAGTGATGTAACATGATGTCAGTAAACTGCAAACTGTACGCTGTTGTTTGCAGAGCTGGACAATCAGGGATGCCACAGGAATTTATTTTGCTCTTAGGTTTTTATTTATTGGTTTCACCATCCAGAACAATGACCACTGTGGTCACCGTGGCAATCACCAGTGTTGGGGAGTAGCTACTAACAGCGGACTTGTCACAAAAGATGCAGCGTATGAGTATCTGAGTCTTGTGTTGTAATAGATAACACCACAGTGTTTCTTCACATGAGATAGCTTCAGTATTAAACTGCTAGCAGTGCATCTTGCTACTTTTAATAAAAGAGTAGCGCTGCTGTAGCTGAACATCTTCCAGTAAGCAGCTTGTAGTTTCATCAGTTTCAAAGTAGCTTTCCTAAAACTGCCAATTAGCTCACAGGATAAAGGGGAATAAAGGTTGTAGAGCAGTGTTGGGCTTTATGACTTATAAATTCAACTTTTTATTTGTGACAGGAGGATTGTGTTGTTTATACTTGCACTTAAAAAGCTGAGGTTTTGAAATTAGTTCACTGAAACAATTGGGGCTTAAACGAGGGAGATAAGAGAATTTCCCTGAACAGCAATCTCAGCCAGTGGGAGGCTTATAACTAGCAACTTACTGGACAAAATCCTGCTTCTCTAACTTGTGTCTTTGACCTTATATTCCATAATTGATGCTGGAATAATTCATGTCTCCTTGTTGTTAGGCGAGCGGTGAGTCATGTATGGTATCGACCATCTTTAGACACATTACAAATGGCAATCAATGGTTTTGTTTATTGTCTTATTTTGCTTGTCTCCAACGCTTCTCGGAGGAGCTAATAATTGGAGCTGATAATTGCTACCAGGCTCATAACATATTGACCCAAGCTCTGTAATAAGCAGGTGAACGCGGGCGAAAACATTCCATTCCTGAAAATTGATATAATTAGCATGTCTCTTTTTGTCCCCACCAGGCGAGAGTGTTGAATAAACAAATTCTCCTGTGTCATATTTCAAATCTAGTCAGCATTCTCATTAAAATGTCAATGTATATTTGCTGTGGGGACTGTTGTGTGTTTCAGCTTAAAAATGCCAACTGAACTGTTATATTTTCCAGGTTGGACTTAATTATATGATTCACACCGATGATTCTGGCAGCTTGGAAAAGCTCAGGCCATTTTTTTTATTTTTTCTTTTGCCTGCTGGCTTTTGTCGGCAACTTTATGTGTGATCCATCAAATACAGCATGAACAGACAGGATCAATTAATAATTGAAAACCGTTAAACTACTTGAAGCGTTGATTGGAATCTGCCTTAAGTCAGAGGCAGGGAGTATGGAAGGGCACCAGGTTAAATAGACATGATTAATCAACCCCAGAACAGTATTTGCATTCATTTGAAGAAATGTGTGTGTGTGTGTGTAGATAGCAGCCATGTCCCAATTCCATATTACATAGGAATTATAGGTTTTGAAGATATAATGCATGCACTTTAGAAAAGTAAAATTAAAGGATAGGTTTTAGGAAGGAAGAATAGATTTTTCAAGTCTGTCTTAAAACAACACTCAGGTGTCTAAATTACCACTGACACATTTTTCCTGCTGTAATCATCCCTCCTGTTCATACTGCTTGTTAAGGGATCCCTTCATAACACACTTACAATGTAAGTGATGGGGGATTTAAAGGTTTATCTGAGGCTAATATGAAGCTTCAGCCATCCAAATTAGTCAAATCAAGTGAGTATCTTTCAAAGTTACTCTTTTTAGTGCCACATTTTCTCTTTTTGCTATAATCCCTCCACTGCAGCTGAACAGGAAAACACCCTGTCACGACACAGAGGGAATTTTTTACTAAAAAACACTGTAACTGTGGAAGATATCCACTTTATTTGACTAACTCAGACTGCTGAAGCCTCATTATCTTCAGATAAACTTTTAGATACATTTTTGCTCAAAAAGAGGCTTGTGGATTTTGTCCCCCATTTTTTTTTTTTTTTGCAGTGCAAATGCATTTGGAGAGAATCTTCTAATGGTCAGTATGAAGAGGAGGGATGATTACAGCCAACAGAACTTGTTTCAATGTTCATTTGGGCACCTGACTGTTGTTTTAAGACACATTTTAAAAAATTGTGCACCTATCCTATCCATTTCGAAGAGTGATTTATTTTTTAACCGTTTAATTTGACCTTTTTCAAGAAAATCCTGAATAATTTCAAGTTAATATGAAAGTAAATTGATTTCTTGTACACTGACTATGAAAAGTATAAATTAGCATATAGCATTATATACAACTGATACATTGTTTGTGCTAGGGATTGTGAATGAGTCTGCCAGTTGATGAAATGTATGAGGCTACACAGTAGAAACACTGTATGTTTTGATGAATGAAGACATAAATGTGTCCTGCATTAGCATACTGGTGCTCCATCCTGTCCGTGTGTGTGTGTGTGTGTGTGTTTCAGAGCTCGTGTTACTCACTGTATAATGCCATGAAAGTCGAGTGAGACAGCAGAAATGATCAAATACATTGATAAAGCAGCTCCTGAACCTCATCATGTTGCCTCCTCAGGTGAAGGTGGCAAATGCCCCTCTACTGCCATCTATAGGCAGCCTCACTTCATGGCAGATGGCTCCCAGTGATAAGTGCTGGAGAACAGCTTTAGTGTGATGCTGCTGCTGGCTACAGCCATCTTCCCCCGAGAAACTGCAGATAATCATTTCATCATTTCCTCAATTATTGACAGGCGCCCTGAGCCCAACTGTTAAGTTTCCTGCGTTGTAGAGAATTAACATCCATTAGAGTATTTTTTCAGCCTGTGTGAGAGTATATATACCCGTGTGTGTGTGTGTGTGTGTGGTTAGAGTTTGATCCTAACTAGACTTGCAGCTCTAAGGGCTAAGAATGAGGAGCCTCAGATATGACAGGCTCATCAAATATCTCACTTCACTCCGGGATGAAGCAAGACTACTGCTGCATCGAGAGGCTCTGGCCTAAAAATGATCCTCTCCCCGCTGAGTTGCCAATCATTACTCATCACATTAGACACCCAGACATCTTCGCAGCTCCACCTCGCTGTGTCGCCATTCAAACGCTCCCTTTTCTCTGTCTGATTGTCTTCCTGGCTACGACTCCTCCCTTGCATTCTTCGTTCTTTCTCTCATTTGACAAATTAATGTCAGCCAAGATCAGGCTACACACTCACTGCTTTTCCCTTCAGCCTTACGAGACTTCCACCGGAGCATTGTGTAGTGTTATAGTGGTGGTTACAATAGACCAGCACAGACAATCCAGTCAGCTTTTTTATATACTAGAAGGTGGTAGGCTCTCAATTTGTTATTTCGGATGTAAAGAGCCTTGCATGACGAATTGTCACCAAAGGAAAATACCAGCACTATGGGGTAATTTACTGATCTCTGCTGTTGCTTAGCTTCTTAAACTCCCATCCAGCTGTTGTTCAATGCATACAGCATTGTGGGGAGTGATAGCTGCAAATAGCATTATCTGGAGCTGAAAGGATCCCATTCATTGTGAAACTGACTGACAAGCTTGTCACAAACAGCTATATGGCTTACAGAAGGTATCAAGCCAATCTGTCTCCGAGCTTTGTATGGAGAAATAGCTCTGTTGTTCTGTTGAACAGTAACTTTGAAGGCAGTTAAAGTTTGGATAAAAATATATATAAATTGTTCTGTTCGGCAGGGACAATGTGTCTCATACTAGTTATTTCTAAGAACCGTCTTATTTATATGTAGAGGGATATTTTCATGCCTTTCACAGTTTTTCCACATAAATGCGACAAATAGTCACATACAATAGTAATTGGTCCTCAGATAATAAAAAAAATCTGGTACAAAGATGGAAATGTGCCACAATGCTGAAGAAGCAGATGCTTTTTGATAGTAATTTTGTATTATTATGTCTATCCAGTCAGCAAATTATGAAAATCCTTTTTTGTTTTGTGTTCTTCCGACCGTAATAACTAATCAATTTTCTTCTTTTTCTGTGTGGTTTCTCTTTCTCTGTTTCTTTCTCCATTACAGCTGCCCTGCAGGTGTCTATATCCTTGAACAAAGTGGAGTTAAGTGTTGGAGAGTCCAAGTTCTTCATCTGCACAGGTAGAAATGCCCCTTTCTACTACTACTACTGTACGTTATTTATGTGTATGTGCTGTATGTGTGTGTGTTTGGAGGCAGGTCAGAGATACACCGGGGGGTCTTACATCAGCTCTTGTGAAGTCTGTTGTTTGTATGACAGTGAACACAACACGATCCATGCTATCCATATGGTGAGTGACTCTTTGACCCAACAGTGACAGGACCTGCACAGGGGACGCCACCCACCCCTCTCGTTCCTCCTCCTCATTGTCCTCTCTGAATGGTATATCAACACTTAGCCATAGCAGAGAACCTGACGCCGGTGCCAGTGGCTCGGTAGGGTGGCAACACACTCTGGCAGGCCCGGCCCGCCTCCTGCTGGCTGCCTCTTCTCTCCTGCCAACCCACTCAGCGTGGAGCTAACAGCCAAGAGAGCAGAGACGCACTGGGAGGAGCATCAGGGGGACGTGGAGGTCTACCATGTGCTGAGGAGGACAGAATGTGGAGTGGGGTAGAAAAGTAATGGTGGGTGGAATAAAATGGGCAGGAACTGAAAGGCAAAGGTAAACGCTTTCACTGAGAAACAGCTCAAATGACAGAGCAGAGAGAAATGGAAAAGGCTTTGAGGCAAAAGAGTGTTGGAGGTGTGAGATAAGTAGCCACCATCCTCCGTCAAAATGAGTGGGAGGAAGTGTTTGTGTCACTCATTGCTTTTTCTTTGCCCTTTTACTCCACGGTTAGTCATTTTTACCATATTCACACGCCAACTGGAGTGGGCTGAAAAGCAGGGCAGAACAGTCAGAGGCCCGGCCTGCAAACAGATACTTAAAGGGGACCTATTATGCTTTTCCTTATTTTCAGTCAGCGCCGCTAACGAAGCTCTGCTAATTCAGTGAGGAACATGTTTCACTTCCTGTAAATTCTTCACAAGAAAAGTCTCCCATTATTTAGTCATTTAAAAGCTTTTTATATGAAGCAGTAAAGCAGGAAATGTTGGGTTTGCATCAGCGGCAACTTAACACGACTGATACGTGCAGAGGGGCTGCGTAAGGGGCCAGTATAAGATAAATAAGGAGTTTTATGAACTGTGAATCATGCAAAGCTAGTCCAAAAATAAAAATATAGAGCTGGAAATGAGCATAATATGGCCCCTTTAAATAATCAGTCTTTTAAAGTGACTTTTCCCATTGTATGAATCAGGCCTACATAAATATGGATTAGCACACAGAAAAGGAACAGAAGGCAATTGTATTGTATGTTGATTCATGGGTTTGAGCTGTTTGTGAGGAGCAGCAGCACAGAGAGGTGATTGTGTTATTCATGAAAGAAAGGAACCTGGGTGAAATCAATTCACTTGTTCGATACAAATCTTTCTTGTTTCAGAAGTTTGTCTGGAAGAATTGGCAGCAGAGTAAAATGATAGAACACCTATTTTTTTCCCAAGACAACACAACTTTTATTTCTTAAATTGTTCAAACTAAATGTTTTAGGTCAATATGAGGTCAAATGTAGGTTGTCCCTGTTGGAGTAAAGGAATCCTGGTTGCAGCTCCTTTTTTGTCTCCTCTAAAATTGCTTTTTTGCTTTCTTTTATAAAGCCCCTTGCTTCAAAATCTTAAAGTATTTATCTTTAACCTTAAATATTCATGATGTAATATGCAACAGTCAAAGTAAATCTTTGGGTATTAAAAAAAATAATCTCGAAAAATAATCTCCTTCATCAGCACTGTGCGGATGTGGTTTGATCAGATTTGAGTGACATTGATTTGACTGGTGCTCAGAAGTATGTGACGTCACTTTTTCCACCACTTCGCCCCCCCACCCCCCACCCCCAACCCCCACACACACAGAAAACTGTGTGTTTATTTTCATGTTACTTTCATAGTAAAAAGGAGATTGAGAAAATAGGTTTTCAGGACCTTTAAGAAGCAAATTTGACCCATGTGTTCTGACCTTTTCAAAATGAAATACACTTTTTTACAGTTTTACAGTTTTTATACTTGATTCTGACAGGATATAACAGAATTTTGTTAAACTCTCTCTAAACTTTAGTGTACTTGATGGTACAGAATTGCAGTTCTGCAAAGGAGGTGATATATGGAAGTTGCCAGGGGCTTTAAAATGAACAGAAATGACAAAAATATTGCTATCGTCGACAAAACAATCTCGCTTCAAGGTCCATTGAGTAGCTGTTCTGGAGTTCTTTTGATCATATCACAGGGTTTTATTTATTTTTTACTGAGCACTAAAAGACTGCTTGTCCACAACGCCTTATGGTGAGTTTATGTCAGCTGCTGTTTCCAAGGTCAAGAATGAACTATGTACACCTCTGCTTTTAAACCAATGTGGACCAGAAGTCCATAAAGTGCTCAGTAAAAATGGAAATTTGAACATTTACAATTGTCTAAAACTTGCCGGGCACCAGGTGTACGCTTGTGTCTGTGACTAAATGTAGTCAAAACTAATACAACCACAACAAATAAGGCAAGTTACAAACATAATTCTGGTGGATAAACATTTCTGAAACAGGGTAACTACATTTACTGCAGGACAAGGATGAAGACAAAGAAACAAACATGTTGCTGAAGGAGATGAAGCTACCACAAACAAAGATGGATAACATTGAAAGGCAGTTTAACACCAAAGCAGACAGCTTGGAACTGGAAAAAAAACTATGAAAGCTAAGCTCAAGAAGTCAGTTAAAGAAATCAGGGAAAGTATTGATCTGGAAATTGGTATCTTAAAATCATGGCTGGATTCGCTTGAAGAAAAAAATACAGACAATCATCCCCAAACTCTCTAATAAATTTGATCCTGATTGTTGTGATGGGCCTGCCTTATGATGGCAGGGAAAGCCTGAATGCTACTGGAGATTGGTCTGGAATGTGATCTTGTACCAGAAATGATTGGAGTGCTGAGAGTGCGAGCAAGAGGACCCGGCCCAGGAGTGGTGAAAGCCGCCTCCGGTAAGGTGGAGGATAAGGTGGCAGTGCTTAGGTGTAGACAAAAGCTGAAGAGTAACAATCAGTTCAAAAAGGTTTACTTGAGATTAGCAAAGTGCCATACTGATCAGATCCTTGAGCTCAACTTTAAAAACGGGTCACTCCAACTAAAAGATGACCTAAAAAATGTAAGGCCCCACTAACCAGAAGGCTTGGGATCAGTTATTAACTGAAAGTACGTAATGATCTTGGCTATTCTACATATACTTTAGGATGATGCGTGTGTCTCCCCCATACTGAACTATGCTGCAGGGGTGTGGGGCTTAAAAGAATCTAAAACTATAGACACCATACAGAATAGAACTATACAGCGTTTTCCAGGGGTTCATAGATTTGCTCCGATTCAACGAAAATGTGAAATGATCTGACTGTGGAACCGTCTAATCAATATGGCAGAGGACGGAATAAATAAAAAAAGTATGTGGAGCAAATCACACAGTTCTCCTTGGTTCAAAAGCGCTTTACTCAATTTTTGAGGAGGTGGATGTGCTGTATATCTACAGGAATAATCTGTGCTCTAATGTTAACCCTGTCAAAAATAAGCTTCCACTGAAATTTGAAGAAAAATGGTTTGAAAATGTTCTGTCAAAGCCAAAATTAAGAATGTATGTGCATATCAAACAGAATTTTGGCCCTGAATTATATGTTAGATCTAGTTTATCTAGAAGCCAGATCTTTGGTTGCACGGTTGAGAGCTTTTATTCTTCCTCTGGCCATTGAGGTTGGCCAATTCAAAAAATATTCCGGAGGAAAACAGACTGTGAGCTGTGTGATTTGGGTGAAGTGGAAAACGACTCCCATTTTCTGCTCTGTACAAATTATGATGTCTTAAGAGAGTTACGGTTCTATGAAATCGCTCGACAAAACCCTGAAATATTCTGGTGTTCAGATGAGCAAAAAAACTGGAATGGCTGTTTAATTTTGATGTTGCAAACTTTATCTCAAAAGCCTGGAAAAGAAGATAATTTCTTTAATTAGCATTCATTTCGATTTTTCAGTAATACATAGTAAGCTTCTATCAGTGATTTAGGAGTTCTGCTGTAGACTAAATTTCCCATCAAGATTGAACATTTTCTAAGTGTACATGCCACTCAAATAACCTCTAAATGTTCCAAGTATTCTTTTTTCAAAACCTCTTTTATCTTTCATTCTCTGAGTGAGAGATGTGCCATCTATTCATAGATTCTTGCTTTTAGAGGAAAATGTGAGTGGCGTCCCTTCAGCTGAATTAACTTTTATTCATCACCTCTCGCTACAGCATAAGAATAAGGAAAGGAAAACAGCAAAAGAGAGGCAGAGAGAAAGAACAGGTGAACTGAGCTGCAAAGCGGGAAGGAGGGGACGGCTGGGGAGATTATGTTTAGAAAATGGTTGACTCGAAGCAGTCTGCTAGCAGGAGAGAAGAACTGTATTTGTGCTTGTGTCACCTTGCACCTTAGTTTGTATGCCTCATAGTCGAGGGGAAAGGTCAGGGTCTATGATGAATGCATACAATGACAGATACGAGCAGTTTATGCAACAATATACGTGTCCACAATATCATTAAGGAGAAAATTGTCATTGTGCAAAGCTGCAGTATACATTGTACTATTTAGCTGTATTATATGGGTGCACTTAGTAGGCCAGTTTTGTTCGTACAGGTAAAACTGACTATGTTCCTTCTGCACTGCCTCACAAAAGCAGAATAACAAGCAGTGAAGTTGAGAAATAAAAGGGTGTAAGGTTTGTATCTTGGCTGTGTTGCAGAACATATGTAATGCCTTCATTTTACACCTTTTTAGGCTGGTTATTAATACATATGTGATATAATGGTAGCTTAGCTGAGATTGCGGTTACGGTGCTAAGCCAGTTACCTTTAGCAGGAGTTTAGCTCAGATTTTGTTGTCCATCATGATTGGATTTAGCCTCATTTAGTTCTGTGGAATTACAAGTTACCAAGATGTCATTTCATCAGAATGTATAACAGATAACATCAATGAGTGCATTTGGTTTTAGCTTTTCTAAAGCTAGCCTTGATTATCTCACCCACTCCATCTGGCTTTGTAGTTTGTAGTGCAAATTTTTTTTTTTTTTTACAGAAATTATACATTCTTATGCTCCAGTATGTTTTTAAAAAATAGGCATATTCAAGTCATATTCTGACCTTGACGAAATATGAAGTTAATGTAACTGTGTTTTGTGCTGCAGTTGTGTAGAAAACGGCCATACCTGGTCATATAGTACTAATAAATATACAGATGGGTCAAATATTAATGGAAAAAAGGTGTTGGACCACCACAAGCCTCCCGAACAGCTTAAGTGATCCTAGTCATTGATTGGCCAAGTGTCTAAACTATAGTCCTTAAGTTAGTGTTTTGATGGTGGTGGTTGAGAGATGATGTTAAGTTATAGATTTAGATCTGGCCTGTATGGAAGCATCTACATTCATTATATCTCTACACTCATTCAGGTTTTCCCTTTAATTTGTCACCTGTTTCTATATTATTGAATGAACAGCATGCAGTTTATCCAAAGTTATAACTGTTGCTTCATGATTTTCTTTGTTAGAACATCTTATATTCTACAGTTCATATTCATTGAACTCACCAAGACAATAATGTCAACAAAAACTTCCAGAAATGTGACCAATCATGGAAAACAAGCATATGATTTAAAAAAAAATTAAATAATAATAACAAAAGTTTTTTTTTTCATATACTCTCTCACCTAGAGCTTTATCTGATGTAAAATGTGTCTCCGGTCAGGTTAAATGAACCTGGGCTCATGGCGTGACAAACATGGATAAACTAGCGTTTAGATGTGTGTTTAACATCCCCTGTGACTGCCGTGGCAGAGAGCCAGAACACCCGTTGGCTACTGAAACAAAACAGGGGCGTCTTCAGAAACTGCCTCAATAGCGAAACAAGATCCAAGAGCTATTATGGGGGTTTCTTCAGATGCCTAACGAGAGTATGGCTGATCATGTGACATCCCTTGTGGTTTACCCATTGGCCAGACATTACAGAGCCGACAGACAGAAAGATATGAGTGGTAATTTTGACATCATGCTGACCAGTGAGATGCTCTCCTCCTTCCTTTTCTGCTCAGCTCTTGTTTCTCCCTTTGCTATCTACTTCCCTGGAGACCTAAATCAATTACTACCATGGCTCCAGTGGCAGCTACCTCGGAGTGTTTCGGCTTCCACTCGACTAATTTTGGCGCCAAGGGGCTCGTCTAGTCAATAATCTGCCTTGTGCAGGAGGCTGAGATTTTTTCAATATTTCAGTTGCTTTATATTGCTCCCTCACTGCTTAGGAGGATCATAAACTTTGTCTGAGACACCTTCCAAATACAAAGCTTTGAAGCTTGTCCTGGTCTTGTTTAAAGTTTTATTTCCATGTGTATGGTTAACATGGTTAGCAGAAGCTGTCTACCATGGTGTGTGCTGCAGTGTAGACGTGTTTGTAGCACCTAGAAGACTCATCTACCTTCAGAGGAGCCATTCATTGTGCAAGAATCAGTAATAATGCCAGAGCTTATGCAGATTTTTAGAGTGGTCTGACAGAAATTTCCATCAGCTACCGTTGTAGAGACAGAAGGAGGAAGAGCTGAGTCCTGTCTTCTCAGATCATCTCAAGAAAATGGCCTGTCACCATGCTAGCTGCATCATCTTTAGCATATTTAGCTGTCTCTGTTGTCACCAGACTGTAAAACGGTAAGAGGTGATAACGTTGCAATGCTAACAGGTATAAAGAGACGCTTATCTGTTCCCCACAAGTATCCACATGAACCGCGAGGCTCCAGTGGGAAGCCACGTGTGAAGGAAAGTAGAGTGAGGAGGGGGGGGGGGGGGGATTCACTTGTACTGTAATATGATTTCAGCAATGCTTGTGCTTGATTGCCTCATCAGATTTGTTGGCCTCGAAACTAACGAGCAGCAGAAACACATGCCAAGGATATGATGCTGATGGTTGCTGGAAACACTGTGATGATGATCAGTGTTAGCATGCTGAGCATGCGTGAGTTGGAGGCTGCATGCTTTTCTATGGTGCAAAGTGAGGCAGGAGACAAATCAGCTAATTTGTCATCATTTGCCTTTGTATGCCAGTGCACTATCAAACTGAGAGATCATTATATTGATGTTATACGCTATTAACATAAATTTTCTATTAAAATTGTACATTCTGGACACACATGCTGTTTTTTCTGCTAAATCTTGCCGGGCCCACACCACAATAGATCATTTTCACAGTAGACATTTTGTCTTGTCGATGGCTCTATTCCATTAATTGTCCCAGAAAGCCATGTCAGTGCGTGAGCATGCACAACACTACAGCCCTGGAACTGGACTCACCCAAATGTAACTCGGCCATCATTAATAATATTAATTCCATTTGTGCTTTCCCAGCTTTGACAAGTCAAAGTGTTTGCTGTAAAAAGGGTCTATAGAGCTGTTGAGATGAACCGACACAACCATGTGCTGCTGGCTGCCGAGCAGCTGGAGGTTAAAAGCTTTGTTAAAGGGCATGTTGCGGATAGTTGCTGAGTCAAAAGAGAGCTTCAAACTGCCTGCTTCCTGCTCGCTCGCTCTGGGGTTGCCTTTTTTCCTAAACAAGACATTTGTGTCACAAACTTGCATTGCTTCAATTTGATACTCCAGTTCCTTTTGTTTCCTTAATTAAATCCAGCGACCTGTCTCTGTCCATCACCTCTAGTGTTCGAGGCTTTGGCTGATTGATAGGCCGAGTAATGGTTCTCCACACTGACACTTTTATCAGCAGAATTTACAGGCAAAGGGCACCTGCTGCTTGCAGATGGTGCTATCATCTCTTCCAGTAGTCAGATGAGTTCATGTTTCACAGGCTACATATGGACACCGTTTTAATCAGGGTACAACTTAGCTTTTGATTAGGCCTACCATTTGTTTCTGTGTTTAGTGTCTGTGTGTTTGTATATGTGCATATTCTTGGAAATGAGAGTGGAATTTACAGCCTACATATGTGTCTATTCCTTTACAGGCTTATTAGCTATGTAAATCCAAGATTATGACATAATCATATAATTTCTGTTCCCTTGACAAGTTCCAACAACGCTGTTCAGCGGACCAAAGCGGACCGATGCTGTAGTACTGACATGTTCAAATACATCAGGAAAATAGAGAACGTGTTCACTGGCAGGCGCTGTATGTGTCCAAAAAGGGTTTGCACACCCAAATCAATAAAATCCTTTTATTCAGTGAGGCATAGCCAAAACATTTTTTTCCCCCTTTGCTGATTTTAAGCATTGTTGTATATACAAAAAATGCCTCAAACTTACTTCAAATTCTGGAAATGATTGGTTGTCTAAATTGGGATTCAAATTATTTTGCCCAAACATTTTCCTTAATATGAGTCTGACTGAATCTTAAAAATAAATCAGTTGTATTCCTGCCTTTCTCTCAGTTTTTGGTGCCCATCAACTTGAATGAAGCTTGAAAATGCAAAACATAACTAGCTAAACAAAGCTAGACTAAACTTTTAGCCTGTACAGTAGACTTATCACCTCTAGTCACACAATAAGTTGCTATCAAACTGTATTTCGCCTTTCTACACCCGCTGCTGTATAAGCATCTTTCAGGCTGATATTACTGTATGCATAGAGGCAACAAGTGAATGTCACTCTTGGGAAATTCTGTATTTTCAAAAATAATCTTGAGACTACAAGGTTGCTGGTTCAGTTTATTGGAGTAATTTAGAAAATACATAAAGCTGCTGGAAATCACCAAGTGGCGGTCTGTTGCACAGGAAATAAATGTCCTCAGGCATTTAAACGAACACAGAGTATGAATGAAAGCAAGGAATGCAAATGTGAAACAGAAAACTAAAGGACGACATGATTATGACTTGCCTGGTAAAAATCAATCAGTTTTCCATCTGTCGTTTTCTCTCTGACCTTGCTCGTAGCTATCGGTGAGCCGGTGCGGCTGGAGTGGTACAACCCTCAGGGCGAGCGCATCTTGCCCTCCAAGCGGATGGCACTCCACACGGAGACATCACGATCCAGGCTCATCATTTACAACGCCATCATCGAGGACGCGGGTATCTACCGCTGCCAGGCCACTGATGCCAGCGGTCACACCGAGGAAGCCTCGGTCGTGCTGGAGATCTACCGTAAGTTTGACAGATAACGTGCACACACATACACATCTCCACATTTACCTGCAGAGCCTCTATGTTTGCCTCCCGAGGAGATTTAGACATGAAGACATGAAGAGAATAAACCTCCCGCATTAGTGTTTGATCACAGGGACAGACAACCTATTCATATTCCCAGCCACAAGCTGTTAGAAATGTTAGCTCTGTCTGTGCAAGTGCATTTTAGGTTCATGTGTACCTTTTGATTTTGTGTGTGAGCCGGTGCAAGTGTGTGTGTGTGTGTTACACTCATTCTTGTGATTAAAGTCTAATGACAGCTAGTAATGCCATGGGACTTGGATCCTGCCAGGCATAATGAGGGATGTGGCACTGAGGCTAACCTGCCTTGCTGACCCATCACTATTTCCTGGGAAAAACTTAATGTTACACGGCGGGGAGGGGAGGAGGGGGGGGGGCTCGGTGGTGACAGAGACTGTCCCATTGCCGGTTCCATCTTCACGGCGAGCAGTGAATTAACCGCCATTTGTCCTGTAAAAGTGTCCTTGAGGAATACATCCAACTTTACCCCTACCGGCTCATTCCTGTGATTTGCTTTGGACAAAAAAAAGAAAAAGCATGTAGGATGCTTGTAGCTACTATCGGAGACCCTGAGACCCTCTGTGGGAGTATTATGGGAGTATTAGCCACCTTGGGGGAGTTATATTCTACAATTTAAGAACACATGATGGGTATTTTATTGGCTGACTTCAGTATTTTTTAGACTCAGTATATTCAAATTTGGCAACTTCCAGGCCAACAAAATTTGATATTCATCAACCATAATTTAGAATTAGTGACTTTTCAGACACCTTTAGTGATTTTTTTTTCTCAAAAAAGCAGCTAGCGACATATCTAGTGACTTTTTGGACAGACTTTTAACTCCTCTCCTTGAAGGGAGTCACCAGTATTTCTCAGAATGAGCGCTAGTGTAGCTCTCTGGATTGACTGTTCAGTGGGTGGGACAGAGCAGCAGCACGTTCAGTGGACCAATCAACAGCCAGACAGAGTCGTGAATGAGCTGTGAATGTGTGAACCTAATGACCAATCACTGATCCTCACTGTCTTTATTCTAAGTGATTTAACTTTAGTAAGTTTGTTTTGCCAAAACAGACTGAGTTAACAATAGCGAGTTTATTCCAGTGTATGATCATCTCTCTATTCATGATGCTTCAGTTAGAGTTGATACAACAGCCTGCATGAAACAGTTTTTTAATATTAGAGGTAGATTTAGATGCACATTGAGGAGCTGCTTGAAAAAAATAGTTAATGATATAGCTAGTTACCATCAGCTTCATTTTCTTTACATTTTAAAAAATCTTGTATGTATGTAATTATGTCATGATATCATGGGTATGCACATTAGCACATGACATCATCTAGCGACTTTTCTGGCAGGCTTCAGCTACTTCCCACTGAAAATAGTTGGCAACACTGCCTGGCAATGTGGAGAAATCTCTAAAAGCTTTAAAACAGCCCATTTCTCCACATTGGGAATTTACAAAACATATAACTGAGCAGCTTACTGAATAAATAAAGTTTGTTTTTGTGTTTTCTTGTCAAAACTTTCTGAGTGGCATTCAGTGTAGACTTATCCGCCAACTGTTTTATGTTTGTGCTCTCTGACGCTGCCGCCATTACAGCGGTTTGCAAATGTAAATGTGGAAGTTATTCAGTCTTAAAACACTATTTTGAAATTGTTGGTGACACAGGAAAAAAAAACATAAATGCATCTTTCCATGTTTATTTTTTTCGAAGTTGAAGGTTGCTGATTTGTTGGTGAAAAGATGTCTAACAGTATTAAAACTTGGAAAAAAATGTCAATGAAAAGTTTGACTTTCTTAAGATTATAACCTTTATTTCAATGCCATTTTGATGATGTTTTAAAGCAAAATCCTTTACATACGTTACAGTATTATTGCATGTTGACATGCCACCCAGTAATGGCGGTTTATTTACTTCCGCCTACAACCTGGATTAGTCTATTTCTGAAATTTTGGCTGTCGCCCTGTGTTGGAAAAGGCACCTTTCCTAATCCTTACAACAGCCTCTGTTCACAGGTAGCGCAGTGTCACGAAATGGATTAGCATTATGATATGCATGCAAAGGCGTAGACACACACACACACACACACACACACACACATTACATGAGAACCAAGTGATTTCTGAGATGTGAATAACCCAAATACCCACATACACCAGGCTTTGATCAGAAGTCTTCCCCGAGTTTAATTGGAGAAAACGTCAAGGTGCGGGAAGTTGATGCCAGGAGACACTCTCACTCACACACACACACACACACACACACACACAATTACATGCGCACACAGACTGGAAATCATCACCTGCTGTGTGGCTGCCTTTTTCATCCTTTACCAGTGAACCATTAGGAGAGACATCACAGCCTCAATCACACCTGCCACCACTCAGCCCTCGCCTCATTCACCACATAACCAGCTCTCTAAAACCATTGTTTCCATGGCAACTGGGCGTCACTCGCTCGGGCCCTCGGTGTGGATTACATGAACAGCATGCGCATGAAAACCTGCCTAAAGCTCCAGCCAGCAGTCTGCCAGCGTGCAGCCAGAGCAGGCGAGCACTCCTCAGGCAGTGTACTGGCCTGTGTGCTACAACATGTTCTACATGAAATTCATGACCTGTGGGAGGGAAAGTGTTGACATCCTCTCAGTAGTTGCTGACATCTCCATGATGGCCTGTTATAATCATGCTGCATTGAGGAGCAGATCACTTTTGAAACCAAAACAGGTGCCTGGACTTCAGTGAACTTCAAACAAACAGAAAAGCTGTTCCTGGTGTTTTAGCCATGCTAATGGCGTGGCTAGAGGGGTAGCAATGTCTGTCTCTCGGTCGGTGCACCTCTTTGGTTTAGACTGAAATTCCTGCACACCTATTGGATGGATCGCCATTAAATTTTGTACAGACATCAGTGATCCCCAGAGGAGACCTACTGACTTTAGAGATCTCCTGACTTTTCCTTTGACGCCACAGTGAAGTTCGACATTTTTGTTTTATTAGAGGAATGCCTCAACATCTATTGAAAAGATTGTCATGAAATCAGGTACAGATATCCATGGTTCCCAGAGGATGAATCCTAATGAATTTGGTGATCCCCTAACTTTTGCTGTAGCGCCACTATGAGGCTCACATTTGTGGTTTTGAGTGAAATGTCTGGTCTGCCATGCACCTTGGTAGAGACATTCATGTTCCCCTCAGGATGAACTGTGATAACTTTGGTGTCCACTTGACTTTTCATTTAGCACCATCATCAGGACACATTTTCACTTTGTCCAATACTTACTACTGTACTTAGCATGCTACAAGCTAAACTAAGATGGTGAACATTGTAAACATTGTGTCTGCTTATCCTGTTAACACTGTCATTGTGAGCTTGTTAACAAGCTGACATTAGCATTTAGGTCTCAGCGCCACTCCTAAGTGTAGTGTCACAGAGCTGCTCACATGACTTTGTCTTTTTTGCTGTCCCACATGCAGTTTTTCCCTGAATGAAAACTTTAGTTCATTGATGGCAATAGCTGAAAATCACTAATTTACTGCTGTAGTTTGGCGCTTTTGAAAGCATACTAAGTGACAGGAAATTCATACAAATAAAGCCAGTATAATGTCTGAGCCACCCCTTTTATTTCCTCTCAGTTTATTAATGGACAAAGCGATAATGCTGCATGAGCCCATTTTCCAAAACCAGCAAACTTGGCCAGTAAAGACAGGAACAAATATGCGTCCCAGCTGAGAGAGGTCCAGGGAAATTGGCTCGTCATTGTATCAGGCAGTTATCCTCGCAGTGATGTGTAGGCAAATGGCGGAAGAGAAACTCCAGAGCACTGAGTATATTCTCAATACGCCAGTGTCAAGTGTGCAGTAGAGTGTTACTAGGGAGAGGATGTTTCCCTTACTGATTCTCTTGTAGAGCAGTGTGACTACAAAAGAGACAGAAAATGGATACAAACAGAAGGAACAAGTGACAGGAGAAGCGTTGGAACCTAAGAGAGACGAAGAGAGTGAAAGAGCACCAGATTCTGGAAATAAAAAGAACACAAGTGGGAAACTGATAAGAAAGCAAGCCAGTGAATGACAAAAACACGTAAAGGCATCCATGAAGTTAATGAAGACACTGAGATGCCAGACACGTTCGCAGGCAGAGGGTGCACTCGGGGAGAGAAAGCTCATTTTAGGGAGCAGCCTGGCATAAATCACACAGCAAAATGCTAATACTGAAACCTCACTAACGGAAGGGACTGATAGGGGAGCTGTCGTTGATTTATTCACACCTTCACAATATAGCACGCGGATGATAGCAGGTGGTTGCAGCGTTAGCGGTGCCAGCCCCGGCGCACATTAAAGCCAGCTATCCGAACGAGAGCAGGGTTTTCGGAGGCGAATCACATGCTGTTTGTGGAGAGGTGCTGGTCCAAGAACAGTGTCCTCATAAAAGCAATTTGTCAAAACACCAAATGTTTGTCAAGAGGGAGGACGCAGCTTCAAACTGGCACACAGTGGGACCTATTATTGAAGTGTTCCTGAAACCAAGATGGAGTGAATCAAAGGCTGCCTGTGTTCTTGTCTAATTCTGCAAACAGAAAGCTGCAGGATTTTTTTTAATTTTTTTTTGTCATGGTTGTGATTGGCAGCAAGTAAAAACAGCCACCCTTCTGTCTCCTGTGCTGCTTCATCCGAATCGCCTTATCTGTGTCCCAGAAAACAGTAAAAGCGGGATTAACTTTTGTTTTATGTGATTATGTGAGTGAAAGCCACCCATCCATTTCCAATGCACACATTGTTTTTCATATAAATGTTTCTAAAATACTTATATGTCTGTCAGTCCACCACTTTGGACCAGTGACAATTGGATGGATTGCAGTTAAATTTTTTACAGACATCCATGGTTTCCAGACCGTGTATCCCAATGACTTTGGTGATCTTTTCCTTTAGTGCCTACAGCAGGTCAAACTTGTCACTTATTCTGTAAAATGTCTTATATATAACTATTATATAGTGAAATTTTGTACAGACATTCATGGTCCCCACAGAGTGAAGTTTTCAACCACTATGAGGTTGAAATTTTCAGTTTCAAGTGAAATATTTTGACAGCTATTACCACTAACAACTACTTTGTGTTCAGTCCTAATTACCGAATGTCAGCATGCTAACAGGCTAAATTAAGACGGAGAATCTGGTAAATATTACCTGCTAAACATCAGCATTTTAGTATTGTCACAGTGGGCATGTTAGCGAGATAATGATAGTGTTTAACTCAAAGCACCACTGTGTCTTACTGCACAGTGTGGCTGTAGACTCTTAGTCACAACACTGCAACCATCAAACTACCTTAAACACATAAACACTCAACTTCAGGGATGCAAACCATTAAAAATTGGAAGGAAATTTATTTTAAAGCAACTTTTCTAAACCCTGACCTTTAAATTAAGTCTCAAAACTGAAAGCACAGCTGTTTTTTTTTTTCTTATTTTCCTTTTGATGTTCAGACCTGCAAAAAATTGTCTGCTCTGAATGCTCACAGGACAAAAAAAAAAAAGGTGTTCAATCTCCATCTTGTTTGATCTTGCAGAGAGGCTGACGTTTCGGGATGTTCAGTCACCGCAGGAGTTCCGCCACGGTGAGACGGCGGAGGTGGTGTGCGATGTCATTAGTTCACCGGTGCCCGTGGTGGTGTGGTACTACCAGGACAGAGAGATCACTGAGGAGCACCACAGTAAGTTTTGATAACCTGCTTTTATAATTAAGTTATTTTAATTACTTTTCCTATTGTATTGTTATTTTTTGTTTTTGTTTTTTCATTTTATGGGAGGTGAACCAGCTTTTTTAGCATTTTAATTGCTGATACTGTCTTAATGAATTATAGAAACTACTATAATTGTAATATAATTAGTTACTATGTAGGGCAGGTATCAAAATAAATGAAAGGTACCACTTGGAGATTTTACAACTAGTAGCACTGTGGAGCGATGTATTTAAGAGTGGGCCCCAGTTTTATTGGGTCACATGATTCACATTCCTGCCGATGGCGAGAAACCATCAGCAGTGTATCACATCATGACTGTTGGTGGCTGTAAATATGCATATAAAACATGCCAACAGAGGCACCAGGCAAAGGTGTAAAGAATATGACTGATAACAGTTAAACATGTAAATAATGTAGGTTTCAAATTCTCCCAAAAATCTGCTTTTTTTAAATGCTTAAATTAATTAAAAATCTTAAGCATTTCTCTATAATATTAAATGACCAAAAAAGCAACAAAGTTAAGAGGAAAAAAAAAGTTTCAGTTTATGAAATTTTGGTGTAATTTTCATACTTTATTTTGTATTTTCCTTTCTAATTGTGTTTGACTTGTGCTAATTAGTTGCTTTTATGAAAGAGCAACTTTTTAGCAACTTCGCCCAACACTGCTGCTTAACTAATGTTGATTATTCCTGTAGATTATGGTGGTAATGAAAATTGCAAGTAAGCAGTAATCTGTAGAGGATCACATTTTGAATGTAAACCTGCCAAATACACTCGATTATTGGGAGAGAAAAATGCTCCCGAGTCCCGATGTGCCCAATCCTCTCTCATTGAAAAGACGCGCTAATGTGCCAAAAATACTGTTCTCTAGGAAATGCTATTTCCTTCCTTTGTGTGAATTCACAATAAGACAAGGATATCAAATTCTATGAATAGAAACCCCCATCGGCCCTGGAGGAGGCGTATAACTTGGACAGAAACCATGTTAACAAGCGACTAAGAGGATGGATTATAGAGCAGTTTGATGGTGACATTCGAAGATGCTCCTTCCCTGCAAACCAGCACCCTGTATGTTTTAAAAAAAAAAAAGAGCTTATCCAGCAAATGGTTGTATTTATGTGCTACTGTTAACTCAAGTTACAATACTCTTACAATTATATTAACACGCCATCCTCCGTTCTATTTGATCTAAAGCGGATGTATATCATTTTTAAAGCTTGCCCCTGTAATCACACCCTTTCCAGTCTCTTTAACGGTGTTAAATATCAGGAGGGTGGTCTACCTAATTTCCACAGAAACTACAGATTGAGTCTGAGAAGCACTCAGACGACAGATTCACTTTCAGTAATATTATTTCCTGACAGAAGGCAGGTGCAATAGTAAGAACGAGCAGACTTGGTTTTCATTATTTCCTCTTCTCCTCTTCCCTGATTTACAACTCTCTACACCACTTCCCCATCCTCCTTCCAGACAAAATGTATGCCTGAACACTGATTAGAAAGAGTGACCCCTTGAATCTGTCACATTTTTTAATTGAAATTCAAATCTTCAGTGCCACAGTGATGATGAAACACGGAGAAGAGTTTTTTTTTTTTATCATTTCACTCTAATTACAATGCATGGTTATAAATATCTTTGCTTGAGAGAAATGAGATAGAGGCCTCATCACTCGTGGCCAATCTCAGAGTGGCCACAATGGGGGAGAGTGGAGACTATTTGGAACTGTAATTGCAGAAGTGTTTATCTGTGTGGACTTTATCAGGTAAATGTGCTGAAGTGAAGATTGACAGTCTAACTACTGAGGAGTGGAGATGGCAATTTTCTCCTGCTGTTTTCCTAACTTTCTTATCTCGCTTCTCTCTCTATCATACACTGTTGTTCTTTTGTCGTTTCCTCTTCCCGCTCTCTCTTTCTGTCTTTGCCTTGCTTTCCCTCTCTCTCTCTCTCTCTCCCCCTCTTCGCCCGTGCTGTGAAGGCAGGTTCCAGGTGCTGGCAAACAACAACCTACAGATCCATCAGGTGACCAAGGCTGACGAGGGCGTGTACCGCTGTGAGGCCACCGTAGAGGCCCGTGGCGAGATCGATTTTGTGGACATCGCCGTGGTGGTTAACGGTGAGTTAGCTTTCAAGTATTTATGCCAAGATTCAGTTGAGGGGAACAGAGCTTTAAAGGTCCCATGAGATGAAAGTTAGAGCAAAACTGAATATTTGAGCGGTGTACAGTTACAAGAGAGATTTAAATCAATTCCTTTGTGTTTGATTGGACCACTAAAAAGTGGGCGGGGCTTAGAGTTAAGCAGTTAGGTGCCCAAATGAACATTAATGCAGGTTTTTCTCACTGTAATTATTCCTTCTGTTCTTACTGGCTAGGATACTGGATTCCTTCCTAATGCGTTTTCAATGTAATGATAATGGACAAAGTCCACAGCCCTCCTTCTGTGCAAAAATGTATTTAAACGTTTATCTGAAGCTAATATGAAGGTTTAGCCATCCAATAAAGTGCATATCTTTCAAAGTTACATTCTTTTTAGTATCAAATTCCTCCTTTTGTTACTATCCCTCCACTGGAGCTCACTGTCCAGGGAAACACAATGAGTGAATTATATAATGCTGAAGCCTCATATTAGCTTCAGATAAACTTTTAAATGCACAGAATGAGGACTGTGGATTTTTTTCACACCATCACTTACATTGGAAAGGGATCTTTTAATGGCCAGTATTAGCAGGAGGAGTGATTACAGCGAGTAAAACTTTGTTCAATTTTCATATGGACACGTGACCATTGTTTTAAGACAGACTGGAAAAACTGTGAACTCGTCCTTTAAAGGGATACTCCAGAGATTTATAATTGTACTTACATAAATTTGGATAGTTAGACTAGAGACTAGAGCCTGATACTCTTGGTCAGTAACATACTGAATCAGTATCATCCCTTGGCTCTCTCTTAAGATGCAGTTAGGATCTTTCTCCAACAGAATTGACCATGCTGGTTATGGGTTATTCTTGGTCATAACCTTGTGACCACATATAACTCAGCAAAAAAAAAAAAGATTGAATGGTTGATGGTTGACACATAGTTAAGTTTTTCATCTTAATGGGAATTTATTTTAGAAATTCAGAAATATTTGTTTCACAAGGAAGAAAAAACAAACAATAAGAAAACTTCAGATAGAGATTTTTATGGCATATTTGCTTGACCTTATCACAGTCGACTATGGAGGTTACCCTATGTACTGTATTTCTTTTTATGACCTTTTTTCACAATTTTGGGTTTTTATAGCACCACAATTTGACAACCCAAACAGGAAACCCAAAACTTTACCTTGAAACATTATAGATAATGTCAAATCCTTATTTTTCTGCAGTCTGCTGAGAATAAGAAGGTGAAAAAAAAGTCTTAAGCATCAAGCTTTAAAGGAAGCTACGCAGACGTCACCTACACTTACGGTGGCAATTTAGATTCCAAGCAGACACCCACTCCTCTTCATGCAGCGCTGACAGATTAGCATGCGTTAAGGATTGTGTTTTCACTTTCCCCTGCATATACAAGTTATGTTGTTGAACACTCATTCTTTTCATCCTGAATCCTATGAGGCATTCAAGTCTGCAGGTGCCCGAGGTTAAAAGTACAATAAGCCAACATGGTTATGTCTCAATATACTGAATACAGCAGCAGCTTTGCCTGTCATTGATGTTTGGAAAAGAAAGTAGCAATCATTGTCATATTCTTAAACTTTTATTAATTACCAATAATTTGTTTACCTCAAAGGCATACTTGGTAGGATTTTCCTAACTCATAGAAAAGTAATCCCTCTCAATCATTATTTATGACCCATTAGAAGTCCGTGGCGGTGTATGAATCTGCAGAGACTCTGCCCTCTGCCTGTATTTTCTTATTATTTTGCTGTGTTCGGGACGTTTCTGGGCGTCAACCTTTGGGCAGTGGGTGTGTAGCCCCCAGCCAATAACAGCGCGCAGGATGTCGAGGTCAGGACTCTATAAAAATGTAGCGACCAGGTTACATCGCTGTTTCCCACTCTCTCTCCTCTGCTCTCTGTCTGTGTCATGGATGTATAAAGAGAACAGGTCTGTGTCTGTTTGGCCGAGGGCGGGGCTGAGCTCCACACACACACACAGAGCAGAGAGGCCACAGCAGACAGGATGAAGTGTGCGCTTCAGCTGTATTCACACCAAATCCAGCAATGCGACACTGTGCTGGAAATTCGGGTTGAATGCTGGCACATTCAGTGGTATCAGAACAGAGTTGTCAGCTTTGACACATTTAGCTCCACTGACTCAGATCAATTCATCATTGGCACACGTATAGCAGGCCTGCTCTTTCTGCTACCATTACTGTGACTTTTTTTTTTTTTATTCTCTTTATTCTTTAGTGTGATTGAAAATTTCAATTAGCGATGGCTTTGTCTCTGTGGCCCAAAAATCGAAGGATGTCATTTTAATTTTCTCATTTGTCCTCATTTACAGTGAGTCACCTGAGACTGATGAAGTGATTGAAATGTGATTTCACTAAGGCCACTTGCATCTTGTAACGGTTGAACAGCTGCATTATTGTCTCTGCCTATGTAATTCTCTCCCACCTAATGTAATAGCAGCGCGACCCTCCGCCCAAAAACTATGAATTGCCTTCAATTTAGCACACCACTTACCTCACTTCTGAGGAAGATCCAATAAGCTTGCTCAATGAGGCACGACCTATTATTGCAGCGACACGACACTTGCCATGTGCTGCCGAGACGGGACAGGCTGCGCGGCGCTTTGCCGAGCGTCCTGAGGAGAACACATTCTCTGAGGGAGCCACGCCGTGAGGGACAGTTTGAGTGAACTTCACTTTGCCTCAAGGAGACTCATTCTGTTGATCCCTAAGGACGCTCTCACTAAGAAGTGCCCCAAGTTGAGCCTGAGGGAGACAAAAGCTGATTTGTGGAAACACCATTTGGTACTCATGAAATTTATAAAGTACTTAGAGGAATATATGACTTCATTAAAAGTAATGATTTTGTCCAATATGGTAGCACCAAGCTGTTAGGTGGTGTGTACACTTTTGTCTACTTCAGGAATCAGGAAGGTTAAACTAGGACTAAAAAAAGTAATATGTAAGGAAGTGTGCATTTGCTATTTTACTGTTTCATTTGAACTTATAGATAGCAGTGAAATTCAAAATGCAGAAAATAGTTTCACTTTTGTACCACGTGCTTCAACTGTATAGGTGACTAATCTAGGTCAGAATTTGCATGCCTAGGTAAAACTTTGCATATGTTGTGCACAGCAAAGATGTTAAAAAAAACCCTCTGTGGGCTGTAGTGCACCTCTCCATGAGAACATGAAAATCTTCTCTTCCACTGTACATTTCCACTTTCAATTACACCCCCTGTTAACATATGTGCCCGTACAGGTGGGGGGAAAAAATCGGCTAGTTATATCTGTAATGACAACAGTCTGTGGAAATACAGCGTGACAATAACTGTAACTCTGCAATATTATAGCTTCGCCATCTGTAATTCTGAATGAATAAATAATTGACTCACAGTTTGCATGAAGCTGCTTCTGGAATTGAATGAATCTGAGTATTATCTTTAGCACTCTAAGAGTAATCAATGTTTAATGTAATACTGCTGTTTTTTATTCATTGTAGTACACTTTTTACACATACATCCGGCCTTGCCCCATCTTCTTCTTCTTCTGTTGTGTTTTATGGTGGTTGGCTGCTGGACTGTCCCCTCCCCCATCTGTTCCAGCATTGCCATGGCATGTGTGAAAAGGCGCACGAGAGAAATGTTCCTAAATGTAGCTGCATGTGTGAGTAGTGACAATCACTAGCGGTGCCTGAAAGGTTATCCCAGTAATTTACTGGGAACTATGTGTGAAAGAGGCTTTACTTAAATGCCACCTACTGTCATTGCGCCAAGCAAGTATAAGCTGTCCACCTCAGTCAGGAGAAAGTGAGTTTTGCCGTCCATTCGGCTCCTCGTGGTAATGCCAAGAGACTTCAACCGCCCCTCTCGCTCTTCTACTCTACATTTTTATCAATATGTGAAGTGCAAGTAGTGAGAGAACGAAGTGATGGATGTGCAGAGTGCAAATTGACTCAGCTGGCCTTCTTCTATCCAGATCAGATCACAAACGGACAGATCCTGCATCCAGGTATTTAGAACTCCACCTATGCTCTGGCCTATAGGCTCAGCCATTTCCACGAACAACCTCTTGTGATGCTTTTCATTCCCTGCCCTGAAGCTAGAGGTGTAAATCTCTTACTAGGAAGATCTGTGTTTCTAGGCTGTGAACCATGGAGGAATTTAAATGTTCTCTCTCTACACCTCTGCCTTTAAATTCATCAGGCATACCACTTGGAGAATTCACTTGGATTACTCACCTCCTATGGGTTGTAATCATGAGGTGGAGCAAGAGGAGCCAACTCACTGTAGCAGGGGATTTCTCAAAGAAACACAGAGCCACCGGGTCTGTCAGAGAACATACGGTATCAACAACAACCCGGATAGGTCTGACAACACAGAGGCCCTGAACACAAGCAGATAGAGATTGAGTAGATTGCTAGAAGGCTCAGGTATGTCAATGAGTGCAACAGACGACGCTACATGTTTTATCAATCAGCTGCGGATAGCACACTCTTCTCTGTTGTGACGCCGGGGGGACGCAGCAGTGAGGTACGATAAACAAACTGATGAGAAAAAGACAGAAACACTGCCGTCCTCTGTCTAAAGACCCTCGGAGGAAGTAGAAAGCAGAAAGGATGACGAATAAACTGATGCAGCTGCAGGCTCCACCTCATCTCCTGAGGTACAACATGGAGCACTTAAGGCGCTCTTTTGTGCCAAAGTCAGACTGGACATTGATTCTTGCACCGGTGACAGCCAACAGGGAGGAAGATGAATCTGGATACTTCCCCTCACAAATCATCTCGGACTGCTTTGTGGACTGCTCCTGTGCTGTCACCACGTTTCTCTTCTGTATCTTACTGTTTGCTGCTGTAATAACCAAATTTCCTGGATCATCACAGTTTTTTTTCTTATCTGTTTTGTGTATTTGCAGCCCCTCATCTATGAGTTGTGTGTGTGTATTCCATGTCTGAAAAGGGCTCACGAAGCCCTCAGGTCAAGCTCATAGCACTATGCCAACTTTATATTTAAGGAACCAATTAGCAGAGGGGTCTTGTTCAACGATGATGTCAAGAAAAGGAAAGACGGCTCAGTATTAAACCTGCATGGGAGATGTCTCATACTTTTCATTGATTATTCAGCCTCTCACTGACTTAAATGAACAGCAAACATCTTGAAAAACTTGTCTGGCAAAAGCTTTGATTATTCCATGTATCTGTCCATTCATTAATTCATTTATTAAAGTGAAAGATTGCCTCTTGAATCATTAGATTTTTGTTTGAAAGTTAAACAATAGATTTTCCAAGTCCAAAATAATGCTGCTGAATTGGTTACTGCAACTCTCAGCTGTGTTGATTGGCTGATTGAATGCTGCAATGTCTTTATGGTTAATTTTTATTGTGAACTAAAATTGACCCTGATGTCTCTCTGCTGGGTGTTACTCAAAGTTATATCCAGCTTGTAGCAACGATATGTCAGACGCAGTGTCAGTTTTGACTACTTCAGTTCATGTTAGCAGACATAGCTTGAGCCGGTCATGCACATCAACAGCTTGTCTGAAAGCAGGGCTGAAATAGCTTACTGTATACTTTTTTTCCTTCCATGTGAAGTCATAAATATTCATGGGTCAGTTGATAAAAGAGTGGTTCCTTGCCCATAAGCATGCAGCGAATGAAGCTCCGCTGACCCGATGTAGCTCCCAGTCTCCTGTCTACCATCAAAGCGGACCGTAGATGAGGATGATGGCGTATCGAGGAAGAGGGCCACCCGCTGACTGGTTAAATAATCTGAGGGCGAAACAGCTCAGTGTCTGGAAAGGTGCCGAAAAATTCAGGACGTGATCTCAAAAGTTACCACAGAGGAGTCGTGTAAGCCTTTCATCTACTTCATGCAACAATGTAGAGGAAAAGGCTAAAAAAAAACACAGATTAGATGTGACGTTTATCAAGTGATTTCTTGTTGGATTTTTCAATTGACCGTCCTGTAAAACCACTTCCCAGACCAGTGATTATCCAATCTTAGTTTAGCAACTGTAAGTATGCGATGCCAATTCCTGTTAAGCTTTGGATTTCTGCACATTCAGAAGCAGTGTGCATGAGTCTGAGAGCATATCGTGTACAGTATGTATGCCATCAAGGGCATGATTAAGACTCTTTTGCAAGATTCAGCTGGCAAAATCTTTAGTTGTCAGCTAGAAAAAAAGAAGCATGCTTTTGCTTACTTTTGTCTGAAATCAAGGACCCATTGTTTAAAGAATGATTGATGTAAATCTGCCAGTTATCGGGATGTTAATGGAAAATTGCCATGATTAAGAATAATATAATTTTGCTCCGCGCATGTTGTCAAGTCTTTAAAATACTAGAAGCGTAGGAGCACTCTGGGTTCCCTGCTTTCGCTCTTGGTGACACATTCACTTTTCAGCCCACACTCCTCCACTGTTAGTTCAGTTTATCACCGGTATATTTGTCCTTCGTTTCATGACATGCTGCAATTTTTCATCCCCGAACGTTGAGGGGAATCCCGTGGAAATGAGACATATTTCAGCTGGACAAACAAATTATTCTTCTCCTGCGCAGTATCTGCATCAGATAGAGATGCTGCAGGCCTGGCTCGCTAGTTCACTCAATGAAATTAAATTTGGATTGATTATTAAACATCTTAACATCATAATTCATAAGTATGGCTAGCCACTGCCAACTTTTCCACTTCCCACCTTCAGTAGAGCCTAATGTTTTCCCTTCATCAGTGTCAAACATCTCCTTCTCCATTTCGCTGACCCGCTAGCCACTGTAGACACAGTTTGTTTCCATGGCAACCGACGGCAATGCAAAATGGAAATAACTTCCTTATTCTGCCTGTATCCTTCCCAGACGTATCCACTTAATTATTGGTTCGCTCATTCACACACCAGACCCACAATTTTCCCCTTTTCTGCCGTCAAGTGAAATCTACAGGCTGTGTCCTTCAAGATTTCTTAAATTATTTTGCAGTGGCATCAATCATAACCTCAAGAAGAGAATTTAAATACAGTGTTCTCTCTTAGGTTACATTCACAATTATAGATTGGGTTTAATTCCAGTTTGTGTGCTAATCTAGAAGGCAACACAAATCCTTAATAAGCACTCCAGCAAAGGTTTTGTCTCAGAACCTCCACTTGCTGGATTTCTAGTAGGTTTAATATGGTTATAACGTTCACAAAGAGCATTTAACAAGTCCTAAACATGGGTGATCCTCACTTCACTGAATCCCATTAGCGCTCAACAGCAAACAAGTCCTCTAGCTCCTCATGAGTGCATTTAAACCGATCCAAGTGAGTTTGCATCTTCAAGTATGTTTGCAGTGCACGCTCACGCTGGTGGGGATGTCTGTAAACTTCACATTATCTCCACCGAGCCTCTGAAGTTTCAAGGATATGACTAATACATGAAGAATTCATAAAGCTTGCCAGATTCTTTTTGGACGCTTAAACCCTGTTGCTGATTTGCTCTTTTGAAGTCTTTCTGCTTGGCAGTGTGTCTCATTAACAGGGCTGTTTCAACAGGGCTCACTGATGTGTTGTGTTGCATAGGAAGAGAGGGACACTGGAGAATGGAGATCTATTGGCGTGGAAATCAATGGTTATCATGTCAGGCAGATGCTCGCTCCTCTCAGTCGCAGAGTCAGTACTATTGGAAAGGACTCATGGTGTTTGATTATTGCTTAGGCCATTTTTATCCCTGAAAAGCTTTCTGCACCCTGATGTGTGTCCCTGCGCATGTGTGTGCGCTTGTCCAGGCCTGCGTCTCCTTATGTGTGTCTGTTGATTTTACTGACAAAAATGTAAATATTTAGTATGTGGCAATGACTAAATGATGAACAGACACTACGAGACAGCAGAGAGAGATTAGACAGTGTAGAATTGAGATGCACCATGACGAGTTTTTCACTTACACTGTAATACACACTGGTGTCGTTAGTGTAATTGATATTTTAAGAAAGACTACAGCACACTGCAGGGTTTAGTTGTATCTGCATTGTGCTTTGTTTTGATTAGAATTCTCCATTCATTATCCTCTAATATGTAAAATGTTTTTTTTTACCACCTTCCAACTGTTTTTCATCAAAACAACATTTTAATGAGATTTTAATCCACGTATAATATTTAATTTTCACCTTTTAATAAGTTGTTTTCGATCTTTGTGGAATAAGTGTCCTCCACATGTCGTCACATAGAGGACAAATTCAATTCATTAACTCTCAATAACTCCTGGAACAAATTTGGGTTTTGTTTTTTTTTACAGTTTTAGAATATAAAACAATTTAGCTTTGTTTTCCTCACAAAGTGACACCTTTAATTCCTCTCAACCCATTTTTCTTTTTGTGATCAGAAGGAAAAACAAATGGGGCTGAAATAATATCACTGTGCAGCTGCCAGTTACAATAACACATTTAACACAAGTGCAAACATCTGTTACTTGGGTTGTCATTAGCAGGATGAGAATAGCCAGCTTTTCAAATCCAAGATGTCTCTATAAGACAGTAAGTAAGCGATTTCCTGTCATTTTTATGCTGACAACTCTGTGCGGGCTTTGTTGAATTTGTATTGATGTTTTGTTGCTTTTCACCTTGAATATATTACACAGATAAGTTGTGAGTGAAACTGATTTTTAAAAAAGTTGCTGCCAAAACTAGAATGTGGTGTACAGTAAATGTAAAGTGTTGTTAAAGCAAGTAAGGACAGAGGAAACCGCTTATAGTGATCACGTCAGTCCGGGTCAAATTGATCACTATAAACAGATGATTATTATAACTTCTTCTTTTTCTTTATTTCTCATGTAGATTTCTATCTAATTGACATTTGTATATTACAGCCGGTGATCACACTGATTAGAGATGTACAACCCTGCCATGAGGGAGGACAAAAACATTACTAGGAAGAGGGGGGTGACATTTCTCTTCGTTTGATAACGTTAAAAGTAAAGTTAGGCTTTGAAAAAGGCGAGAGAAAAGAGTGAGAGAGAGAGAGAGAGAGAAGCGGTGGTCGAGCGGGCTAGAGAGTGGATGAGGAGAGCGAGCAGTGGTGGCAAGAAAGCCGCTGAATGAGAGGAATAAAACGTTATTTTCAGATTGTTTGCACCTCCACACAAACCTGTGGAGGTGCACCGCAACACCTGATAATGCTAATGCTAATTACACATCATATGTGTATCATATATAGATTTAAAAAAAAAAAAAACAGAATTACTGCAGTTTTAAAATGGTTTTGCATATGTTGTCATGTATGAAAAGACTCAAATGAACACTGTAAGCAGACTACTTTATTACTATAAGCGAATTATTTAAACAGCGGTTATATAGGAATGATTCCACTGTATAGCAATTTTTGAGAGTTTGATTACACCATCAGGTCCCCGTGCTATAGGGGGAAATTTGGATTTGTTGCATTCTGGCATTTGATGTCTTTAAATTAACACATTTTTTGGTAACCTGTTGTCTTGTGACATTTTTGACGGTTGGAGGGATAAAATCTAATTCCAGTTTTCTAAGTTTAGATCTCATTTACACCTTGCAGTGACACAGATGTAATGACACGGATAACGACATCTGATAACAGACTTTTGCATTTACACTTGGCATTAATAAGCCTTCTCGTTATCTCGATTTTGCCCACCGATCTCATTATGAAAATGAAGTAGGTGGGGCTAATTAACAAACATGGCATGTCCCACTGCTGCTGCGGCTTTACTTATTTTTCTATAGCTTTTTTTTTTTTTTTAGGTTGCAGAGTTTGCTTGAGATAGTAGGAAGAGGAGGAGTTAGATTCCAACTTGATGCAGGAAATGGAAGAAATAGACAGCTCTATTGTTAAAACATGCGAGAAATATGCAAGTGAAATGCTTTGCCGTGTAAGTTGTCTGCTCTGTGTGGTTTCCATACCACCCTACACATATAAAGTAGCGAATTATAAGCTGCAAACTGCATTTATTTTGTTACTCTTTTACAGTATGCTGTCTAAACAACAATCCTCAGGAGGTGCCATTGTTCTCACCTACCCAACACAAGCAAACTGAAGGAGTAAATGCTTCAGAGCTCCAATAAGCTGCTCCAAACATGCTTAATCGTGCCGTGATATTAGACAGAGCCACAGCAGAGCGGATATAGTGGGAGTAAGAAGTAATGTTAAGTACAGGTTTGAGAAATGGACTGAGACACCTGATAAACATGCTTGCACCATAAAGCTGTCATCCGCTTGTCACTGCAAAGGCGAACGGTGAAAAGAGTGAGCCTGTTCTCCCTCCGCTCTCCTTTTTACTGAATGACAAGTTGACACTCCTCAGCTGATTGGATAGCGGGGACACGCTGCTTGCTCCTGACAGCGCTCAACATATACTCTTGATAAAGTCATCAAGACCTCTGCTGTTCATCAATACTGTTTTCTCGCAAAAGAAGAAGACGTATATATATATTTATAGTGCTGGATGTCACCTAAAGCTAAAAAACACAATGTGTGAAAAATGTAGAAATCAAAGTGTTTGTTTTATGTTAACACAGAGGTTAAGACAGAGGATTATTTATTTGTATCCAAGACATTTTTTTAAATGTATGATTTTTTTTTTTGTTATTATAGAATTACATGGTTTTGGCTCAAGCACTGAAGCAAATTACAGTGAAGTGGTGTCAAAGGACAACCTTGTAGCGCTCCACTTTCCTTGTAAAAAGTAGACTGTTACATTTTAGTCATAACAAAAAGTATTCAGTATACTATATCACATACTCGAGAGAGGACATGCTTTTCCAGTTTGTACTGGCATGACTTTTCAGCTTTTCATGAAGGCCCTTCTAATTTCGACTCTGCGGAAATTGGCCGAGCAGGACGAATAATAGCGCTCAAGCACTTGACTGTGATTGAATAGAAAAAAGCACTTGAAAAGAAAAGCTTCTTTTTTTTTATTGATGGTAGAGTTGAAACACATTTTCTGTCTTGCCATTGTTTATATAGATTTAGCCGAGCTTTTCTGAATCAAACAATAGTATTATTACCAAAGCTGGGTCAAAATGTTACTTAAAATCCCCATGGGATTACCAACAGAAGTAACATTTTCAGTGACTGCTTACAGGCCATTTGCAAAGCCAATTTAATCCATTTGAACGTGTTAGTCGTCTGAATCTGGCTTCATAGACACTGAAATTTATTTTAGAATCTAGTCAGATTGTGGCTCTCAGTCTCAATTTACAGCATCAACTCTCAGCACTCTTGTCTGATTGTGTTATTTTCTCTGCTTTCATTGTGTCTGCAGTCCCTCCGGTGCTGTCGGTGTCCCAGCAGTCCTTCAACGCCACAGCTGACTACCAGGAATCAGTCACCTTTACTTGCATCACCTCTGGATCTCCTGACCCTTTGGTCACATGGCACAGGTAACCTCAACTCATTTAATACCTTGCAGCAGGGTCAGGCTTTGGAAACTGATGGTTATGTACTTAGACACCTGAACAGTACACTCATTATTCAAAACCACAGTCCTTAATGCTGCCTGGCTGCAGGGATTGGCTCCTGTTCAGCCAGAAGAGCGTTTTTTTTAAAAACTAGAGGCGTGACAGGCTGCCATTCATTGTGAAAGGAACATCCAAATAACATCCCGGTGCTGCCCACCACCATTTATGACTCAAAAGTTGCCAAGCGGCGCACCCTGGAGAAGCTGAGGCAAGGCCGACTTAATACAAATGTAATCTGACATGCAGGAGCGACAATCTGAAAACACCAATCACACTTGTTTTGATTCCCTCGGGAAAAGGAAGCATAGCTGTTTCCTCCTCTGACTGAACTATGTAAAAGCACTTCAAACAAATGGGAGAAAAGCTTCCCCATTCAATATAATTTAACAAGCTACTGGGGCTTAAAAAGAAAAACAATACATGGAGACATGTTGCTTGGAAAATGAACTTCTTTGTGTGCCAGTATACTTTAAACGGGAGAAAATAACCAATCAGAGCCGGATATATAAATGAATTGCTTTACACAATCACCCAAACTCTTTATTTGGCTTACAGTGCAAACCTGTTATTTGCTTTTATTTGTGCTTGTGAAAATGTTGATGAACCAGCCTATAGATTTTCAGCTGTAGCTTTTAAGCTACAGATCAGGTAGCTGTGCTTTCACAGCTCTAACCGAGGAATTTATAGTCCACTCTCGCACATCGCCGTTAGCAACCACACAATAATATCACATGCCACATAGCAGCAGTGTGAAAATTTGCACCTGAAGAGCATTTGACACCCTACTATCCACTCTGCACCTCAACATCAAGTAATTAGCTTGCACCCACTGAGCAGCCTATCGTGACAAGCTATTTTCGCCTGAGCATCTATTGATAACACATTATTGGCATTCCAGTGAAGATGCTTTCTACGTCTAATGCACTTTTGTTTTTTCTTCTAGCCAATTTATCTTAATGGACCATAGCAGTGTTTTTGTATGTTTTAGCCCATTTAGTACAGATCAATTATACTCTATATTACTGCTGACAGTAGCGTTTTCAATTTTTTTAAATGTGCGCTTCCTTCCTACCTTCTAGGCAGCTATTAATTTCTCTACAGTTCAACTTGCATGGACTTTAATCCATCAAAGTAAACAACATACATGTCTGCTTAATTTTTTTTTTTTCAAACGTACATTGTCACAAAGATCAGTTTGTACCTACAACTGCATTATCGTACACAGTGATGCGACCCTGATAAGAGATATCTGACGTTATTTTCACTGTGATGTATCACCTTCCTCAAGCAGGTTTCAGGTTTCCCTAAGTTGTTTTTCACGCTGCACTGAAATGAATAGATATTAATAGCTGCCTGGAAGGAAAAGTCATTCAAAAAATATAAGTACACTTTGAAAAATGGCTATACTGTCGATATACTGCGCGTATTGTGAATAAGCTATAACATACAATATGCCAGCAGTGTCCTTATATATCAATATTGTCATTCTATAGAACAAGTCACAGGTCTGTTTCTTTACAAATATGGCTTTACAATCAGAAAGAAAGCAAAGTGTAAGATGGTGGCTGGTAAGATAGCCCTTAAATATAGGTCTGAACTGAACAGAATGACACGTAATGTTAAAGTGTGAAGTCTCAAACAGCCACACTTACAGTAGCTTTCAGTCTTTTCAATTTAAAATTGTTATTTTCTGTCTTTAACTATCATGTTTTGTAGTCTTCATTGCAGAGTAGAAGCTTGCTTTGAATAGAGTTATACATATTCAGAAAACAATCGCATTTTTTGCGCAAATTCATTAATTTCAAAGTTCAAAGTTTTGTTGCTCAATAATAACCATTTGTTTGACGTAGTATGCAGATTTATTTTTCCTTAGAAGTCATTTCAGTGCTACACAGAGGTTATTTTGGGGACACAAGGAAAGGAGTGCACAAACTGAGTGAGTCAGAATGTGTATATCAAAGGGTAAACAAGAAGATATCTGCATTTACATATTTACTGTATCACCTTAACGTGAAGGTCACATATTCCAGCATTTACATGATGAGAGGAACAATGTACAGCTACAATGTCCTGTGCAATTGTGTTCAGACTGAGATAAATGCATCAGTTCTGTATTTTATGTCAAATTGTCTTCAAGACTGACACAAACATGATATGAACTGAAGTGTCTGTGTTGTAGTTTTGAAAGAGAAGTCAATCACGGCAGCAAAAAGCAGTGCAAACAAAGTTTGAAGACACTGCGCAGCTGGAAACAACCTCAAATTTGTAAACCTAATTCATCTTGTTCTCTAGTTTTCCGACCCCAACAACAGAAATTATATTTACTCCTGGGTGTGTTACCTTGTCTTTCAGCAACAGAGCAAACCAGGGAAATGCGGTTTTAATGATTTAACAGCATGCATAATATAACACAGTAAAATTTCCCAGTTATGATGTGTGAGACTTGGTAAAAAAAAAATATACAGCTGCTGTATTGACTTACTTTTGCTTTCTAATTGAGACCATCCATGTGACAGCTTTGTTCCTACATAATTATTTTAATTGCTCTCTTTGTATCATCATAGGATATTGAGTTATATTTGCTGTGATAATTACAAAAGGCAAGTGAATTGAAACCTGTTCATCTGTAGAAAATTGCATCTTGCTTCTTTTATCCGTGTAACCACACACAATTCAAAGGTGTGTACTGACACTGTGATCATTTTCATGCTCTAAGATGACTTGTAGATGAAGCGATTGTGACCACATGAGGATATTTTAATTGTCTGTTTGCATCGCCTAATGTCAAACTGCCATTGACAATATAAATTAGAGTCAGTAAAGCCTGGTCACACTAGCAGGTGAGATAAATATGCGTGTCTTTGTGAAATCTACTCACAGGGCGAGTTGGCGAACTAATTGTTAGCAAGCTAACATATTACCAAGCCAGGAACATGCTAGCACTAGGAGACTCTCCCTATTTTCTCTGTACTATACTGTTTACTCCACTTGGTATTTGTCAGAACTCTACAACATTTATTAGTGAATGACATGGACTACCAGAAACATGACAATAATGGTACTTGGTAGGCTGTTGTATGTAATATTCTTTATCCATGTCGTTGCTGCCCGCGAGAATACGAGTTTCTCGCGGTCAGCCGTGTTAATTGTTTGCATTTGACATTTTGAGATGAGGTCATAACAGAGGTTGTCATTTCCAAAATTTCCCACCTCCGACTCACATTGAATGCAGCACAAGAGACGTATTTGGACCATTAACTCCTGTCTTGTAAACTCAGCGATGCTACACAACTTAAACTACGATAGCGTCGTCTTTTTGGACCCTCAAAGTCCAGAACCATCAAGACAGCTAACTATTGGTCAAGTGCATGAATTTGTACTTCAAACTTAACCAAAATTGAACTTGATGCAAAATCATTTGCACAGATTTACTTTGCCCCTGCAGGTGAATCTACTTATTGCGGTAATTTCATTTTAAACTAATTGATTTTGCCGCAAAATATTAAATGCTAGTGTGCCCTAAAAGAAAATTTCTTGTCAGTTAATGTGTGGCATGATGTTTTGTTTTTTTTACACCATTCCACAAAACCTCTAGCTAAAAGGAAAATGTTTGTGTTTCCACTTCACTATAATCCAGGCTTACATTTTTCAAGTGGCTTAATAAAATGTTAAGCATTTGTCAAGGGCAAATGACTCCCTCTCGCTTCAGAAACAGCATCACTTTAAATGTAACTCAACGCTGATCATAAACTCTGCCTCATCCACTGACTGTCAAACACTTTAGCATATTCACCTTCATTTCCCAAGTCAATAAGTCCTGTGTGTCAATCAGAGACTACGGAAATAAAACGCGTCACATCACAACAAAAGAATCAGCTTCGGCGTGAACAACAATCACAACCCAAGGTAGTTTTTCTTTTGATGTCACCCCTTCCAGTGTCCTCCAGCCTCCCAGTTGCATTTCCTGTCAGTGTGAGATTCCGCCTCGTCCTCTGTGCATCCTGGGTAATGGACTACCTGTCAGCACTCAGTCAGTATAATGACATTCAGTGCCGCAGCCCGTCCTGTACTGTCCGTTCCAAAGATGAGGCCTCTCTTCATTTCCTCTTTGGCTCGCCAGAGTTATTATTACTTGGCTTTGGTGTTTCCTCTGTCGATTTTCAATTATCCTCCTTCTCGCTTTTCCTACAGTATGTGAGGCTGGAGCCCAGGCCTCGCTACACAATATTATTGTGTTTGTGTGTGCATGTGTCTGAGTTTAGAAACCTCCGCATTTGAAATTCCCAAAAAATAATAAGATTTTTTTTTTTTTCATTCGCATAGACTATACAGTGCGAGACCATAGAGAGAAACCACTAAACATATTTAGAGGTATGCATTATTAAGCTCTGTGTTCTCATCACTTTGGAATTCAATTTACACAATAGCTTATGAGGTTAAAATGCAGGGTGCCAGTTTCAGATTGGGGGCATTATCGTCCGTATGGAATGAACAGGTAAAAATAAAAATGTGTTTTCATACCCATTCTTTGTTTTTCAGGGTTACAATAGCATTTGGGCAGATTAATTTAAATTGAGACTGATATTATTGCTATCAAAGCTGCAACCCGTAAACATCAGAATCAGTTTTTTTTTTTTTTTACCCAAAGACATATTTAGTATTTATTCAGCCAGGGAAACTCATGCTCTTATCCAGCTGTGCCCACACTCACCTGGGATTCACCTGCCCGGTACTGCCACTGCTGGTCACTGAAGCAGCACGGAGGTTAAGTGCCTTTGCTTAAGGACACTGTAGATTGTGATTGTTGAGGGAAGAGGAGAGCATCACTTACTCACTTTGCCGATCTGCATCTTCTCATCTGACCGTTTAGCCAAATAATGTCGTCCTGCCAATTGCTGCTCGGCCGTCGGATTAGAAAAGGCTTGTATGTGTCGTTCTGGAGTGCATGGACCAGTGACGTATTTTGTCATTTAATTCGGAGGACTTGTTGGGGGGCAGCTGAAGTTTTAATGCTTTGTCCTCATTAGCCCACGTTTAAAAGCTGAGCTGTACTGTAAGGCTGCAACTAATGATCTATTATTACATTATTTTTAATATCTGTTAGTACAAAAGATCAGAAAACCATTTGTTTTTGCTTGTGTCCCAAACCTAAGATCATTGACTTTACTATCATGGTGCAGGTTAAAGGTTTAAAGGTGTATTTTAATAGTTTTGATTGCTGTTTCTACTTGATCACATTCTGTAGTCATCCACTAATTGAGCTGCATGCAAATGACATAAAAAGGCGCCCATGCCCACACCATTATGCTTCTGCTATGAAGCTTAAATATAGACGGGGATCAATTTAGCAGTTGCTTTTTCCTGAGTAATTTCCCAACAGAGTACTATAAGAAAAGACATTAAGTCAGTACTGTATTCTACACCACACTGGAGTCATTTAGCGAGTGCTGCCGTCCATAACAGAGTGTATACAACAACACAAGTGAGCTCTGACAAGACTGAAACACTGACTGAGCATATGAAGAGGATATTTTTCTGGATGGAAAAGTTTGAGAAATGGTAGCGTGTGAAGAATTCTGACGACACACTACAAATGATTCATTGTACTATAGTTACAGTATTTCAATTATAGTATAATATGTCTACCCAAAACAATACTTTTATCATGCTTGAAAGGGTTTCTATAAAAAGTGCTGTCCTGTTTTTGCCTGCATATGCGCTATAGATAGAAATAGCTTTCAAGGTGAACCTGTCTGCACTTAGCCTCTCTTTTACGGGATCCAAATTATACATCTGTAACAATCAAACATGTGCTGCAGTTTGAATTCTGCTGAGGTCACTGTCAAGTCTCACTCAACTGTGGCGTGTGTTTTTTTTTTTTTTTTTGTGCAGGAAAGGGCAGCAGCTGGAGCCATCGGAGCAGTACATTTTCAACAGGCTGGAGGGAGGTCGGAGCATGTTAACCATCCGCAACATCCGCCAGGGCGACGGAGGAACCTACACCTGCAAGGCCACGAACAAGGCGGGGTCTCAGGAAAGAGAGCTGTTCCTCAAAGTGTTCGGTAAGGACGCAGACAATCGATCAGTCATTATAACACGACAGTGTTGGAGTTTGAGGGTAGAAACAAAGCGACTGTTAATAGGAATTATTTGTTAGGGGTCATTTGAGAAGCGAAACGTACAGATAACATTCACTTTAATATAATAGTGCCAACAAATTGGTTTGTTTGATTCACACTTGACCCAGGGGTTTATGGTGGTGGTTACGGCACCGGTTCAGTATCCAGTTTCACCCATTTGTTGCAACACTAGACAGAAGTACAGTATCGAGCATTAACAGGCCATACCAGGGTGAGAAATAGTCAAAAGAAATCATGATTACATTCTTTCATTCGCTGTAATAGAAAGCTGCAATTATACGATCAGCGTTACAGAAAAGGAGCAGATTACTGACCCTTTCTTCAAGTTTCTTAGTGTTGTCACACATCAGAAACACAAACTGACCAATCACAGTTCGTGTGTCTTGTCTCCATCGGGTATTTTCGTACATGTAGCTGCTATAGTCCCAATGTGTGCATAGGCTCTGTTATGATGCTGTAACCCCTTAATGGAAAATTATAAATCCCCCTTAAGAGGGTTGACTTAAAGGGTTGGTCCACCCAAATTGCAATAATAAAGAAATACATTGGTAACCAAGCTTTCAGTATCCAGCTCTGAGATCTCTTTTTACACTCCAGTACAATGGGGATGATTTTAATTTAATGCGGTAATTCAAAAATGACATTTACATTTTCATACTTTCCATTCTTTCACCCTGCATTGTACTGGGGTTGTTGTAAATCTCAGAGACAGAGATCTCAAAAACTGGACAAAAATAGTAGATACAGCTATAGGTGAAATATTCTGAAATGCCTCCTATGATTTAAAAAGTTTGTTTTAATTTTACATTATCTATCATTTTATGATCCACCGAAGCTTTTAAATGTAATAGCCTTGAGCAGTGTTTTATGTTGATCCATAAAGCTTTATAGTAAGGACTTAAAATTAACTTAAAACTTTAAAAAAAAAATTATATTTCATGAGCACAGATGTTCAAATATCCTCCTCAGCCTTCCACAATAACAACTGCATCAATGTGATATATTTCTTCTGAAAGAATTTTTTTCATTTATTGCTTCTGTTTTAAATTACTGCACTCCTCCATAAAAAAAAAAATCAATTTATATTTTCATGAACCTGCTGGCTATTTCCTCACAGATCACTCTGATAGTACGTATTCTGCTCATGAAAATGTATGGAGATTTGTGTTCTAGTCATCAACATCCTTTCAAGATGTGAGAAGCGCTTGTTCCTCAAAATGCACATTTAAATGAAGACGTTAAAGGGGAGGGAGGAGTTCAGCTTTTCACTGTGCAGTGGGGAGACGCAGTTGTAAGTTAGTTTTATTACCCTTGACAGCACAGGCGGGAGGAGAACAGGGCATTTAAGTCAGACGAGGTGTTTGTGCATGTGTGTATGTGTTTTTCATTCATCTTTAAGACACTAGATGTGACAAATGTGCCCTTTTTATGATTACATGATTATAGGTGATTGAATTTGCTGAGGTAATAAGATTTTCATCACAAAATGAGATGAAAGATGTGAAAAAAAGAAGGTGTGATTCAAAAAAAAAAAAAACGGAGAATTTATTTCTTGAAGAGATGAGTTTTTCATTTCACATCAGAGGATGTGGAATGAGTTGTTAAAAGCTGCAGCAACTGCTGGATATTCACTTTCACAGATGGGTTTCTAGACCCATGACCGTGCGTTTCCACAAACAGGTTATTGTGGTCATTAATAGCTTGAAACCTATTCATTCCTCTTTCACATTCATACACATCAGTGTATTCACATGGAGGGTTCCCGGATCACCGCAGTGTGTTGTCTGGCGTCGCCATAGCAGCCCTTGAGATGTAAGTGCCAAAGCTGCTTCCAGCTACTATCAAGCCGTCAGGGATTATGTCAAGTTGTCTTGCTTTTTCGACTCCAGGTCATTCAATACTTTAAAGCAAAAAAATCACTGTTTACACTGTTATGGAATAGCCACACTGCATTTCTTGGTTAGTATTTAGCCCTGCTAGGGGTCCACACTGAAATATCTCAACAACTATTGGATGGATTGCCATGAAATTTTCTTCAGACATTCAAGAAGGACCTTGCTGACTTTGGTGACTTTTCTTATAGCACCAACCTGATGATGGCATTTTTGTTTTAAGTGAAATATCTCACCAACCATTGGACGAATCCTTAGGATAAGTCGTGATAACTTTCTGATGCCCATGGCGCAAATTTCTTCCAATGTCCGCAAAGGTCCACGCACAGCCCAAAGGTTATGACAGGCTGTGCAGGCTGTATGAGCGCATTGTACAAATGTCTGAACACATATGTAAATGCAGACAGCCAATGTAAACAGTCCCAGAGGCACATCTGCTGTTCGTGTCACTGTTTTTGGGCTACATCCGCCTCTATCAACCTCACATAGCCGCTATTGTGACTCTGTTTTTGTTCAGCTGTGTATTTTCTCATTGTTTCGACAGATATCTACCCAAATGTAGAAGAGAGTCGACAGTTTGATAGGAGGAACTTTTTTCTCCTATCTGAAGCATCAGCTGTACAATGTAAATGTCAGGTTTTAGTAAAAGAGAAAGGTGCTTCTTTCCAAACTTGTAGAGGGTAGAGATACTCATCTCTCTGCAGACAGAGTCCTCTGCAGCCGCAGTTTGCATCTCTTAGATGTGTTGTCAGTACTCTGCGAAATACAACATCCCTTTTTAATGGGTTTTTCATAATTTGAAAAACTTGGCAGAACACATCACGGCATCTTTGTGCGTTTTGTTGACTACAAACAAATATTATACTGTATCTTCACATTCACTATTCAGGATGTAAAATGTAGCAGCAACAAGCAGAACAAGACAAGACAGCGGAGAAAAAAAAGTACATTACTGAATTGTAAATCACATGCTGATAATATATAATAGAACAATGTCTGAGGGTGTATTTTTTGAGTTGAACACCCTCAGTTTGTAGTGTTATAAGAGGCATCAGGGAAGACAACAGTGAATCTATGCTGACATTTGCTTTGTGGATCTGTACGGCTAAAACAACAAATACACACATTTTGTTTTCTGATACCTGTCACTGGGAGGGATAAGACCTTCGTGAAATGTCAAATATTGCTATCGAGGGGGATAAAAATACTGTTCAGCTGCATAGGAAAGCAGCATTCGGGGGAAATTGTAAACCTTTTTCTGCATTAACTGTCAATAAAGCAGCTGAGAAATGTTAACAAGGAAACCCTTCCTTAGTGCTTCATAAGCCAACAATGAGTCAAAATGTACCAAAACTGTATTTCCAGTGTTAAAAGAACCATCAGTGATGTCAACGTGTCATCAACACTGACATTAATGGAGTTTTCACAGGGTGTTTTTTAATATGAATGTCAGGACTGACACTATGAAGTAGCTAAATACAGCGTTTACATTTCTAATCATTATAATACCTATAATTAATATAATAATTGTAATTATAGTTATTAAGACATGCAAAGGTGAAATACCCTTGTTTTTTATTGTACTGGGTTACAAGGAAATTCATAGAAGCTCATTTAAATTTACAAATCAAACTGAAAAGAATACACTTTGAAATATTCCAAACCTGGAAGGTCAAATTAATTCTGGATTTTTATCTTTTTAAGACACAAATGCTTCTCAGTTCATTCTCATTTGGAGTTGAAATGTTTTAGATAATGTGTTATTAATAATGTTCCCTGCAGAGTGGTTTTTGCACCGCGTTTGATAAAGAGACGTTTTCCATTTAATATTTGCATGATGAAGGGCATCTGGGGCAAAACGTCTGCAGATAAGGTGGTGATGAAGAACTGGTTCACGCCGGTCTCGGCACTATTAACAGTTCGATCTGTACGTGTGTGTATGTGGGTGCGGGGGAATGTGAATTGTGTATTTTCTATGTGTATGACTGACTACATACATGTGTATTTCTGATGCAAAAAGCCATCAAAAGGTTTAATAGATGTGAATAATCATCTAAAGTGCTCCTCACATCTTCATCTCTGCAGAAGTCGTCTAAACAAGTCATTAAGTCTCATTTTGGTGCTTTAAAGTTTCTTTTTTTCCTAGAATGAGAAAAACTTCTATGCTAATGGGTTGAGATAATTTTCCTTGTTCCCACTGGAGCTTCCTTCTGTCTTGACACAAAACAAAATCAGGCAGATTGTTGCGCTCTTATCAAGACAAGCACAATTGATTGTAGATTTTTGAAGTAAGCTGATTTGTTTTAGAAATTAGTGACATTATCTTTTCCTTATTGGCAAATCTGCCTGACTTGTTTTAGGAAAACAAGATTTTAGAGCCCAATTGTAGACCAAATAACTCATTAGTATGTTAATGTTTTCCCCTGGTGTTGGTGCTGAAAAGGCCTTTGGTTTTATGTTCAAGAATAAATCAGTTTTATCACGTTTTGGCCATCATTTCTGTCTGTTCTGATACTGTACTTGCAAAATGGATTGCAGGAACATCACTAAAAAACCAAATTTGATAGCAGTCGTGATGTTTAGACAGTTTTTAGACGAAATGAATGCAATTGTTGCCCAAAAAGGGGCGTAAACTTTCACCTAACGTGCTTACAGTTGCTGTGCACAATGAGGGATTAATGGAGCTTACTTAAAGGCACTGAAGTTACACCGCCATCAGTTCATTCATTCTTTACCATCAGCAGCTCGATAACAACCGATCACATACATACAGTGGCTTTATAACCTGACACTTCTCACTGACTACTCTGCTAATTCCCTCAAATGTTTTTTTTTTTTTTTTTGTTGCGCCTCACCTTTGACACTAAGCTTTATTGTTGACTTTACAAAGATCTAGTGTTCATATATGGGTTAAGGAGGGATTAGTCCTCCCTTCAAAGTCCTGATTGCTGCTCAGATTCTTTGACAGTCCTCTAAAGAGCAGAGCAGACTCTTAAGTGTCTTACAATTTGCTGTGAAAGGTTCATTCTTCGACTAGATTTTGGGTGTGGTTTAGATAAACAGTTGTTTTGTTTACTGATTGTGTGACTGCTCGTGTCTCTTGCTCCATTGGACTGCGTCGTAGGGATGTTGCAGTGTCCCTAGATCTCAGCAATTTAGTGTTTGCTTAGCCCCGACGTACAGCTACCTCGAGTAACAGAGTTGCCGGAGTGTAAACCAACCTGAATCCAATAAAGTTCTGTGTTATTATAACTGATAGAAGTGGTTGTTGCGGTTGAGGTGGGATGAGGGTTAGTTTGGGTCAACTATAACACAGCTTGGTACATAGTCATTCAGTGAGGTTCTGTCTATTCTCAGAGCATCGATCTATCCACCGAAGGTCCTCGCGGGTATACGAACGTGTATGTGTGTGTGCCTGTGTGTATGTTTGTGTGACCCCGTGTTTTGACAAGCTCCCCAAATCCCTTGAGATGGCTTCTCCACCCCGAGGTTCAAGCAAAGTGAAATTGCAAAACACTTCCCAGCCCCACCACCCCCCACCCCCGGGTGGTTTTAAAAGCCTTCAGTGCAGTAGTCACTATTTTCCATTCACTTCCCCTTTCCGTTTGGATTTTATGCCATGCTACTTTGCAAGCACCCTGTTAAGGACTTAAGTGCGGCGTGTGGGGGGGAAAAAAAAGAAGCAATCCATGATTCATGTGACATGCTCTGTGCCCTTGACATGCATGGTGTTCCAGGGCTTGCTTAGAGCGCCTTATCAGGAGGAGGCGAGCAGGGAGCAGCCCCAAACGGCATGCTTTTCAGCACTTATCCTGGTGCTCGCTCAGCGTCAAAAGCAAATCACACGGTGCTGGAGAGGCATCCTTCCAAACAAAAATCTATATTTATTTAAAACAAAAAGGGCGGAACACACACAGAAGGAGAGCCGTTTTTTTTTTTTTTTTCTTTTATGTTGTTGGCTTTAAAACTTTAGCAAAGTCAGTTTTTGTGTTGTCATCTAGGCCAAGGGATCTACACAAAATAGGCCAGAGGGCGTGCGTTCCCGTGATGCGAAAACTGGAGAGTACGACAGCAGTATATAAATGATTTTGGCCCAGACTGTCAGTACCAAAGTCATGCATCAGCTGTGTTTAAACCCCGTGGTATAGCCTTCATCTCCCCTCCCTTATGAGTTAGATCTTTGACAGTTTCTCTCCTGTGAACCCTTTTACTTACTCACCCCCCTCCCCCTACCCTCCTCTATCACACCTATACCCCCTGCCTTTCAATCTATTCTTCTTCACTCATCTAATTTTTGTCTCTTATTCATTTCCTTCTCCCCGCTGTCCTCTACGGCCTCCAGTCCAGCCCCATATCACCCAGCTGAAAAACGTGACAGCCGTGGAGGGCAGCGCCGCCATGATCTCCTGTGTGGCTGAGGGCGAGCCTCTGCCTGATATTTCCTGGAGGAGAGCCAGCGACGGCCAGACCTTCGTGGACGGAGACAAGGTAGAACCTGCCAGAAAGTCCATCTGGCTCTTTTTATGTGTGCAGCATCATACAGCATGAGCTAGGAGCTATATGACACATAAGGCGAGTAAGGGAAGAAATTCACCAGTACTGCATCCACTTTTGATATTATTCACATTTCCAGGTCTATATTTTTATTCTGGAGCTCTACTGGAATATCTTTGCATGATTTACAGTTCAAAAAACTCCTTATTTATCTTATTCTGGCTCTTTATGCAGCCTCTGTCTGAAACAGGCTGTTTTAGCTCCTGTCTCCTGTCTGCCCCTCTCCCAATGAGCCCACTCTGTTCTGATTTGTTAGCTCCCGTCTCCGGAGGCTACGTCAACAAACAGCGTAGATAACATTTCCTTTGACTTATATTTTGATTTCATATAGGAAAAAATAGTCAAAAACCCTCCTATGATGCAATGAAGTATAACCACAACACAATCTACAGCTGCAAATAGGATCATAGAGTTCAGATTACACCTTCCTAACAGTCATACCACAAACTAAACTTTTCAGAGGAACCGTATTTCATCAGGACTAGTTCAGTGGTTCCTAACCTTTTTGACAGCTGAGCGAGTGAGTTGGACTCCATCCGGGGTCAACGCCTGCCACCATCAACCCAAACAGAGGAAAGGTGAAACATATATAAATGAATGAAGCCGAGATGTGTGTTTTAAGGAGAAATGGATGAATGAACTTTCTCATCACTCCTGTAGTATTGATTGCAGGGTTATTTTCTCCACCCCCCGCGTCTACACTTTGAAATATGCATATTATATTTGTTTTTGTCTATCTTGAAACATGTCTCTGAATAAGTGAAAACCTTGTATTTGCCAAATGTCAACTCTAAATGGAACTTTGACATGAAACCCAGACAGGTTGTCACTGAGTTTCACTGATGAGGTTGCAGAGAACAATTGAATTTTTAATTGGAGCTACGGCATAAAAGTCACTCAAACTGGTGTTGGAAGGTTTTTGCAACATAGAAAAATGTTTTTGTTTTCCTGTTTTTGTCTTTATGGTGAGCATTAAAATATACTTTTATTTATATGGAGAAAAACTGACTATTTACAGGTAATTACTGTAAATAAAAATAGAAACCAACATACTTATTCCCATCTGCCATACAAGAAAAAGTTGCAGTTAGAGTCATTTTTTGCTAAGATTGCTCAGATGTGTCTTAAAGCAGATGCTGGTAATATTTCTGTTCAGTGGTTGATGATTGAGCCTTTGTCTTTCCTTTTGACAACGCAGTTTGCATTTGCTTCTCCATACTGTAACAAAAGTGTGAAAGCCTCAAAGACCCAGATAATATCAAAGCTACAGTCAAGCAGTAGATGCATATTCACCTTTGTCCATGTTTTTTTTACAGGGAGTTTTTTAAATCTCCAGACTTTGCTGAGATTATTATCTCAAGGGAAATCATCACACGCATTTATTTTGATTAGCTTTCAGCACAAAGAAGCAACCAGAACCTTGAAGTTTTCAGGGCAAACATTAATATTTTTAATTTACACTTTGGTTTGCAACTTTATCTCACTCATCAACATTTTACGTAATTCAACTTAAGAAATTGAAAAGGCACTAAGCCTCTGTTGTGTATTTTTCTCTCCGCATCCATTATTCACTTTGTCCATAAGAACGGCCTCACAAATCAGAAATTGAATGAGCTGCAGCCGCATTTTCTTGGAAAAGTAATTATTCTTGAACAAGCTGCCATCAATGTCAAAACCACGTGCACTCCCATCACTGTTTCCCTGGCAGGGGGCTGACGCTTCCGCAGAAGCAGTTTTAAAAAAAAAAAAAAAAAAACATAAAGATGGCAGCCGTTCTTTTGCTCGGGAAAAAGGTCACCGCAGAGATAAATGAATGTGTGCATTGGCTCGAATCGCTCGGGTTGATAAATCACAGCCGAAAATGAGAGTAAGTGCTTCTCTTCCCACAGCAAATGCAATTATGGAAATGCATAGTGCAAACCAACACACCTAAACATACGCAAAGACAAACACGGCTTGTGCAGCACGAGGCATGATGGATGGCTGTAGTCGTTTGGGTTTAAGGCAGGATGTTCCTCTCTCAATTTGCTCCCCAATCTGCATATCCAGTCGGCTCGCACTCCTCTCTTGTTGAGACATTAAGCTTCAAAGGGCTTAGTTTTACTCACTGCATAATGTTGCTCCCGTTCTTCTCATTCTTTGTCAACTAACACTGTGACCCTCGGTAAGAGAACATAATGGGATGCAGTTCCTGAAATTAAATTATGAACCCAGGTAGGATTTTAGTCGGGGTATTGTTTCACTCCTCTGGTATTGTTTCACTTATGAGGGAGGTTAGCAAACTCTATTATACCCTCTGTTCTATTCATGCAAAACATCCAAGGCTGCAAAGCTAATGTCATTAAAAGTCTGTACTTTTGCTTCAATGACTGTTTCAAAGATTGACATACCTTATGTGTTTCAATAGACTTTTGAACAACTTTTGAAACTTTTTTTCAGTTATTCGCAAGTTTCAAATGTATTTGTGTTGATTCAAGCTCTGATAAAAACACATTTTTGCAATTAAACCTTGAAAAAAGCGGACTCCCCCTCCCACTGAGACTATTGTTGTGTTTTCCAACTGATACCTGGCTGCAGAAGCGGCATACTGCATTGAAAAATACAATCAAAAACAGATAATAGTAATGGTGTATTGTTTTGCCAAGGATTGGCTGCGGCTTCCTGTGCAAAAGCCCTTTTTGGCCTCCATTTTCTGGAACCCGAAAGCCATTATTAAATGTCATTTTGTTGTTGTCACATGGATGAGGTGATACAGTAATCATTATAGTCGTGCAAATATGAAGACCCTGTGTTCAAGCGCCACACCAAACTGTTGGAATAAGCAGCGTCTGCCGAAATTAGACTACAGTGTGTTTAAAGCCTCGCTGACATTTACAGCTGACATTTTTAATATCTGAAAATTCTCCAGCATTTGGACTGAAATAACACAGGAACAAGCTCCAGAATCCCATTTGAGAGATTGTATTTGAGATTTAGCTTTGTGTGTTCACTGTAAAGGCACACTGCTTTTTGAGGTCTTACGGATCGGATGGGGACAGGATTTCATACATTTCCTTTTTTCTGCCCTCCTTCAACTTCTACTACCTGCTTGTCCTTTCATCTCCTCTATCTCCCCCCCCCCCCCCCCCCCCCCCAGTTCCTCTATTCCCTCAACTTCCACAGTTCCTTTTATGTGTGTGTTCTCGTGTTAGCTACCACTCACGTGTGTACAGTACATGTGCGAGTAAGCAGGAACATGCATATGCCTGTGTGTGTCCATGAGCGTGCATGCTTGTTGTGTTCACGTCTGGCCGCTTGCCTTGACGTTCGACTGAGCTGCATATCAAACAGGCTGCGCTTTAGGGGCTGAGTTCGTCTCTAGACACAGACCCTGTCAGTTGGCAGAGACTGGGGGGGGGGTGGGGGGTTGGTGGGGGTTAGCAAGTAATTTCCTGACTCAGAAGCTCCCTCCTGGAAGATTTCCTCCCTTTCTCCTCCTCCTCCTCCTCTCTCACCCCCCCCCCCCCCCCCCCCCATCCTCAGCATTCCTATTCAACACACACTCCTCCAATCCCATTGACCTCAGCTGGTGAAGCAAACAAGCAAAGGGTGCAGTGGCAGCACAAAGACACCAGACCCAAGCCTTTAAAAGCCGCTTCACCTCATTGGTTGATAGTATTGCTATGATAAGAGCACAGATAAGCCATTCTAAACAGGATAATGTTGAGGCTGCCTATGAGTGACAACATAAAGAGAGTGTGATTCAGAAGAGGGGGCTTCAAGGCCAAGGCTTATGAGGCTTAGACACATAATGAGTATTAGCAGAGGCAGGAGGGCATTAGAAGAGGCTGGATGTGCATTGATGTAGCGGGGAAATCTATGGAAGATGTGTGCAGACAAAACACACTCACACAGATTTAAATATGCAAATATACATAAGTGCAGACACAGTTAGTTCAAAAAGGAGAAGACAAGCAACTACTTAAAAAGATTTTTTTTTAGTCTCTATTGCTAAATATAGTATAGTGTAGAGAGTAGTGGTTAAAGCTACAGTTCACTAGCTGATACTTTCTGTCCAATGGTTGAAAAAATTCTCACTAACTCAGTAATTGACACATTACATCTAATTTGTTGATCTGTACAAAAAACTAAATGTAAAAATGACAAGTTGTGATTTAAAAAAAAAAAAATTATGGGAGGTTATGTGCCAGACTTTTTCTTGGCCGGGACTTCCTCAAGTCTCTGCTGGTTGCCTGGCAACTTCACGGTGACATCAAGACTCAACAAAAGAGATATAATGTGTTAATTCACTGAGCTTTGGAGGTGTTTGGTAGGCAGATCATGTTACCTTTCGACAGAGGCTGGCTAGCCTGTCTTTATGCTAAGCTAAGCTAACCATCTGCTGTATGTAGCTTCAAGTTTGATGCTAATCTTCTCAGGTAACTCTCAGCAAGAATGTGAGTATGCAAATCTCCCAAAATGCATCAAATTTTCAGAAAAATCTGAAAAAATGTCAGAAACTGGTAATTTTCCACCCGCCCTATGTTGCATATACATATACTATATATAGTATATGCAGTTGTAGGGATCACACACCATTTGGTATGAATAATAATCAGAAATAATTAATAATTATATTAAATAATTCAGTGATTCAAAAAAAAAAAGATTCAGTCTCATAAAATGTACTAAACGATCACTTTGGAACTCTGATTAATAATTAACTTAATAACTACAACCAAAATTACCATATCAATAGCTAGTAAACGTTGAAGGGTTTTGGAGTTAGAGGTTGGCAAAATTCACTCTTGTACAAAATTAAATAGACAGCATGTTTATTCAAAGGCATTTATTCAAAAAGAAAAAAGGAAAACACACAATCCCAGCAGTGGTGGGTGAGCCAGGCTGGGCAGAGTTGTGGTTTTCGGTGTTGTATGACGCAGAAACCCGGTCGCTCTTTTGTTGAGTCCAGCAGGCTGCAGGCTCGCACACAGCTTCCTGGCTTCTGTGTCGCTCATTATACTAGAATTACCACAGAAGTTCCACTAATCTCAATACCTGATTTCATACCATGGCTTTGTGTGTTTTATTATTTAAGAATACAGTCTGCATTAGAATAAGAGTTACAAATTAAATAATGGCCTGTAGCCTTTGAGTAGAAAGCAAAGCAGCCCCAAAAAACTGAGGAACTGTATGAAATGTCATGTTGTAACAACAAATACAACTGTGTGATTATGTGCTCTCATTTTGGTTTGCAATCTTGTAAATATGACGGAAACTTTAAGTGGTTCAGCGTGTAAACAAACACACTCTGGCTATATTAGAATAATAACACTGAGATATAGTGAGGTGTTGATACTACTGATAACTAAAACGCTGGTATTAGTATCATTTTCTAAATGCTGGTATTGATTTGGTATCTATGTAACTATTGGACATATGTATTGATTCTTGAGACATCCCTAAGTTTATCCACTTTGTAATGTGGTTATTGAGTTGTTTAGGAGAATGGTTCCCAAACTGGGATCCGAAAACCGCAGGGGTCCATGAGAGGGCTGGAGGGGGTTCCCAGCAAAAGGACAAATAGATTAATTTCACTTTTATGACACCAAGTTCCAGGGAATGCATCTTCTTAGAGGGGATTCTTTCAGACAAAATCCTCTCAAACACAGGTCTGTGGTGCATTGTGCATCTATTTTGGAGGCCCTTGACCTGAAAAAGTTTGAGATTGCCTGGTTTCTCTAAATCCCAAGAGTGATGGATTTTTCTAGCTTCCATTTCCGTCCATTGCTCACTTTCTGCTCCTCTGGGAAGCGGGATAAAAAGTTATGTTTTTATATCATGTCATGTCTTTCTATTTGAAACACTCAGAATTTGTAAATCTGAACCCATGATTTGAAAGTTCTTGTTGTTTAATGAATGAAATTCTGAATGAATGTTTTACAATTTTCTGCTTTGATTCTTTCATAAATTTAATAAATAAATAAGTAAGTATGCATATTTATAATATTTTTTCATGTTCCACACAGGCCATTTCAGTAGAGGCATTAAATACATGACAAAATAATAGAAAGCATTTGTTTTACTTACGTTTTACTGGCATCATTAAGTTCTTTGATAATACGGTAGTCACCTTCAGTCCAAAATGGCGGCAGCGTAGCTCTGCTGCTGCGCGCTGATGTTGCAATGGGATGACCAATTAGCTTTCACTTCTTATCAGTGTAAGTTCTTTGCCTCCAGTGTGAAGAGTCCAAGAGAAAAGAGACTGGAAAGAGGGGGAGCTGATCTGATACATGCCACAGTGACCAATGGTAGCTGAAGCTAGCTCCATGCGCGGTCCTTAGGTATCGGATATCTGGTTACAGTTGCAGGAAGTGATTGGAGGAGACAAGCAACTGTTAATCATCGAAATAAAGGTTCAGTTTAAGATACAAAATGAACGGATTCGTCTGTGCGACTTGAGTTCATTCATGGGCGTAGGCCCTGCACAGTATACACAGTATGGAGTCAATAAGAGCTGGTTAGCTACAGTAGCATGAACAGTGATTACATCCATGGCTGAACACTCTTCCCAAAGACAAGATATCACAGCACAGGAGACACATTGATTGTTAAGTCATCTCTGGGAACTGCAATGCAGAATCATCACAAACAAGAATCTTGCTGATCACAACTACAAAAACCTCCCACAGGATTGTGACGTATCTCTCTGCTAAATAGCTTCAGCAGGAGTCTGATTTGACTCTCAGCCTCAGCTTTATTCCTTTATTAGGAGCAAACTCACAACACTAATTTGGGTGCAATCCTACATTCACTGTCAGACCTTGAGCTAAATAACAGGTATGTATAATAACAACCTTTTATATTTTACTATTTAACTATTTATCTTGTGTGCTGGACGGTGCTGTTGTGACACTTAATTGATTAATAAAGTATGTCTTATTCTTATTATTCTTAAATAGGTTCATGATGATCATGATATATATTTCTCAAACCCATCATGCTATTTTCCCTTTTAATAGTAATTGTTTTTGTTATAAATATGCAACGCCTCTGTGTTGGTGTATGCATGTGTCAAATAATTTCCTGATTTTATTCAAAAAAGGAGACGTATTCTTGCAGCGGGTAGCCACACCATGTGCAGAAGTGTCTCAGATTATACAAGCTGCTCTATTTCAGTTATTTAGCAACGACAGTGTAAACATGATATGTTGCTGCTGCCTTTGATGGCCATGTCTTTTTGTTCACGAAGGCCTCAAGAGTCCAGGATAGATTGCAACCATAATCTATGCCATGTTGGGCACTTAAATTGGAAATACCCCACGGCACTCTCAAACTCTATGAATAATAAGAAGAACTCAACTAAAACTGTGTTTCCTATTCATGGCGGTGCCTACTCTGCAAGAGAGAATGTCAACTTATTCATTACACAATTGTATTAAATAGACACAATGAAGGAAACAAAAGCTTTTGTAGCCTGGGTTCATCATAATCATCATCTGATTTGCTGAAATAAGACTGATACAGGACTTTTTGGTTTGCAAAGGTTACTCTGCATGGATGGGGGAAAATGTTCCTCGGTTAAACATGGGGGAAGAGGAGCGTTTTAAGATAAAAGGCAGTGAGTGACATTGTTTAAAATTATCTGACCTTCAAATCTTCCTGCAATCAAAAAAAAAAAAAAAAAAAAAAAAGAAAGAAAGAAAATGCTGCTGCAGTCACGCAGCTCTCAAATTCATCAGCTCTGAGTCCACGGGCAGTACCGCTGAAAAGTAGTTTCTTGGGGTGACAGAGGTTATCTGGTAGGTAACAGCCTGGAGGCTATGGCCGTATCGTGTGTGCAACAAGGATGCTCCTGGGGTGTTTTTTCTCATTACGAGTGAATGTCGATTACAGGAATGATAGCCTCATCTGCTGTAATTGACCCGTTGCTTCAAATTGATACCATCTGTCTTCATACAGATGTAATGACCTTGTAATAAATCGACAGTTTATTGCATTAACCCTGACTCTGTGTGACAAGTGACGGTTGCCTGCAAGGGGGGGGGGGGGGTCAGAATGGATCAAGGGGTTGTCATTCAGTCGCGAGTACAAAGTTGGCCCGAGCAACTTTCTGCAAATTACTTGGCGACGGGGTCAGTCTTCTGGATTCTGGATTCGCCTCACCACCTCATCACTTCTCCAGCTTTAGGAGTGTCTCTAACAGAGGGACATCTATTTGTGGGACAGTATACTAATTCACCTTTTGTTTGCGTCCTCAGAGCCAGGACGGGCGCTTTGAAGTTCGCGGCCGTCACGGCAAGTCGGTGTTGACCATCAGCGGCGTGAGGCTGGCGGACTTGGGCCGCTTCGACTGCGAGGCGCTCAGCAGGATCGGAGGCCATCAGAAGAGCATGTTTCTGGACATTGAGTGTAATTATGTTTATTATCTGATCAGTGCACCCACCCACACAGGTGTTTTCAGTTATTCCTGCTAATTAGACTGACAACACTGTCACTGCACAGAGGGCTAATCAGGCAATTTAAGTGAAAACACCTGTGTCTCTGTTCCGTAGGTGCTTATATTAACAAATATTTAACAAACCCACTCTTCCAAACATACTGAACATGTACCCACTTTAAAGCAGCCAAACTGGCAACATAGTAAGAAACATGAACTCTGCAGCAATGTATAGAGTTCAAAAGTTCAACTGTGCTTGGTTCTAATTAACACTGTGGTTGTTTTTCCCTGCAGCCACTACACCACACACACAGCCTCCAGAAGGGTTAAAGGGATAGTTTGCATTTTTTAAAGTGGGGTTGTCATACAGGTAATACAGTGACTATGGACTATTGTTGAAGTAGCACTTCAACAAATGCGAACTATCCCTTTAATTTGCAAGCGAATATCATGCATCGTCTTTGGTTTTCCCCCCGCTGACAGCTCCCCTACTTCCCAATGAGCGCACTCATTCCTCAGTGCTAGTTGTTTGGGGTTATTTGAGGCGGGCTATCCCCTGCCTAATGAGCTCTGAAGCAAAGATCTCCATTTTGGCCTCGGAATGATTAGGTTCATTATAAGAGCCTGCTTGAATGAGACCAGTGGAAAGCACTGCTTTTTTTTTTTTCTTTTTTGGTCGCAGCATTTCCACCTTGAAGCTTAGAGTAACACCAAAGAAAGAAGGCAGACAAACAAATATATTCTGAGAGACAGCACGGGAGAAAAATGACTATACTGTATCTCTGTTGTCATGTGGAAACCAATTTTCTCCTCCTCTGGCTGGGGTGACTTTTGGGTTCTTGAAATCCCTTCAAAACCAGTTTTGCATAGTTCTTGACATTATGAAAAAGTTTTTCACCTAGCAGTGATGACATCCTCATTTGATTAAAAAAAAAAAAAAAAAAAAAACACATCTCACATGCATGTGCCCACTCTCCAATCATCAGTCATTACACTGTGAAGCTGCATTGCTGGAGCCACAGCTGACAACTTGCTCCGCCGCTGACTAGACTCCCACTCTGCAGAAAGACACAGGCTGTGTGTCTGAGTGTGGCGGGGCTGAGCCAGCCGTTGCCACCAAACTAATGAACTCATTTACTAAGTCACTGCAGGCTGCAGGGGGATAACACGTCCTCGGCTGTGACAGAGAGCCAGGCATCAATCTCTTTAATGGAATCCTGCAAGCGAGCATAAAACAACCATAATGCCTCTCCAACTGAGCTGGGCTGACTGGGCCGAAAGAAATCCACACGACAGCTCGCTACTGCGATTGTCCATTACTGCCCTTTCTATTTGCAGGGGGAAATGAGCTTCTGTTTGCATCCTTTATTTTTATTCTTGGGGAGATGATCGTAATGGAGAACCCCACCCGCAGCATGTGGTGGCTTCAATTAAGTTTAAGTTTTTCCTTTTTAACACTGCAGAGGGACTTTGGGAAGCGTTAATGAAATGCTTTTTCTTCTCCCTTTGAGGAATTTGTGGGTTAAGCCTCAGCAAGTCATTTTTATGTCTTTGATCATCCGGCGCAGCTCCACCTTTGATTTGAGTGTTTAATTGGCTGCCACAAATTCCAGACACACCAGCTATTACTTTTTTAGCAATGGAGGTCTTGTTTTCACAAAAAGCAGTTTTACAAGATGAACGAGGCAAGTGTGAGAGATAATATCTTTATGTTTTGGACAGATATACCAAAGTTCCTGACCAACCACACCATCTTTTATTCGTGGGAGGGGAATCCAGTGAACATAAGCTGTGATGTGATGTCCAACCCTCCTGCCACCATGCTGTGGAGGAGAGAGCGCTTCACCATCTCTGCAGAGGGCACTGTCAACACGCGGGTACACAGTGCAGAGGGCAAGTCTGTGCTGGAGGTGGGTATATTACCCTAGCAACTATTGACAACAAGAAAACACTACTTATCATTGCACCAGAAAGAAGCATCAAAATTAGTGCTGGAACAATTAATCTATTAGCTAATTACATGTATGACAGCTTTTACTATTGTCCTTTTATTTTATTTTAAGTCCCCTGTGAAGTTAAAAAGCCGTAAATTTACTAGATCCAGCTCTTAAATTTGAGGATTTGCTGCTTTTCTCTTTTGTTGTATAATTTTAAATTGAATATCGTTTGTTTTTCCTGACAAAAAGAAGCAATTTGAAGGCATCATTTTGGGCTCTTCTAGCTTGTAATGGTTGTTTTTCACTACTGTCTGACATTTTATAGATTAAACCATTAAGCAACTAATAAAAGAAAAATTGACTAGTTAATCAGTAAGAAAACAGTTGCAGCCCAAAATGATTTACAGGTTGGTTCACTCAGATTTACAACATATATTCTCACTTAGCTCTAAGAATATGCGTCCACACAAATAATTTTGGCTTAATTTGCCGTAGTTACTCAAGATAATCCACAGACCATTAGAAAATACTTTTCACTAAAGAAATAGTCTTTGTTAAGACTGTTCACAGTGACAATTTTCCTAAAAAGAAATGTTGCTGTCCAACTTTTTTTAAAGCTGCATAAATTGATTTTTGGGGCGAGCCCAACAAGCTTTAATGGCAGTAGTTTTGGCAAACAGTTGCATATTTACACATCCAGCAGACATGGAGCTACATTACCATTCATTTGCAGTCATGTTTCTGTGCACTTGATGAATTTAAGTGTAATGTTTTCTCTCCTTTTAGCTCTTTTTGGTCTCCACCAACTTGTAAAAGAAATATCTGGCTCATTAGCAGCTAAATGCTCCACTAGCAAGTCAATAATTTTGTTTGTGTTCCTTTTGATGCTGGGCTGGTAGCACACAGTGGGTTAATCAGAGCTTTTTTTGCTGACAGCTATTTGCTATCGCTGCTAGCGCTGCTGATGAGAGCAGCGAGGGTGAAACAAATCAGTAAAGTTGTGAGCCTTAACAGAGACGCTAACTCTGTGTAGAGCTAAGACGAACCGCAGAGTTGGGAGATAATTCTTTCAGATCACATGCAGTCACAAAAATATTGATTAGTATCACTTTAAATGTGTTTTTTAATTCTATGAGCACCACAAACAAAATCTCAGAGACTGACATCTCAAAACCTGAACAAATAAAACCAAAACTAGTTAAACTTTCACTTGGTCAAAGCTGAGTTGAGCTTTTTTTAAAAAATGTTTTGGTTCCAGGTGACTCCTATGTCCGACAGGGACTTTGGGCGCTACAACTGCACAGCCCGGAACAACATTGGAGTTCGATACCAGGAGTTCATTCTGGCCCAGGCAGGTGAGTGAGCAGAGCTGCTACTATTGTGAGGCCCCTTTACCTGAGCTAATGAGATTGGTGGCTTAATTTTCAAGTCCAGAATGTGTGTAGTCAGGGATCCCGCACCTTTTGAATCACAGTAACTCTAACCATTCAACTACTTTGTAACCCTCTGCCTCTCCACTGATGGTAATAGCCTTAGCTATTTGCAATTCTCAGGAAGATAAATTCCACTACAACTCCCAACCGCTATTCAGCCTATAATCTCAAATAGTGCCGGCTGATTTACCATACCCCTTGCTATTTACTGAAGTACCCCCAAATTTACGGTAGCGCAGGCTAATACACAATAGTGCATTCCAATTATCTTTAGTGCAGATTGAATTGCTCTGGTTAAGGAGAAAAATAGTGAGCAAAAAGCTGACCTAATATGTAGTCTTGCAGGAAACAATGGGTTTTGGAAGTTGCTCTGACACTTCTAATCCTGCACAAAAGACACACACACACACTCAGAGTCCCAGAGTCAGTAATGGAGATGCGGAAGAGAGATGATGATCTCAATTGGAAGCTGCAAAAACTCATCCGTTCCTCGAACACTGCCTGTAAAGCTAATTGTAGTAGTATAACGTATTGCGTAATAGCTGCCAGAAATATAAAACGTTTATAGTGAGGTAAACTATTTTGATTTAAATGCAGCCACAGGTGAAGGTGTGAAGATGGTCTTGACGCTTTCAGAGTGCGTATATGAAAAAAAAAAAGAGCAAATACGTCAATGTGCAACTAAAACAAGTCCAAGGACGACCAAACAATGCAGCTGAGTGATGTACCACCTTTCCTCAAAATGAAGTAAATTATGTTAAATTGCTTTCAAGGCACAGAGTTATTATAGCAATAATGTCTATCTTTACTTTGATTATGGTTTTGACAGTGATGTAATGGCTAGGAAGGCACAGTGAGTACAGCCTGCAGCATTTAAAGTGCCTTTATTTTCATTTTGAACAAATGCATTAGCCTTATTGTTGTTATTGTGTAAATGCAAATGCATATGTGTAGTCTGAAAGGTTTTTCTCAAAGTAGCAACTAGTAGTATCTTAACTCCTTTGTCTGTGTGCGTGCATGAATATAATTGGGAACACAGTTTGCACAATTTTAAAAGGACTTCACGTGCAGTAATAGACATCTCTGATCAATAAAGTGTTTATTTCTAAAAAAACATGGAGTTTGCACATGCTTGCCAGAGTTTGCATGAAGAACTCTGCATCCAGTTCCAGTAATGAGGATGTTTTATGTGTCAAGTATTTGGGGTTGGGTTCATTTTTCTCTTGTCGCACACTCATCTCAACATGAAGGAAGAACCGTCAGACACTGACACTAGACTTGGTGTTTTTTTTTTCTTTACATCAATCACAAATGTGCTGTCTTCTCTTTTCCAAAACCTCCCAGCCTTATGAAGGGAAATGCTGCGTTGTGTGTTTTAACTTGTCATTATTTTTGCGTTTCCAGATGTACCGTCGAATCCGTACTCGGTGCGTCTGTCAGCTGTCTCGCAGCGCTTGGCCACCGTCACATTCATGAAGCCCGAGTCTCATGGCGGCGTGCCCATCAGTTACTACCTGGTCCAGTACAAGGAGGTGGGCTCACAGGACTGGAGGGACGTCAAGTCGCACAGTGTACAGAGTGAGTGGTGTTGACATTCAGTCCAAGCAAGTGATTTCCTTTTCATTCATTCATTCATTTCAAACACCCTTTACTAAAAATGACTGTAATATTGTCATTTTGCACAATATGAGGAACATTGCACAGCTGTTGAGGTGAACGTCATTATGTACAGGCCATGTTCTTATCGCGAAGACGACTAAAAGCCCACTTGAACGCATGTCCATCTCCATTTCACGACTGAGGCTGGTGGGATCTGTCAGATTGATAAAAAAAAAAAAAGCTTTCACCTTTTTCACATGCTCAGCTAACATGTGAAAGGTGGTTGAGAACCTCAGATTATTATGTCAATTATAGGCGTCTGTAAACTGCGCCAGAGACCTTCTGAGGTTGTTACAATCCTGTGATCATTGACAGAGGATGAAGTCAATGACTCTTGAGCATGAAGTGTTGGTACACAGGAAACTATTGCTTAAAGGACAATACCAGAAATGTTACTGTTGAAGACCATTTAATACAACCCATGGATGCTTTACAATACTGCTATTTTGCAAGCCGTGCTGCAGTGTTTCATATTTTTAAATGTATTGAATGAAAACTTCCAGGCAGCCATTGGTTTCCATTATTTTTGTATGGTGTAAAAATCAAATGGCAGCCTCTTGAATGCTTCAGGATAATTGAAGTTATAATAAAACAATAACCTTGAAAATAGTTCAGACTTAATGGTCATTGCGATGGATTACAAAACACAAGCAAGTTTCAAGAGTCTGCTCAACAGAGTTGTTTGATTAATCAATTAGTTTGTTGACAGAAAATTAATCTGCCACTATTTTAATAATCGCTTAATTGCTTAATTTGTTTAATCAAGGAAAAAAAGATCAATTTCTGCTTTTTGCTGTTTTATACTGAATTTAACTGAATTTAAAGTCTGTTTTTTGAGTTTTATGACCTCTCAGTGGTCAAAACATTACACAAAAACAATGGGAATACTATATTTATGGTTTCATCATACAGTTTCAAACTCATTAGAGTAGAAGGGTTGTGCCTTACCAATCCAAATTAACATCCTATCTGGCTTTAACCAGTATTTCTGTTAACTCTACACACATCGACCGACGCCAATCAACCATGGGTCAAAGCTGTATCATATAATCTGTCATGCGATCCTTCAAAGCCTCAGCCCTGAGATGTTGTTGGGTCATGACGGACCTGAACCACCTCATGGGAGAGTGCCAGAACCTGTCAGAGCTGAAAGACCACGCTCCTCCTCTTCTTATGCTTTATGACTACAAATTGATTTCTGAGCCTGTTTGTGGAAAGTACACCATGAAGTGAAGGATGGATGGATGGAAAATGTAAGCCGGAGGACAAATGGTGGGAGGATAAGCAGGTCTGACGAACCTGAAGGGCTTATCGCTAATATCGCTCATTTCAGACTCAATTACAATATGGATATGCAGTGAGGTGAATACTAAACAGCACTTAAATAGTGTACTGTATGTAAAAAATATACTGCAGAGAATTAGACACATGCATGAAGAAAAAAAGAACGAGACACAAGGAGAAGAACTGAACAAGATCAGGGAACAGATCTGGGAGAATATCAGCCCATCACAAGAATCTATACTCCTTCATAGCCTTGCCGAACAGGAAGGACTTTGGGCTGTGCTTCTTTAATGAAGCCCCCCTATGATGATTCTTGGAAATTCAACCCTCCAAGTCAGGAGATCCAAAGTGGAAGGACTGGTTCATCGAATCATTTATCCAAACGGACATTACGACTCATCTGGTTGTTAAATTCTGGACAGGTAGAGTGCCGGATCATGAAATTGAACTGTAATATCGTGGAATATATCTGAGCAGATACTGTGAAATAACTCAGCCAACTATAAAACCTGTTGACAATTTTGGAAAAAAAAAAGGAGAAGTGACACAGTTCATCTGACGTCAATATAAGATGTATCAGGTGGTTGGGTGGATGGCTCGATAGCTAGATGGCAAAAAGTGGACTTTGCTGCAGGAGACCACTGTTCGCCCGTAAAACCTAATTATTTTTTTAACAATGATTTGTAACGGTTTTGGAAAGCTGCATATTACACTCTGTTGGGTTGTTTTTTGCCAGCTGAATTTTAGACCTATACTGTTGTTTAATTACAGCTTGATTGTAAATTTAATGTCCAGCTTGTTTGCTTAAATGTGCCTCTTTAATCAAAATTAGCACTAAAATATAAAAATTGTGAGCTTGACTAATTACAAGCTAGTAAGTGGCATCATGTAATCACAGAAGCCGCTTCAGATATCCTCAGCAGAAGGAAGATGCCTGGACTCATTTCATTTGAATGCTTTTGCCCAAATTGAAATGTCTGCTTATAGCCTGGAAAGTAACCCTTCCACAGCTGCAAATTGCAGACTTTGTTTTCAGTTCCAGGGCGAAAGAACTGCAAAAGCACCTATTATGGCACCATTCAAGTATTTCATTTGTGAAGACGGACAAAAACTCACTCAAGCTCATTACACTGCCAACTCTCTGCTGGCTTTTCTGAACACTGAACATTATTTAAATAGATTCTAGTGGCTGTAAGATTTGAAATTTACAGTATATATGCAAGTGATATAATATGATACATAATGATGTACTGTGATCTCATGAGATTAAGTCTTTGAATATATTATTTATTAGAACGTATTCTTTAATATTAAGGTGAACATCTGTTTTTTTTAAAATCTCTAGTCATTTCTTATTTGCTACTTAATACAGCAGATTATATAAACAGAATATTTAATGTTGCATTCGCATACTAATATTATTCTTCATACTATTTATTATTAGTCTTTTACTTAATAGTAGAGTGAGCTGCTGCTGCTAAAGCTTTTATACTGAGAGCCTAATAAATGACTATAGATGATTATGCAATAATTTTTGTAGGGATCAAACCTCTAACCTGATTTATTTTCAACTCAAGACTGAGATGAAAAACTTCCCCATTTCCCATTTTTTTCCTCACTGAGGTCCGCTGTCTACACGATTGTTGGTCACCACATATTTCCAGGTGACATGAACTCTGTCTCTCTCCAGCGACAGTGGTGCTGACAGGACTGGAGCCCAACACGACGTACGAGGTTCGAGTGGCAGCCGTCAACGGAAAGGGTCAGGGAGAGTTCAGCCACACGGAGACCTTCCAGACTTTACCCATCCGTGAGTCTGTCTCCCCCTTTTTCCTCCTCTGTGTCTGTTCTTCCCCCCTTTTTTTCCTCTTCAAAATTAGAGCTCCTCAGCTTTGTTAGGATCCAGCCCAAACGGGATCTTCAGAACTAATCTAACAGCCACTTACATATGTATCTATGCAATATAATTCAGTCATAATAACTTTTATTCAATACTTAAATGAGTTTCTAGAAATAAGACCGGGTTCATTGTTCATTATTGGCACATCCCAGCGTTTCATAAGCGATGATGTGCAGGAGGTGATCAAGTGCAAACCACAAAGTGCTCCAAAATGTCATGTTATGTATACACTGATAAAACAGCTATGGAAATGTATTTAGATTGATATTGGAAAAGATATTTTGGTCCTGATTTCATAAATATGTGATAGAAATGCAAACAGGCTGCAAAACTCTGTTCAAAGCATCAGCACCTTAGTAAAATGAGACCTATTTGCCATCTTATGAAACTCTGGCAAGCTTCTATTTGAGATGGTTACAACCTCCTCATATTTCAGCGATATGAATCCAGATTATTGGAGCTTGGAATAGATCCTGTCAAATTTGTGTCTTGATGTAAAACTGCTGCATTAAAAATTATATACTGCAGGGGTTTTATGATAAGCTTTTTATTTATTCTGGCAATCTGGCACAGCAGGACTGCAGTAAATCCAGGCAAGGCCATAGAAAAGTATTTCCACCGTTAATATTATACAGCAGTGCAGCTACTGAGAATGAATGTTAGAAAGAAGACCCAATTAGCAAAATTCAGTGAATAATAAGAACCTTCAGTCAACATTAATTATAGCCAGGCAGTGGGAGTTGCCTTGTAATATGAATTTAATTCAGCTTAAAGCCTTCTCTCTCCTTGTCCTGCATCCTTATCTCATATCTCACGTTGCTACCTGCTCCCCCTCCTTGGGAATGCACACACATCCTCTCACAGAAAATAAAAAAACAAACAAACAAACACACACGAAGACATATTGTTTTGCATGTCTTCTGAAGCCTTACTCCTCACGTCTCCCTCAGGAGAGCCGAGCCCACCGGCGGTCCACGGACAGAGAGGCATGGGCAAGGCCTACAGGCTGGGGCTGGTCAAGCAGGACGATGGAGGCATGCCTATCGTGGAGTACATCGTCAAATACAAGACAGTGAGTAATCATAGAGTTAAGAATTTTCTCAAAGGATACGGCTTGTGATATTATCTCATTATTAAGTTGGGATTTAATTGTATATATTGTAAAGCATATTTCTGTATAACCATTAAAGGTTTAACATTTTTGGATTGACAAAATCAAATCCAGAACCGGCGACGTCATAAAGAGAATGAGAGTTTCTTGCATCCTTGACTATACTCAACTAATATGCTCTTGAATACAGGTATTATCATATTGTTCAAGGATTTTTAGACGTTGCTTTCACAGTTTGAACTGAACAGAGTAGCAGCATTGCTCAATAAACCCACCATAGTGGCTTCAATTTGAAAGCTGAATAAAGCAAGGCTGCCGCTTTGACAAAATCAGGACGTGTTTTCTTTAATTTTTGAAGTGTGCAGTTATTACAACACTGTAACAGCTCAAAATCATAGCTGCGTGTTTGGCACTGTACAGGATGTGACATTGGCAGTCCATTTTTCTCCTGGTGGAGTGAGCATGAGTCACTAGTTCCTGTCAATTGAGTTGAGTGGTCGCATTTTGGGGGAAAAATTAACAATGTTTTGCTCGGGAATCTCTTTTTTTTTCTGTCCTTTAAATGAAAGTACACACAAGCTTTTAGAATTCATCTATTTATGTAGTTTTTTTTTTTCTCTCTGTTTTGTGTAAAATAGCAAAAAGCAGCTTAAATTCACAAACGACTGAGCCACTAAGATGAGGCCAGGAAGCAGAATAGATGGCAATAGTACAAAAACTCTCCCCAGTACTAAGTGGATTTGGGCTGGTCCAAATCTCCTATCTCCCCGATGCTCATGTGTCCGAGCAGGAATTTCTCCGTCTCATTGAGAAAGTGACAGCGATTTCAAATAATACTGCGGCAGATGAAAACATGCTGTGGAATAAGGGTCAGGAACTCACAGCGAGGTTTTTGATGGCCAAGCAGGAAGCCAGTGCAGGCTCCATACCCCAGTAATCAACTGCTTCATCATGAAGGGTCAATAGACTTGTGCGTGCACCCGCTCACAGACCTCACATCACACGTCATAGTCACCTCACAACCCAGACAAAATGTTACATACATAAAAGCCCTGGACTTTGCAAAAGCCCAGTTTGTTCAGTCCTCTAACATTGGAAGAAAAAGGCGCCTAGGAGGCAAGAATGTAAGTACACAGTACATTTGGCATGCTTTCAATGTGCAGCTCTCAGCCCGACTCTTCAGTTTCCAATCTTTTGTTTGCAAATGGTCTCAAGACAACGAGAGAGGAAGGAAGGAAAGAAAGAAAGATGTAGGGAAGGGAGGAAGAAAGAGACACGGCTGAGGCCACAAAGGTATCAGAGAACTTCTATGATCAAAAACAAAGGATTACCCTTTCTTTTTACCTATGCGAGTGTATTTGTGTGGGTGTTTTACAACTGCAACTCAATTTCTGATTCTCTCAGAATCCCCAGATTAAAAACACAAAGGGTAAGCTGTTGTTTATCATGTAAAAACAACAAATCCTCTGCTCTCCTTTGACGCTTGAAGACAAAAATGAAATGTAGAGCATTGATTAAAGTTGTAATTTATTCAAGGGTACATCTTCCTCCCTCGTCTTCTCTCAGGATAAAGAGGAACAGTGGATGACCAAGCTGGTCCCAGGAGCGAATGATTTCGCGATGCTCCAGCCGTTGCAGTGGAACACGCGGTACGAAGTAGAAATCACAGCTCGCAACGTCAAGGGCCTGTCGGAGCCCACCTTCTATCAGTTCTTCATGCCACAGAAACCCGACATTACAGGTAAAAGCATGATTGTGTTGTGATTAGCTTTTTTTTAAATACATCCACTTTTCCTCAACTTGCCTACTTCTATTTAGTGATTGATGCCTTTTGAAAGCCCTCCAGAGAACATTTCTGAACTTATTGTGTTAAGCCGCATGTTATTCGTGCCACTGGAAAGAGTGATAGCATTGATGATAACAAAAGCAAGAGAGCAAGATGTTCCAGTCGAGATAAAGGAAGGCTGAGAACGCAGCGGTCCTTGTTGCTGCACTGCTTTTTTGGACAAATGAGGCCGCTGTCAGTGGAGAAATTGGAATCTGTGACTCTACTGCAATGGATTTCTCCTGGTATGATTGTTGAATAGCGTTAAAGTCCAACAGTCTAGAGAGAAGTACTTTGCTCAAAAGTTGATTTTTTTTTGTGTGTGTGTGTGTTGCATTGAAAAGCTGAGCAGTTTTCTGCTATAAGACTCTGTTTGACATCGCTACATTTGGCCAGTTATCTATCTGTAGGAATAAGATAAAGTGTACCAAGCAGCTTTTTTTTTAAAGCTTGGGGTCGATTCTCATTTTTAATTGATATTTTTCTGCAATACACAGGATTGAAACATCATATTTTTTAGGCAGTTGTGCAAGAATAATAAAAAAAACTCTGCTCTAGCTGAAAGTCTGTCATCATTATAGACAACATACAGGTTATCCCACACAGCTATTGACTGTCAGTAAATAGTGGGCATCTAGTTTAATACTCACTTTCAGCCCAGACAGAGCAGAAAAGTCTGTTCACTAATTGATCTGCTGCTGTTTGTGTTTCTTTACAAGACATCGCCCTGATGTCTGTCAGGCTGCTGCTCGCTAGCGTTAGCCGCCCGGCAGGCAGGGACAGACTAAGTGGAATCTGCACACTGTTCATTCGACTCTCAGCGCTTCAGCTCCCATAATCACAGAGCACAGATCAGTGTGCAGAGTCGTTTTCAGTCTGTCCGCCTAATAGATGCAACTTTTAAATTTACTACAAGATAGCCAGAGACAGCGAGCCACCTGGAGTCATGACAGTCCTGTGAGTTTGTTACTTTTCGGTTTCTAAAAATAACCTTTTTGTGCATATTGTGATAACATAATTGTATATATATCATCCAGCCCCCCTAGAACCAAGAGCTGATAAAAGGATATATGTCCTATATGCCATGAACAAATGACGGGAAGCAGAGAAACGACAATGAATTCTGTATCAAAACAGGTTTATTTGCTCAGTTTATTACATGTCACATATATGTTTTGTATCTTATGGCTGGTCCCTGTTCCATTTTTCACCTCACAGACTTAGCTTTGAAATGGACCGAGTCCCTCCTTTGCAGGCGTTCTCGGTGTTGACGTCCACACTAGGGATTGATTCACACCTGTTCAAATAAACAGCACAAATGGTGCAATCACACCAGGGTTCACTTCAAAGAAGCCCAACAGACCACAAGTGAAAACACCCTCAGGCTGGAGTTTTCTTTAAAATATCATTATTCTTCTTCTCTCTTCTCTTATCCTGTGGTGGTGCTACTTTGCAATTCTGCTCCTGAAAGCAGCGCAGACAGAAGGCTCCTGCACGGCTAGCCGAGCTCGTTTCTCATTTGAAAACACCAACATATAGAAGGGTCATATACGCCAGTACACAAACATGCACACCGTTTTCAGCTCTTGTTTGTCCTTATGTTGAGGTGATGTGGTTCTGCCCCATGGAAGTGTGTGTGTTCAGCGGTGCTCTCCCTTTATTGAGTCTCGTGTTTAATGTACTAGAAAAGAAAAAGCCCGGGTGTGCAGGAAGCTTTCTCATTTCCAAGTGCTCCAGCCTTTTTTGGGGCGAACATGCATGCATGCACACGTGTGCAGAAATGCAAACAGAGGCTTTGAAGTATGCAGCATGCGACACTGTTACACTTTGAAGCTAGAACACACACAGTTGAGGACACAGAGACGTGTATATTGTAAAAATCTTATGCTTTCATTGCTCCCATGTGCACTTCCCCCTGCAGACCCTGCATTCACACATGAAAAAAATAAAAAAAAGACGAGGGCTGCTTCAGCTTTGTTTTGCTTTCCTCTCCGAGCCGGTTACCACATCCATTTGTGCTGTTTTGGATCGAGCAAAGTGTTTGCCTCTGTCATTACGGCGTTGGCTAAATGGCCTGTGAGAGTGTGTGCTGCTTCTCAAATAGAAAACAAGACCGGGGGAAGCAGCAAGCTTAAGGCGGGTCACTTCGATTGGCTGTCCTCTCTTGTTAGCGAACAGCGGTGCATCGTGGGAAAGAGCCCAGGCGAGAGGGGAGATGGAGAGAAAAACGCTTTTCTCTTAATGTGTGCTTGATGTCGTGTTATACCGGCGAGCTTTTCGGCTGAGGAGGCAATAAAGGCGCGTACAGTAGGAAGAGGGAGTGGAAATGTGTTGTGCAGGATGTTTAGCATCCTGTCTCATATGAATCAAACTCACCTGAGAATCATTTGCTCAAACTTTGTCTCTCAACTTTTCTCGTGCATCACTCTGCAATTACTGCTTTTGGAAAAAGCAACGACTAACTCCAGCTGATACCAGTCCCCTACCAATTTACAGCTTAATAACAGCATTTACTGTTTATTGCACTTTCATTAAGTAAAGGCGTCAGTGCCAATATTTTTCAGCCAAAATGATGCTCATTTACTTATATAATCTTGGAAAGATGTGCGGGTTAAACAGGAAAATGACTCTGTGTTCACATTTCTTGCTCCTCTGAATCAAATTGGATATTGAAGAAGTCTGGTCGCTGCTGGCTCAATCAACTATATTAGATATGAAATATCTGCCAGTCACAAATGTGGGCTATCTTTTCCAATTCACCGCCTTGTTTTTATGTTTTTTTTCTCCTTCCCATACTCACACTTGATGAAAGAAAGCGTTTTTTTCTGACACAGACAATATGTTCACACTATATACTGTAGGTGCTGTCTATCTCTCACCAACCAATTTCTCTCTTCAATTCTGCCTCTATGTATTATGCATTTGCAGAGTATTGAATGGCACTTTTCCTTTTTTTTCCCCCCCCTCCTCTTCCTCCTCCTTTCTCCATCCTATTTTAGTTTGTAACAGGCTGCATAACCTTCTCCCCTCTTGCTCACAGAGAATCCTTTAAGAAAAACGCCATTGATTGCAACACTGCCCTTGGTTCCTTTTCAATTTACTTTTCTTCCTTCAAGCCTTTTTTTTCCCCCAAATCAAAGCGCCTCCCTTGCTTTCTTTTCACCTCCTAAATCACTGCACTGTCCCTCTGCCCTCCCCAATTACAGCACTGTGTCTCTAACACTTTTTTTTTTTTTTTTTTTTGTCTCCTCGACCTTTTTTGCATCGTTTTACCACACTGATGACTTTTGTTTTGGGATTTCTTTCCGACATTGCATGGCATCATTACAGTATGCTTGTTCCCCTCCGCCCCCTCCTTCTACTCGTGCATCATAAAAAGCCTTGATTGAAACAAGCGTCATAGATTTTGTTTGAGGAGCAGCGCAATAATCTCATCAAAGCACTTGAAGAAATAATCTGGAAAGGCCCCTCTCCTCTCCGGCGAGCTCAAGTGAAACTTTCCTGGAAGTGATGCCAGCAAATCAAAATGGGAAATGAGTACTTTTATAGCTGTCCATTACACTAATCAATCCCCTCATAAATTTTCCAAATGGAAGTCATTATTTTTGAAACAGTGTAATGAAAAAGATGCATGACAATCAACTCTGTTGTCCAATTGTAGCATATGCTACCCGGGCTATCTGAGGTAAAATGTTCTGATTTTACTATTATGAATACATTATAGGAACTTTCCAATAGCTGCTGCTGAATAAATTACCAGCAATTCTAGGCAGGAAGGTGCATTTAGATAAAATAACTAGAATAACACTAGAACTCATAAGTTAGCATTCAGCTAGGCAAATAAAGATATTGTGAGGATTAAAAAGAGCCATACAGTGAAGCAATTATGTAATTGAGTCCCGTAAACAGTCTTTGAAGTCTTTGCTCTGTAAGAGTCAGTTTTATTCCAGATGAAAAGGGGGTGCTTTGTTGATTATAATCAGCGGAAGTACCACCGCTGCTCTGAAACTGGCACACCAGAAACTAAAAGGCATCTGCTGCGCAACTGATTTAACCGAAAATATGATCAGATTAAAGATAAAATATGAACTGAGGATGACACAATCGTTAAAAATCTTGAGGGGTACAAACAAGCCGAGCCACAGAGATTTATCCAAGACCTACATTTGTTTGACTGCAGTACAGTATAGTACTACTTATGGTATTACTTAGTCTTTAACAGCGCGATGCGAGATCAGCGATGATGTTTACACGTCGACTCACTCATTTATTCATTGAACAAAGATAATCCTGTAGAGATCAAAGGAGCGTGTTTCTGAGGGAGAACATTTAGCATCAGACAGTATCATTGTCAAGTATGTAAATATTTTATCAGAGGCAAGACAAGCGAGCAGCGAATTTCCTGCTGCGACGGAAAGAAAGCAGGGACGATAAGCAATCAGCTTTTAGCATTTTATGGTATTTTTACACAATCCTGAGCTTTAGGCAGTTTGTATATGCTTTACTTACACGTGACTATCCTGGCTATACAGAGCAGGATTAAGATGTATATACAGCATGTGTAATGTATGTAATATTAAAGGCCTCCATGTAGACAAAACAACTGATTTACTTATTAGTGCTCTTTTATTGCAATTCATGTCATATAAATAGTGTTATTTATCTCTGTGGTTATTCAAAATACATATACAGTATATAGTGAAATCTCATCAGCATCAAAGTGTCTTCTTAGGGAAGATACAATGGAAAATGTTGCCAAATTTAAATAATCACACAAGCAAAAGTCACAACGACAATAAAGAAGGTGAAGTTAGGAAAGACAATAATTTCCTCCTCTCTGCTGCAGGCTCTTTTTCTCCACTACATTATGAACCACAGTAAGTGACAAAGAACAGGAAGGAACAGCTGTGGTGAAACATAACAGCTGAGTGGTTTGTTGTTCTGGCCTCTATGGGGGTGTTTTTTTTTTTTTCACATATTTTGTTTTGGCTCAACTTTGTCACACAAGTTCAGAAGGCTTTCAATGGCACTGCATGCCAAGAATGCACTCAGAAAACAAGGTGAGGTGTCACCGGAGCTTGTTTTCTAACATTAATCAATTAATCCTTTCAATTTTCTGCACCATTTGACCAGTATAAGGGTTCAATCGAGGGTCGTGTACCACTGTGATAAAACCTTTTCGTTGTAAACCAAATGCTACAAATCTGTCTTGCCTTGCTGTTTGAATTTTAATTTTCAAATACAAAGATCAAGGCAGATACACTTGAATTATTCCTGAAATAAGTTGTAACCGCAGACTGCAGCAATTACAGAAAAGTGGACCGAATTTCTTTGAAGTCTTTTAAGGTTGATTGTTAAGGACGTTATATTCTTCTAAGTTAAGAGGAATTTCCTACGGTTTTTGATTTCCTATAAGCTGGCTCTTGAGTGCACTTCAGTCGCATCAGAGCTCGCCTGCTTCCTGCTTAGAAATGGACAAAAAGGAAGGACTCATCCCTCTCCTTCAAACCAGGCTGGATTTAATGATTATGTTTAATTCTCTGAGGGCCTCCTTAGACAAACTTTCTTTCCAACGCTCCTCAGCACATCCCAAAGTGAGCACTTAGGAAGTATCCTCACTCACATCCACAAATGATTATGTTTATCCCTCCGCAGATTAGCACCTGCTACCTTCCCAATCAATGAATGCCCGTTCGGTCATCATTAATCGAGTCACTTCCTCTAAGATCCAATCGAGGGACGGTCAATCACTGCTCAGGCTTAATGAGTTTGTATTGTCAAAGTGAGATGTGTATGAATGGCTTCAAGGTGCCACACAAGCAGCTGGATCTCCAGGAATTGAACGATGCCGCTAATGGGCCTATATTTCAACAAGTAATCAGAAGAAGTCAGAAAAAGGGTTAATAGAGCAGGGAAATAAGTATTAATGACAACAGAAGAACTCAAGTTAGAAAGAGCAAATTTCTAAGAAACTCTGACAGAAAGTGTGAAGATTCCATGAAATTCAAACGCTTTAAAAGCTTCTTCTTTCTAATATTAATTTACCTCTACAGGACAAGTATTTTCTAGGCTCTCTGGGCTGTGAGTAATAAGTGGGCTACAGTTTCTTTAATCAATGCCAGCACAAGAAAAACAACTTCTCTGTCGTCAGGTTTACATCCGAGTCAATACTCTGCTGTTGCACCTGTTACTGTTAAAACTGTCCCCTGTAAAACAACAGCAGATATACTAATAACTAATATAACCCTGAGGCTACGGCATCTTGAGTGTTTCACATAAAGAAAAATGATATAGTGCTGTAAGAGCTATTTAATAAATATAATAAACAGAAAGACAGTAACTAAGGTTACAGTATGACGCAGATATTTTTGCACTGAGCTTTTTCTGGTCTGTTGTGCAGTCTTGTAGTGAAAAGCTGATCTTAGTGAGGCTTTATACAAATGAGATACAGGGATTATGAAGGCCACTGATACAATGAAACTTCATACAAATAAAAAAATACTTTAAACCTGCAGTACGGAACTTTTACATATAAATGAACGTCCATTACAGTCAAGCCCTTGCCTTGCGGCTCTTCTGCTCTTTCCAAATGTTATCGGACTGAACGGATCAAATTCTGATCGTTGATCGTGACCGTTTTACAGCCGCAACAATAGCAAAGGAGTAAGCTACGACGGAGCCTAGGATGCAAGCACGTGTCAACGGTGTTTTTGTAATTACTCTCACTGCCAGAAGGGGGAGACAAAAGTCCTGCGCTCCAGCTTTAAGTACTTTATTGTCTTTATACTATGTACGTTTAGTAATACTTATTTATCTTAGTAGATTATTTATGCTCTACCTTATCGTAAGCTAGTACTATGACCTTGGCGAACCATGATCACATCTGAACACACACCCACACAAAAAATGCTTTTGACTGTCAGTAGATGTGTGTACTAGACTGACGCACACGCCTGCGAGAGGACATATTTTCCTCTCGGTGTCTGAATTTTTGTAAAGACTCCACCAGGCTTACTTCTTCTCATGAAAATGCCAGTCTGTGCCTCTTTTCACGTTTTTTTTGTAAACACAGACACCACCACACATGTGAGTGTTGACAACACCAATTAATACCCGACATCTTAAGATAAATTTACAGATTTAATGTGAGAATAAAACATGCCTTTTAAATCAAAAAATAATTCTAGTCTTTGAAAATCAAAGGAGAGTTCCCTCTCTTGACCAGGAAGATGGGATTTACATGCACAGTGCAGCTTTGGCCCTTAAACACCCGCAGGCAGTTTATCCCCCCGACCTGCGGGTTATTACAGGGGATGGTTTTCACAGCCGCCGTTGCCTCTTGCATCAGTTTGAGTGCAGGTGATCATTCAGTACAAGAGGAGAACCCTCTATTTTTCTCCCACAGAAATGACCTCATTACTTCTCCTCACTTTATATAAAACTTAACATTATGTAACCCCCTTTAATTTGTCTTGTTTTGCTCTCATAATAATGTTTTTTTCTTAAAAGTATTAGTTAGAAGGCGTCTTGGCTCCTAACTTGAAAACAGTTTGACTCGCAGCCACGTACTTGTTTGGCTGTTTCATCTCTGTTTATTAAATTTCAAGTTAAGCTGCTTTTCATGCCTTAATTGCTTATGCAGAGATCTGAGCTGTTTCAAGAATTAAGGCATCTTGTCTCTGGCTCACGAAAGAATGGAGGTAAAAAACAAACAAACCCAGGCTGCTGTTCTAAAGACGATATCGGAGCATTTCCTCTAAATTCCTTTTACAATCTACATGTATAGTCGTTCTTTCACACTGTGATAAAGACACCAGAAATGCTGTTCTTCCCTGATTCTTCAAAACACATTTTAGAGCAGACATTATCAAATTGGAAAACCCAAAATATCAGAAAACACATTTCAGAAAATGCTGCATTTTAAAAAACAACAAAACGGGGAAAAAACAGTTCAGAAAACACTGAAATGTAGTTATGTTGTCTGTTTTTTTAATCTAATGTTGTGTTCTGTGAAATGTTTTCTAAATTTATTCACGTGTTTGCACATGTTGTGTTTTGCGCCTCAAGGCCACCGTACAGTTGCCATCTATTCTGGATGTTATACCATGTCTGTAATACATGAACAGTGACAATAATAGCTGATGATGTTCTTTTCAGCTGCTCCTTCAGCCAACAATGCACCCTTTATATTTCATTATAAATCAGACTCTTTTGGAAATGACTTCCAAACTTTGGGTATAAATATGATAAAATGGCTGGCAAAATGACTCCAAATAAACAAGCGTGTAACGTATCAATCCAACCCAAAACTGTCAAGCTCCTGCTAAGCACTTTAGAGTAATACTCCTTATTGGATGAATGTCTGATGTTACGGATTTCAGTCTTTCAGTCTTAGAGTTTTTGCTGGCATCCCAAAAAAAAAAGACACTTAAATAAAATCTTTATCCGTGCAAATGTTGTGGATCTTGATACATGGCACATCTAAATACATTGGGCATTCCTTCAAATGGAAAAGATTTCCATTAGTTTTCGATTTAAAAGCAAATGCATGCTCTTTAACTTTTTTATTTGTTGACTTTATTTGCATCACTGGATCAAAACCTCAACCAGTTTTGTTATTCACTGTATTTGCTGTGTATAATGCAAGAATCCTGTCTGAAATTCTTCTAAGTGCTTCATTATTTGCAGTGTCGTAAATAATATAGTGTAAAACTGACAAGAGCTTTATGTGATGTAAAAAATGTAAACACCGAATCCTTAAGGCAACAGCAGTCTTATGATAAAAAAAGAGTGTATTGTCTTCTGGAGTGTGTGAGTGCTTCAGGGGAGCTGGAGAGGTGTTGTTTACTGCTTCTAAATCTGTGGCTTCAGCAGCCAAATTAACTCAGATAAACTTTCAGAAGGTGAGATACAAAACAGAAGCCTGTGGCGGTGAGAAAATATTGATCCAGTCCACAAGCTTCAAATCCCATATCTCCGGATTCTCAAAAAGGCAAAGTGTTTTAATTAGACTTCCTTCGCCACAAGGTTCTTCTTCTCTGGCTTTTCTGTTCTGTCTCTCTGTGCTTTGACTCGGTGCCAGTCGCCATTGTCTGCAGTCGTAGCTCTAAGTCGTGAACAGATTCACTGACATGAGAGTCGTTTGGTTTGTGACACACAGTGAAGCCTTCAATGCACAAGGTCTGTTAAGGTTGAGTGAGGTTTCAACTGGATGCCATCCCGAATGACAAACCCCCCTCCTTGCTTACTGAAGGGCAAAAGAAAAGTTTTTCCTCCAGCCACGCCTTGTAAACGCATCTAACATTAACCCAAATTCACCATTTATATACAGCATGTGAGTGAAAATGTGGAAAAAACGGAAAGAAGACTGGTTACAGCCACTGCAGCTGCTCACATTTTCTTTCTGTGTTGCCACACAGGAGAGAGGGAAAAAAAAAAGCTCATTGTACAGTTTTTTTTTTAACAGGAGGTGTCAGACTTCACCGCTCGGCCCTCTCTTACACCTTTATGTTAATATCTGATCCCTCTTTTTAACTCACAGGCTACTGAACACCAATATGAGACCACACTTAAGTAGAAAAGTTAATTCACACTCACTCTTCCACTGCTGATTACTCCTGGCAAGGTCTGACCTCCAGCTGTCAACACTGATCCTACAGTGGATGTTCAGTTTACTTAACCCCAGGATCACTGAAGGGCACAACTCTATACGGCTGTGCCCACCGGGGGCCTCTTTTCACAGTACCCGCCTTCATTTTCTCATTACTTTCAAATGAAAGCGGTCCCTGCTGCTCGTTCCTGACTGAGCTGAGAGTCCGCCATGTTTTTACAGAACAGATTGCTGACCGCTCTGCAAGAAAGTATTTCAACTTTTAGCTCCAAAATACCATCTTTGCTGCTTCCTACGTGAATGTGTTTGGTGCTGCGAGCTACGAAATAAGAGGCACCCAGTGGACACAGGGGCTGAAGCATCAGTATGGTAATGCTGACGCTTGCTGCCTTGAGCTGCGGTGTACAGCGCAGCTAAAAGTGTACACACCTGTGGAAGCAGAGAGGTTGACAGCTGGCACATGCTGGAGAAAGTAGATGAAATTCCTGAGGGCAAAGAAAAAAATGTTTTTTTTTGTTGTGTAGTTAGGGCTACTCATGTCTCACTTTTGTCAAATGATCAATCTATTTTTAGATAGGAAGCTGCAAAGCTTCTAATATTACAAATAAATCACAGAGTAAAGCCTTTTCTACCTGTTTTGGAGCGCTGTAGATCTCCTTTTCTGCATTTATTTAAGTCGCTGAAACTTCTTTCCTATGACTGTGTATGGCAAACTTTGTAAGGCTGAAATTGATTTGTGTTGGAGATTTGGTGGATTCACGCTAATAATCGAGATCCTCCACTGTGGATTGTGTGGAGTTGAGGCATTGTGGATTAGGACTTTATCTATGTGTTGGAAACTGTCCAACTGGCTCCGGAGGAATTCGCCGACCTTCAAGTGGGAGAACGGTAAAAGTTTTTTGGGTTGCTCTATGCGTGAACCACAATTGCTAACAGTGTTTTCTCCTTGTTGTGTCTGTGTGTCTGCGTGTGTGTTTCACTGCCTTAGCAGAATCCCTGTTCAGCGGCCTGGGGCTGGGGGCGGTGGTGGGCCTCGGCCTGGGAGCGCTGCTGCTGTTCCTCGTGCTGGTGGACGTCAGCTGCTTCTTCCTGCGTCACTGCGGCCTGCTGATGTGCATCACGCGCACACTGTGCAGCAAGAAAACAGCCACCAGCGGCAAGGGCAAAGAAATAGAGGAGGGCAAGGCCGCCTACCTGTGAGTGCTTTTTTTTAAAATTTATTGTCTTTTACAGGAACTTTAACTCGTTCAGTCAAAGGTTTTGATTTCTATGGTAACAGCAGGGATGTATCAATGTTTGTCAGTCACGAGGTCATTCATGCTTGCAGAGGGAGCATCTGCTGTGGGTGTATCTTGATGCTTGTGTGTTACATTGGATCACTCTGGCAACTACTTTTTTTTTTTTTTTTCTACATGATGATGAACACATAAGGATGAACTCAAAGACCTGAATGGATTAATACAAATCTATACAAAGATGTCAAAAGTTATGTTCCAAAACGAGCTTTAGAGAGGAGAAGAAAAAGATATGCAGCTTTAATTTGAGTCCTCTTAAACATATTTACTGTGAATGAGAAAAGGAGACTTCTTTTTACCACTTAGGTACACCTACAACAGCCGCCCAACCACCTTTTCAACCACAGTATGTCTTTGATAATGTCTTATTCACTAACATCAGTGCCTTTCACCATTGAAGTATCCTGTTTGCATGTGCATGTCTAAAAGTGTCACACGTTGACTGTCTGTGCTACCTCACTTTAATGTTTGTGTGTGTACATTTAATGTGAGCATGCAAATAGCTTGAGTGACCCCTCGTGAGAAGAGCAAACACATACGTTTTTTTAAATTTATTATCATCAGACAGCGCGCAATTATAGGCTTACCCCCATGAAATCCATAGCGCAATCGATTTTTCAGATTTAGTCCCACTACTATTTCATGCCTGGCGCGAGCCAAACCAAGGTTTTGTGAGATGGCACCCACAGAATCTGATTCATTGGCCTCAGCAGTTCCATTTTTGTGTTAAAACTGTCAGTGTGCCAGCCCAGTGTCTGCTGAGGAGAAGGATGCAGAGAGAGGGCACGGAGAAAGAGAAGAGGAGGAGGAGGAGGAGGAGGAGGGTGACTTTTGCTGAGTCACTAAGCTCACGGCGCTGGAGGGCTGAGTGACTGCCGGCCCAGACAGCATGCAGAAGCCGCCTCAGCTTTATGTTACAGCCTGCACTGTAGCAGCAACTCACGCAGGCATTTATAGCCCGCTGTATGTTACTATTCCAACTTTTTTATGGCTATATTAGAGTTGATAATTTAGCACCATCACATCACAAACACAAAGCAGTGTCACAGGCATACAGTACTTCACATAAAGTGCAGCAGAATGGTGCAAAATGGTCCTGACAGGCAAAGTAAGCTCCACATTTCTTTTACAGTCGAGGTTTTATTATTAGAGTTGTGCCCATTAGTCATATCATTTATGATTTTTTTCTCCTGCAGCTTTGTTGCTGAGATGCAGAGACACGGCGACTCGGGGTGTCACGGTGCACAAAATTCACAGTTCGGTACGATTTCGGTGCAGCAGAAAAAAAAAAAAGGTCCTTCACTTTGAAAAATGCAAACATCCAACAACGGCTCATTGGTCATAACTATTACTCAAACAGTTAAGTTGTGCCGCAGTGAAAAAGGAAAACAACCTTTCTGTTTCTTGTAAGGAGTCAGGACACCTGCTGACAGCTGGTTTATGCTGATTTATAGTCTAACTGTATATAAAGTAGTTCAAACTAGCTCCACCTCCAGCAGCTACAACAGTAACATGCTGCTTACACACTGATGCTGTTTTATTTCTACTTAAACTAACTGGTGTGCTGTCTTCGCCAGGTCTCAGAAAAGAGATTCAATCAAAGGTTAAATAAAAAAAAAATATCAGTCAGAGGGACCAAACCACTACTTTTACTTTCATACTTTCTGACCACGTCAGAAATCAGATGTTTTTATTGTTCTGAACGGCTTCACTCAGAGAGACACGGTATCGTTTCACTACGGCAATAATTTTTGCTACTCACAAAGTTAATTGTTGAGGTCTGGGACCACAGTGACATCAATAAAAAGACGTTCTGAAGGGTCAAGAAAAATCAGAACATCATAGAGGTGTTAAGTAAACATCCACATTAGCCGAACTTGGAGGAGAAAACTAAAGTGGGTGGTAAAATTATTGTAAGCGCCCGTCACACCTTTACAGAGTGTTTCTTGTTCAGTGTTGACCTACTGTTCTTGCTGTCGTTTTCCTGTGCTACGAGGGATTATAGCTTTAGTTCTAGTGTTAATTTTATCTCTGTGTCATGCCAAACATCTGGCCCATCCTACATGGGATTACATGACACAGCTGTTTCACAAAGCATCTTCTGGTGATACATTTACAAAAGCATGTGAAAACAGAGACAAAAAGAACAAAAAATCCCAAATGAACTGTTCACAGAAAAGACCTGTTACTAATCTACAGCTTTCTCCAAGTAACTGGCTAATTAATATGTTTCATATTTAAACAAAAGACAACAAAACATAGAATGCATTAAAATATTTTTTTAAAACATATATACAAGTGAAAACAAATCTTTGTGCATGGTTATAGTTAGTCATGTTGCAATGTCCCATGATCTTAAGTACAGTGTTATCATAATCAATACAAATTTGACAGACTTTTCAGGTGTGAGCACTTTAGATTCCCCCTCAAAATATGTGATTTAGAATAGTTATTCACAACCAAAAAAACACAGATCTAGTATATTCTGTTAAACTGGAGACTTGTTTAAAACCTTTCTGGTTGTGTGAACACTTGTGTGACTGGTATCTCGTCATCCTCAGATCTCAGCAGAGAAATTGGTTACATAACCGGTAGGAATGACGACCATAAGTGCGGAAACAAATCCCCGGTCAGTTTTTCTTTGAGCTATTGTGGAGAGAACAAAGTAATGCATTGGTCTGCCGCACAATGAGTCACATCACTGAGCTGAAGTGACTATAATGAGATGATACAAAGCTGAGAGACACCTACTGAGTTTGCAAGATGTCAGTAGTTAGTGTGAAGGTGCTGAGGGGTAATAAGTTATGAAGACCAGCAAACTCTCAGCAACATCATCAACTAGAAAATGCATTTCCTGCAGTAAATGTATGTGAATGCTGAAAGCTGAATTGAATCTCTAAGCATTGCTGAAAATGCAGGAAATATGAAACAAATTGCCTGAAAAATCTGAAGGCTTAAATGCATTGATTGCACTGCTGAAAAACCTGGAAGTGAAATATGTAAAACTGGCAGAACTGGAAGCTGAAGAAGCTGAGAGTTGAAATGCGTTGCTAGAAAAGCTGAAAGCTAAACTGTAATACTGTAAAAAAAAGCGGGAACTTGACATGAATTACCTGAAAAGGCTGAAAGAAGAAATTAATTGTATTGATATCAGATAGATGAAGTGAATCGCTTTGGAACAAAAAAAGGCATTAGCCTAAAGCAAAGCATCGCTGAAAATGGGTGGAATAAACCTTTAAAACTAGAAGTAGGTAGACAGAAAGTGTGTGTGTGTGTGTCTCAGTATGTGAAGTGTGTGTGTGTGTGTGTGTGTGAAAGAATTTTGAACATTCCTCCCACTGACTTCCACTGTAAAAAATTGTTGAAAAAAGCTTAATATTTGAAAAAGTATAAAACATATAAAGGATAAAAGTAATAGCATAAATTTCCCTGAAGAGCTGAACATTCTGATATTTGAATGGTTTCTGTAGCAGAAGTCGTAGGCAAGCAAAAAAAAAAAAGTACAGAAGAAGACTAAAGCTTAGAAGAACAATAGTGTGACTGCTGAATCAGCATCGATGAGTGTATAGAGTGATAAATGATCACAGGGTGAACTTTAAATGGGGAAGATGATAAGTGGCACATATCAGAGACTGTTGGTGTTCAGGAAATGAGAGCTGCAAGAGATGGTGTTTGTGCGTGGGCTGATTTAGGATCAAGAGAGCATTTGGAAAGAAATTTGGAGATGGCAGGTGGTGCGGCTCTGGAAGACACACAGGTTTTGTGGGGTCAATGAGGTCATAGACAGTCCTCACTGTCTGTTTTCACACCTCGGTGCGATGCTGAAGCCTAGCGGGGAGCGGCCAGTGGCCAAGTGCCCTCTCAGCGGTGCAGTTTTAGCTCAAAGCCAGAGCTGGACCAGCGGACGATGGTGAATCCAAGTGTTATGAATCTGCCGAATTGCGCCGAGATCAGTCGGGCCGTGCTGAGCTTCGCGGTCGCCTCGGGGAAACTTGAAAGACTTGGTTCACAGTGACCCCGTTGACTTCAAAAGTCAATCCTCGCTTGTAGCTTTTGTGTTAAAGTCAAATTCTTGCCTTTCACTATGTCAGTGGGAGAGGAAAGTCTTGAGCACCATAATTCTGGACAGGTTAACGGAGCTGTGGACTTCTGTGTGCAAGCAGTAGAGACTGAGAATATCTGACTCAATCCCTGCTGTTTGACTGTCAGGCAGTGATCCAGGAATAGATTTATACATCTGTCTGACCCTTGTGGCATCCTAGCAAGCACCTGACATGACGTGACAGCGTCTCAGCTCAAACACAGATCTGAATGAGCTATTATTAGAATAGTTCAACGTCGACACTCAGCTATCAGGTGGCAAAAAGAGAATGTGAATGAAGCCTGTTTGCTGCAATCCTGTTTTCAAGAAGATTTTCTTTATTCTCACCCAAAGATAAACCTCAAGCTATGTTTTTAAAGTGTTGAAGGAACTGAAACTACTGAACATATCAGAATTCAGATAAAGTATGACTAAAGGTGCAGTAACAATGTGTCAGTGACATCAGTGAACAGTCTGCTGTTTAGTCAGACTTCAGGGCTTAGTAGGAAATGATTTGACTCGAAGGAGACCAGACTTTTAAGTGTCTTCCTACTCTTATGACTCACAGCAGGGCATATAAAACAAAACGCTAGATTATAGTCTTGACTGAACAAAAATCCATACTTTGAGTTCAAATTTTGATCTTTTTATTTAGATTTTTGACAGATGAGCAGTGCTAGATGCGTGGAAGGAAACCGATATTGTAAAAGTCAGATAAACAACTGTCTCAGGTCTCTACAGCACCCTCCAGGATTCATCTGATTACTTTTATAAATGGGTTTCACCCCAATTAGTGTCAGAAAAAAAAGAAGGAACAAAGTGTCATAGATCAGTGGGAAAAAAAATGATTACAAGCTCACATTTTTACAACATTAACAGTCAAATCTGGAAGAAAATCTCACCCAATTTGACCCTGTTACAAAACTGTTATTTTGACTTTTTATTCACTGATTTGCGTAATGACAACTTTTTGTATTTTATAATATGAGTGGAAAGAATGAGGTTAGTTTTTTATACAGTATATATAGTATTAAACTTTTTTTTTTTTTTTGGATGTTCTTGCAGAAAATAAAGTTAAGCGCACAAAAAAAAATCATGAATATTAATGGATTGTAACCGCTTTGGCCACTCATCCATGATTACATGCCCTACTTAAATTACTGCTTTAACGTTTTGTGCTTCGTTGCATTTTATTACGCAAGCGAATGCGCTATAATCCCCCTCTTTGTCATTGTCTTGCTGCTGTAGTAGAAAATTTAAAAAAAAAAAAAAAAAGATAACATTATACAGAGACCCTGCACAGATATTTTTAAACTTCCAGGGTGAGAAGACAGTTTTTGTAAGTGACATGTAGAGAGCACTTAAATAATAAATTCTGGAGTGGCAGGCTCTGACGTCTGACATTTAAACCTGCAGTGCGGAACTTTTACATATAAATGAACGTCCATTCAGTCAAGCCCTTGCAAATAATTTCACAGGGGTTGTGTGAGGCTCTAAACAATTTCTCCACCGTTTTACAGCCACAACAGTAGCGCCTATGACGTAAGCGCGTGTCGACAGTGTTTCTGTAATTACTCTCACTGCCAGAAGGGGGAGACAAAGGTCCTGCACTGCTCCTTTAATTAAGTGTGATTTTGCAGCAGAAAACCTCGGTTGTCTTCCAAAGCTAAAAGGCTTTGGCGAGAGCACACCTGACTTTGTAAATGGGGAGAAAAAAAAACCATACATCTGCTTGGCCTTGGAGACCTTACCTTACATTACCTTTATTCTTCCCACGCAATCATGCAAACGAGCGGATTTCTATAACAGGTCAGGTAACAAGGTCTTTGATCCCCGTGTGAACAGCCAGTGTCTGTCAGCAGCTGTGCGCGCCGTCAGAGTGTCCTTGAGTTAGACTTTTACGCTCCGATCCTGGATGTCAGCTAAGATAAAATATGCCTGCAGAAAACATAAATGTAAATGTAAAGCTTTAGATGAGATTGTAAACAAACATCCCTGGGATGTAGCACGGTTTAGAACTTGGGCCACCTAATTTATCTCCATGAAAAGCGGGGGATTCCAGTCAGCCTTTATGGCCTGCCATAGATGGCCTTAATTAACGTCAGCAGAGGAAAAGAGCAAGTCGCCCCTGCTGTGCTGCGGTGTCACTTAGAAACTTACAGATTACTAATGCACATCTGCATACACACTCTCTGATATCTCCCCAGCCCACCATGAGGTGCGCACAGATGCTGGCTCTCAACACAACACCACACAATCAAAGAGGCTTGTCAAGACCCAGGAGCTTTTCTGTTTGCTTTCGGCCCAAACATTGTTTAAAATAATAATATGTGGGGAGCGTGTGGCGTGTGAATACATATAAAATACAGCGTGTGCCACTGTGAGGTGACAACACTGGAAGTACAAAGCGTAGTCCAGCTTGAAGTTGCCAGATCATCAAGTCGAGCATCCTCCCACTCTTTCACTCTTTATCGTAATAATCCATTTCTCACAAACAAACCTGACGACTCTGCAGAGATCTAATTGGTCGGGACAATTCAGCAACACCTTGACATTGGTAGCGTCCATATGGATGCAAGACATCAGCGACATGTAAGCGCTGCTGAATCGTATTTGTAATAAGTAAATAAGTTTGAGCTTCACTACGGAAACTAAAGGTGTCAGTATGCTTCAACCTCTCTTATGAAATGACTCTACGACGTTTCAGACGTGGTTGGACAACACATCATACAAACAAGATTGTTTTGAACATTAACCTGGCCTTAAGTCCTCACAGCACCAGCTGTTCTGTTGGCAGCTCCTCAACCACTGAAAGGACAGCAGGGGGACAAATTGACCTCAACAGGCTGAGACACATCATACATTTACTGGACAAAAATAGTTTTCAAGTAGGCTCTACTGTATGAGGAGTATACAAAAAGAAAATTGCTTTGCTTTTATTTATTGATTTGTTTATTTTATATCCCACGCCCACTGTAGCTCTATGTGCCCATAGTGAAAGTGGAGAACTCATAAACTGATCAATCATTACAAAACTAGTTACTAAGTTCCCAACATATAGACAGCTGGAGATTTGTGTGATTTGAATGGCTGTGTGAGGAGGTTATGTATTTATAAAGCGAGCTAAAGAGAAAACAATAAACTCAGATCATAAAAAACAGGAAATTTAAAAACAAAAATGTGGTGTGTTTGTGGTTACTGACGCTAAATCCTGCATGTATCATCTCTTTAATGACAAATTGATATGTTGGAAATTCCTCCCTTCCCTCCCTCGATATGGCGTCCACACCCAAGAAAAAAGGAAACAGCAAGTGAAGCGGTGAAACCTTCCCATATGTTGAGAAAACCTCCCCATCTGAACATAAGTCCAATCTGGGTTTGCATTAAGCTAATGGGACATGAAATTGGCTCCGCTGTGCAGGAACTTTAACATCCACCAATCAACCAAAGGGGAACCCCCTCTGGCCAACAGCGATATTTGGACTTATTAGGTACAGTATCACGCAGGGGGCTGCTGTTTTACATTCATGATCTCACTCACAGAAAAAAAAAAAACTCCATAGTGGCTATTTGACGCTGATTTTGTGTTGATGTACGGGGCCTTTTGGAATTGACAATTTACTTGAAGAAATTGGGTGAAAAAAAAACGAATCAAATATGGTGAAACAGCATTTAAGTCACTGGACACAAAAACTTTCCACTGACCCACCAGCTGTGGCACAAAATAGGCCTTTAAATAAAGAAATAATTCAGATATAATTACTGAATTAAATGAAAGCTCTATCACATCAGTGATGGGCACCACTGACTGATTAATGTTTAATATTTAATTAAAGGTCAGTAAAATTGAAATTAAACTGTTCTGGTCAGACCCTTAACATTTTGGGACGTCCTCTTGTCCGCCTTCTTTCTGAGAGTTAGATGAGATTAGATTAGACATTTTTGTATGCTAGACATTTGGAGCCTGTTCTGAGCCAGAGCAATCCTTTAAAAAAAAATTATTTTAGGTTTTATCGCTAAGAGAGGGGATAGAGCAGCACCTTGAGTCAAAAGCATGGGTGGAATGGTTTATGTTTCTCAGGCAGGGGCGACAAACAAGTCTCGAATGATTAACAGGAGCTGGAAATACAGCAAAATAAGAACCAGCGCAACCCTGTGAACTCAGGAAATGAGTAGCCCTCAGCTAAAGTGTGTTAATACCAGCCTGCTGCTAGCCTGATACCAATCATCTTAAAGCACATTGAGCAGGATCAAGTCTACATCTGCTTTCTTTTGCTTCTGCCCCAATCCCGTTTCCTTAATCTCTTGATAGCATCTCAAAAGTATACACTGAATGAACAAAACATGAGGGACACACTGATGAGGTGAATCCAGGCAAAAGCCACTACAACTCAATAGTTTCCTCATATTTGGCACTTTGGGTGTTTATTGTTATCCGTGTTTTTTTGGGGGGTTTTTTTGGATTGTTCAGGCGTTGGAGCGAGCTCCTGCTGAAGGACAAATTGCTTTATTTACAAAATGGAACAACAAAAGATAGACAACTGTTCATTTCACATTGCTCCATGCATGGTACATATTGGTTTCTGAATAAGTGGTTTTTGGTTTGTATTCTGGTGGTTACAGCAAATAAAATTGACAGTCAACTGTTCAGAGTGTGTCCTGCAGACTTACAATTGTACCAATAGATATAGCATGAAAACTCCAGTAAAGCACCTGTAATAGATGGGAGATTTATATGGCTTTTTATTGCCTAATTATGGCCCATTTTAAATGTCCAAATACAGTATGAGTTTAGTAAAATCAGAAATATAAATGTGGGCCATTAAAACAAAACACGTACCTCATACCAAACCCTGACACATATTATAAATAGTCACCATTTAAGTCATATTATGTCACTTTATTATTTTATTCTGACTTTTTCTCAGTTGCTGTATTAACTGCAATAGGATAAAGTACTTTAGTATGCTGAATGCAGATAAAAGCCCTCATACATCATATTACTGGAAACACACACTGGTTAGATTTTCATCTCGTGGCCACATTATCATAAAGATAAAGCTGTGATGTCCTTCTGCTGAATTACTCGAAACACGACTCAGAAGATGAGATGAACAGAGCGGCTGAGAAGAGGCAGCCAGCCAATCAAACGTCTCATGCCTAATAACACATGCATGTATATTTTATTTCTTTCTCCTTTTTTCCTTTTTTTTTCCTCCTCAAAATGAATCAAATCAAAAGCAAATGGGATATTTGCCAGCTCTGAAGTGATGTTATTCAGGCCGACACAGGCAGAAAAAGTGAGAGAACAGTGTAGACTGCAGAAAGAGCAGCAACAAGCTAATAGAACAGTGTGAAACCAGGACAGACAGGACAAAGGATGACGCTTCAAACGCTGTTATATTTTGAGAAACTGTTTAGTTATGTAAAATCTGCTGTTTAAGTTGCATAGACAAGATCCCAATGTGAATGATGAGATGTCCACTTCTCACGTCTCTTAGGAGTTACGTTTATATACTACTTAATGTGTTTGCCAAAGAAGTTTTAAAAGGAACTTTGCAGCTTGGATTATGTTCACTGACAACATTTTTAGTCCAAAAGGAGTTGTGTTCCTGTTCCACACAGAGGTCCCTAATGAGGTGGCAGGGATGGATGGCAGGTGTACAAAGCGCAGGACTCAGACACTGAAAACCTGGGTTTGCATTCCTGCTTCGTGGGTGTTGTTAGGTTTAGGAGACATGTGCTTTTTGTGATTTTGTGTCATTTATATACAGTTATAATGACAGGTGTCTGTTAAAAATGGTCAAAGTTCCAAAACATGATGAGAAGGTTATATATCAGGTAAAGAACAGGAAAAAGCTCTGACTACTACTGTTAGTTTATAGCCTCTGGAGCTGGCAGCTTCCAGAAGCTAACCAATCAGAACAGAGTATGTCATTGGGAGGGGGGCCTTAGAGAGACAGGAGCTAAAACAGCCTGTTTCAGACAGAGGCTGAACCGAGGGGCTGCATAAAGAGCCAGTATAAGATAAACTGTACTGTAAACTGTTACATTCAGTCATTCACACTAAAACACATGTTACCCTTAAAGCCCTAACGGACATGTTGAATGAATTTTATTGTTCATAAGCAGACTATTAAAAAATATTTAAATCGTGCGTTTTTTACTGTACATTTATGAAAAACATTTCTTCACTATGCTGATATAAAAAGCATAATTACATTTATTATATTGGCTGTTGCAAATCAGTAATGAAGTGTCTTCTGATATGATTGACTCTGTGTTTCAATAGTCTATTACCATCCATATAAATATTATGTAGTTGTTACTCTAGAAAAGTGTACCTGAGTGGCCTTTATCCCTAATGAACATTTGGAGAAAATCCAGCGAAGGGCCTGCCAAGTCATGTTTGGTTGTGACTATCCTCATCTCATCTTCCTCTGCCGTAAGATATCTAAGCACTGAAAAGGATCAGAAGACAATCAGACAAACTGATGTCTATTTTAGGTCAGGTGTTTTGTGTTTGACCAACCACCTAGGCCAAAGGAAGATATGAATATGAATAATATATCTTTCTTTTGCCCTGTGTGCAGCCCTGTAGGCACTGTTATATTTAATATCCCTGCTGCCTTTTCGCTTCATTTAAATTCAGCTTTATTAATCCCAATGGGGGCAACTCATTCATGCACCAAAAGGTCTAAAAGGTGATTACTGTGATTACTGGTGGGCTCTAAAGCAGGAAAGTACACATTTTGTGGAGAAAACCATTGAGCCCACGCTCTCTCATGGCGGTAATTCAGTCCTAATTTAGCTAGCATTTACTGTATGTGCCTGCTTCATACAAAAACATCCTCCAGGTAGTCACTCTGAAGTCTATGCCTGTTCACGTTAATTTTAAGTGTGCTTTAAGTTTCTGTAATCACCATGCTGCAGTGAAGTACACACGCTCTCACTAATATGCTTTCTGCCGCTTCTTCTTCTACCACAGGAAGCTACCGCTGAAGGAAGAAAATGGAAAAGAGTCTCTCAAGCCGGATACGATTGAAATCAAAGTGCACAGTGACAACAGCATCCACACAAAGCCCGACGACAGCAAAGCGTAAAGGGTCGGTCCCCTCGCCACCAAAAGAACATTCGGATCACGAGACCAAAACCCAGAGAAACTACAACACTGGAAAAAAGTGGAGTAAAATACCATATCTGTTTATAACAATGCCCCTGTGAAAGGCATGTGTAAATACAAATAATAGAGAGAAAATAGAAAGGAAGAAAGGGTCAACCTTTTAGACACCCTGAGTGATAAATGTATCATGTTCTTACAAACATGGCATCAGTGGAAGGCTCTTGTTGATCAATGATTGTATATTATTTTATGGCTTTTTATTTTTTTTCTGATCGATTTGTGTCATTCTTTCTTTTCCACATAAGATTTCCATGCAGATAATGGTTATAAAACACGTCTCCAGCCCCCTCCCACCCCCCACCCCCCCCCCCTCTTCTTCTACGACCCCGGCGACACAATCAGAAAGCTTGTATGCGAGCGTGCCCCTGAGCTCATGCTGCTAATGCTCTTGCTTTTTTTTTTTTTTTGTTGTTGGTGTTGTTTTTGTCCAAGCAAACACATGAGCCGACCCTCACTGCAGGAGATCACAATGATTTAAACCCAATCGCCTCGTTCCAGGCCTTAGCGTTACACTACAGCAACCTTTGTATGCCTTTAATAGCCGAGCTAGGTGAATGGCTAATGAGAGGCAAATACTTGAGCACTGTGTTTCAAGCTAGCTGGCTTCAGTAACAAAAGCTAAACCACTTTTAATGAGATCTGAGGCTTTTATTACTTCAGGAAATCATGACGACAGGTTCTTATGAGGGGAATTTGTTCTCAGTAGGGTGAAAAATTGTATGAAACAGGACCTAATCGTTAATTATGAAGAAGAATTTCGACTCTGGAGGGCTGTTGGATCTCATTTTGTGTTGCAGGAGAAAAAAAAAATCAGAAATCTTCAACAAAAAAGGATAAAAAGAGAGAATAACGTGTTGCAGTCTATGAAGTATACAATATAATAGCGTACCACACATGTGCATTGATGTCATTGTTACAAAAGCCTGTTATATTGACACTGAATATTGCTGACACCTCACCTGTCTCATTCTCTAACAGGCGCATCATTACAGTATGTTTAATTCACCTTTGTTCAAACTGTATACAACATACAGTATGCCGTTGCCTGCACTGCAAGCCAATTTGTGCTCAAGGCATGGGAACAATCTGGTAAAGGTATGCTGACAACAAATAAATCCACATGTGTGTAATTTCTGTTTTTTTTTTTTTAATGAATGATAAACTTCTTTATTCATTCCTGTCTCAGATCTGCCTCAGATGCATTTTCTTTTTAAACCTTTTGTTTCTTGGTCTGATCGCTTTTCTCTCTGATGTTGTCATGTGTTGTACATAGGTGAAAAAAAAAAAGAATATTTTACAAAGCTTTTATGTAAATATACCCTAAGGGATGTGTCTTTTTTCAAAATGCAACAGGCTTTTTCTTTTTTTTTTTTTTTTTTTTGTTCCTCCTCAGATGAAAACAGTTTTTTTTTTTTTTTCCCTTTTGTTGTGTTTTGGTCCAAAGTTCAGTGATGGTGTAATAATGCTTTTTCTAGTCATTTGCTTTCCCTTAAGAAAGTCCATGCCCTAAAGCTATTTCACAGCATTTCAATGGAGGCAGTAATTACGGCATTAGTGTGCCTTCTCTTTTTTTTTTTCCTCCCCCCCTTGTGGCCCAATGCCGCCGCCGCCGCCGCAGCAGCAGCATAGACCATCAAATGGTCACAACTTTGCTGCTTTTTTTTTGCCACAGAATGTGTTCATTTTTATTGTGATGCTGTGGAATTCTGGGAAATGTAGTCTTGGGATTGTGGGTCGTAGACAATAACACTGGACAGAAACACTACCTAGTACAGCTAGATGTCAGGTTGATGCTGTAACGCTTGAGTACAACGTGCAGTGACGGGCTGCAGAAATCTGGTTTCAATACCAGGTAATGCATCATCACGTGTGTGTGTGTGTGTGTGTGTGTGTGTGTGTGTGTGCATACATGCATGGGTGGGTGAATACACTTTGTTGTATGTCTTCATGAATCAGGTTGCATGTATGGTTGTTGAATGTATCTGCACGTACGTAGTGTGTGTGCCCATTTAGATTTTTCACAGAGCATCCCAATAATAGATAATATCCTAAATTAAAGAGTTAATAACTCAACATATTTTTATTCTGGCATTCATTTTGTTGTTATTTATTTGTTCATTTTGTCAACTATTTATATTAAGGCGTGTGATTAAGTACACTTCTCAGCTCCATGATGCATCATGTGGCTCCGCAGGTCATTTAGGTTATGATGACCGTGTGCTGAGTATGAATGTCCGAGTGCTACGAGTGTCTCTCTCTGAGTGTGGAGCGAGTCAGCGAGAGCTCTCACGCTGGCTCTCAGAGTGTGCTCTGATAGGTAAAATCTGATTATGTAGTTCTCGACAGTGATTAATTCCCCCGGCTGCAGCACTCCACGCATGTGTCTGCGAGCCCCCCCCCCCACCCCCTTCTCAAACCCCTGCCGCTGCCGCCCCCCCCCTCGCCACTATTCCCTGCCTCTCAGACTCCATTGGTTTTTATCCCAGACCTCATAGCGCTGGCTTTGTTTTCTCACAGCGAGCCCATGTACCTGCATATCTCAAATGGATGGTCCTGCCATGGAGTGATTCCGCTGCCTGTTACAATGACTGTAAATATGGGAGCACAGTGCCTGGAGGCGATTTGTACATGTTCTTTTGTATTTGAATATGAGTCTAAACCCCCCCCACTCCCACCCCACCCCCACTCCCATCTCTCCTTCCTTTCCTTCTCCCCTCTCGTCCTCCTTTCCTCTCTGTCTCCTCCACTTCTCGTAGGGGGTAAAACAGGTGTGTTTGAGCTCAGTGTACAGTATGTGTCCATGCTCCCTGCGTCCCTTTGGACTGTCCTCGCTGAGTGTGCTTTGTGCAGGAGGTGGGAACTATTGATGTCTCTCTGTACGTACCTGTGGAACACTTGTGACTCCTGTCATTTGCCGCTGTAAATAAACATGTCCTGGTAGAAGAGAGTGAGATGTTGTCATTCATGGTTTTCATTTTTGCCTTTTTTCACTGGCTCTCTAGTGGGTGTCCTTAAGCTCCAAACAAGTCTTGAGCTATTAAGCGGAAACATTTGGTGTAATATTTTGCCATGGATGTTTTTTTATTCAAAAAATACATGTTCAATTTTCACGATGAGGTTTTATCACCAACTACAGTTTCAAATAGCAGTGCAAAAATATACTTTAGTTAAAAACTGAGTGTAGTATCAATCTTCTCATTTAATCCTCAGCAACAATGCAAATGAATGTATTTCCCAAAATGTCAAACTATTCCTCTAAAAATTTAAAAGCATTTATTTGTAAAATTATTTAGTTTTATTACAGAAACAGGCCATAACAGCAGCATCTGACCAATTTTGGTAAAACCTGGAGGGATAAGGTAGCTTGTAACTACCTTAATTATTCATGAAGGACAAAAGGCACAAGAATACCATAAAATATATTCCCTTAAAGCTCAAACCATGAAAATAATGCACAACATTCTTGACTTATAGGGCTGTCCAACTTTCGAATTCTTTTACTTATTTCACTTTTTTCAAGCAACAAACATCCATTTATATTTGAAATGTGTGCTAACAGGTCCAGAGTCCTTTTAATCAGTGTGAGAGTACAAACAATCTTGAGTGAGAGATTGTGGGAGCATTAAACACGATGTGAAATGAAAGCAAGGTATGAATTTCTTTCATTTTTCACACTCTGGGCTTCACTATGAGGTAATGTTACACTGACCATCACAGGGGGGGGGGGAAAGAAGATACTGTCATAGATACTGATACTGGGTGAACATTTCATTCTAATCCTCTGCATTGTAATGGGCTATGCTTTAGTCTAGAGCTATCATGAGATAAAAGCAGACTAGTCCTCAAAGACACAATTTTAATAGCTTTTAATTTTGCCGTTGAAGTCGGCAGAGCTCATTTTTCCGGAGGACACAGTGCTATTTTCATCAAGGTCATTCCTAAACCTCCATAACTCCGTTTCAAATGGTAACTGTGTTGCATCTAAATCTGGCCCCCCTTCCATGAGACAGAAGTGCTTTAATGATAAAAGCCAGAGACAGTGAGAAGCTCAGCTCAAAGGAGGAATTAAAACAATCCTGAATAGCACGGAGGAGCCACAGTGTTCCTTAACAAAGCTGCCCCCTCTTCAGCACTCATTTGAAGTCAGCAGATAACGTTTCTCAGACGTCTCCCTCCCACGTGAGGGAGGGAGGGAAGCAGCGGGTCGCCTGTTGGATCCGGGATGCAAGGGCCTCTGTTAACAAGGGGAACAAACTTCAACTTCATCTCCCACAGGGGCTCAAAGGAAGTCTGCACATCAAACACTGAGTCTTATTTGGATGAAGAGATGCAGAGAGGAGAGATATATTGGCCGCTCTGGCGGTAGAGGGAGGGGGGGGGGGGACAAGTGTAGTCACCCTCTCCTTAAATTTGTCACACAGCAGCATGACAGTCTGTTACAGGTGATTTGGAGGAAGTTAGACAAACAGCACAAATGTTGGGCCACACACAAACACACACATAAGCAAACACTGTTTTAGTCCAATGAATGCCGCTGGGAAGTCATGCGCCACATGAAAAGATAGCGCAGTAAGCCTTCAGGTAATATTTCTCCTCTAATCTTTCTGTTTGCAGAGAGACTCCCATGATACAGTGCGCTGACAGCACCTTAATCCCAGCTATAAGAGAAGTTTGGGAAGTCTGGGAAGAAATCTCCCCCCCCCCGCCATTGTAGAAGTTTTCTCTCATACGCTCGCAAGCATACGTGCACTTCTCTCGCACGCAGAATTCCACAGTGACACGCTAACTCATTTCTGAAACTTTGCCAAGGAAGTGGAGCTTTGCCACATGGGCGAATCATGGACAAATCCAGCAGAGAGCTTTTTGGCAGGTACCACCCTCCACTTTCTTAATCTGCTTAATTTCAGAGTCTCCCAGCAGTGGTCCGACTCTCCTCTGATTTGACAGGAGAGGAGATGGGGAACGGCAGGTATGTGTGTGTCTGTGTGTGTGTAATACCATAAATCTGTCATGGCAAAAAAAAAAAAAAAAAAAGTACTTTCTCCTGTTTCAGAGTTTCCCGTGTGTTGCACTTCTGACCATGCCCAGCAGTGATGTAACAGTTGTGCAAACATAGTGCAATATTATATCACACAGAGCATGCAGCCAAAGGTATACCCCATGGAGGTTCTTTTAGTGTGTGTGTAAAGAAGCCAATTTATGTTTACATTCAGTATTGCTTACCCAGTATTGTGTGTTTCCTCGAGGCGTTTCCTCCTTGATAAAACATTTACAAATCAGATTTTTTAAATATTTGGCACCCCGCATTGTTTACATCAATGTTTGCTAGCTGACAGTCTTCATCTTCCCTTCCTTTTTTGGCACATTGCTTCATTTCTTGGCGCATTACTTCCACTAACTAGCAGTGGAATGCTTGAAATTGCCTGCAGGAAAGTGGAAATGCATTGCTGCACGCTTGTGCGTCTACAAAGAAATCTGAGTCATGCTAACAAAGAGCTAAAGCGCAAAAAACCCCACAGGGTACCTTTAAGACGGAGGATCATGAGATTTCACTCACTATTCTGCACAAATATTTACTTTAACAAGTCAGTTTGACCCTATATACACTGTTAAGATCATGCTTTTTCTTTCAAGTGATGAAAAACTAAACGAAGGGAGGTGATATAAAGTATAATTAGCTTGCAGATCTGCTTTGTTTGGAGATGAAGTTTGCAGAAGGAAAAATGTTTTCAACAGTTTGCAAGAAAAAAGGATTTTTCTCGGAAACTCAATAATAACAACCTGAAAGAAACTACTCTTTCCTGGGTCAAGAATTAACTTTTGCTCTCATGCAATGTTGCTTAACACCTTTTGCAGCAGCTCTGGTGATAAGCAGCCCTTGCTCTGGAGTGTAGAAACTTGCTTGCTATACTGGAATAATAAAGATATGGTGGCCTCTTCCATCTTTTTATATATATTCCAAAGAAACCACTTGCTGCCTTAAACAGGACACTTCGTATCCTCAGCAGCAGAGGAACTTTGCCTTTATAAAAGCTTCCTTGATCTGTGTAAAGCTCATGTCACCACTGAATGATAGCATCTGACGGTAGAGAGCAAAGTGACATTTAGTTATAAATGTTGCAGGTTATTTCTTGAAGATGAATATTACTTTGACAAGTCATATATTGAAGCGCTGGCTGGCCCCTCGTTCACATTGCAGGTAAAGCAGCGCGATGAAGGATGGTTGCAAATATTTGAAGTAGATGCTGAGAACAGAACAGCTCCCTAAAGATTTGCAAGGAGAGTTGAGAAGGTGAACAGGCTTGGAAGCGTGCCACATTTTGGCGCATAGAAGATGAGTTTGAGCGGATTCCTGCACCGTAGCTGTGATTGAGAGACATTTCCTCTCAGTATTTCCATCATGAGCATTTCTATCAGTAAGTTCAGCAAAGAAGCATCACTTAGCATTTCTATGAAAGCCATTACATGCCCACGTCCTCATTCATTTGGAACTACAGCATAATATATTCACATCTGTCAAACTTAATATAACCATATTAACTGGTGCAAAGTGGAGCTACTGGGCAGAGAATTCTTAACATCCTCAAGAACCTGCTGACTTATGTTCTATAAATTTAAGATGAGGTCATGTCACCCGCTGCAACTTCTTAAATTGGCTTTACGAAATCTCATACAGGAAACATTGCACTGTAACAACAGGGAGCAGGAGTGGTAACATAAATTGTTGAGGAGTAAAATAAAGCCGCAATTCTTCTATTTTCTTTATTAAAAACCACTAAACATCAAGCGATAAAACAGTCTTCCTACTGTTTCTTTTTTTGTGCCAACAAGCGAGCTCTGGAGGGAACTGAAACACAATCCAGATGACAAATGAGAGCTTTATGGCTCTTCGCACCATGGGCTTAGTGTTCAAGGACACACCGGGAGGATTTTCCAAGGGAATAGGCCTAAATTACACTGGGTTGTAACTCTTTCAAAGTGACGCAATGCCTTAAAAGAGAAGCACATAAGGTGTGTGGAGCCCGTGTGAAAGGGGCCTTTTGATATGCAGGGCAGACACAGATAAATACATTAGGATAGAAATCTTGAAGAAGTCACGTACGCTGGTCACTTTATCTCTCTGTGCTGTGAGTCAGGACTCTTTCATTATGAAGCTCGGAGCTACAGGAGACATAATTGAGTCTCTGCATATACAGCTGAGCTGTGAAATACCTTTCTCTGTTCTCTGGATCAGAGACCACTTCCTCGCAGAAAAGAAAACTTTCAGTGTGACACTTGGCATGAATTTCTTTTCCTCAGTGGAACGACATTACAATGGTGGATTTAATGCCAGCAATTGACTAACAAGCAGTGTCTAAATAATTCAATGCCGTGCTTTGCTTTTGTAGTTAAAAGTAGTCTGTGATAAATATGTGATAATACACTCATAGTTTTGTACGTTTTTTTTTTTTTTTTTCAAATAAGTGGCTGCTGTTGTATTTAAATCAAGGAGTAAAGGTCTCATTAACTATTCAACCAGACCCTCAGAGAATATTTTCTCACTACTTTTAATAATACCACCAATCTATGGGATTCTTCTCTTTCCTAAACTTAAAATTAAGTGTATGTAGACAAAGGCCTGCCGCTGGCTGAGTTTAAGGGAAAAATTCACACTCAGATAATCGTACACAATTAGACATCATCAATTAGTGATGCTTGGTGCATTATTTTACAATGAAATGTTGTAATTACTTTACTGATGCAGAAACCGCTGTGCTGGAAATATAGAGATATGGCTTTTATCTATTTGGACATGGTATTAATGGGAGTAATAGAACCACACAAGCACCGAGCATTTAAATTGGATCCAGAAATGCAAAGCACAATAGCAAGACTGTTGATGTGTCAGTGCTTTAGGGTGATTTCTTTTCTTTATACGTGTAATAGCAGGAAACTATAGTTGTGTGACAGTATTATCTAAATCTACTATGAAAGATATTGTTAAAATGAAGTGTCCTTCCTCAGTGCAAGGATCTACTTTTTTGCCCCATCACAACATCCTGTTTCAACAGGAAGTACATCACCTTTAAGGAAGCTCACTTCTTGAAATGCTGTTCCAGTGTTGCTTTGAAACCAGCTCCATACTGTGGTAAATTATTTTATTCAGTTGTGTGTTTTACCAGCTCAGTTTCTCTTGTTCCACCTGGATATTAAACCTGATATTAAAACAGAAACTTAGTGTGAAACTTTTATTTGAAAGTCAGTACGGTTTGCTCAGCTTTGAATTCCTAAAATCCTTTCAGAGTTGTTTGAAAGTGAATTAAGCACAAAGCTTAATTAAAGACAGCTAAAGTCAGCTAATCATGGTACTGTAATTCATTGCTTTTAGGATTAATGAGCTAGCGCACGTCGCTCCGTAGTGAAAAGCATGTGTATCTAAAATGTCAGTTTTTTCAGGAAATTAAAAAAGCAGCTTTGATTTAAGCTCTGTGTGTTTTTGAGATAATCATGTGTTTAGATTTGATTAATATTGTCAAGATTTCTTATAGGAGAAGCCAGCTGATCCCAACCTGACAGCATGTGAGACTCCGTCATCCACAAGATGTTGCACCCTGTGAACCCCGAGGTATGACTCATCATACTGTATATAACAATATGGGATATAAACCTTATGGGAGTGTAAGAAGTGTTGATGGCTTTTTCCTCAGATATTTCACAATTAATTAGTCTATTTTTCTACATTTTGGAAAATGAACAAGCACTTAAAACTAATTTTTACCTTTATAATTATATGTATTCTGTTTATTTTAAACTGCTGTTATGTTTGCTTTTATCCAGTCAGGCGGTTTACCACTTTGGTCCAGACTGAAATATCTGAACAAATATTAGAGTGATTGCCATGAAAATTGGTAGATATATCCACGATGCCCAGAGGATGAATTTTAGTGAAATATCTTAGCAACAAGTTATCCATGGTTCCCAGAGGATTTATCCCTCTTACCTCGGTGATCCCTTGACTTTTCCTTTAATGCCACCATGAGGTTGACGTTTGTGGTTTTGAGTAAAATGTCTCCACAGCTATAGTGAAGTGATCGCATAACTTTTAATCTAGTGCAATCATCAGGTCAGAATTTAAATTTGTCCTTTGTGTTTAGTGCTAAGTAAGATGATGAACATGGTAATCATACCTGCCTAAAATCAGCATTTTAGCATCGTCATTGTGAGAGTGCATGATGATGTTAGCATTTAGATGTAGACTCTTATTCTTGATATGTTACAAAGTCACTGTGTGCTATTATTACAAATCTACTATTGGATGATTGCTAACTGAGTTCAGAAAAATTGGGGTTCATCTGTTGTAACTGCTGAGTTGTTTTGTCATTCATGCACATTGTGTTAGTTTTAAAAGGGGCATATCATGATTTTTGTGATTTTCTGTCATTTATATACTGTTATGATGTCAGATTTCTATGTTAAACATGGTCAAAGTTCCAAAACTTGAGGTAAATCTATGTAAAACTGCTACCTGCAAGTCAAAAGTCAGGGCTTCAGCCTGCTCTGAACGCTTTGTTTGCGTTACGTTGAGTTACCTCTACTTCCTCCTCGTGATGATGTCAGATTGTTCTTGCATTCCCACAAACAGCCGTCTGTTCTGTAGCCTTTGTTGCTAAGGTTGTTCCACGGGTTGTTCGCGTTGTCCACTCACATATTTTGGATCGGACTCGGGCTTGAACATGTTCGGGTGTATTTGAGGAGTTTCCATTTCGAGTAAAGAACAAGAAAAAGAAGTGAAATCTCACTACTATTGTTTGTTTACGTAGCCTCCAGAGCCGGGTGTGGGCTCACCATGAGGGGGCCCAAACTGTTTCAGACAGAGGCTGAACTGAGGGGCTGCATAAAGAGCCAGTATAAGATAAATAAGGAGTTTTTTAAAACTGTAAATCATGAAAAATTCAGTTACAGCTGAGCCCTGTAATATGAATATAGACCTGGAAATTTGCATTATACGTCCCCTTTAATATTAGTCCTATTTAACTGACATTTGTTAGAGATTCAAACATTAAAGGTCTTCACTTCACCTCAGTTCTTAATACTTACTTACTTTTCTTCATTGATTCTGTGATAAATATATTTAACAAAGCCCTTTTTAAATACATAGATATATTGTAATCAGTATTTAAAAATATATACAGTATGTATTCCACAATCTTTGTTCGTTTCATGCTGTGTCTCATATCAGTAGCCAAGCTTTCCCATCACATTCAAACAGCAAACCAGTTAAGAGTTAACAATGGCTTTCACATACTGCCGAGGGATTGTAGTTTAACGTTACAGACCCAACTGCGGGTAATTTAAATCAGAAGCCTTAGGCACACAAAAGAAGCCCTCTGCTCAAGTCGTTCAATTTACATTTATGTTTTATACATTTCGCTGATGTTCCCATCAGAAGTGACAGTGTGCGAGAAGGGGTTTAGCGTTTTGCTCAAGAATACTTTGACACGGCTCATGTTAGGGGATTTGACATGTGAGCTTCCAATTATGATGCTATCTCTCTTAGCACTAAGCCATGCTGCTAAGCACACACTTTGGCCACATACAGTATCAGCAGAGCATGTGTTACAGTGTCCCTTAAAGCCTATATAGATTAGTACCATTTGCAGAGAACACCATGCATAACTGAGCAGAGCCTAAGGATAAAATTCTCTCCCAATAATTGAGTGCATGGCAGGGTAAATGTCAAACTATTTGCAAGCCATTCGTGAGTTGTGGTATTCTTCTCTATTAGCCTAATGTGCCAGAGTTACTCCTCTAAGCTTTGTGCAAATTCATATTGGATTTTTATTAAAACTCAAACCATCAGTAATAGATGTGCCTCTGGGGTAGCTTTAAAAATCAATTTGCTAAACAGCACAAAATTACCCCCATAATTGTCTCCTTGGACCGCATTACCCGTCGAAGGTGATTCTCATTCGAATGTGAGTAAACTCACCTCATCGACCAAGACATTCCCTCAGTTTTGACTCCAAAGTCATGTGTTCCCTCATTATTGTAACAACCCAAACAGACAAATGGGATCCTGTGCATACCGCTGACAGGAAACTCAAAATGCAGATCCTGCCTGTCAAATGGCCCTCCGGCGATTCCTGCTGCTAATGAAGTGAAATATTCTGGCATCTGAATCCGAAATAGAGCTGTATATTTGGACACATGAATATGAATACAATCAGCTAGACTTGGCTCATTAATGAGGCAGGGAGAGCAACCAGCAGACAGGATTAATTAATTACAGAGTGACATTTATGGATAATAACCTTCTGGTGGATATCACGGCTAATGAATATGCATAAGACTATCAAAGGGGAAGCATCCAGCCAAGATGAAATATCTATATTCAGATCCATGATAGGGTTACTGCCGCCGCGTCTGAATCAGCAGCACATCACAATATCAGAGTGTGTGATGATTTCAATGATTTTCACAACGTGCCATGTGATTAGACCACGTAACTGCTTTCAAGTAGGTTTGCAGCATTACTTCTACAGCGCTGACTTTGAGGTTGGAGAAATACTTCAGAAATGATTAATACTGGGAAAGCTACAGAGTTGAGCCTTTATTAACCAGAATATAGCATGCTGTCAACAGTCTGGTGTCATATATGTGGAGCTGCAGCTGTAGAAAGAGCACGTTGTGAGGCAGCGTGTGTGTGTGTGTGTGTGTGTTAGGTTGTCTGTGGCGGAGCAGGATTTGGATCATGAATGAAATGATGCTCCCAGTTTGAATCAACAGGAGTGTGACGTAATCTAAACATCAGTGCAGCAGCATTAAAGGAACAGTACAGTTATTTTCTATCTTGACTGTGAGCTTGTCACATTGACATACATGTATACTCCAGTAGGTCGTGGTAATATGATGATATTTTGCAATACTGTTCCTAACATGGAGGCTATCTTTTTATTTATCTCTGTCTGTATTAGTCCACTGGGAGCACTGGTACAACTCAATGGGCAGTACTGCTTTATTGCAGGTCTTACAGGACATCAGCATGATGAAGTACCATCATGTGTCAGGTATTTACTCCAAAAACACACATTCCCAGCAATATAAAATTACATACAGTATATACTGTATACACTGAATATATACAGTTCAGATCATACCTTCATTGTGCAACAAGAGAAGATACTTTTGCAGCGAGGCAGTTTAAAAAAAAACAATTAGACAATGAAAAACTTAAAAAGTGTGAACACAATATGCAGAATACAGTAAAAGGTTCATAATAGAAATCTGCAACAAGTAAAAGGGATAAGATAAAGTGCAGCCTAGGCTGGACCGAGTTCATTTATTGCCTGTGGACTGAATGAAAATGTTTATCTACACTGTAAAACATCATCATACAGGAATTTAGTGGAATCAACTAATCCTCTAAATATGTTAATATGTTTTATTAATTCAATCCAACTTGTCTTGTTTTCTTTTCCAGACTATTTCTGAACTTATGAACATGAGTTCATCTGACTTAAATCCTTTGATTTGAAATGAGGAGTTGAGTGAGATTACTGCTGAGAGTTCACTCAACTCATTAAATTTTTAAAGTTTTTAAATAAGCATAATTAGCATATTAGCTTCTCAGCATGCGATGCTTGAGAGGGAACACACTCCAGAGACTCTTCTTTTTTTTTTGTAGTTTGAAGAAAACATACATGGAAACTTGCTGTGTGTCTTTAATACACGTTAAAGGACCAGTGTGTAGGATTTAGTGGCATCTAGTGGTGAGTTTGCAGATTGCAACCAACTGAACTTACTTTTACATTTTCACAACTTTACAGGACAACTTTAAATGAATTATTCAGCTTAAATTCAGTTAACTCACATTTTTAAAATGCATGACAGTGTGCTGCACGTACTGTTTTTAGTGAAATATCTCAACAACTGCAATATCTGCAATATGGAGGGGGAAGATGATTTTGCATCCATTTTTTTCTGTCATTTTATAGGAGTTATATCTTAAGATACTTCATTGTGGTCACTTGAGGAAAGAGCATGATTAGAGACATATAATGAGCCTCCCTACCTGTTGCTAGGCAACAATAGGGTCAACATGTTAAATCTTGGCAAAGTTAGAAGTGCATAATGGGGAAAAAAAAAAAAAAAAACTATGTTCAACTTAAAGTAACTTTTGAGCAGCAGGTTTAATCGATTTAACAACATTGTAAGGTTGAGTTCATAGCAGGAACCAGAGAACAGCACTCCCACTAATGCTTTTCAGCCAGTGTACAGCACATAATTAACCATCACACAGAGGCAACACCTTGTCAGTGCAGCAGATGGTAGATAAGAGCATGGAAATATTCGTTAGGAGCAAGGAGCTACTGTTGTTTTCATTGCTTGTAAGACACTTTTTTTTCTAGCAATGGTCTTAATTAAATTCCTTGGCTGAACATTAATGCGATACCCCAGTAGGTCAAACTCATTAAATAGTCACAATCAATAAGATCCTACAATATTACTATGTTAAAGAACACACACATGTTCCCAGCGTAAGAATAATTGTCATTCTGAAGGTCAAGTTAATTAATGCTCCTGCCTCATCATTGTGGGATCTTTTACCATAATGTCCAGACTCTTAAAGCAGGCTCGACGTTAATTTTAAAACTGAAGTGAAGGGACAGAGCGGTTTCAGTGTCCACGCCAATGACCTTCTGCAAATGATGATTGATACCGCTCCCCTTATCTCATTGTCTCCTTCCTCTGCGGTATCAATCAAGAAATAATATGGAAAAATGTTCAGTGTTCTTTCAGTCGTATAGAGGTTAAACGCAGGAAAATGCATCAAACTGTCTGAAACATATTTTTTTTTACCACTTTACTGATTTAGCTTCACAGTGGTTGAACTGAGAATATTTATGCCGAGAAAACAATGTGAATTACTTTTTTATTTAACAATAAAACATTCAAGGTGCAACAGAAATTCATCATAATGTACTGTAGCTTCACAAATAAACAACCAGCTAATCCACAAAACCTGACAGCTGAAATACAGACAACATGCAGAGCAACAGACAATAAAACATATACTAACCTAACTATATACTGTATGAGGTGCACGTTAACTAGTAGAACCAGATTCTGCCTTCAGATCAGCTTCAGTCCTCCTCGGTATAGGTGTAGTGGGAGATTGGATCATGTCTTCAAAGGGAAAAGCTTCCAGTTCTTTGAGAGATGAAGGCTTTGGAAATCTGCTCTACACCCTGTGCTCCACAGCATCCTGTGAAGGTTCAGTGATATTTTGATGTGAGGATCAGCAGGGCCGCGGACTTCACTTTGTCTTACGGTCCATCTGAAGCCTTATCTCTTTCAATTTCTACGAATGTCCAGATGTAGAAAGAATGATGAGGAATGACTGTTTCACTAATGCGTTGGTGCTGAATGCATGCAAGGCTTCACGACTATCCTTTTGGGCATGGTAAAGATCCTAGTATATAATAATTTTTTGGTTTATGGAGAGGTGATAATGATCAAAAAAAAGTTAAGAGTGTTTCCTAAGATGATTCCCACAATCTTAAATTTCTACATGTGTTTCCCAAAGTGGTGCTTGAAAGCAATGAGCTTCGTTACGAGCCTCTTAACATCAGCTGTCTGTGGTGATGAAGATGATGGTGCTGTACATTTTGAAGTAACATTGCATATTTAACCGTCTGTAAGCCATGCTGTATAAGGAAAGTACACACATCACAAAGCGGGAATGTTGTAAGCTACACAAATAAATGTTTTATACTTGAAATTCAGTATTTATTATTAATCAAAGCTTAATGTGTTTTTCCCCGCAAACGACACTGCGAGTCGCCGCGGCTCGGGCGTGTTTTTGCTCTGCATATATAATGGTGCACACTGCATTGTACGCAACCTTACTAAAGTAGGCAAATACTCAAAATATATTGCATGCACGGACATCACAGATGGCACTGAGGTGTTGATCATTATTCCTCTCAATTACAGTAACACAAAAAGTTTTATTTTACTGATGCACCTGCAATTACAGCACCATTATCTGCCCTTTGTTGGAACGTCCCCTCCTTTGGTTTGCATACTGTTAATTGGCATTCAGCTGAATATGACTGTCCTGTATAGCAGCTTTGTAACTGTGATTTCGTCTTTTCATGAGGTGCTTCTGCCATTTTGCTCAACCACTTTGCTTTGCTGTTGTATTCGGCAGTAATTTTTTTTAAAGAGCTGCCCGTGTTTCCACCTTTTCATTGTGAAACGCCTTTTATTTGGATCCTCTGGATGAGCAGAAGTAGCAACTTGTGCTATTTTTGTTGACCTATTATTGGACGTGTTATTGCTATTGATTCAGCCCTGTTATACCATCAACATGACAATTTGCCCTCAAATATTATCTAATTATACAGCACACTTCTGAATATCAACCATGCACAAGTGACATTTATTATGTATCATTAACATATCTGTTCATTTTAGGGTCTGTCAGTCAGGGCAGTGAGTCATTTCACTTTCAACACATATCGGTTTCAGCATACATCCCCGGAGTCCTCGCCTACAGCCAACCCTTCTGCATGGCAAGAAGGATGAAGCCTGTCACCTTTTAGTGTGCGCCGAAGGTGAAATGACATTTGAGTGCCGTGCCAAATGTGAGTGCAGACTCCGCTCATGCGCTGCTGTCAGGAGTGATCACTGTTATTTCAGCTGCCTGTCCAGAGACGGGTTCTGATGGCTCACCCCCTTTTGCTGCGTTAAGGTAGTCAAGATAGCCCTGCGTTTGGCCTCGCTCGGCAAATCTGATTAGGGGAGCTGTAATAGCAGGTTGTGTAGGAGAAAGCACTATAGTGTATGAGGAGAGGACAGCGCAAACACACCAGCCCCCCCCCTACCTCCCTTTACCCTCTCTCTTCAAAACAACATGAAAGTGTGTTATAGAGTATCATGCTGTCACCTTGGGATGTGATGGGAAATAGAATGGACTACTCAATAGACCGCTAAATTAACTTACTTTAATTTTAGAGACCATGCAATCCACAAAGGCACACGCACACACATGCGTGCGCACACACACACACACACACGCATCTATTTCTTAATATGTTATATGGATCCTGCTTCAAAATGAGATGTCCACCCTCTGAAAAGGTGACAGATGCTATTTGAGAGTGGGCACTGATGCGCTACATACAGTAAATAGAAATGGTTGTATGTCTCTAAACACACATGAATCATCCAGATGCAGCACACTGGAGATGATGCTGCTCTCTCTTTACGAGTCATACGGTAAACATTTAATGTTATTTATTTTACACTTTCTGTATTTAAATCATCTTTCTGTCTCCATAGTTAAATAACTGTCGTGATCCTCTCACAGTTTGGCTCTATGTTGCTTGGTTGCCATTATCCACCAGACCACCAGATGCCCTCAGACCTTTCCTCTGTTTGTTAAACTGGCCTGAGTGGGAGGAGGCCCTTGTACAAGACACTGAAGTTTGTTTTCACACTAGTGAAATGTGACTAAAGAGTTTAACATTTGTTTCTGTAGAGTTGCCCTGCGTCAGCCTTGTTAGCCCTGCCCTGCTCCCGCAGTCCTCCCCAGCCAATCAGCTCCTTTCCTGTTCTCCACTTCCACTTCATCCCTACATCAGTTTAGTTTGTATTTAAGTCCCGGTTTCCAGTTCTGTCTTGTCTTGTTTGTTCTGTCTCGTTGTGTCTGCACGCCTGAATAGATATTCTTCAGTTCATACTGGATGCTTTGTCCTGCATTTGGGTCTATCTCCTGCTACTCCCCTGGCAATAACATCCACAAGCATGCTGTCAAATCAACAAATGAATAAAAAGGGAAAATCATTTCTGCACTGTATTTCTACTAACAATAATTACATATTGTATTATGATTATTGCTGTTATTATTGTTATTGGAGTTCTTTAAACAATAATGGGTTTTAAATTGCAAAATTATTGCAAAGTAATGGAATTGGAAGAAAAATTCATTTCAAATGTGTTGTGTCTATAATTTAACGTTTCTGATTAAGATACAGTCACAAAAAAAAGCCATCAAATTGGGACTGACTGTAGTATTGTTAAAGCAAACGTCATTTTCCTAGCAAGCTTCAGGAGGTTGCACTTCACGTAGTAGTTTTAGTGAATTATTGTAAGTTTTGAACAAAGCAGTATATTCCCAAAGTTTTCCACCCAAACTGACTCGCGTACAGAGAGAAACATGACCGCGTTAGAGCTGAGCTGCTGCTTCCCAGCCTGTTTCAGAGAAGGTTTTCAGGTTAACGATGTCATTTCTAATACATTTCTAACACCATATGACAGAGAATTCAGTAGAAATAACAGCTGATGAGTCACTGCCGGATAATATACTTTAAAACCAAGGAGGGGTATTTGAGAAAACGGCAGGCTCCTTTATAAGATAGATGATTAAATCCACTTTGTTAACTTTACAGTTTAGGCTCATCATCCACCTCGCTGAATCTATATTCCTCATCCTTTAAGTCGTGCTTCGTGGAAATCTCAGGTTATATTCAAAGGTGTTATATGGTTATATTGTGGGTGTAAAAACTCAGCTCCAATTTCCTGCCTATATAAGTTTTGGGTATGCATGCCTCACGTCTATTCTAGGATGTACTTAATATCACAGCAATGTGAAAACAGAGACAAAAGGGGCATTCCAACATTTAATATTAATTTTATTTAAATAGTGTCAGTTAAAGTATGTGTTAAAGTGTTCTGATTGAAATGTGACACCAATTAAGGAGATATTGGTGTTTTTTGTCCACTATTGTGTCTTGTGGTGGTCGGTGGTAACACTATCTCATCAAAGCAAGCAGTGTAAAGAAAACGGAGACTGACTAATAAGAAGCACAGGGTTTAGCTGCAAAATGTCGCTGTCATGTGGAGTTTCGTTTTATATTACTGTTCTTTTTCTTCAATAGATCCTCACTTTTTTTTATCCTGGTCTGTTTTCCACTGTCATGCTTTGTCAGACCGATCCTCCTTTGAAATGTTAATGCAAACTTTAACACCTGCAGCTGCTTCACAGTTAAAAGCAAAGACGTGCTGCTGTAAGGCTTCGAGTACTGTAGCCCCGTAGGAAACACACTCATCAGTGCAGGACACATCCATTACTCCCATTTGGAGATGGTTATGTTTTAGGTTAGAGTCTTTTTGGCAGTGCCTCCAGTCTAAGAAGCTGCAGATATACACTTTTCCATTTTTCAATCTAACCTTCCATTTTCATATTTCTAGCTTATGATTTTCATTTGTCATTTCAATAGTCGTTTTATTTTTCTGTGATCTTTGAACATTTGATTGTGACTGGTTTAGCCGTGGAATAAAAACAGTTTATTTCCTCTCTCATTTTGGGCGAGGACCAAGAAGATGATGAAATAATTGTGGCACTACTCTGCCCGCTGCTCTTTCCACCCCAATCTTTATCTCTTGCGTTCATATTACTCCAGCTCTCTATTTGTTACTCCCTCAATCTCCGACTCTATTCTCCTGCCGTACTCTCCCCGACTTCTACTCCACTCTGTCCACTTCCTGTCCTTTCACGTCCCTCTTTCCTCTCGGTAGGTAGTCACGCCTGGGGCTTGTACTTTGATTTGATCTTCACTTTCATCACAAGCACATTTTTCGAGCTTCCTCAGCCTATAAATATTCTAAACCAGTTTAGCCGACATGTAAATCGTGTTCCCTGCTCACCGTGTGTGGGTTTACTTGAGCAGGGGTCGCTTTTTTTAAAGGAGGAACTATAGATTTCACTATGCTTTAGAACAATTAAACTCCATTTGTGGTCTCTGGGCCAACTGACACCCAAACTGCATATAAAGTAGTTGGCTTGAACAGCTTTTATACCTTTCAAAACTTGAATTATATTGCCTTCTAGCTGATTCTGTTTGGCTAGACTATGTTGTGTTTGCACATTATGGTTTTTGAGAGCTGTCATGAAATTATGAATGTTTAGTTTGAGCCTTAGATCAGAAATGCGAAGCACTGGCTCCCAAATCCAAAAAAAAAAAGTCTGTCATATGGAAGCTGTACACGACACAAACTGCCCCAAGGAAAGGAAAGGTGTGCCTCTCAAACCAACATGTTTAACTACTGTAAACAAACACTTCTTCTACTTGCCTACCACGTTGCTAAAATCACATTTGACCATGAGACCTTTTTTTATGAATAACCCCCCTGGAGCGCCTGAGTCACCAAATCAGCATAAAACATCTGTTTCGGTTGGCTGCAGGCCAGCCGGAGCTAAGGCGAATGCACGTTTGCATGTCCCTTCTTTTTCTTGTAGTCTACCAGCGGCCAGTCGAAGACGGCGCCCTCTCCGGCTCATTTCCCTCCCCGATCCCCGCGCCGAGCTGCTTCTCAGGCCTCTTGGTAAGCCAGCAGCTTGCCAAGCCACCCTGGGGTCACAGGCGGTCACGGCTAATGTGACAAAGCCAGCTGCTCATCATTGCCCAACCAGCCTCTTGCCAGCTGTGATTGGATGTAAGGGGTCGCCCAGCTTGGCCCACAGGGGCCCTAGGGCGGATCAGCCAGCTCAGACATGTCCTGTCTACACAGATAAGTGAGCTGAACTGTGTACCTAACTTTGAAGCTGCCCCTGCGCTGAAACGGTTGATCAGAAGTCGATTTTATTAGCAGGGTACAGAAAGGTTTATCTGTGTGATCTGTCTTTGCCGCATGAAAGAAGATCAGAGGAGAGACAAGATATGATAAGGAGTGGAGACCAAAAGGAAAGGTCAGCTCCCTCTGAATGAAAGTAAAAGGATAAAGTCTTAAATGTGCAGTGAAACAAATGATCTTTTAAAGCAGGCATCTGTATCACTGTCTCATTACCGCAACCTATTTTATTTAAATGTTTTCTTCCTGAGCCTGACCACCTTTATATGGTATACAGTGCCCATATAAAAGTGACCATTTGTGCTTGAGTTGCACATAGGAATATATAAGCAAATTCTTGTTCAGTACAAGGAAATGTACCATTTTTATAATGGTAACATACAAGAAAATGATCACTAACACTATTAACACTATTAGTCTACCGTCTTTAAGTAGTAAATTAACTCTAATTGGTGCCCAATTAAACTCCAGCTCAGAGTTAAATGCAGCACAGTGCAAGCTGTTCATCTTTATTTGCAAATTTACTGAATATGAAGCTATAATAATACTATTTTTTTATCACCTTTACAAATGTTTTCTCCCTAACGTGCCACAATTTCTGAAATGTTATATTTAATATTTCATCTTTAAATACAGGTGCAGTGGCATTTAGTGTAATTAGCACCTTTTAGAGAATATACACCCTCTTTCTTTAAATGTGTCTGTACTGCAGATCGCTAAACTTATGAGTCACATGTACAAAACAATAGTCCTCATTTTCGGGTGTTTTGTGAGTTTACAGTTGCTTGTTGTCAGAGTTTGTGGCCTGTAAAACTTGTAGACCTAGAAATTATACTTATAAAGATTCCCCTTTGGGCAGTGACAATCAGCACTGAAGACAATAGTCAGACAAACAACCCCAGCTGCCGATGCCGCTCTCAAAACAATCAGCCACAACAAAAGCAAGAGAAAGCCCCCTCACCGGCACTAATTGTTAATAAGGGGTTTTGGCATAATTGATTTTTCTTTCATTCAGTTCCCAATTTGCTCCTGTTGCGATGGTGTTTGTGTCCTTCGGGCCTAATCTAATGTTTCTGTTTGAACCCACAAATGCTTTCACAACAAACAACCCTGAGGAGGAGGAAGAAAGTTGCCAGGGAACCTTGGCAAACCAGATGTATTTTTATATGGAAATGTCAGAGTGCCTCTGAGACTTTTTGCCAATGGTGGGGGTGAAAATGTCGACTGCGGTGAAGTCTCGTGTTGTCTTGAGCGCCATGAATACATCAGCGCGGATCCAGCTGTCACTCTCCAGCTCCACACTCGCTATATCAAATTAAAATAGGTACTACAGGTAGTTAATTTAAATTAGTCTGGGGTTAGTTAGCGACAGTATTAGATATCAGCCGCCTGGGGTTCGTGCAAGTCTAAAAAGCCCAAGATATGCATAATATGTGTTTATCAGCTGCTTGTTCCAACATTTTATCTTAATGGTGTGCAGCAGGAAATTGCAGTTTTGCATTAATGAGCTTTTACAAATGCAGGAGTTGAATACTGTGAAAGAATAAATAACAACGGCGCATTTAGAGTCGGTTATGACTCTTAATTGTCAGCTGTGATGTGGATGACATCTCAAAGAAGTGAAATGACTTACATGTGCGCGTAGAAGACACATTACGTGGCCGCTTCATCAGCTTTAGATGAAAGGCTTCAAATTTAAAAACCACTCATAATCAAATGAGATTTAAACCAGTTAATGGTAATTCACAAGATGACAAGTTCAGTTCTTTTCCTCCTTGGACTGTGGTTTGGATGAAAGACCAGATGCCTTCTTGTTTTATGCTATTTTCATCCTGTAAATAAAATAAAAAAAGTCTGAAGGAGGCACCGGGTGTAACATGGAACCATACTTTTTAAAATCTATGTTGAACTGTGCTTGAATTCTTCGATAGGGCAACGGGAGATAAGGCAGTGCAACTTATCTCGGAGCTGCCACACATAAACAAGCATGGCTGCACATATGCATCGATAAGCAGCACAGCCTTCAGTGCTCGCTGAAGGCTGTACTTGCTTAGGTTTATCTCGGTATCACATGAGTGGGTAGCTTTAGAAATATCACTGATACCGGGTATTTTGTACATAAATAACCTATATTGATCCATTTTTTTTCTTACATCTGTTAATTGAGATTAACATTATAGACGTGTGTAGGTGGGTGACAGTCAGAGCGAGTAGTTACGATGGTGTATATTTTTCCTTCAGCTGCAAGAGGTCACTGCCCTTCAAAGTGTTTTTCTTTGAAGGCCCTGTCGGAAGAAACCCACTTAATTGACGCTTCATGTTGGAAGCAGCGTACTGTAGTAAAAGCATATAGAAGCGTAGTGTGAGGTTATGAATTATATTATTGACCTATGGATATAGGCTGCACTTGGATAGCCTGAATCATTTGGTGAATTATCCGTCTGAGTCATGCCCTGTAATAACAATAAACGCTAATTACTATAGCAATTATCACACTATCAGAATTTAATCGGGCCCTGAAATAAATAGAAACGTTCATGGTGTCATAAATTCAGTGTGCTTTTTTTATTTTTATTGCTGTATCGCTTTTGATCCCTTCAGTAATATGTATGTGGTGGGATATTTTGCACATCAGAGCACCACTCTTGGAGCCGTCTGGCAACTGGCAGTATGCTCATCATAGTTACTACTTTCCTTTTTTGTTTGCAGTTTTGTTGTATTGTGTTATGTAAGTCCATAAGATACAGTAAGATTTATCACTCCGAGAATATTTACATCAGCCAAGACAGCATGACCGCTTAAATTAGTTATTTAGTTAAAGTTTGGTAAAGTTTCACCAGCATCTAGATCAAAATCTGCATCATAGCAAATCATGCTAATTGGCTGATGGCAGCCATGATTTTCAGAGAATACCTCAATCCTTTCCAGATTTAGATTTAGGGATTTTTACTCTACAAGGATGGTTTTTGCAATATTATAAGTGTCTAAAGATTCAATACTAGACATTATAGCTGTTTCAACATAACTGATAGGAATTTGCATCTGTGAGCTCACATAAGACAAAACAGAAACCTTGAAGCATCACAAAACCACAGTGAGACATAAAACAGTGGTAAAAATATAAAATGACCACAGTCAAACAATAAAAGAGGCTTAAATAGAAGAATAAGTTAGTAAGTAATAAGAAATAACAGGTGTTTCTATAGAGATGCTATTAGCACCAAACTATGATGTATTACTCGAGGACAAGAGAAATAACACCTCTGGACTGTTTTGGTTATTTAAATGGATCATGTTGTTTACCTTTAGGCAAAAAGCCATCAAACTGCAAGAAAGCTTTGTTTTGATGTATGCGTGAGTGTAGAGCTTGATAGTAGATTAATCGACAGTCAATCGACAGGAAATTAATTAACTATTTCGACAATATCGACAAATCATTCAAGTAAGCAACAATGCCAAACATTTGATGGATCCACGTTCTTCAAATTGAGAATTTGCTGCCTTTGTTGGTATTACATTATTGTAAATGAAATGTTTTTGGGGTTCTGTACTGTTTGTCAGACAAAACAAGACATCGGATGATGTCACTATGGGCTCTAGGATATTGTGATTGTCAGATGTTTTACAGACCAATTAATTGAGAGAAAAAATGACAGATTGTGCAACTGCACAAAGTGTTTAGTACTTATTGAAGTACTACTTACAGGAGAACAGTATGTCATGTCAGGTGAACAGAATAGAGCTCGTCTAAATTTGCCACATATCATATTTGTCTGATATTAGATGAAAGTTGATGGTGGAAGTAACAGACACAAAAATATAACCTACCCGCCTGTTGTTCTCCCATACAGCAGCTCAAAATGTCCATAATTACTAATTAACTTATGACTCAGCAAATACTTTTGTAGATTTAATTCTCAAAACTGTCACAGTAAACATTTCTGCTCTTAGAAAGAAGGCATTGATGGAGCACAAAGGATGTTTGCTTTGAATGCGCCTGCAAACCGTTCATTTTCTCTGCTGTGGAATGTCTAATACCCCAGAACATCTATACAAATAGCTTTTTTTAAGAGTCATTGACTCTCCGTCCTGACAAAAATGCATAAAGTGCCTTCTCCATGCACAGACCAAACTTAAGTAGTGCTTCACTGAACACAGGGGAACACAAAATGTTTGCAATAATGAATGTATTTTGGGGAAATCAAAGCCAGGTCAAAGTGCAACTGACTAATAAAAGAAACAAAACAAAAGGTGCAGAATCCACTCCTCTCCCTACTTTGGAAGAAAAAAGACAAACATTAAATAAATGTATTTTCAGGTGCTGTTCTCCTGGGAGCTTGTTACTTACTCGCACCCCCGTAAGATGGAGGTCAACAACTAGTTTTGGAAAACGGAGCACCCCGCGGTGAGCTCATTTTTGCCAAAGCTTGTAACATGATTTTTTTTTTGTCTCCTTGCTCTACTTTCTTTACAAGCCAACTCTAATAAACAGAAAAAGTCTCACTGGGTGAAACAGATTCCCCGTTACCAGTCTGTGTGCAAATATTTGCTTCATCATTTGCATTTAATTAGATGATTAATTCATAGGATTCAACCAAAAAGCACATAATTAAATGAAGAAAACTGACACTCCATCTGGTTCATTTATCATAGGGGCACTGAGGCAGCCTAAGACAGTGAATACTGTATGTAAATCAATCAATCAATCAAGTTTATTTGTCATATTTGATCATATTATGCTCTCAATTGTGCAGGAGTAGAAATTCCTCAGTATTTGAGGAGTTTCCTCAGTATTTGAGGAGTTTCCTCAAGCACTGAAACAGTCTCAGCGCTCAGGTCAGGCCCTCAGTGATGTGGACACCAGGGTACTTGAAGCTGTCTATCCTCTCCACCGAGGACCTGTTGATATTAAGGGGGGCGCAGTTCCTTCCCTGCTTCTTCCCAAAGTCGCCTCCTTTAGTCTTGCTGATGTTCAGGAGTAGGTTGTTGTCCTGACACCAGCGGGTCAGGTCCTCTACAGGTCCCACCACGGCTGCGTCGTCATCAAACTTGATGATGGTGTTGGAGTCGAAAGTGGCTACACAGTCGTGTGTGTACAGGGAGTACAGCAGGTGTGAGGTGTTTAATCCCAGGTCTTTTAACACTATTTAACAACAATTACTTTTCGGTGTATTTGCATTCAAGATTTAAATTGTGTGCCTACGTGCAAGGGATTGACAGGAAATTAGGTATGTTAGTGCTGTCCATTTTTATTCAACATTCAAAAAGAGTACAAGTACTCCAGCAGGGAGATGTCACTCTGATCAACAGCATGCCCTACTGCCCTGTCAGCCAACTAGGCAATTGTCCTCTTAGTTAACTCTAAATAGAGGAAACTAGCAAGCCACACTGTACGCATAATCATGAAATCGCACCATCAGAGAAGAAAGTGGAAGAATTTTCGATTTGACAAATTCTGGATAAAGAATGGGCTGTTTGCTGCCAAGTGCAAGTGATGATAGTAACTTGTTATCCTGACAACAAAGCTGAAGTAACCTGTCTGCTTGTCACTCGGTGAGACGCCACAAATGAGCAGACCAAAGTTAGTCTAATATTTTACAGTTAGACTACTTGAGTTAGTTCTCATTCGGTAGAACTAGATATTTTGAAAAGGTGATACTGGATATGATGCAAAAGGCAAAAGCTGGTGCATGTGTGCATTTCTTTTCCTTATGTGGCTGCTCAAGGTGTGTTTGCTGCCCCCTGTAGCGTAGTGGATGCATTTCAAACTCTGAACTCTGCGCCTGCTGTCACCACCAGTAACCTCTTAAAGATTGCAGCCTTTTCTTACAGACATCAACTCAGCATGTGCAAGAGGATGCTTACCACACCACTCAAAGTACAGAATAGTATGTGACAATATTCAGGTAAATAAATGTCCCTGTTATTGTAAGTGCAAGCCAAGAAAACTACATTTTCCACAATTTAACACAGGAACATTGGGATTTGTTTAAGTCGTATGCCTTATCGTCAGATGTAACCCACACAGAATATACTGTACGACAATCACTGACAGAGGTTATTTTTATAATTACAGGGGCCAATTGTGTCAGTGCAAAGGCTAAAGAGAGCTTGGCCTGAGTGGGCGGGGGGGAGTCAACCAGCCAGACATTGAAGAATTGCTGTTTGACTCAGGAGTGGAAGATTCGATTTTCTGATGCATTATGCACTACTGTAGACTCTGGATTTTTCAGTGAAAAAAAAATTCTTTACTATATTCAGAATGAATCATTCTTTCTGCTCAAATGCAGGGCCTTACTATAGGAACCTTGATCGTGTTATTTTTGAATGTATCTATAGGCATACACGACTGCAGAGAGCACTATGCTACAATAAAATGTTATAAATCGATAAAACTGCTGGGAAAATAACAAAACCACAAGATGTAGTAGAACAAATGCATGGTTGTGGTTGCCAGGTGACTGTGCCGCTAATCAAGGCTCCTTAAAAGATCAGGCCTTGCTCACATATGAACACACATTAGGGCTCCGCGTTCAAAGAGTTTCCCTCCTCTTTTAAAGCGCCTCTCTTTCGCCTCTGCCAGCGTGCAGTCTGCATTCATTACCTTTCCTCAGGCATCCCCCACAGTCAGCCATCCCCTCCAGAAGTTTGGCATCAAATACCTCTAGCTGCAGGAAACATTTGCAGGATGGAGATGCATTGTTTATGCCTCCCATTGTTTAGAATAATGGGAAATGAATGGATTAGATGTGGCTAATGTAGCTGTCAACTTCATATTCTTTTGCAGCACCCTCCTCAAGTTTCATTAACATCCCCAGACCATATCACCATAGTGGCAGACTATACTTGCAGTGTGTGAGCATTCATTAAGGAGAAATTCAAATGTTATTCTCTGGGAAATTGTCAGAACAGATGGTGACTATTCCAGGCCTAGGGATATTGAACAGACGACGGTGTTTATCTGTTTTGATAACTGACTTGCCGAATTGAAATCACGTGAAGCCTTGTTTTTTTTTTATTTTTTTATTTTCCAGCCGCATTCATTTTTAATATTTTGTCCTCCAGTGATGCCTCGGGAAGCTCTGAGGATTTGACTCTCCTAACTCTTCATTGCATCTTGTTTGAAGAATGAAATGCAGTTGCCATAGCAACCCGGCAGACAGGTGACAGTTGGCCAAAGTCAGTTTAACCTGGAGTAGCCTCTCTAAAAAGCAAAGACAGGAGGAGCTGGGCTATCAGATTCTCATGAACAGTGGATTCTTTTTGCTTCTGAGGGCCACCCTTTAGTAGGATGAGTCAATCAATATATCTTTTCAGATGGAATTGCCTCTGAAATACATCCCCCTGCTGAAACAAAACATCTATTGACAATAGAAATTCAGTTCCTTTGAAGGCTTTTCTCAGATAGACTCAAGGGAGCAACTCTGAAAAAAAGATTTACTTGCTGAAGATGGAAGTGGAACACCACAGGAGACCAAATTAAGAGTGTTTGCCCAACATTGCTGCAGACCTACAACCGTGGCATTATCAAAATAATGAATGTGTTACTCCTTTAATCTTTTCACGAGAAATGACTTGCACTAACTAGACTAAAACGCATTTATTCCCAATATGTCAGACACACTAGAATGATTGTTTTCTGTGTTGGAAGTGTAATATTTGAGTTGTCAATAAAAAGGAGACATCATTTGTAGCAGCGCCAGTCTTTCAGTGCAGTTGTGTCATGCATTTCAATACAGAAACTCCATTATCTCTGAATGTGTATCATCAGTTTGCAAATGAGCCAATTAACCAACATGAAATACACTATGCTGTTGTACAAACAATCCAGCCAAAGCCTTTCCTATCGCAGTCTATTCACTTCTCATTACGGCTCAGTGGGGATTTTTGTGGCTTGGAAGCGTTGCCCCATTTTGCTGTGCAAAGCAACCACTGTGTATCTTTGCACAAGTCTAAAGGCAGCTAAGCTTCCTTTCCTCTGAGCAAGGAGAGTTATATATTTTTTGTTGCCTTGGCGGTGATCTGGGGCGCGAGTAAGACCCAAGCCAGGGCTTAGCCTTTCTGTGTTCTATTACAGAAAATGGACGATCCTATTACATCGCTGGTAATCTCACCGGGGCCAGACAGGACGTGGGGGATATCCCATCCACCCCTTCGTCTCCTTTGGCCAGGGGCACAAGCATTGGCCACTGACCTTCTGGAGTCCATTTCCCAATACCAGATCCACTCCAATAATCATTTTCTTTGAGCTGCCATGGTGCACTCTGCAGAGCACACAGCAGATATGATTGGAGTTCATGTGATGTGCTATGAATAAAAAGATGGAGACCAGCTCTGCTATAATATGACACATAAACAGAACCAATGGCGGAAAGAAACTAAGTACATCTACTCCAGTATTTTACTTAAGTACAATTTTACAGTATTTGTACTTTCCTTAAAGAGGACATATGCTTTTTGCGATTTTCTGTCATTTATATACTGTTATAATGTCGGATGCCTATATTAAACATGGTCAAAGTTCCTCAATATGAGGTAAACATATATAAAAATGCTACCTGCAAGTTAAAAGTCAGGGCTTCCTCCTGCTCTGAAAGGGCCGTCAGTTCTGTAGTCTTTGTTGCTACGGTTGTTGCTAAGGTCGTTCACGTTGTCTACTCGCTTATTTCAGATCAGATTTCAGCTCAAACGTGTACAAATGTATTTGAGAAGTTTATATTTAGGGTAAAGAACAGGGTAGCTAAATCCGACTACTATAGTTTGTTTATGTAGCCTCCAGAGCCAGCGGAAATCTGCAGAGGGGCAGCTTCTTGAAGCTAACCAATCAGAACAAAGTATATTTTGCTGATAATACTTCTGTATTTAAGTAGAATTTTGAATGCAGGATCTTTACTTAAAATTGAGTCTTTTTACATTTTTGTATTGGTACTTTCACTCAAGAAAATGATCCCAGTACTTTTTCCACCACTGAACAGAACACACTGTAGCACTGTGGGGAGTGATAGTTATCAATTTGGACGGCTCGAAGTGTTCTGTAAGCATCTTAATTCTCTTTAAAGCCAGAAATAGTATATTTGAAATATGACAGAGTGCCAAGTGATTCCCCGGATCGTCCTCCTTACGGTAGGAAAATGAAACATGAAGTTAATGATATCAATTTTGGCAGCTTCAGAACACGAGCCAGGCCGTGAGATTTGATAAGGATTGATTTAATTTTGCTTGGAGTTCTAATTAATATATTGGTTAAAAAAAAAAAAAAAAAGCTGTGATTACACTCCAATACAAGCAAAAAAATAAAGAAAACATTTTCTGCTCAGGCGCTCTGGTGTGTTTGGTCTTTGATTTGATCAAATTGGAGATTGTTTATTTTTTCGGGAACCAGCCTGGAAAGAAAAGGCTTACAAAATCTTTAATCAAAGATAATAGCTCAGAATGTCTCTCACGGGGGACCTGAGCCGTGTTTATTCAGTTTCAAACTCCTCTGGCACCTATAAATTATAGATAGGTGTTTTAGCATTTAATTATTTGTATTTTCACAATCACAGCACTGTGCTGTAATCCTTAAGCAAACTTGTAAGAAATAGATGTGGTGTTTACTTCAGCAAGCTCTTCATCTCACCTTTCCTTATCGCCCTATCAGGCTGGCAGGCTCTGTTCTTTCTGTTGGATATTGTCTGTAATTATTATCGCATCTCATCCAACAACCTGTCTGTGTTACATGCAGGGAGTGAATTGTTGTGATAGCGGTCAGACTTGTCTGTCACCTGCCTGGCTCTGTGATTATGGGCTGTGCGATATCAAATGACCCGATATCGGTACCAAATCAGCGCTGAAAATACGATCTAATCCAGACAGTCGTTGCATTGTAGATTAAAATTCAGCAATAGCTTTAGAGCTGTCACAAAGAAATGAGGAGCAATGTGCAGAGAGTGATTACCTTTCTGTTGTCTCGCGGTTGACATCAGCAAATGTTTATTGTTCAAACTATCGGAGCAGAAAAGCGTAGCTCGTCCCTCCTGATCATCTCTGATGTCGTGCCCATCGACTCCACAGGGAATCAATTAGAAAAACTGAGAAAGAAGACTTTGATAGTAAGGAGGACGACGTTTTTTAGGCACGTGAGAGAGACATTTCCTGGCTCATCCTCAGTGGCGTTAATGTAGAATCAGAAACTGCAGCTTTAAGAATTCCACCGCCTGTCGATGCGTCACAAAAAAGTTTTTCGGCAAGTATCATCTGTTAGACAGTCAAAGAACATTTGTGGAAATTGAATAATTCTTTAAATTGAGTTCCACATCATATATGCTCATTTCTGTCGATCTGCATCTAGCTGCATCTAACGTGTTGCCTCTCTGGAAGCAAACTTGTATCAAGTCCAATAAGTTTTCTTTTGAGAAATAAAAAACTAATTTGTGGGGCAAATATTACCTATATCCCAGGTCTGCATTGGGAAGCACTGACAGCGGCTGACAACACGTACTGTGAAATGATAGCAACGGAGAGCCAACTGGCACCTAATGGTTTGGCCTCCCTCATGTAAGTCATATTATTAGCCAGTTCAATGGACTGGTTAATGACATAGTGGTCTATTACACTCATGTCTGTAAACAGAGCCACATGTTGCTGGTGCCAGAAATCTGCCCGTCACAAGAGCTGTGAACATGTTTCCCGAAATAAAAGAAAAATAAAACAAAAAGCGTCCTACGTGTTTGTCAGATCAGTTAATGGATCCAAAACTAGTGCTTCACACTTTGAAAGCCTATTTGTAGCTTGTGTAGCATTTGAAAAAGTCTTGTTTTTACCTACATATGCATGTAGAGATACAGTAGCTATTCCTGCTCCGCTCAGACTGCAGGCATGAGAATAACATATAACTACAGGTTGGACTGATTCTTCAGCACGTAATCACCAGCATGAAGGGCATTTATAACACAATACTTAAACAACAGGCTGACAATCAGTTGTCTTTGGTGCCTGAATTTTGTTGTGTGCTTTCTGTGTATAAGATGCTTGATTCCTTCTTTTATTTAGACAGCATGTGGAGGAAGGAACAAAAGAAGCAATTATAGAGCCTCCACAAAGCATTTAAACTTAGATGACTTAGATGTATATTAATACGAAACCAATCCAACTTGTTGTAACTCCAATTGTTGTACAAATGGATGACTCTGACCTCGTTTCTTTAATAGGAAACTAAGAAGTTATTTAAGTGTTTAGCTTTAGCAACTAGCTGCTGAGTTATTCAGTTTGTACCAGACACTCGTGGTCCCCTGAGGACTGATCCCCTGACTTTTCCTCTAGGACCGCGAGGTTCACTTTTGTGGTTTGCAGTGAGATATCTGGACAAATATTGAAAGGATAACTTAACTTGTCACCTAACGCCACCATCAAGTTGAAATTTGAATTTGTCCAATACTTTGGTTTATGAGACCTGTAAAACAAATCCATCCAATCAACTTCGACTGTATTTTCAGCTGCATTTTTTAGTGCTTATTAGCAAATGTCTCTAAATTAAGGTGGATAAATGGTGTAAAAATACTAATATGTGCAACTAATGCACTCAGCACTACTTCAACCATCTTGAACAACAGCTGAATCATATTTTGTCTTATTTTCTGGGAAACTATCTGGACAGCTATATTTTCATTTTCATTTATACCTGTAATTTATTGTGGAAAAAGTGGAAATGAAGGTATTTTGCATTTCTTCCCTTGAAAGGATATGTGCACACTAGTTCTCCCAAAGGGAGACATCGTGCCCTGGAGCCCCGAAGCATTTCAGCGTGAATGTCTTAGTGAAGACCGTTTTCATTGCACTTTCGCTTTATTAGACAGTTCAACAGTAAAGAGAAGCTCAAAAGAGGGAAAGTAACAAGCAATAAAGGTCCAGGCTGGTTTTAAAGTCATAAAGCTGCTTTTACATGGTAGCTGTCCAGACGTTGCCCTTTTAGATACATTTTCTAATGTTTCTGTGTTTTCTATGTCTGTGTGTATGTGTGTGTGAAATCAGATGGAGTAATAGTCATGTAATACCCCATAAATCACATTAATAAGTTCTTAAACAGTGTTTCTAAAAGCTGACTTAACATTAAATTTCTTTGGCCATTCTCAATTTACAGTGTGTTTTATTGTGGTTTGCTCGCCATTTACAATATGTAGGGCCATTTTAAAAATTGTATCCTTCACAATGGAGGTGATCCATCACCTCTGCCTCGTTTTTAATCCCAGGCGACTGAAACATCTGTCAGGATGACTGAATGTCGATAGAGCGGTACAGCAAGGAGAAAGGAAGTGGAGGGAAAGGAGGAGGGGATGCAGATCCAGCCAGGAGTGATGACTTTGAGACAGCCAGAATCTCATCTAGATATGATGAGTATCACTCACCGGCGAGCTTAGGTGTGCGTGAGACACACAGAAACTTCATATGAAACATAAATAGATCCTCATTTTTCCATCTGATGGAGGCTTTGATCTGTAACGATATCCTGGGTGCATGTCTTAAGGTAGCACCAACATCCCCGGCAGAGACAGTGACACACTTTATCCACTGATGGTATAATGTAAGGTGTATGTGGGACCAACCTAATGCATGACAACAACAACCCCCCCCCCCCCACGGTGTGTTCGAGGGCAGCTGTACAACAGACGCTCATGCAGGAGAGTCTGCCTTTTCCCATCTTTAATAGACAAGGTTATCAGATATTCATGGAGCCTAATTAAACAAGCACAGCCTTTGTTCAGTCCCACAGCACATTTCTTAGTAATGACATATAGACCTAATTAATTTTCGGTTTACTGGAATATGATTTCAGCTCGCGGGCTCTCCAGCCCACCTCTCTGCTTTGGAAAATGCAGCGATGTTATGCTTATGTGTTTAACTTTCTCCCTCAACTTTACCTTGTCTACTTTTATTACAGTCTGTGAGTTTTATATTCTCAGATTTCCATTCCAAAAAAACTTAAGCTGAGGGTTTTAGCCTATATGTAAGTGATGGGAGCAATGGAAATTGACTCAACTTTTACAGACCAGCTAAATCCCCCCAAGTAGATCCACAGGCCTGTCAAGCCTCATATCCCCAGGAATTATGTTCACACTGGACGATTGTTAAATGCCAAATCTTCAGTGCCAATGCAGGGAGGAGAGCGTCCTTTATATAGAGAGGCGGCCCGGGTGGTGGATGTACTGTATTTGACTTGCACGAGACCAGAGTCTACATTCCATCACAGATCTGCATTTAATGTTGTTATTTTTGTTAGTTTTGTAGCAGCCTTGTGTCGTTAGCGTGTGATTTAATCAAGGTAAACATGCTAGGCGGCTGTGTGTAATGGTGTTGTGCTCTTGCGGCTGCAGATTTATCAACTTATCTGTCCTGCTGCCTTCAGATGGCTGCAGGGATTTAATGAACTGGAGGAGAGTTATAAAGCAGCTGTGGGCAACAGATACTGTAAGAATCACTTATATCGACCGTTTTAAGCGTTCTTCCGTTTCTGCTGAGCATATGTATTGAGTTTGCTCTTGTTGTAAAACAAAATCACCAAATTGCCAGCCGACTGACTTTGCGCCGCAAACATGTGGTTCTGAGACATCTGTTCTTAGTCCACGGGAAGACTGAATGGTACAAAAACTGCCAGTGAATGTAATCCAGGGTTGTCTGGCAGTAGGGTCCGGCTCGTCACATGGTGGGCTTTGTCAGAGAAAGCTTAAAAAATCACTATTATCAGTTGTTATCTTCTCTTTTAGTTTGATGTGATGTAAAAGTGCTGAAAACAAAAAAAAAACCCACTTGATTCATGTTTAAAAGGTGAAGGGGCCCCTTCAGAAAAACTTGGCCCTGGTTACAGCTGTCACTTACAATTAATTGGTTTTGTGCCTGTTTAACAGTTTGAATTGACATGTAATCAAGTCAAATCGGATTTTTATTTACATTAATCTAATATAAAAATACCAAAAACAACAGCCTGTACACCAAGTAACAAATGACTGTCCATTAGCATCACTGAAAAGATAAATCACATTTGTAACTGTGCTGTAAAAGCCTGTGAATGCTGAGGTACAGTCCTCCCATCTGCTCCAACACAAATTATGCTGCAGGCTTTTGGATTTGTCTCTAATTACCACTCGCACACCTGTGGAGTATCTGACTCTTTGGTCCTTTATACTGTAAATGCTTCTGGTCAAACTGCCCAATGTCATAAAAAACAATTTGGGTTGTCTGTTAGAAGAAACACCCAGATAGAGGACGTTAAAATTCAAATTACACTCATTGCCACAACCTGCTCTCCCTCGCCATATCTCCAACTGCTTGCATAATTGGTTAATAACAGTCATTCCTAATACATAATGGATAATAGTGGTAAAATTATAATTAGCAGCGAGAAGGCCGTCAGCAGTTTCTGCCAATCAACTGTCAGCGCAGAGGATTTGACCCGACTGTGGATACAAAGACTTTAAAGCACCTGTCATGTCAACGCTTAATAACGTGATTGCCTGGTTAATACTTTTTAAAAATCTTACCTGTGCTATCAGTCACTAACAATATTGATAATATAATGTTGAAAATAATATTAAAAAGCCAATTATCTGTGTAAAGGTATCAACAAATTTAGGAAAAAGCTGCAAGTGGTAAAATAATAATTAGCATTCTCCAGAGACATTTACAAAAACTACTGTAAAAATTGTGTAAAATAACAGAATTTATATGGGAGTAGGGGTTTGTGTTTGCAAGGTTGTAGGCAGATTTGACTGGAGAACAGTGGAGGATCGTGTAGCTTGGGTCAAGAACTTAAAAAACTGTGCGATCTTGAGGGCTAAACCATCGCAGGAAGGCTGAAGACTCTGCTGTTTTGCTTTTTAGTCACCTTCCCATAAAACTATCCTAGCATACCAGAGTGGCAGTATTATCCGAGCCTTATTAGCAATCCAAACAGACCCTTGCTCACTGCCCCATGCACCTTATAAAAGTTGTTAAAATCCCAATAAAGGTGAGAGGAAACACTGCCTGGATGCTTAAGTGGCCAACCTGGACAGACACCTGCATCTATTCCTGTCTTCTTCTGCTTAATTAAGATACAGATGTCGGTTAATGAGAGCGGACGCCGCTAATGAGTGATGCTAAATCCAATGGGTCACAGTTGGCAGTGCCACATGTGCTGCTTTTGATCACACTGCTGAGTGTCTCTCCTGCCTTTGGAATTACACAGAAATTATACGGAGCCCAGGCTATTTATTTAATCATTTATTTATTCATTGTTTGTCCTGTTTCATTTTCCTCCCATGGCTTTCTCTTTTTTTTTTCAGATTCAGTCATATTCTTGGCAGTTTGTGGTTTTAAATCACAGCTATTTGCTATTTTCCAGAGTTAAAGACCATTTAAAATCATTATTTTTTCACCAGAACTCCTCTCCTGCGCAACTACATTCGAGCAGCTTTATATGACAGGATTGAAAAACTCATTTCACATCTCACACACAACATCGGTATTAAATGACTTTTCCCTTTTAAAGCCAAGCGCAGCACTTTTTCTGGCAATGCTTCCCCCTCTTGCAACTGTGTATTACTTTACTTTTTTATGGAAAACAGTACAGTTGATGTAAGTATTACATTAAATTGCCTGTAAATATACGTGTGAATGCCTGAAGCTGAGCCCGGCCGAGTTGAAGGTAGATAAATGAGGAATTCATTTTTTAGGGGAGTGGAGAACGGGCCGTTAAGCCCGTGTTTGCATACTTTTCTGCATTCCAGCCACTTCCACACTGAACTAAAGATGGCATCACGATTCACATGGCGTCCTCTGAAGCACGCACACACACAACTCCCACCAAGCTGGAGAGTTCTGGCTAATCCAAGACCTTCATAAAGCATGTGTTGGGCCTTAGCGACACATCTGTCATTCTGACGTCTGCTAGCATGGTCTGGACTGTCGGTTTCTAATCCATCTGTGCTCTGCAGAGACAGTTTGCTGCCAACTGGATCTTTGCTAAGCCTTTGGAGAAGCCGACTGAACGGCGGCTCCTGCCAACTTACTGAAAGTTTTTATTTATATCTTACCATTTATTTGACCGCCATTTACTTTTTTCCCCTGTTTTAATTCTTTTAACCCTTACCTGGTTAAGTGAGTATGTTGACAGATGTTTTCTCTGATGTATCAGATGCTTGTGTTATTTGCTTTGATGTTGCCAGGCGATCAGGAGTCCATGGAAAGAGGGTAACTTTAATCCCAAGCACCAAAGGCAGAAAAAGGCCAATGACTTTGATCTCTCTCATGCAAAAAACAGTAATTTTCCACTGCAATGCCACCGTGCTGGTAATATTGGATTAAAAACTCCCTCTTTTCTTCTGCTGTCCACTCATGTATGGCCTAAGGTGTGGATGAGGTCTGTCAGGGACACTTCGGCATTCTGCACAATAGAGATAGAGAGAGAAAGAGAAAAAGAGGCGAGCAGTTTTGACATATCTTCCTCGGTGCCACGGTGAGGCAATTCAGCACAGCAGAACGATATTTTCATGAGAGTATAAGAACTCAAACGGGCACAGTTTGTTGACGGACAGGCTCCTGGTGATATTGCACCTCTTTAAGGCTCTACCTGTTTACACGCATCAAGCCAAGTGGTTTATGGATAAATACCATAATAGCAAGTTAGATGTATAGATTTGTGTGTGTGTGTATGTGCCTCAGGCGTAAGCACACCGTGCTGGTTTTCTAAAGGGCAGTGCTGGCAGTTTTCCCGAGCAATCAGAGGTCAGCGAGCTCATTCGCAGCCACTCAGATGCCTGTGAAAGAGCAGCATCAATTATACAGCAGGGAAAGTCATAGGACCATCGCAGTGTGAAGTTCAGATAATGAGTCATTACCAAAAATTAACAGCCGTGGTGATGGGCCATCTAATAGCAGATGATGAATCCAGTAATGGGTTTCCAACAAGTGTTCATATTGTCATAACCAGTTTCATTACCAGAAGGGTTTCCTGGACATCTCAACCTCGAAACTGGCCATGTGCTACTGTGCTATCTGTGCTACAAATGGCACCATTTTGCAGTTGCAATTTGCAGGCTATCGCTGGAGATCAAGGTTCTTCACCTCTGAAATTGATTTCAATGATGCATCTAGTTTTTACTTTAGCATGTGTGAAAGGTTAATTCGAGTCTTTTATAGGGCTCTGAGTGTTTGAGGCCATTACTGATATCATTTTTAAGAGTGAAAGAACACATAACATATACAAACATTTTGATCCCTTTCATTTTTGTTCTTAAATAATTGTGATCAAGATACAGTATGTGCTCAGCAGGGCATTTTACAGTTGAGCAATAAAACACATTGAGCATGCAGAGGAGTTTTGGTTTAATTCTTCTTCACGTACTGTTCATATAGGCTCAGTGGTCCGGATTACATATATTTTGTCAGCTGCTCACGTTCGTGTCCCACCCAAAAAATTGTACACCGCTGCTCTAATCTCCTGAATTACTGGATAATTTTACCTCCTCAAATCTGTAGGAACAATTCGATTAAATCTGAGTCACACAGGCAACCTGAGGGTCTGCAAATAGATATTGCTTTGTTTTAAGGGTTCACAAGATGAAAAGACTGGGAACCGCTGTGCTAGAGAATCACATGGCGGTTGTTTGCAAGCTGTTGGTTGATAGCTGCATCTTTATAATTCCTCTTTAAAGAAATATAAAGATGACCAGGTGCTTTTCCCAACTTTTTCTGTCTTGTTCAGCTAAAAACAACAAACAAAAGAAAAAAATCTTCTTGTTGTTGAGAGATTGCCATTTTCTTTTTAAGTGTGCATGTACGGAACCACATGTCAACTGTCTGTTTTAGAGTTCATCACAGCTCCAACGCCGTACTGTAGCTACATTTTTAAAATAGATTCATTTACAAAATCGTCTTCCCTTCACCTTTCCCAGCATGTAATTTGCCTTTGCATCTTTTTGAACATTAACCCTCCGTCAACATATTTGTTTATATTTTTCTTCAAAGACGTGCACCGTTAGAGGAGGTTGCTCTTATCATTTAAATATGTCTTTTATCATCCTCTCATGCCACCACGAGTGACGTGTCTGGATGCTTAAATAAGATTCTGCTATGATTGCTACGTTATCACACCTTCAACACCAGACATGTAACATGTCATGGTCGCATCGTGATCAAAGATACATGAACTTGGCACGATTTAGACATAAAAAATGTGAACAGATGGAGACTCAGCAGGAGGAAGTAACATAGATGTACTGTACGTCGAAGTAAAGATGCAGATATTTTCAGGCTACATGAAGACATATTTTTTGATCAAGTGAAATAAGATCAAATTTTTAATCAAGTTGGAGAGCAAACTATATGGTTTTGACAGTCTAGTATGGACTGTGGTGCTGCATCAGTTGCTTTTTCAGAGATCCACACAGAAAATGACGAAGATTGTGTTTCAGAGAAGAAAAGACTGAGAGGCTTAACCTCTGACACGGCTGAGGTTCAGAGACTCTCTCTTCAGGGTGAATGACTTCTCCTTGTTTGGGGCTGAATAAGAAATTCTCGGGGCGGCCGAGAGCGACACAAGTGCGAAGGGCAAAGGAAAAATAAAAAAGTCAGAAAAGACGAGTTTGAGGAAATTGGAGTGGCAGAGTTTGAGACAGTGAGGTGAAAGAGGTGTGACAAAGAGTGCAGCAGAGACGGAGATCAGGTCATATTTCATCACTGTGTGGACAGTGGAGGTGGAGGGGAGGTGTTGAAAGGCCATCAGAAAGGCCATGAAAGGATGTCACTCCCGAGCTTAAAGGAGATTGTCAACACTTGGTTTGGGAGGGCGGCAACAAAATGTATGTGTCAGAGGTCAACAAAATTCAACATCACTCTAATTAATATTAGATATTTAATCTGCACAGTACAGCTCCCGCCATTAGGTGTGTTATCTATCTCAGACAGCACAGGCTTTAAATTTATCGCTGTCCGATTCCATAGCAACCAATTTCTCAGTGCTGTCCAGTAATCTTGAACGTTTCTGATCTCCCACAACACCATATCTGGCCCCATCAATCACAGCGCATGGTTTGGTCCAGATCCTGCCTTCAAGATGGATGGATTCTCTTTCCTCGGACCCTTTGAGATATGGTACGTTCCATACCACATGTAATAAAACGATCGATGGGGCGCACACACACACACAGATATACCATCGCCTCTTAGAATGAATCTATATGACCCGCCGCAATCATGTGCATTCTGGGTAAAAAAAACCAAAGTGTTTGGAGTGTTTTGAGCGGTGTCTTGATGTTTTGACTGTGCTGCCTTTCTTCTTCAGTGGAGCCGGATTGGCAATGAGGAGAGGCAATTTGTTGGCGAGCAGCAGGTGGTTGGGTTAATTGCCCACGGTGCTGGTTGAAGAGAAAGTGTCTTGCTGAGTGTGGAGTGCCTTCTGCACTGGCAGAGCTCGAGTCCGGATAAAGAACAGCAGTAAGCATATTGTCATCTCCCACCTCGCCACCCTAATCAGCACTGCTATGCACTCCCATTGTTCAACTGAACTGGCTCGCTTCCCGGAGGAATTTGCTCTTTCTCTCTTCCTCTCTATCCTTTTTCTTCTTTCCCAGTGCCACCCACATCCTCCTCTTTTCAATCCCTTTCATCTCCATATTCACTTCCTTTCTCTCTCTCTTGCTAATGCCGCTCAATCTCCCTCCTTCCCCCGTCTTTAGCATTGAACTCCCATTTCTCTGAATCAATCCTCCCATCTCCCTCTCTGCCTTTTACCTATCCTCCTTCATCTTTCCTCCCTATGCACCTTTCCCTCTTTTCCTGTTATGTCTTCCCCATCACACTCCTGCCCTTTCTCCCTCTATCTCTTCCTCTTCTCTCTGTCTTTTCTTTTTCTTTCCCGGAGGAGCAGGATATTGATGTAAACACACACAGAGCTCTGAGTGGCTCTTAAGCTGCTCTGCACTGATCCGCAGGCCTCCCTCCATTGTCCCAGCAACTGTAGGAAGAGACTTGATTTCCAATAGGCTTATCCCACCAGTCCTCCCAGTGCCGTGTCCATAAAAAGATGGTGAGGGGTTTGATTAGATGGCTGTGGGGCTTGGCTGGACTGAGCATGCTTGGCTGTCAGTGTCACGGCTGCACTGTGGTAATGGATCAAAGAGATGTGGGTGGCGGGTGAGAGGCAGCGCTGTAATTAAGTATTTGAGACCATGTTGGCAAAAATAGAAGTGGAACTAAAAGGGGGGGTTATATGGTAATGGTCAATAAGGAAAGCAACACAGCCCCACAAAATTTGATGAAATCAAGTCAAAGTCTGAATGGTGATTATGCACTGTGGAGATGAATAATGTGGTGAGAGAGCTCCTCCAACACGATACGATTATGTGACAGAAACATGGAGTGGAGACATTTTCACACGTTCAAATCTGACTTCACCATAAAAACTACACTGTTGGTACTTTGTTAAAATACTCAAAAGAACCTTTATTTACACCTCCCCGACGAGCAACATCTAGCGGCCATGAGAGTGAGTCTGAGGATTTTGATATCGAGCTTTCTTTGTAAACCTGTCCTGTTGAGAGGTTTTGATTGGTTATTTTTTTAAAATCAGGTTATTTTTTTTGATTTGTCATATAATATTGTCCAGTGTTGACAGGGTGATGTCGTTGGTTGTCCTTCCAACCATATTGTTGTGTCTGGTCAGTAGGATCTATATATTTTACAGGGTTGTCATGTTATGCTGTAACAAATTTTTGAACTGATTTTTATAATCTTGAGAGTTATATTGTTAGTATTTTTTGATCACAAGACTATGACATTGACGGAATGTGATCAATTATTTGCCATGTTGGCCATTTGCCTGATGGATGCCCAGCAGGGTCAAAATATCACTCTCCAGTTTTTTCCTAACCTGAACCAAGTAGTTTTTGTTACTTAAACTTAACCAAACCTTCACCATGGGGGTGGACAATCAGAAATAACTCATATGATTTGTTTTTGAAATGGTCACATTGGTGTTTTTGGACCTATTTTATCATTTTGGCATCATTTGTAACCCAAATACTTGCATGTATTGTACCACCACCAATGATCTCACTTTGTCTACTGTTTGTCTACTCTTCACCCACTTCACTGTACAATATATAGTGATGAAACGTAGTGTTCTGCAGGGAAAAGTACACATAAATCAAAAGTTATAACAGGCAGGCATCTGGAAATAGCCCGTCCTCGTGACACTCGTCCTCAACAGAGGAGGCATCAAAATTCCATTGACATTGCTAAACAAACTCTAAAAAAGTTGCAACTGCTTCAAAGGTACATGTAAGTTTGAAGGCAGTTAATGTGGAATCAACCTTGATACAGTTATGTGGAATTTGGATTAGAGTTGTGTCCGCATGATTGTAATTTTCAGAACTTGTTGCATCATTATGTTCTCCATACCTCGATCGTAGCTGAATCAATATTGTCCTTGTGATACAACTTTAAGGTCAGGCAGCTAAAATCTTTAGTTAACGCCTTATATGCCCCAGTTCTGACTAAAATTTTGCTTTAAATGTTAGAAAACAAATCCTTGATGTAGGCTGATGTTGCAGCTATCTCAACTTACATTAAGTGTAATATTTAAATCCAACTATCCAACTAATCTTGGTTTTATTGCTGTATATCACTTTAAAAAAAAGGACTCCCCAAAACTTTGCAGTCCTGCCCTGAATTTAAAATTAAATTCTGCAAGTATCAAAGAATCCTGTATGCAGCATGCATTTGTAAAGTTGCTGGTACAAGAAAGGGTAGAGGAGGTGAAAGTTGGGGTAAGGAGAGGTTGAACTTCACACACTACCTTTATGTAAGTTTGGTACAAGCAAAGCCTGTTTCTATTTAATTGTTTCCAGATTTCTTATATATCAGCTACAATTCATCAGATCACAGACAATTAAGAAAACTCAAACTAACATTTTAGCCCTTAGTATATGTCTTCTTTTATGTTTTTTTGAATACCACAGTATCACAGCCCTACCTGTGGATGTTTAGTTTTATCAGGGGGCAACATAACACCACTTTCTGCCCCTGACTGTCTATAAATAGTACAAACTGGTAATGTATTTCAAGGCATAACTTCACAGTGACATTTCTTTTTACAGCACATGTGGTTTGTATTGATGTTGTTGATGTCTGCGTGTGTGTGTCCTTTTTTTTTTTTTAACTCAATGCTTTGTCTCTGTATTTTCTCCCCAACCTTTCTCTTCAAAGTGGCATTAAAGGCACCCGTCACGCCTGACGATCAAAGAGCAACAACCAAAGCTTTGGCTCTCTGGTGTGCCGCTGTCATTTTCGCTCTTTTAAACAACAAAACAACAAAGACCTTCAAAACTCACGGCCACTCAAGATGAACACCGAGTAACTTCACACGGTCGACTCAGGAGATCTTGGCCTAGTGTAAGGTTTTGCTTTTAGTCTTAGCATTTTGATATGAACGTGTCACAGAGTTTGAGGTGATATAATTGATCCTGTACCAAAGATCACAGTCATTCAAGAACCTGCGCTTATTTTCTTTGCCAAGGATAAAAACATACAGTATTACGCTCACTGATGTCCTGACAGTTGGCTGGTCTTTGAGTTGCTTTTGACTAAATTGCTGTGTGACAATAATTAAATGACAGCGAATGACTCATCCCATTAACTGTTAATGATATGCACTTGAAGTGTCCTGTGAGGATTTTTGCGTGATCTTGTGATCTCGTAAATCCAGCCGCCTTGCAAGGTAAGACGGTGATAGGCGGTGATAGACAGATGGTTCATCCAATGACCTGCCAAGTATTTTTTTTTGAAAGCGCCTGCCCTTTTCTAAACAGTTTGCAAGGATGACTTATGTAGTGGAGAATTGCTTTTAAATCCCTCTCACACTTCTCAGATGACTCTGTGTAACAAACCATCTGGCGCGTCAGGTTAGTTGATTTGTAGCCGTATTCTAAGTGAATTTCTGCTGAGACATCCTGCTGTCAGTTGTGAGCCGATGAGCTGTTTGGTGTTACAAAAAGAAACTGACTGTTACACCTGTAATACCTGTATACACAAATATACAGTTAACCTAAAGCAATATCACTTCCATATATCTGACACTTTGTTGGAGGAATGAAAAGCCACAGGAAATGTAATCCTTTGGTGTTTTGATTTCAACAAAGTGTTAAATAGATTGATAATCATCGTCAAACAAGTGAAAAACAGGCTCACATGTCATATATATTGATTTCTAAAGAGACATATTCAAGCCTAGATTTGGTTTACTGCCACCAGCTGACTGTGGCTGAGACTCCTGTCAATCAAACTTACTGCAAAAATTCATTATTTAAAGGACCAGTGTGTAGGATTCTCCCCTCCAAGCGTGTAGGAGAACCTACGGTGGCCACAAAACTCACGAAAGGCCCTCTCAGTGTTTGGTTTGTCCATTCTGGGCTTCTGTAGAAACATGCTCACTGCCTCTGATTGGCTTACCCTGATATTCCCTGATATTCTTATCCTAACCAATCTCACTCCTCATACGTAAACCTAACCAACCCAAAAACCGAAGTAAATGAGTATTAGCCAATCTGAGGCAGAGTAGGGCGGGTCATGACTTGGCCATCCTAGAAAATCTTTTAATCAATTAAACCAAGATAGCAGCAATACAGTGTTTCAAAACAACATACGAGCAAACAATTAAAAAACCATAAACAAAACATACAGTAATTTGTCATTTGGTGACCCGCTCCCTATGTAGATATGAAGGGCTCATTTTAAGTTAATGAAAACACAACAATTCTGGTGATTATACACTAATTAAAACATAATTATGAAGATTATATTCCATTTCTGCCAATAGATCCCCCTAAATCCTACACACTGGTCCTTTAAGCCATATCTTAAGCCAGTTCTTTTAAATCAGAATTTAAATTAGCTGATAAAATCATGACATTTTGTTGAAAAAAAATCTTTATTCCTCTAATTCTATAAGAAGATTTTGCAGACAGTTCAGTGCTGACATGTTTCTTAAAGCCAGCATGTACTACTGTACAGCACTAGTAGAACTGCAGCTTTATATGCTTCCATATCTGCTTCAGCATTCAGTCGCGGTTGGTGCATCTTTTTTGAGATCTGGTGTCTTGGAAAGCCAATTATTTTACATAGTTTGGTCATTAAACCGCTGCTTGCTTGTGCCCTGGGAACAGGAGCTGCCGTCATCTTAGACATCTTAGATAGAAACTCCTCATAGCAGCATTAACTCACCCACTCAGAAGGGCTTTATTTTTATTGGCATTTACTGTACACTTAACACTCTGCAAGCTGTGGAGGCTAGTGACGCAATCGCAGATCTTTCAGCAAACATGTCTGATCCCATTTCGGGGGTCCATCCTTTACTTGTACTGCACCTCGTCCTTACAAGCCAGTAAATAATTTCCCTGTATAGAAATAGTTAGTAGCTCTTGATGCAATTGATTGCTGAAAAGGTTATTTTGCAGCAATATCTTAAAATTCCCTCCTGTTCAAGTAAGGTGGGATCATCACATTGTAGTCATCAGGTCAGTAACCTGTTGTGGTAATGCAACTCATTACTTGTTGTGGATTTCCCGGCGTCAGTGAGGCTGTCAGCGTTGGCTGTCGGTGTCAGAGGGGGTGTGGATTTTTGCAGTGGTGAACATGAATCGTCCATACAGCGAGGAGCCGGACTGTCAGAGATGCATCAGAGAGGGATTGTGTAGCTCTGACGGCGACACAGAGGATAGAGACATGCTTGAAAGGTTGAGGTATTGAATTTTACTTCCTGACAGCTGAGTGACCTTTCAGCTCTCAAGGGGGACGAGACAGAGATGGATTTCGCAGTCGTCCGCCGTGCTCTCCGCTGCTCCTCCCACAGGGTTAAGAATTAATGCTCCTTTCTACCTCTCTGCTGAGCAAGGAGACTCGAGCTGAACTGCATCACCAAGCATCCAAGTGCGATGAGGCGGTACACAAAGAAAAAACACCTTAGAGCCACAAGTTTTTCACATGTGAGCTTGAGCAATTAGAGGAGAATCATGAATTAGCGCAACAGAGAGTCGTCATTTGCATTGCAACAGCTGCCGAGAAGAGCTTGGCACAGTGTTGAACCTGGCAGCGTCGGGACGGTTCAAGAAAGAGGCCAACGCACCCGCACAGCAAACTCCACCCTGCCCTCACCAATGCCCTGTTTCCCTCTTCACACCTCAGAAGAACTGCTATTCATAAATATATGCAGCATGACTGTGCCAGGTCCCATGCTAACGCACTGAATACCAATGAGACTCGTCTTGACTCTCAGACTGCGAGGCAGCTCTCTTCTTCTTTGGTGCCTCCGGGCAGAATTTACAATCTCACATCTCCTTTCTGTGGCTCTAAGGTGAAAGTTACAAATCACAGTTTCATCTGACGGCCGCACTAACTCTCCAAAGGATCACCTGGTGTCTTTAGGAGATACGAGATAAGAATACACCGCAATGAGCTGACTTGTTTTATCTTGGCTGTAATGTGTCTCTTCTTTAAACTGACAGAATGAGCTCCAAGCTGGGTTTTTTCCCCCCCCTTAAAGTTCACTGACTCTTAGCTTTAGTAGTGCTGTCCGGCTTTGTTCCTGCGGTGTGTGCAGGGAGGGTTTAGAGCTGCTTAGGCGGTGTGGTCACGTACCGCTAGTCTTCCTGGCAAAGAGACCAAGTGCTGAGAATGATAGAGTTGAAATGACAGCGAGTGATTTCATTCTCCATCTATCTTTCAAGGCATCACAGGCAGCGGCCAATGGCGTGGCACCTGTCTATGCTCCATTACTCCAACTGGCCAATGAGCCATCTACATGAAGGGCTTCATTGATTCCTCTTTACTCATGCTTTGTGAAAATATACAGAGTCGTGAGTTAAATACTGATAAATCAAGAGCAGGTTCGCTGGGCAAAGACAAAACCAGCCAACGGGAACGTCAGCGTGCAGAAAACCTCAGTTTATAATGTGTTTGTAGTTTTTCATTCGGGATTTTAATTGGCAGGGCATCGAGGTCAGGGGAAACGCTTCAGCGTCTTGCTCAGGGACACTTCAGCAGGACGGATGCTTGCCAACTCAAAGGACTGAGCCCAGATCATCCAGCTAAAGGACACTCCCTGCTCTGTCTGAGCCACCCTGCCGCAGTATTTACTATTCACAGTATTCAGAGCATTCACCATAAATGTTTCATGAGCATGTCAAAATATTGTTCTGAAAAAGCACTTCTATATTTCATACCTTGTATTTATTTGAAGATACTGTCTACTGGCATATCTATAATGTATTAAATAGACATTCACTCAGTGCTCTATGTAGAAAAAATAAGGAATGCTGCATAAAATCCTTGAGACACCTGCATTTATCCACTAATGTCACATTAATATTATATTAAGAGCAGTATGACATTGTGTTGCCACAGCTTGGAAACTATGTCATTGAAACACCTGATATTATTCAAACTTTCATTTTAAGATCAACCACAAATGGATAGCAGCAGGTGTTGATCACTTTCCCAGAGTACAGTGGTATTATTTAATTGATCTTAATTTGTTATAATCACTGACTACAGACATTGGTGGATTTAGTAGAAAAGCATCCCACATGTCCTTCTTGTAACTATAAAGGCTACAAAGAATCTGACATGAATGGTTTCTTCTGGTTAAAAGCTTGTTTTTACATAGAATTCAACTTGACAAGAATGTTGCATAACTGTGAAGCACTGCGACAGCTCTCGCTGTTCAAGAAAAAGTCAGACATGATTCTTTATTTTTCTTATTTCAAAGCACAAGAAGGGGTTTGTACACCCAAATCAGTTAGATTGTTCCTTTTATTTAGATTTTCAGATATTATTGTGGGTCAGATGGACAATTTCTATACAACAAGATGTGTTGATATTACTTTAGAGAAAGTAACTTTCTTCCCAGTTTCCCAGAGGTTTGTACTACGAAGCAGGATTTGGGGTTAGCGAGGTAACTTCAGGTTTAACTCTGGGTTTTCGTACATTGCCATGGTAACTTATGCTGAACAGCAACAACCTGTCAACACCTCGACTACTGACCAATCAGATCACTGGAAAAAAAAAGAGTCATCATTCCTACAGGATCCCGACATGGACAAAAGTCCTGAGTTTACAATAAAGTGACAAGTAAAAAAGAGCAATATATATTTTTATTGGTCAGTAGAAAAATTTTATTGTTCCAGTCTTCCTATTTCCACTCACATAATGATGATTTTAGCTGCATTTTAATTGTGCAAAGTTGTTTTTATTCCCGGAGTGACTTCTGACAGTGGGGATGATTTTACACTCTGATCCCATCACAGCAGCGCAGAATAACATGAGACAACTGTGTGATGATAATTGGAAATAAAAGCGAAAGATTGTCTTTTATTAGAAAAATAACCCACACACTGTTAATTGGCTCCCATGATTATAATTGCAACATTTGGGTCAGATAGACCTCATCAGTCATTAACTACTTTTCCACTCTTTGCTTCAGTAGCAGGAACAGTCTGGCATTACTTTTATGTTTTTTTTAATGTGACATATTCAGAATGGTTTCTATAATAATACTCAGTCTATACTTAAGATATATATAATAATATGTACATGTATTTTAAGCTTTTATTAGCCTCCTTTTAATATGTGGAAATGATTACTAGTGTTTCTACATCTTATTCTGTATGATTACAGGCTTGTTTACATTTCACTTCGTTGAATATGACTTTTTGCTGTCCCTAAAACAGAGCTGGTACTTGGTATCACTGTTTAATCTCATATCATATGAAGTACTTTATTCATGGTTCTGATGATGTTGCTTGTAATTAACAACGCAAGCCTCTTTCACATGAACGCGCTCGGAGCTGGAAAACCCAGAGTTGACTGAGCAGGTTGACAGCGAGCTTCATGCTTATCAGGACGGCTAAACAAAAAGATATCTGCTGAACTTGCTTCGTAGTAAAGTGTTGGAATAGAGAAAGCGATTGAATCATGTAGAGGTGGTGATCTAAGACTATTACTTTAACGTGAAGCTAATTGGATTTGGATTTTAAATGCCATGTCTCCAGCTAATTTAAATGTGCTCCACTCCTGTTACAACTTTTATAGAATACATTTTTAAACCATGACTCATAACTGTTGCCTTGATACTTTCACTGTAGTATACCACAGATATGTTTGTTCATTATGTAGTTATTTTGGCTTTTTGTGGTCTATTGTGGTTGGAAGTTGTCTTAGAGTTGCCCTACATGACCCAGCAGCGGAATGATACACATTTGGTGCTATAATGAGTATTTATCACTGATTTTTAATCATTTTTGGACAAGAAGGGGGCACTGAGGAATAATCTATATCAGGTTTTGGGAACACAGACAATACTTGTGAGTATAATTAATTCACTGTTGGACTTGTTGACAGGGAGAAAATATAGAATATCACCAGTTTTATCCTTTAAATTGTCTATATGTTGTTTTGTTGTTAGAAGAAATACCAGAAAATTAACAATTTAGAAGCAAGTGATGAGAGTGTACTTCAGCATAGCCTGTAGTGTGTGTTTTTTCTTCCCACCTATTCACACCTTTAATCTCTGCTGTGTGTCAATGTCGATCCTAGTGTGATATAATGAGAATGCAAGGATACCAAGAATACAACAGCTGGAGGCGCGACTGTTGCTGGCGTCAAGTAAAATACCACCTCAAACTGCCATCATGCCCTCAAAATAACCCGCCAACCCCTCTGCGACCTGTTCCTCCCCGCAGCTTTGACGGCCACTTTACTCGCACCATGAAACATGTCCGATGAAAGGTTAAAAAGAAAGGGCAGGAAGATTGACAGACTGTCTTGGTGAGAGAGGGAAGAGGAGGAGGAAGTGAAAATGTTTCGGGTTTTTTTTTTTTTTTTTGTTATGTGGGTATTTCAGCAGTCATTGGTCCCAGAGGGAGCTTGCTGAGAGCCTTGATTCCCACAGGTTCAGAGAGTCTGTGTCACGACCTTGTCTCTCTTCTCTCCGCAGTGTCGGCTTCTGCTCTGTCCATGTGGTTCAGGCTCAGGCATTTCATATGATCCACTCCTTTCCTGCTTTTTCATGTCTGACACAGGAGATTATGATGTATTACTCTTCATTCATCTGCGTCATGGCGAGCTGCGGGCTTCGACGTGCCCTTGTGTTGTTTATGAAGACTACAGGCAACCTTTATGCTTATGCAGCTGCTTTCTGTACAGATGAGTAATGTAATGAATCAGTCATGTAATACATATTATTTAATATTTTTGATCTACCTTCCTGTGCTGCAGTGCAAGGAACTAAATGTATATCTTACCGACAGTTTTTAATAAATTTAAGTCACCATGTAGGCAATTTGTAAGCTTTTACTTTTTTTTATTACCTGTGCGTTTTTACTGATATTGTATTTATCTCTATAAAATACAGAATCCAGATCCAAGTGCTCCACCAAAAGGCCAAAATCCAATCTAGAGTAAAAGAGCAACTTTAAAAATAAGTCTATACTTATGTATTTTCAGAAAAATATGAAGGACACTAAGATCATATCTTCAGCATTGGCTCTGAATTTCAGGAAGTGAGGATTTTACATTCTACAAATTACACAGTTTTTAGGTTGATTATGACTTTTTTTTTATTTAATACTTTGTAAAAGTATATTTTTCTTATTGTCAACAAATCTCGTGTGTAGAGCCAAACCAACAATGAATTGACTTACAAGTATTGTGTGTGTATCCAGAGTCTGATATATCTTCTTCCTCTGTGCTGTTGTACTACAGTAAAGGTCTTTACAATGTCCAATATAGCACAAAGTCAAGAGGTTGTGATATGTAGCACAACAATCTAGTGAAGCTCCGTAAACAGAACCAGTGGTGTCTGCTGTACAAAGAGCTGCTCTGAACTACTCTACTAGACTAAAAACATGATCGCTATTATTAGTCTTTGGAGCCATTTCTAAAGAAACTAACATGCTCATACTCATTGTGGTGAAGGAACATTGCAACTGTGTGGCTCACGGACGTGTTTTTAATAGTTTTTGGACAACAACGGAGGTCTACAGCACAGAGGAATACAATATATCAGGCTTTGGATACACACACAATACTTATAAGTAGGATAAGCTCATTGTTGGTTTGGGTCTGCACATGAGATTTGTTGATAATAAGAAAAATATAGAAAATCAGCAACAGTACACAAGGTAGTTTGACTAGTCTCTGGCTGACTGTTGTCCATCTCTGGAGCCTTGGCGTTCTTCACTTTCTGTAGGGAATCTTTACGTTCATCCAGAGACAAAGGGGCATCAGAAGATAAAGCCTCGTCTGAAGATAAAATTGATTGACAGGTGTTTTAATTAACTGACAACAATGATCTGAGTTATTAATATCCGATGCCGATAAGTTTTTAAAAAGGCTTTAATTTCAATGATCAGTTACTAAACCACAAACATCCCCATCTGACATGGTACCTGATACATGATACATAAACGTATGAGTTGTAATTCATTCATATGAATATGTGAATGTGGTTGTAATATATGGTCTAAATGTATTCACTGGGCCCTTAAGCATTATGATAAAAACTGCAAAGTTTCCAAGTGTTTCATTTTCATATTTTCTTGTTAACACTTGTTTAACTAAGTAAATCTTTGGAAGTATCACTTTTTTTGTTCTTTTTTGCTCTAATGTGACTTTCACTGATCTTGAACTCCTTTCGTTTCAAACCACCCGTAACAACAGAGGCTTCTGCAAAACTCTTTTAAGAATATTACGTAAACTCCCGTCGAGAAAATGACAAAATGCTATTCAGTTGTGCTGTGGGTGAAACACAAATTTAAGAGAATGCGGTTTATGTAAAAATCCCTTGATTTAATTTTTTCTGACTATTGTCTCACATGATGAATGGTGCTGTCTGCGTTTCTTGAACTCTCCTTTGTGACAAGTTTTTCTTTCTCCCCGAAGCACTGAAACATCCGTAATTACATTTCCCCATCTGTCTCCTCACACAATCCCCCATACATCACCATCACAACAATTCCATTAACTCCCAACGCGTTAAATAAAGAGAGAGAGGAAGAAAAAAAAAAGTGGGGAGTGCATTCATAAACAAATAAGAGATGATGCCATTCAATCGTTTGGAGGAAATGTTTGATGAGGTTAATCCTTCAAAGCCATTTGTTTGGAGATGTTTTGAAAGAGATGCTATCGTAGGAAGAGAAAGAATCAGCGAGCTGTGCTTCAACCTCTGCTCCCTCCCCCCTCCTGCCTCCTCTGTCTTTGTCTCTATGCCCTTGGCACCAGTGAAATTCCCCCACAAGATGGTGAAGTATAAAGCGGAGACCACATGGGAAGTAATTACAGCGAGCTTAAGGCACGGAAGTGTTCAAATCGGGAGGAAAAAACAAGTTGATTGAATGACAGAACCAATAATGACCCAATAGTTTCAGACACTAATGTGAATCTCTTGACAAATTACCGTCAGGGTTTGTAAGCATGGCACAGACGGAGACACACATACACACACGTGTGCTGTATACACAGTACAAACAAATCACAGCAGGGTTACACTTGAAATGCATTCATGTTCGCTCATTCTCTAACTTACTCTGTGGACGTTTAAGTAAAACATACATCTGTTATATCAGCTGAAACTACAAAGTGTGGCTTCGGTTATCTGATTCTGTAATTTACAGTATGAGACCTCAAAGATTTTTTACAATAAAATTGAAAGCTTGAAATGTGAAATTTGCAGTCCTTTGACTCTACGCCTGTCAGTGATAAGCAAAATGATGGTTCAGAAGTGTTTGAAATCCCAATTTACTGCTCACTATAGAGTTAACTATTGAGTGTCTGTTATATAGGGAGTATTGAATGAGGGAGCCACATTTTTCATTAAATTTGCCAATTAATGATTATCTTTCCTTATTCTGACTTTAAAATATGAATTAAAATTGAATTTCCTAATGGAATTGCAAAATTAATTCCACTGCCACTTAAAAATGTAATTATTTTTCCTCACAAAGTCCAAAAAAAGCAGATAGTAAACTTAAAGGCCCTGCGTACATGCACAGGTGTCATTTGTTCATGCTGAAGGTGGGAGAAGCTGCACTGGGAATTTACATACCAATAATGACAAAGGAACAGACCTCTTTCACAGCAGAAAATGTAACTTTTCATATAAGCACAGGTGTCGCTAATAACATTAACGATGGCTCTGAGCCATTCGAGTGTCTCAGTAAGCCACGACAGCGTGACCCTGAAACCGAAGTAGCTAAATCTAATTCAACCATCGTTAATTTTATTATTTACACCTGTGCTTTTCCCAATGTGCCATGTCTAAATATCTTCCGTGGAAAGGCCTAGAGAGTGAGGGGAGAAGTCAATCTTAGTGTGTACATGCCCATAAACACTGAGGTTTAATCAGCCGAAATAAGTGATATCACATGTGCAGGTGGCTGCTAATTAACCATCAAACAAGTGACCAAATCATTGACATCAGTGACAGGACACACATTTAACTCTATAAAAGTAGGCAAATGTGAGCCAAAATACAAATATAGCAAACACGATGTCTTCCAATGAGATCCACGAGAGGACAAGGAAATAATAAACAAAAATAATAAAAAAGTAGTGATAGCTTGTGGCTGTAGTTGTTACTAAAACATAATTGGTGTTACATCTCTGCCATTTGGGGAAAAAAGGTTGCCTAATGTAGCTTCACTCTGTCTCTCTATTATTGTTTATTAGGCTTTCATTTATCACAATATTAAGGATGCAGTCGGGTTCCAGCGACTCAAATTCATGGTGTTACACACCATCGAGCTCACGGCTGGATAAAGACCTCCACGGGCGCCCTGGGTGTTTAATATCAAAGAGCCCCAACCTGAAACAGTGCACTTTGTTAAAGGTAATGTCTGTTTTGCAGCCTCAGTCAGTGGACATTTCCCTCGTGTTTGACACTGACACAGAAACTGAAATACTGACCTTGGTTCTGTGTAAAGTGGTTCATTTTAGGGTCCACATCAGTCAATAAATCAATCACATGTCTTGTTTTTCTTAGATATATATTTTCTGATTTCATTTTGTAGACTATACTGTACCGATAAAACTGTACACAGGCCTGTTGTTGTTTTTTTAAAGTGTGTCCCTGGGTGCACACTGGTGGTGGAATTGGCAATGACAGGAAGAGACGGAGGTTAGGAGGAGCATTTAAAGGTGCAGTGTATAGGATTTAGTGGCATGTTTGTCTGTTCCTCCGTGAAGGAGGGCCTGCTCCCTATGGAGATATAAAAGGCTCATTGTAAGGTAATGAAAACACAACAATTCTTATTTTCAGGTGATTACACACTAATTAAAACACTAGATGCCACTAAATTCTATACACTGCACCTTTAAAGAGACCACTGTGCATGAACTGGCCAGTGCTTTACCCTCACAACAGACTACATTTCAATATCAACAAAAATAGTGTTTAATTGAGTAAAGAAGGTTGGAGAGAAAATGTTTTCAGCTTTTCTGACCTTGCAGCAAAGAGAATAAAGCATTTTCTATTCACTTTCTAGACTAAATATTCCCAGTTTAGTCAGTGAAATACTAATGGACACACAGGTTGATAAAGTATTCTGGCACAGCATCAGCCATTAACAAGGTGTGATAGATAAAAAGAAATTTCAGCAACATTTGCTGTATAGAAAAAAAAGATCTAAAAGTAGACATATTTTAGGAGGTTTTATGTATTTATGTGTTTTCTCGCTTTGTAGTTTTACAGCTGTTTTAAATCTTTTTACAGCCACCTCTTAATCCTAAAAAAAAAATCACACATGTTGAAGCTAGCACTCACTCCAGGTCATGATCCATTTCCTAAATTTTATCTGGGGAAAACATTTATATAGGTGCTCATGGGAACATTTAGGCTTCAAAAACACAGGTTAAAAAAAACAACATACATCACACCCACTCAGCCACCCACACACACACACACACACACACACACACACACACACACACACACACACTTATAAATTCACTCACATGCACAGACTGTGAGCAAGGCTCGGAGATGGATAGTTGGCGAAGACAAGGAGGGATGGGGTACAAATTGGAGACAGATGTACAGTCTGAGCCAAAATCAATAATGAAGACTTTCATTTCCAAACAAGATGAGGCGCCGGGACTTGATGTATAGACGTGGAGCTGATGTACGGATCTCGCCCCGGCACGTCCATCAGAGAGACAGGAAACCTGACCTGCCACCAACGTATGACAAACGACTGACAGAGCCAGTGCGACATTAGTTCCATATTGGTAATCAGATCAGAGTCGAGGGAGAGGAGGGAGTAAACAAAAGATCCATAGGAGACTAGTTCCGCTTTTTTACTTTCCTCAAGTGTCTTTGTAACTGTCAGTCATGCCTAAAAATATGTATTTAACCCTCGTGTGCAAGATTATAATCAGGTGCCAAATATAACCAGGGTTATACACCATTAAAAATACTCTTATGTGCATGAAAAAGGAGAAATCCTAAGGAGAAAGAATCTGTTTTCTGTCCAACAACAGGATTTATAAAAAGAGTTCATTCTTGAGGCCCACGGACATAAGATCATAAGAGCAGAATAAAGAGTAACACATAGCAGCTAACCACAATGCTGCATGGACTACATCAGAATGTAGATAATCACAATATTAATTTTCCGACCTGTGCACCGTCTTCTCTCCTGGTCAGTCCTGGTAGGATCAGAGAGTAGAGTTACAAGAACTCTGGGAATGCACAAAACTTTTCTTGTCTACGGTAAAATTGCTGCCACCTTTCCACTTACCTTATATTGCCAGAATATTATTGGATTCAGAAAATGTGCAGCTGTCTGAAATAATGGCCACACTCCGCACAATGTCAAACCTGTTCTTTTGTGAAGGCCCTGTTAGGCTGAATTATACAAACAACCTCGAACAATGTTTTACATTATTTCTGCCATTATGGTAGTCTTTCTCTAACTGTGTGATTTTCTGTGTATCTATAGATTAGAGGTTGGTTCTAGCCTTTCAGACATTCCCACTTCAAAACAACTTTTATTTGAAAGACTGCAGCAAAAAGCATCATATATAATGTTTGGGCACTGGCTGCATCCATTAGTAAAGTTAATGAGAAGGATTTCTTTCAGTTTGTAATGCAATTAGTGCTTGCAGTAGCTATTATTAACTTAATGCTACATTAATGTTACATAAAGTGATGAAATAAAGCAGTAACAAATGCATATTTTGATTGTTTTATAGTTGTTTAAGGTCATGCCTCCAACCCAGCCCACTCTGATCTATTTAAGTATTTTAATATTAACACAAAAAGAAAGTAAAAATCTGTAATGTCTTTATTTGACAGATCGTACAGAGAGATTTATATGTACTGTGACACCAATACACACTCTAATCCTCTGTGCTCATTTATGTCCTTGTGAAATACACAATAGTGGAGATTTGAACATGAAGACTGTCATTTTGAGGGTGTGGTAGAGTAATTACAGGACCATAGTCTGTTTTGTCCATGGTTAATAGAGATTAATGTGATAATTTGTGCATGTGGGAGGAAATTAATTAATGGACAGTCTATTGACCTGAGTGTCTGCAGCCTCTAACCACGTCAGGTCCTTGAATTATATTTTTGAAGCTCTTTTCATTCTGTGTATTTGATGATAGGAATAAGATTCCAGTCTGTGCACTTCTGTGCATTTAAACAATTTCAGCTGCCTGCTACCCATGGTGTTTTTTTGTTGTTGTTGTTGTTTTACAGTTTCTCCTACTGTTTCTAATTTACTTGTCTGTGTAAATGACTCTTGATTCAGATGTTTATCCACGGTATAATTATTTTTGTACTGTGCTGTAATCGAAATGCAGTGTCAGTGAGTAAGCGCAAACTTATTCCTATCCTCATCAAAACACACACACATGTACATTACATTGAGATATTTGATCATATATTTAAACATAGTATTTAGTTAGTATTTATAGATAATATACTATTAATGTAAATTGTAATTTTTAACCAAAATACACAACAAAAAAAACTAAGTTTTGGCAAACATAACGAAATGGCGTGTTCTGTTTGCTAATGATTTCAAGCTACTTTATATTTAGCCAGGTTAGCGGCTAGGGGTGGCAATGTCGGGGGATTGGGCCACCACTATTTATTTTGTAATTGCACAATAAATCTACTTTGTGATTGTTTTCACCTTTTACAACCACACGGTTCTTATTTTATGACTGACCTAGTCAGCCTTGGTTCTATACCGACATACTGCGGTGAAGCCAACAAAAAAAAAAAAAAAAATTGGAGAATGTTCTGTCTTCTGTTATTACAGGTACTATTTTGCGGTGATTAGCCTATACTGTGAGCAGCACTTAAGTACCTGTAATCATGGTAAAGACCATCTTGGTGGTTGTCGAGACTTCTATATGGTGAGTGACGCCACGTGTGTGCTGGATGAAAGTTTTCTGCAAGTAAAGTCAAGTTTATTTATATAGCACATTTCATACGACAGGTGTAGACTCAATGTGCTTCAAGATAAAAAGCAAAAAAATAGGCAAAGATCATACATGACAAAAACATATAAAACAAAAACATATAAGATAAGAAGGTATTATAATAAAAAGGGAATAAGATAAGAAGGTATTATTATTATTATTATTATTATTATTTAAAAGGGAATAATAATACTGATGCTAAAATAGATGTTTTAGCCATTAACCACATACTTCAAACCTAGCTAAAAGCTTGCAAAGAAAGTCTGCTTTTAAAAGAAGACACTGTTGTAGCAGACCTTAGTTCATGTGGTAGAAAGAGAATGGGACCATAATGACTGAAGGTACCATATGCTGATGTACAAATTATTCTAGGTATAGTGGTTGGCAGAAACAGATGTATGTATAACTGTGTATCATCAGCATAGGAGTGATATGAAATATCGTATTGCTGAATGATGGACCCAAGTGGGAGCCATACAAATTAAACAGCAGTGGACCAAGAATTGACCCTTGAGGGACTCCATATAGAATGCCAACTTCAACTGATTCAAAGTTACCAAAAAACAGAAAAAGATATTCTAGTAAGATGGGAGGAAAGCCAATTAAGAACTGTGCCTCTAAGGCCTAAACGGCGTTCTGTGTGCTGAAGAAGAATGACATGGTCAACTTTGTCAAAGGCGGGACGTACAAGAAGAAGTGAAGGTGAAGAAGTACAAGAGACTTTGGTTGTCTGAGCTAGTTTTAAGATCGTTAACAACTCTGATCAGGGCGGTTTCTGTACTGTGGTTAACTCTAAAATCAGACTACAACAAATTGTTAGATAACAGATACATATGACAAATGGAGCGTCTTCTGACAAATGTTAAACCAGCTACATGTTTGGGCATCCGAGCAACATTGAAAAAAATACAAAATGATCTGAAATCCCAACATCTAGAGTGCACTTTGGAGTTGTATCAAAGCGTTTAGAGATAACCAGGTCAAGTGAGTAGGCCTGGCAGTGTGCTGTATGAACTCAAAAACTGATAACATGTCAGTAAACTGGTTAGCAAAATGGTCTCTGGTGTTATCAATATGTTGTTATCAATATGTTAAAGCACATAGTAGCAGGACCCACACTGTTAGGCTGAATGTAATAGTGGGAGACACAGAGGTCTGGATCAGGTCTTGCCGTGGTACATGTCAGAAAGAGTTAAAAGCTATAAACTGCGTAAAATTAGCAGTCAACTGCTTTGTTCCTTTTCTATTAGGGTGAACACCATCTGTTCTGTACACGCTTGAATTAGTCCAAAAGTAATCAAAGTTTGAGATGAAGTCATATCCTGCAGCAGAACAGGAGTTTTTTAACCAGCGGTGGAGACTGAAGAGTCAACTAAAAAGTTCTGAGTTTCTGAAAAGAGTTGCAATGGAGCCAGAAATAAGATATTGTCTTCCCAGACTCTCAATTGTGTAGCACAGGGACGCAAGCTCCGCATGTAATTTGCTGGAATTTCTAGCCATGATGTCATTCGTTCCCTCATGCATTAGAATATTGACAGTGGGATGCAGGTCAATGAGAGTTAGAATGAGTTCAATTAGGTCGACTACTTTGCCACCGGAGAGACAATAGGTAACAGCACCCGGGAGAATGCAGCCAATGCACACTTCAGTATGAAAAGCAGGAAAAGAAGTCGAATAAAACCTAAAAGGGAGGCGTTAACTGATAAATGATTAATATCATAAAATCAAAACAAGCCAAGATACCTTTTATTACTGCTTAATGAACAGACTGGGAATTCAATAATTTAGATACTGAATCATAATCTTTACCCAATTATGTTGTTTCCATTTGAGAAAGGAACTTATCACCTGTTAATTTTGGTTTATAGTGGAATTGGCTTTATGGGAAAAAACATTTCTTCGACAGGGATTGTGTGATAAAAATCCAAAGTTAGAAATGAAAGGTACCTGGGGGGGGGGAGGAAATGACGGCAAAGTGATTAAAGTATGGCGATTAAGTAGTTTCTCTTTATTATCCAGAGCACTTAGAGTGAAATGTGGGCCCTGTTTATCCTCCGCAGAATGAATGAGGTGTTTCACTGTTTGAAGCAAGTTGAATGATGATCTTATTTGCAGGCTGTTTGCATTTGGTAATATGCTCTTGACAAAAACACCCTGAGCAGAGCAACAGCGTGAATACAACAAGCATGTGTGTGTGCGTGCCACCCCGACTTCATACACTCATATAGACACCATATCACTTCCATAACGCTCCCTATCACGTTAAGCCTCCCATCCCCATTCAAACCCAACACCTCCTTGCTCCTTCCCCATTTCAATCTGCACTCACGGTAATAGAGTTCACTATCACCCCCTCTCCCAATGGGGCAACTTTGCCTCCCAGCCAATCTCTTTAGCTGTATGTTTTTATGCTGTCCCTGGGTGTGAGTCATCGGTCAACAATGAAACTGTGAGTACTCCCCCTCCCCGCCCCCCCCCCCAGGCTCCCTGCTCTTGGCTCTCCGTTAGTGCTCCGTGCCCCCCGGAGCCTCACAGAGCGTGGGCTGCCTCATGTTGGATCGTTAGAGCGCTGCGGTGTCAACAACCTCTTCATGCTTTGTGCAGGGGTGAATAACTCAGGGCAGAGCAGAGAGCTGAGATGTTTTTTACTCGGAGTCGTATTGTGATACTCCACCCCGATGTAATCTTCAATACTAGAGCTGTTGAGCTGTAAACAAAAGAGCTCCAGTGTTTGTACCTTTACACCAGGATGCATAGAATAATGTGGCAGTAGAGAGAATGAATTAAAACATCATACATACTAATGTAAGTATACAAAACAACATCATCATCTCTAAATAAATAAAATTTTATAAAATACCATATCTACTCTACAGTCTTTAATCTATAAAAACCCATTAATTCTGTGCTCTTTCAACCTAAACTCAAATCTCTCATCTGTTAGTATTGATGGATAACTAATTTCAAGGTCAATCCATGGTTGACCTTAAAAATCCATCTCTTAACTAAATTTTCAACTGTTTCTTTAATATAATCCAGTATACAACTGGATTAAGCCGTGTTAATCCGGTATAAACATGGCTTCAAGTGAAGTTGCTCATTTAACCCTCTTAGACTTAAAGCACCCAATTTAGAAATCCGGACGTCCTCCCTCCTGAGGAGGAACGTCTCTAGAAATGAAATGATTAGTTGATTGAAAATGTATCTGCAGTTATTTTGATAATCGATTAATTGTTTAAGTCATTTCATAAAAAAAAATGCCAAACATTCTCTGGCTCCATGTTCTCCAATATGAGGATTTGCTGTTTTTCTCTTTGATATCATTGTAAATGAGTTTTTGACTGTTGATATTTGAAGGTGTTACCAACTGATAATGGGCATTTCTCACTATTTTCTGATATTTTGACAGCTGAAGGCAGATTAATCTACTGTATAATAATCTTCTCCATATTTCTCCCTCTTTTTGGCAAACATACTAATAGCACATGGTGAATAGGAGAAGAGTTGTGTGATGTCTTTTCATTTTGATGGACCTTGTGTGTGTGTTCTTAAAGTGAGAAACCGCAGAGAGAATGTCAAAGGTGTCAAAGGATGTTATGTTGCTTTAGAAGCCGCTGCGTGGCGACGGCGATGTGCCTGCTACTCTAAACTGGTATTTCCTAATTGCAAAACTTCCTCACACTTGGGAGAGTCACAGCAATTTCTGATGTGAATCCATGATTGTCATCTCGCAAACAATTCCCAATTTCGAAATCATGCAAAACTGATTGGACTTTTTTTTTTCTAGAGGGGTGTGTCGGTGTGAAAGCGGCAAACCGGGCTGATTGAAAAGATTTATTGTTGTTTGGCACGGCGTGCTGATCAAAACGAAAGACCGTGCTGTGATGCGTTAATCAAACCCCGCATGCGGAAAGGCCTGTCGCTGATGAAAAGGAGACTGATAGGTGTGTTGAAATTGTAAAAACCCTAAAAAAGTAGCCCTTATTTTACAGCGTCTTCATTAAGCACTTTGATCTAAAATCTCCACCATTACAGCAACATCTGCGCTGCTTGTTAATGGCCGCTTTAAAGAGTGATATTTCAGCGTGAAATGCAGATTTAATCCCATTAGACTCCACATAACGAACAAACCGTGTCCCATCAAGCAGCCATCCACCAATTCCCACTGCTAAATTCAGGACTTCATTATGACAGGAGCATATCATATATTATACTGTGCAGCCTGTTCTGCACCAATAAGGCTCTCTAACACTATATGGAAATTATCAGTTAACATGTCAACCTTCACATCTTTGTAAAATGTGCCAAATACAAATAGGGCCATGTGTTGGCTGGTTTGCTCACAGATGTGCATTATTTTATTTGACGTGCGCCTCACGTCGGGATTGTAGCTACTATCGAGGACACTGAGGTTATGTCTTCTATATTTGGAGGATGCAAGATGTCTCCTACTTCAGGCGTCGAGTTTTTCTACATCACACTTGCATAAGTTGCAAACTGGACCACAATTGGCTCCAAACTCACTGTGATGCTCGTAGGTACACACCTCAAACTCAGATTTAAGCGCATTTAAGACACCTACAGAATACATCATTCTGCAATATGTTCACATATAATGTACAACAAACATATGTCTGAATAATTAAAGTGTCTTACAAGTGGTATTTTTTCTTGACCTGAACAGAGAAGGTTTTTCTCTGAAGCAAATCTCCCATAATGATCAAAAGGGAAAAACTGCACCCATTGCTTGAAATCTAATTTCCTGTAGTTATTCTAAGGACTTCTTTGGTACAGACAAGAGACGAGGCATGTAATGATTTCACAGAGAATAAAGAGGGGGGAAAAAAATAATTACAAAAACGGACATTTGTTCTAAATCAGATAGTTGTATGAAAAGCTTAATGTGGGATGGTATTTGCTGTAACAGTAAGGCTTTTAAAGGAATAGTTCACTCTTAAATAATTTTGCCCCCCATCCCTTATCCTTTAAACACAGCATCATGAGTTTTGGCTATAAAGGAGAATTTGACCCCCCCTCCCCAAAAAAAACTCCTCCCCCCCACTCCTATATTTCTCACTTCAGTACTCATGGCGAATAAGCCCCATTCTTGTCCGTCTAAGGAAGCCTCTTTACATATAAAGCACAGTGTGGTCTCTTGGCAACAGGCACATTATTCTATTCTATTAGAGGCTTCAGGATTAATAATTACAGTGTTTAATCTGAAGTGTGGCTGGTCGCCAGCTTGGCTCCCACTGCACCCTTGTGCTGCGGTGCATTTAGGTCTCAGTCAGGCGATGGGTCGCTCAGGTCTCTGATTCAGGATCCTTTTACAGAAGCTGGAGAGAGAGAAAAACTAAGAGGAAAGAACAGGTTCTTGCTGAGTCTCTAAACAAAACAATTTACACACAACGAGGGACCTTGACTCAAATCCTCCCGAGCTGGGAGCTAATTAAAAATGTGACCTCGCACAAAGGGGATCATAAACAATTTTTATCCCCTTTGCTCTGCTCTGGCGCCATTTCTTTCTCTATCTGCTTTACTCTCAGCGCGCACACACACACACACACACACCCCTCACTGTACGAGTCTCAGGGGAGTCCAACTGAGAAAAATGAATTACTGATGTCATTCTGACAACTTGGCTAAGTAGCTTACAGTAGGAACAACTGCACTCTTTAGGCCTGACAGGTTTCACAGACAGTCAGATGTTAACACTTACAGCGGTATCTCACTGATATTTATGTGTCGTGATTCATTTGTGATCTCTTTTTTTAGAATAAAAACAACTGTGTGTTGTTTAACATCTGCTGACATAGTGTTCTTTGCATGAGTTGCTGTATGAGAAATGTTATAGCACATAAAAGCTCTCAAGGTTTTGGTCTCTGAAGTTATGTCCTCCTGTAGTTTTCCGCACTTTGAAGTAAATTAATCACTACAGCAGCCAGATAAAAATGGGTCAGTTGATACAACATCGACCGATAGCTTCGGGAAAAATATTGGAATTTGTCTTCCTACATAATTCAGAGCGATAATTCAGAGCAAGACTGATTATACTTTGTAAAAAGAGGCTGATATTTGATGAATACCCCGATCAAACATGTCGATCGAACTGGTACAACATCCATGCTTTGATGCGTCCAGTAGAGACTGCAGGCGTTCACATATACACACACTTGAGTTGTTGAGGAGTTGCTAATAAAAAAATATTGTTTAGATTCTAGTCAAAAAAGTATCCTGCTAGTTCAGTGTATGAATGTTTTTAGCTTTATGATATGTAGTTGTCAGTTGGAGTGACAGTAGGTGAGCAGGAAGAGGTTCAGTGTCTTGCTGAAGGACGTTTGGAGAGGATAAACAGCTTTTGATGGATACACACCGGCTGTCGGCTGGGAGAACCTGTGACCTTTCCGATAAAGGAAGGTCTCTGTACCCAATAGGCCACCCGGCCACCTCATTTCTTTTTCTTTTTTTTTAATAGATGGAAACCAAGGTCAAGAACATGTGTGTGTTACATTTGCAGTGTGTGTGCATGGCAAATTGAGGCAATGCAGGGTTTTAACACGGATTCTGCCCTTGATCTCTGCACAAATAGGAGGTGAGGTGTTTTTGCAATAACTAAAAGAGGTTGATAGGATACTTGATGATTACCAGGTTTGGAACATAACTAACTCTTTTTCACTCAGTACATCATAACTGTTTCATAAGTACATTTTTGGTGCAGTATTGTACTCAACTACTTTTGGATGAGTAAGAATAAGAGCTTATTGTTGCTTTCCAATGAAAACCTTGTATTTATTTTTGTGATTTTCAATTTTTCAGTCCCTTTACGGGTTGAAGAAAAATTCCCTGCGTCTTAAAAACCCTTTGTAGCCCCATTGCTGTGACAACTAAATTTGTTCAGATTTGTCCTCAAAATAGATACTTTTTTTTAGCTTTTCCTTAAGTAGTTTCCTTCTCCGTCTTGAGTAGTAATTAAAGGATCATTCCAGTTTTTTTACAACTAATCATTGAGATCTAGGAGCTTAACTCCTAGCTTAACTTATTTGTAAGAGACAACAAAGGCGGAAAGTAAAATTATTACCCAAAAGTCTGTTGTAAACAAGTATAACAGTTTACAGACTGACTTCCTGGTTTAACTTTGACCTACCGTACTTACTGTAGATGTGTGCACACGGTTTCCCCGTGCAGTGAGGGATTACTGCCCACATTAGATAATCTGGTGTAACCATTTACTTAGGTTTATATAACCTTTGTGATCATCTCAATGGGGGGGATCTGCCACTCATTTAAACTATATGACATCTTGGGGTTCTCTGTTGACTCATTTGGCTGAAGCACATCAACAAAAACTGCATCCACTCAAATGTAATTTCACCAAAAATCCCTGTCACTATCAGTAAAACAAAGCACGTAAATATGCAAAGATGACATTTGAGCTACAAAAGCATGATTTGCATGCCATACATCTTTTATAGTAGCTACCTATCTGTCTGGGTTTATTATTTTAATGTCCTAGGGATGTGTAATGTTCTAGATTGGCCAATAAACCTTAATTTAAATGACTTCCACGTCCAGTGTAATGACAAGGCTGCAGTAGAGAGAGTTTTGAAATGTCCGTAGGTGGGTATTCCAGTAGACTCTCCCCATACCTGGTCCTGCACCGCTGTAATGAGACACCCAGTGAGTAGAAAGGAAGGCAGGGGGGTGAGAGAAAGCGCAGAGCAATCCTCCCCTGAGCCAGAGATCTCAGCAGCACCCTGAGAGGCTTCACTCTCCTGATGCTTATTAATCCTGAGAATGAAATGAGGTTAACAGCGCTGAGTGGTTCAGAAACAGCCATCAGCAGCATGGTGTTATTTTTGATCCGCGGATAGAGGAGACTCTTGAGTTTTTCAGATTCTGACAGGCAAAATAAATGAAGACTTGACATATAAGTGAAGCGAGATGTCTACGACTTTTTAGCAAGTGACATGTATTCTTATAAAGTGGCTGACAGCAGCAGATTAAAAGATGTAGTTTTTAAAGAAAGAATTGGGGTTGACAAAATGCAACAGTTCAAATGGCTGGATCATCTGTATCTCAATATAAGGTCCGTTTAGCTGCTGGAGCTTTCATCATATCCCATGAGCTTCATCAGCAGATGGAGTTTGCCTGGTTGCCATTGAACTGAATTTCCATATTTCCTGAGCACATTAAACCTATCTTAATCTTATCTTTAGCTGCTAAATGCTCCACTATGTTCTCCAGCTAGTTGTTAACTGTGTCTGTTTGCCGTTTGCTGCTGGGCAGGTAGTGTACAGTGGGTTTTTAGAGTTTTTTCTCTGAAAACAGCTGCCTGCTGCTGCCAAAAACAACCCTATGAGAGCGCTGAGAGTGAACCAAAACAGCAAAGTTGCAGCTGGACAGCTAAACAATGAGCTGAATCATAGCTTGATCATATCACATGATCTTCATCTGCCGTTTTCAAGGTCAAGAATGAACTTTGAAGCTTAACTTTTGGCTTAAAGTCCTTAAGTAATGCTGCAAATACATGACAACTGAGCCATCTGCTGAGGAATAATCTACTTTGTACAAATTCTCAGTGTGTCTTATATTTCTTTCATTTGCAGTCATTGTAAATCGCTCCTTTCCAAAACAGTAAACAATGAATGTGACAGCAGGCTAAGAGGGGATATTTACTAAGCCTGTTGTCAGTTATCATCAGGATTGCAAACATTTGAATGACTGCAATTTTTCAATTTATTTACTAAGACCACAGATGTAAATGAACCCAGCTGTAGTTCATCTGATTTGCATAAAGTGCAGCTTAAAAAGACCGGAGGCCTGTACCACGAAGCAGGATTTGGTGTCAGTGAGGTAACTTCAGGGTTAACTCTGGGTTTTCAGTCCTACAACGGTGGTTCACTTCTTTACTGGGGCACATCGCCATGGTAACTTATACTGAACAGTTAACTCTGATCCCATCACTGCAGCTCAGAATAACATGTGTGATGATAATTGGAAATAAAAGCGAAAGATTGTCTTTTATTAGAAAAAATAATCCACACACTGTTAATTGGCTCCCATGATTATAAATGTAACATTTGGGTCAGATAGACCTCATCAGTCATTAACTACTTTTCCACTCTTTCCTTCAGTAGCAGGAACAGTCTGGCATTACTTTTATGTTTTTTTTAATGTGACATATTCAGAATGGTTTCTTCATCATCCAACTAAATAGCAGAAATAATGATCCTGTTGCTGTTTTGACACTTGATGTCTGGGACACAATGGCGTGCAAAAGTGTTTGACATGGACAAGTGTTTGTTTGATTAAAGAGAAGCGGAAGGCAATATGAGGAAATAAAGTTTTTCATCATATCACACAGACTCAACTTGGTATGAGCCATGAAAAGTCAGGAAAATATTCAAGCATGAGAGCACTGAGAGATAAAATCTTATCAGGCCGGTTTGCTGCTCTTTTAGATTATTCTGTTGTGGTGGTGCTGAATGGAGAAAAAACCCTGGTCCAGTCTTTTAGTAAATAGATACAATTTCACTGTTGAAGAAAAATCTGTAAATATCAATCTGAGCTTCAAACCCTCAGTCAGCGACTTTACAGGTAAGCATAAGTAAGGTCAAAGGTCAGGGTCATAGCCAATTGAAGGGAAAAGAAAATACGATTAAATGTAAAATTAAGGATTTAAAATATTTATTCCATATTGTTTTAGTTTGATACATGTGTCAGCCTGTATGTTACCTTTTTATAATGTGCTTCTCATCCTCCTTTCTATAATTGTCCCTGTTAATCCAATCTACTTTTCATGGACAAGTCCGGGTTTTTTGTGTGAAATTCATATTCAAAGTGTCAAAGTATATTTCATGCTTTATTTTTATGCTCTAATGCTCCTCGGTTATTTGTTTTATGTTTCTTAATGCATGACGCTAAATGGAATTTAGCTCATCCTGCCGTGCCACTAACACCACACAAATTATTGCCTCAGTAATTTGCATTTCATCCTTCTTTGATTTTTATCTGCGCAACGGAAATGAAGGTCCATCATTTTATGACTCACACGTATCACTTTTGAGCTTAATCTGATTGTACAGTATGGATCATCATATTGGATCTGAAATATGATTTTTTTTTTTTTATTATTGATTGCTTTGGTGCCATTACTGCAGCAGTCAAACAAATGTTAGATGGCACTGTGATGCTTTCCTCCTTTTATTTTCATCTTATTAAAGTAAATCAATATTTTTATATATTAAAAATGGATAAAAAGTGTAAGGTGAAAGAATTATCACCGGACTCTGCAGTTCCTGCTTTATGGAGCGTTTTAGCATTTTTTAATGAATTGTTTTGGTTTTACTTTTTTGTTTCTGTCTCACCTTCACTTCCAGCAACCTCAGGCAGCTTTTAACAGCAAAGGAACTCACATACACCCACTGTATGCTACCCTTTTAGCACCAAACGTCAGTCAGGCTAATGTTAGCAACCAGCTGCTCACCAACCAGTTCTTTTTATTTCAAACTGCTCTTGCTGCCTCTTGTGTTGTAGAGGATTTCTCCAACTATTGAGAGCAGGAAATGGAATAAGCTTCATAATGATCAGTAACAAAAACAGACATTTGTTAAAATAATAATGCAGTGCTTAAAAATGACTCCTCTTTCGGGAGAGTCATTTCAAGAATAAAAACATTGCAACTGTGGATGAAGTTATTAAACATTAATTACGGGTCCTGTCATCTTCAAGAAGGTGGTTCTAGAGTCCAGGACAGAATATGTTTCATCCTGGAAAATGTTCAAGGGCCACTCAGTAGTCTTTCATAGGCTGCAAGGGTCCCCTGAGCGGGACTTTGAGTGCCACTGATCTACAGTACCGTGTGTCAGCGAGACCATCTGAGCACATAATTAACTGGAGGAGTTGGCTCCTCTTACTCGCTGTGATGGCAAGAGTACAAAACTTTTTCTTCGGCGCATGTTTGCATAGTGATAAGGAATATTTTACTGAAGGTGTGATATGGCCTTCCCCACAGAGGGTGGAGGTAGTCTCCGCTTAAATCAGAATCGCATATAACGAATGCAGGGCAGCGCATTGCCAGCGCTGTAGGCGAGATTGCTTATGCTCCCTTCAGTGTCTGAACTCATCCAGGAACACATAAGTGAAATAGGGGTCATCACTCTCCTCTGTAGTCACACAAAGTTCCCTATGTGTGTATGAGTGGGCGTGTGCGTATGAAGGACAGCGAGTGAGTGAAAACGTGAGGCCGCAAATCCTTTGCCATCTATTTATATATTCTTTTGTAAAATCCTGGAGCTCCTTTCTCTTCCACTTTCATGCTTGCTGCGGCCTGGAAATGTAACTGCGTTGCAATTCTGCTCACTCAACTGCTCTATGCTATTTTTATGGGCAACAACAATAGCTAACCATCACGGCCAACAACCATTAACGGCAATGGCACACATGGTTTTGTGTTACGTCCCCTGTAGCGCTTGATGAAAGGAGCTGCCCGGCTGCTGCAGAGAAGTACTGCAACAACCAGACGCTGATATTTGTTACCTGAATGATGCTTCAGGCCTTCGATATAGTGGCCGAGAAATATGAGCACCCAGGTTTCTGCCCCATTGGCTAAGAGGAACATTTCCCCGCAGTCTCACGATTAGTTTGCCGGGCCCTCTTCCCCCTGCAAGGTGTGATTCTCCCCTACAGCTGTTTGTCACGGCTGTGTAAAGTATTGCCCTCCAGTCACATGCCACTGCACTAAAATGCATCACACGGCGAGTTTGTCAGCTCCGGAAATATGAGCATATGCGGTGCTTTATGTGACGGCCAGCTCGGCTGCTGAGTCTTATGACACCTTAACCCTGCCTGCCCACGCCGAACAATGGCAGCTTCTTCCAAATCAGGTCGCAGCATTTGCATAGAAATTGGTTCTAGATCGGAAGATGGGCCCCTCAAAAAAAAAAAAAAAAAACTGTCTCTCTCCCCTTCTTCCTCTATCTTTCCGTGTCAAACACACACGCACACACACACACACACAAATAAACAGAGTTGTAGAGAGAGTCTGTTCCTTTAAGGCCCAATCACTTCTGAACAATGAGCACTCCTCAAGGAAGTCAGAGGGGAGGACATGATGAGAAATAGATCTAAGGCGACGCTTCATGTTTACCAAAAGGGTGAGTGGTGACGAGAGAGGGTTTAACATGCAGAAATTCTCTGTATGGCATTCTCTTTTAAGATATCTGTAATTTACATGCCTTTGGTCCTCCCAGCTCCACTCCCAGATGTTTCATATTCATATGTTGATTATATAAGGGCGTCCTTAGAGTTTACCAGCCTTTAACAGCAAATATCCTTGTCATTTCTCCTTTGTTGGAGAGTAAATAGAGGAGATTGAGTGGGCATAAGAGGGAGAGAGAGATGACATGTGACCTTAGCAACAAGTCCTCCAAAAGTCAGATTGTCATTGCATTTGAAAACAACAAGCTGTTACAAATACCTACAAATGTGTCTTTTCTGCCACAGCTATGGTTAAGATTTGTTAGGTTTAGGCACAAAAACTACTTGTTGAAGGTCAAGAAGAGATCATGGTCATGGTTTAAAGAGGACTACATTGACTCTTGCTTGGCTTTATGCATCCAGCCTCCCACTGTTATGAGCGGCGATGAGTTGAGATATTGCCAAAGCCATTTCTGTGTCTTCGTCTGTGTTTGCAGCGTTGCTCAAATGGCAGCACAAACTCTTGATCAGCATACAGAAGGCAAGAGCCAAAGTTTCTGCTCAGGCTACTTTCCCAAAAACCCCACATTATCTCTGAGCCTGAGCAGATAAAACAGGAGACCTGGTGCATCATCCTCCATAAACATTTTTGAGGCCGGCCTGCACTTTTACCACTTCTTCCTGGATAGTGAAAATGTGTTTCGGAGGAGCCAGGGGTTGGAGGGAATCTGATAAATGTCAGAGGTTGATAGTTAAACTGTGGACCGAGCAGCAGGGGTCTGGAGAAATGAAGCAGAGAAAATGGCATTCTGTTGTGGAGACACTCAGCTGTAGTGACAGCTACCACAGCGGGCATCATGAGCTAATGCCAGGCTGCCTGACGCAGGTGTCTGAACCTAAAGAGCACCTTTCAGTCACATCTGCCATATCAGTGTGTGAGGGCTCCTGCGCGATGGCAGCTCGGCCATGTCAGAGTTGAAGCGGGGCAGCGAGATAACAGATGGAAAGTTTTCTCCTCGCTTTGTGAATGTCATATGTGTGATTTGGAATGTCAGTATGACTATTTTCAGCTGACATCCTCAAAAAAGAACTCATCACCTTTACTCCGTGATATATGAGCAAGGAGCAGAAATTGTCCCGGTGTCAGAGAAACCTGACAAATGTCTTGCAGAGAGGAAAATCAGCCGGCTCAAGCAACTTTATGGAACATTATCTGCCAAGGACAGTTTGTTTTTGCGGTTAGGTGATGATGTATAGCATTTCACAGCTAGCTTAGGCGAGTGTTTCTTCAGTCGTCAGGCAAGGTGTGAGCTGAATCTGATCCTGGTTAGACGTGATAATGGGCAATAAACAATTTTTGAAACATCACACACAAGCGCCCAAACAACAGCTTCCTATCAGACATTCATAAATAATGACTTAACACTCTGCTTTCACTCATGTACTGCATGTGATACATAACAGGGTAATAAAACATGTCCTTTGTGAATTGTTCCACGCAAGTATTTTTTGAAGATCTAATTGAAAGTGGCGTACGATTTGATTTGCATTCATGAACGAGCCGTGCAGCTGTTGCAGAGCGCTCTTGTCAAGCTGTTAGGAGTCTTGTTCATGCTAAGTTCATGTTAAGTGTTTGGACAACAGCAGCTTTGAGAAATAATCTTACTAAAGCCTTTTCTTTCCTTGGTGAGTACATAGAATCCTCACATTATGCAGAAAGCATCCAAAAGACTGGTAAACACACGATATTCTGAATGTTTGAAGGTATTGTTTACATTGAGTAGATGACTTTGAGATCAGATTTCACTGAAAAGAGGCTGACACACAGCACGTCGACTCCAGATGCTACATCTGATTGAACACAGTATAATAGGTCCCTAAATAAAAGAACAGTAAAAGAGAACAAACCTTTTATTTGCCATTGAAAGAACAATCTGTGCTCTGCAATATTCACTTGAGAGAGCAGGCTGTTGATGGGATTTTGAATAAACCATAAAAAAAAAATCAGGTTTTTGACAGCTGAGCTTGGCAGGTATAGGATTGTGTCTCGGATCCAGCTATGTTTCCCTCTATAATTTTAATAACCGGCAGATCATGATTTTGCTCTTATGCAACTTGGACTCTGAACACAGCCCCGTAGACCTGCCACTTAAATGTTCCCTGGAGTGCAAAATTCACATTATGTGCATGACAAAACACAAATAAACGTGCTCCTGCCAGTGACTAAATACTCTGTCTGACTATTTATGCGCTTTCCTGTTGAAATTCAGAGAACTTTTACTGCAGGAGATGGAGACGGATTTGGCGCTCTTTGCTGTAACGACCGATATAAGTGTAAGTTAACAACAAGAAATGTTTTATAGCCAGTTGAAGTGAAGATTATAAGGTACGTGCAAATCTCGTCGACCTCATGGCTTTGTATGGACCTGTAAATTTTATAGCATATGTAGAAAAGTCTACCACGGATGTAGCACATAAAATGAAGCTGAACTCTGTCCAAAATGGACGGCTTCCAGCACTCTAAAGAAAATTCATCCCCTCCTCTTCTGCAAAAGAGCCAGGATGTTAACACTATTGACATTACCTATGTAGGCATACTGGGCCTGGAAGGGGACAGCGGAGTGTGTTCTCAAGTCCCTCCAGCAGTATTCAACATTTGTCTCTGTGACCCAGAACTACCTGCTGACAAAAGTGCTACCTCATTTCAATGCTAATGTGCTGTTATGGGTATTTTCAAAGCGTTGCTGCTATTTATTATGAATCAGCTTACCTGAGAGGCGCCAGTTAATCCTGTAGATCCCTGCAGAGCTGCTGTGCACCAAGAGGTCATAGAGATAGTGTTTAAATAGACTGCTTCTCTTATTATTCCAAGGGGACAACCAGCCGGTATACAGCTGACGGTATACACCTGAGTCCCTGTTTTCGCCCCTTTTTTCCTGCACATCTGGGAAGTAGCAGCGACTAAGCAACTAAGACACTGTTTTTACATAACAAGACTTCTTTTGTTGTTTTTTCTTTTCTTTTTTTCCCCCATCTTTATGAACTCTGCAGCTCATGTCATGGCAACCAGTCATAACCTGAAGGCTTGCAAGAAGCTATCACCAATGACAGTTTCTGAGCAGGTTTTGAATTGAGGGCAGCAACAAAATGAAATGTATTTGGAATATAGACACTGTGTAATGGGAGAAAAAACAATCTCACAGGCCCTCCAGCTGTTCACTTTAATAACATTAAGATATTGGGTAATGTAGCTGTTTATATATATGTCAATGCAACTGGGGGAATATAAAACCTGCGCAGTCATCTTTGTCATCCTGGTAGTGAGATATCAGAAGAAACAATTCACTGGACTTCTCATTATGCTCGACATAACACTAAGATGGCGCCAAAAGTAAGATGTATCCTCATCCACTGAGGTCATATCTACAGGATTAACCCAAACAAGCATATTGAAAACGTGTTTGCAGCTCATTTATGATCTGATTTTGTATCTGTATTTCCTGAAAAGTGCGTAATGGCAGAGAGAAGTTTTTCTCCTGCTTCACAGACTTTATAGAAGTGACATAAACAAGAAAAACTAGCTTTATTAGAAGAATGTAAAGACAAATCAAATGCATAATTAAATATTTATGTCAGTTGTTAATAAATACAGACTTTTATAGGAGGGATGGATGGACATTGGCACCGACTGACTGCGATGAAGCCTGACAGTGGCACAGCCGTGTCCGGTGGACATTCTCAGAGGATTTAGTGGCGTAAACTACAAATCAGCTGTCTGGTTTGATACATTTTGTTCAGTTCATTTCAAAGATTTGTAGCCGCGGACTGTGTAGTTTGTCCATTTCTTCTAAGCTGAGCAATCTCATCATGAGCAACAAATGATCACTGCATCACTGTTCATAAAACTGTGATATCCAGCGCTGCTTCTAACTCTCTTAAGTTCAGTCAGTTGCTGGTTCAAATTGTTTTTTCGTTTTTTTTCAGTACAAAACTAGGCCCACATAAGCACTGTTTTAGCTCCATCTATCCAGCTCCAAGGCAGAAAGCTCGAGGATTTGGTGTTAAAGAATTGTTCCAGCATGTACTGAACACCTCAAATCCAAACTGAATGTTTCATTCTTCTCTTTATATTCTTGGTTTGTCCTGCTGAGGTTCATTATCTTTCACCTTTATGTCAAAAAGGGTTAATTGTTTGCATCCTGCTGCACATTTCTGTTTTTGTATTTGTGGCACTGTGCAAATAGGAGTTCTTGCGTCAAGCCCACGATATTCACATTATTCATATTCCTTATAAGTAAACATATTGATCTGTGTATTTGTTGACGAGCCTGATGACTAATAGCTCAGCCTTGTGATTACTTCATACAGTAGTGAGAAAAATCCACTACAGTGCTTTCAACTCTGCAGCTTCTCCACATCTGCAAATGGCAAAAGGTGATGCTGGGGTGAAGGCTGCCTGTGAGAAACTGAGACAGCCTCGCTGGTTCTATCTTTCATCCCAGACATGTGAAGATTTTCCCTACCTGCCTCATCTCTTCGCCGACATGCTTCATATCGGCCGGTGTATCACGTTCGGAGAGCCCAGCCAGCTTTAATCACACTCCCTCCTTGTAGTGCTTCCAGCAGCCATCGCTGTAACTGTGGAAAAACCGGGAGAATGTGGAGGTGAGACGAATACCAACCAGTTTATGATTACATGGATCAGTACAGATAAAGTTACTGTAGGAAAGATCAAAGCAAGGTGTTCAAGACCATAAAAATAAGACTTTCTTTATAAACTGAAAGTCTCTGTTGAGGTGCAGATCATTTAGAAAAGTTTGTCTTATATCTCTTTTCCGCCACCAGATGGCGCTGTGCGGTGAACAGTCACATTTGGCCCCACAGGACAACAGAGGAAACTGCTGTCCTGTGAGAGTCTTGTTTGGATAATTTTGGGCTACGTGGTCTGAATTCAGACTTCTGCTGGATTTCTTTTTCAAATTTGAACTTGTTGAGGATGTATGAAAACAATTATGAATATTATTTAAGACTTAGGTTCACAAAATTTGTCAGATTACCTGCTCTGACCTTCTGACCTTATAAAAAGAGGCTGAAATTGGTGTAAAAATGGAAAACTATTATAATATTCTCTTTTAATAATCCTGTTTTGACCTTTCTTGAAGAGGACTTCTGCCCCAGGAAAACCAAACAGTTCACTAACCTGGTGCGTTTCACCCTGATGGCCCCCTTCTCGTGTCAAACACTGATGCACATGCGAGGCGGCCGTCGGCGACACGCTGCACGCCTCAGGCTGTGTCACCAAGCATCACCTATAGTGACACCACATACACACAGACAGTATTTGCTGTGCTCTGTTATCTGCTGCACTCACATGTAGCAACACTGACATCTCTTGGCCTGATGGGAAACAGTCACAGGCAAATGTGAAAAAACATAGATTTTATGAGGCGTATGACCACATCATTATCCGTACAAACCATATAACTATAAGCTTTGTTGATTTTCACATTTCAGCTGGAATGCATGGATCTGTTGGGGTTAGGTCACTTGTAGGATGGCTTTAAAAACGAATTTGTATAAACTCATATTAATAAAGTACTAAAACCATATATAAAAACTAGTAAAAATGTTAAACTACACCCATGATTTCAAGCTGGTGATTCAAGAATTTAACAATTCACTGTCATATGCATTAAAATACCATTTTATGATTTATTGATCCCTAACTAGACCTTTATATACCTAGATATCTGTGTGATATTACGATTGATTTAAGAGGGGCCCAAAATGCTGTTTGGCCTCAGCTTCATTATAACAGTATTTTGTAGAGAGATCCAGAAACCAACCAGTACTCCCAGTCTGGAATAATACTTACTGGCCTCCGCTTTTCTGTGTGTCAGTAAGTTTGTGTAATTTGAAAACACATTTAGGGAAAATGCACCATAAGTTTGACTCAAGGCCCCTTTATTATAAGACAGGACCACAACAAATTAACTAGGGGAAGTTGGTTGGTTAATATATTAATGTTAATCCCTTTTAAAGATATGACAACATTCTAGATGCCACAGAATATACTGGAGTCTTATTCGTATTGTGTCTTGAGAATGCTGTTTCTTTAGTTACAGTTATTTATTAATTAATTTGGTCGTTTAAATGTTTATGTTTGGGTGGGTTTTATCGCTGTGATGTCATTTTACTGTAGAGTTACACCTGCACCTCAATGTTTTTAGTAAAGTTTGAAGATGACCAGCAGGGGCGCTCGTTATCTTTTTACCTCCTTGTCCGACCAGTAAAGAAAGCACCGAAGGCATTTCACGCATGCGCAATGCCAAATGTAGTTGCTGTCGGATTGTGTCACATTTAAGACATGGTAAGACAACAGTGGTTAAATATGTTATAAGTCTGTGTTGGCAAACATGCACTTGGATTTTAATGCTCATGCAGTTTGTAACAATAAAGATCATTTTGATATAATAATTGAGGGCAGTAGAATATCATTTTATAGTTTATCAAGAAACTAAATTTGCTCTTTCAAAAGGTAAGTTTAAATCCATTATAATTTAATTATGTGGCCCTGACATCTGGTGCCACACTACAGTACATATGGAGCCCTTTACTGATGCACTTGATATTTTTTTAGTATATGTACATTATCTTAATATTGTGTGTTGATCATTTTTATCTAATCTAATCTCCAGGTGTGCAGGTGAGGCTCTCAGATGGAGTCAGTGAGTGAGCAGGTCCATGGAGGCAGAGGAGAGGAGGAGGAGGAGGAGGAGCAGGCAGGACCAGAGGAAGCCATGCTGTGGTCCATCCAGGAGGCTCTGGAGAGGCAGACCCTGCAGATAGGAGCATCGGCCTGCGGGGCCACAGCGGTGGTGGACGTGCTGAAGGCCCTCGGCGTGGACGTGGCCCCAGAGGAGGCTGACCGCTGCGTCCAAACCCGCCTGAGGAGGAACGAGTCCCCGCTGCCTGACTACCTGCTATCCCGGAGTGAAGCTGGTAAATGTCCCGGTGTGCAGCTGATACACAAGACCTGAGTGTGTCATTTAACACTGAACACGCCCTCACCTGGTCATCATTACAACTTTTACGAGAAAAAGAAAAAAAGTCTTAAAATCCTGACGTTTATCCATGTTAAGTTTTATTTGAATATCATTTTGTGTGGCTCAGGTTCTGTTCTGTATCTGCTCGTGCTAATGTGTCTATTCATACTTAAAAAAAAAACATCCACTTAATTGCCAGATATTATACTATAAACACTTGGCGCGAGCTCAAAGCTACCACTCCAGCAAACCATTTCAGGCGATGAAATGGATAATTTTCTATCGGCGCCTGCTCCAACAGGAAGTTATATCTCAGGTGTGACAGATGCTAGCAGGGACTATAACTTCACCGCTAAACGAGGCTCCATAACATCTTGAACCCATAAGCGCTGTTCCTGCCTGTGTGACAGCTGGCTGCACTGCCAACCAGGCAAATTCAAAAAGCACCCTCTTGAATTAGACAAAGACTTTTATGTCTCTCAGAGGAGCGACTGTAATTGACTTTCTCAGCTCTGTTTCACAATTTTTACTCTGACATTTCAGGCATTTATCTCAAGCTGTCACCCCACTCATGAGGCTCCGAGTGGGAAAGAAGCACACTTGTGTTCATTGATTTTGAAATATAAAGACTTAGTTTCTGTATTGCTGGAGGTGATGAAAAAGGTGAAATGAGGAATTATTGTCTTCTTTCAGGTGCGACTCACGCTCAGCTCATCGCAGGAGCGGAGGAGGCTAGTAAAGGGAAGGTGATAGGTCGCTTCTTCCACCTTCACCCTCGCCGGCGGGTCAAGCTGGTCCCCTGGCTCGCACGCTGGATCCGGAAAGGCGCTGTGCCTGTAGCGACTATGAACATGCAGCTGGTTGTACCCGAGGGAGAGGAGGTGCCCGACGCCTGGCACCATCAGCTCATATTTGGAGTTGCACCTACTGCTGTTTTCATGACCAATCCTTTAGATTTAGGTGGGTATGGGAAAGGAAGCAGTGACTGTTTATTGTTTTTCAGGAGAAAGACTTCTAATATTTTTATTTCTGTTCCAGTAAGGGAGGCAGAAGTGCATCAGCGACTTTGCAGTGAATCTGTGCTGCTGATTCGCCGAGAAGACGTGCTGCAGCGGCTGACGCCAGATTGCTGCCTGTCCAGCCTCTCAGATTGCCAGTCTGACCGGCGGTGGAAAGCCCTGGATGTCGAAGGCAAAGCAGTTATTTAAGGTCTTGCTCCTGCACATTTTCACCTCATGTGCAACATATTTTTACTTACTCTGCCTTCTTTAGGTCAAGTGAGACAGATGGCCCTGGAAGAGGAGCAGGGGCAAGTGAAGTTAACCCACGTCACAATCCCTGCGGCGTACAGTTCAGGCATCACGCTCTTCGCCCGACGACATTCAGAGTTAGGAGAAGAACTCCTCAGCGCTCCCGATCTCCCTGTGTTGTGACTGGACTGCCACACATGAACTCAAAACAAGCGTGAAGACTTGTGTTGTGTTGTGATAAGAGTGTGTGGCTCATCTGCTGTGTTAGAATACGACACTGTTGAATCTTGTGGTAAGGATCAGAAGATATCCTCCCTGCTGAAGTGATGCTGTGTAGCTGAGTCTGACCTTCCTGGAGCAGATGCAAGCAAAAAAGACAAGTGATAAAAAATATCACATGTTTTTGCATATTTATTTAAACCACACGAACATTTACACTGTGACATTTTAATAGACATCTGTCATGATTTTGAGAGTGACATTTTTGCTGAATGAACTTTTTGTACCAACACTGACATGGAATCAGATGTCAAGACATAAAGAAAGTTCCTATAATCAATTCTCAGTGTGTGTGTTTATGGTTTTTTTATCCTCACCAAGTCAGTAGACTGGTACGCTGTAAAAAAAAAAAAAATTAAAGAAAGAAAAGATATAAGCAACACAGAAAGAGAAAATGAAACTATTTTGTGCAAGTTATAGAAATAAAGGGAATATAAAATCATGTATTGAAGAGAAACAACCACAAAAATCATTCATTATAAATACACCATCTGTTCTCTTGTTGAGGCAGCAGCAGATTCCTCTTGGATCACTGATGTAATGTTTTTTCACATGCATTATTAACTATTTCATGTCAGACAATTGAATAAAGTATGTTTTAAGCGCCTGTGCAACTCGCACAAGACTACCTGCCTGGATCATTACTGACCACATTCTTTCTACATCCTGTGTAACTATCTGAGTCTCGAAGCCTCCACCTCTGCACCCTCCTGCCTCCAGACTTTTAACTAGAAGTAAAAAAAAAAAAAGCAGATCCTATCAGTCGGTGTTTGGCCACTTGACACCGTCTTCCAGTTAATTTGAGGATTGACTTTCAGAATTTATTGATTTCTTTCGAAGCAATAAATGGCACAGCTCCAGCTTATATTTCAGATCTGTTATGTGCTTATACACAGGAGTTTATATCAGCAGACTAAACTCCTCAGATTATACCAAAGGCCGCATTAAAGGGGATGGAGTCACTGCAGCCAGAGTGCTTAAATGTTGGCAGCATTTGTCTTTTTCAATATTTGCATTAAACTCATATCAGTTTATGTGATGATGTCTATTAAATAAGGCAGACATTTGCCTAATATACTGCAAGATTACATATATATACATATGTGTGTGTGATGTTCAAGACTACTTATGAACCAGCCTGCATAAGACAAAGGTTATATAAAGGAGTAAATGGTGGTTACTTAAGTAAAAGTAGCGATGTATATCAGCAAAGTATCAAAAGTACTCATTATGGATCATAATGGGTCCTGTTATATGACTTTATATTAAACTATTGGATGATTACTGATGCATTAAGGTGTAAGCAGCCTTTTACTGTTGTAGTTGGCCAAGTTGAAGCTAAGTATAGCAATGCATCAAATTTTATAAGCAAATGTTGGGTTTAGTATACAATCTGCAAAATGACTACTGTAGTGAGGTATCAAGAGCCAAAATTTCCTCAAGAATATAGTGAAGTTTAAGTATAAAGTAGCATAAAAAAGTACTTTAAAATTACACTTAAATACCTATTTGAGTAAATGTTACTTTCTACCTCTGCTGTTGGCAGTCCAGGAGACAAATAAACATTTTACTGTGGTCTCTACCAAGATTTCCTTTTATCTAACATATTTCTGTAATTGTCATCTTTCTTATTGTCTATTTGCGCAATGAAACTAGTGCTAGACTAATTTATAGACTGAAAAACAATGGAAACCGTGATTACAGTGGCTCCCAGTTTTTAATAAATAAATTAAAATGTATTTAAAATTACATTTGGTGCCACAGGAGGACATGAAAAATAAAAAGACTTTCATTTTCTTCTCTGGTGTGAAACCGAGGTGAATATAAACCCGGGGGAGTCTCTTTTTAGGGCGAAAAAAAAAAGCACGACACACGGAATAGCTAATGAACTTCAATTCCCATGATGCACTGGGCTGTTACACCCCGAGGAAGTTGAAAAATCCCAAAAAACTTGCCCCAAAAACAGTTTGGGCAGCAGATAAAGGTAAGAAACAGAAACATATATTAACGAAGCAAGAAACAATGGCGAATTTGTTGGTTTTTAATGTTATTTAGCGCTTTTAGCTAACTTTTCGTAGCGTCTGTTAGCACCATTAAGTACATCATGGTGATATATTGGATCCACGTGGTGTGTGTGTGTGTGTGTAATGTGTGTGCGTGTAGTGTGTGTGTGCGTGATAACATACTTTGCATCCACGGTCAGTCAGCAGGCTGAGAGCAGAGGAGACACATCTGACTGCTGAACTGGGCTCCGGTTATTTCCTGCTTCACACACACACAGAGACACAGGTGAGTGCCAAAACAGCATGCTAGATGTTAACTTCACCACAAACCTGTGTGCTAATGTTGCTAAAAAAAAGAAGTTAACTGTCTGAATTAAGCCATAACTTATTATTTCCATGCAAAACCAGAATTAATGCATGCCACTCCAGCTTTACTAGCTTGCACAGTGAAACAACTGAGTAAATTCATGAGATATTGTCCTTTTTTTGAGATATTGGAAGAGTTGGCTTCTGTTAAACTGCTGAATAAGTGCATGTACAGTATATTTATGCATGTGCAGCCATATTTAAGGAACATACTGTAAGTTAAGTCTTTGATCCCATAATTTTAGTTTCACACTCCAACATTCATTGGAGTACAGAAAAGATTACAGTAAAGTCTTTTCTTATCACAGATGCAACAACCGCCTCACATTGACTACATTTTTCTTTAAGGGATATTTAAAAAATTTGTGTTTCAGTTGACATGTGAGTCACATGAGCTGAGTGATTTCAATCAAAGCCGGTGATTTGGCTAATTGTGGAACATGTGCACCCACTGTGCAACACTCACCCCTTTGTACTGTATCTTTTTTAGACAATGTTTCTGCACACACAGGCCTTGACAGTTTATTGCACAATCCTCAGAGTGTAAGTCACAGGTTTCAGATCACTGCAGACTGGGATGGTTTGAACTCTAACCCCAGTTTGTTTGAGTTGTTGGGGGTTAAAGAGTGAGAACAGGAGTCTGCTTTTTTTTTATGTCAAAATCTGCGCGCTAGTAGCTGTTACAAGTTGGAATTGAATTTTGTGAGTAACTTTGTCTAGTTTAGGAAATTCGGGACAAGAAATGAGCCCCAAAACCAGTTAAATCATTCAAGTTTTTATTCCGGTTACAGTGTTACATTGATCCAAATATTTATCATGAATTTGCATTGTATAACAATCATATCATGTCTTACTTGAGATAGGAACAGTGAGCATCAAATCCCGTCAAACACAATCAATAATTAATTCACACTTTAGATGGTTGCAAATAAATGAAAAGTTCATATAAGCATATTCCAGCCTTTGCATGTGCAAATAACAGAATAAATACGTGCATGACAGAACTCTGGTTTGCTTCAGAAACAAGAAAGTGGTCCAGTTGTTGCTTTTCTGTAAATGAAATGCCCACTGTGGAATAACAGCCTTGCCAAACTGAGCCTACAGCGAACAGTTTACTGTATATCAACCTGATAATGGATTTGTTTTTCCATGCAAATGAGCCCCTGTTTGCAGTTGCCGGTGATTTAGTCTTGCCTGGTGACCACGCCATTTAATTGTTTACTCGTGTTTTTGTTCTAGTTGATTGGATCCTTGTTAGTGTGGCATTACAAGATAATATAAGACCCCAGGCTTCAGAAAAGGTCAGCGCTCCCTCACAGCTTGGCGAACTCCTTTCGTTATAGGTCAATCTTTGCATGCAATTAAATGGCCACTTTACAAACGATTAAAGGCGGATGAGAAGAAGCACTCGGCTGTGCGTTTGAGCAGCCATGAAGGTGTGAAAGGTTTCAGTCTAATCCTACACGCTGGGATTTATTCTCCCGTCACTCAGGTGCCATGGCCGAACGGGTGCTGGTGGTTGGCAGCGGTGGGCGGGAGCACGCCCTGGCCTGGAAGCTGGCCCAGTCGCCGCAGATTCAGCAAGTCCTGGTGGCCCCGGGTAACGCAGGCACGGCAGACTGCGGGAAGATCAGCAACTCTGGTAAATGCAAATGAATGTAAAATTAATTCATGTATTGATCGAATGCATAAATATGGTGATCGCAGCATCAGGCAGCTTCACTCTCTCTGTCTTGTCTCCATGCAGAGGTGTCGGTGAGTAACCACGCTATCTTGGCTCAGTTCTGTAAGGATCATCATGTGGGGCTGGTTGTAGTCGGACCTGAAGTGCCGCTGGCAGCGGGTGAGTAAACATCAGCGCTCTTTTTCTGTGGGTTTTATTTAGTTTCCTTTCCGCTCCATCAACCGTACCGTTCCTTCCAGGTATCGTAGATGACCTCATGGCTGCAGGAGTGCCGTGTTTCGGGCCTTCTGCCAAAGCGGCTCAGCTGGAAGCCAGTAAGAGCTTTTCCAAGGCCTTCATGGAGCGTCACAGCATCCCCACAGCACGTTATGGCTCCTTCACCAACCCCCAGGAGGCCTGTGACTACATCCGCACGTCAGTACAATAGACTGTAGCTTTGAAAGGGCACAGTTATTTGTCCATGAATAAAGTAATAAAGTGTAAAGCTTGATGCTGAATTTATGGTTCTCACTGTTTATGTTGAGGAAAAAAACCATCATTTTTATCAGTCCTGATTTCCAGCAAGGAAAGTTATGAATGTTTTGTTTTCGGAGCCATTAAACACACACAAATTTGCACCGTAATAGAAAATAAAAGTTTGTTTCTCAGATGGTTTCCTGAGTTAACGATCTAAGATGTGATGGTTGTCTTTTATATGAGAGCAAAGAAGAAACTGATCTAACATAAAGAGAGCCGGAACTTTTTATAGAGGATGAAAAAAGTCCATCGCACTCAGTGAAAGATCATTTCTTTGGTCATATAAACCATCTCGGGCAGAACAACAGCTGCCGTATTCTGACAACCTTCAACCATATGGATCCCAAACCCATTCCCAAACAAAAGAGCACTGTGCAAATGGTTAAATGGTCCACAAAAAACATTTTATGCTTTATATCTGCTATACAGCATCTGTTCCAGATGTGTTTTCTGTGAAAAGATGTAGATTCTTACTGAGTTTATCTCATTGTCTGGGGTTTCTAGGGCCGAGTTTCCAGCGCTGGTGGTGAAGGCCAGCGGCCTGGCAGCAGGGAAAGGAGTTATTGTGGCACGAGACCAGGAAGAGGCCTGTCAGGCTGTGATGGACATCATGAAGGTATGAAACTATTAGACATTTCTCTGTGTGATCATTTCTCCTTTCCAAGCAAAGGAAAGCTTTAGAAAATACTCAGCAGTATTTAACCCACTGAACAATAAAGGGTTAAACAGTAGCCATTATGTGTCTGGGTGGAAATGATGGCAGAAGTGTGTAAACTAATTAAACTCTTACTTTTGTATTTTTGTGTGAATCTTATTTGGAGCGAAGCACTTTCTTCTCTTTTCCTAAAATAAAAAAATACTGGAAAAGTCTTCAAATGCTGTTTATTCTGCCTGTTCAGCAGTGCTGAAACCTCAGGCACAGAAGCTGGGTTTTTACCAGATAGGCATTCAGTTCTTTTAGGATTTTTTTGGAAGGTAATTACACCTTCCAGTTTCAACAGTTCCCTTATGTTCAAAGGTAAATCTTTTAGCACTGCGATTTACAGGACAGAGCGTTTGGAGCTGCAGGGGAGACGGTGGTGGTTGAAGAGCTTCTAGAGGGAGAGGAAGTATCTGTGAGTCGAAAACTTTTGGAACGACACCAATTCTGCGTTCACGTTAATATACATGAATGTATGGATGAGAATAAAACTGACAGGATGTTTGTCCTGTAGTGTTTGTGTTTCAGTGACGGCTCCTCGGTGTCTCCGATGCCTCCAGCACAGGATCACAAACGGCTGCAGGATGGTGACCTGGGCCCAAACACCGGCGGCATGGGCGCCTACTGCCCCACCCCTCAGGTACTAGGGTGTTGCTACTCCACCAAACTTTTCTTCTCCTTTTTATTGGATGTTGGATTAATTTTAAGATTATTCAAACAGTCCGCTAGTGTACAGCTATCTCTAATCACGCTGCTGTTTCGTCTTGATCCGCTGCAGGTGAGCCAGGAGCTGCTGCAGCAGATCAGAGAGACGGTCCTTCAGAAGACTGTGGACGGGATGAAGGAGGAGGGCGCTCCTTATGTAGGCAAGTGCTCTTTTTCTGTCATCTATACTTCAAATAACTCCCATTTTCCCCCAGTCTGTCCTTATAATTGAAGTGGTGAGTTTGCAGTTAATCAAACTAATGTCTTTTACCTTTTTCCTGTTTTTGTTTTCCAGGTGTGCTGTACGCAGGCCTGATGTTGACCAAGCAGGGGCCAAAAGTCCTCGAGTTCAACTGTCGCTTCGGAGACCCTGAGTGTCAGGTATGCTTTTTTTTTTTTTTTTGTTGTTGTTGTCTGTCACCGGATCTTCTTAATACAAGATTAACGATAAATATTGCTCTTTCAGGTCCTGCTGCCCCTGCTGAAGAGCGACCTGTATGAAGTCATCTTGAACACCATGAATGGCAAACTGGCCTCCAGCGCCCCCGTGTGGCACCAGGACAGCTCTGCAGTCACAGTGGTCATGGCCAGCGCCGGTTACCCCGGCTCCTACAAGAAAGGAGTAGAGATCACAGGTAGGACATGACGCAGTAGCACTGCAGCTGGGTTAGAAATGTGCAGGAATAAAAGAGGGGAAGTGACATCATTTTTTTTTTTTTTTGCACAGATGAGTTTTAAAACATGTCAAGCTTCTGAAAAGTTTGTAAGTCGGTTGAGTTGAGCTGATCCCAGGAGTAAGAATGAACCTCTATGCTTAAACTTAGTCATTAGTCTTTGACAGTAAGAGAGGCTTGTTTCAACATGTCTGCATTGAATGAAGTTGTAAAATTGCCAAAAAATGTTGGCAGTAAAATCTGTCACCACACGTCCTGTAACACAGTTAATGAATCAAGCCTGATTCATGTGGGACTGATAAAGAGTCTGCCATGCCAAATTCCAGTTTAAATTACCCAATAATGTGAAACCTTGCCAAAATTTCTGTCATAAGTGGTTTCTTTTTCTTCCACTAGACATCCTTTTTTTCTGTTGTCCATAGTAAAAAAAAAAAAAAAAAAGTAGAAGCAGAAACAAAAATCTATAAACGTAATTTCAGTGCAAACTGGGGCTGCAACTAAGGATTATTTTCGGCATGTAAAATACCAGAATCCATGTTAATTATTATTTGGTAGATAAATGGTAATTATGTTTTCTTGCAGTGGAAATTGATCCGAATGACTTGTTTTGTCCAAGTGTTTTTCAAATATTATCTTAAAGCTACTTTGTTGGATTTGAAAATTTAAAGCTGCATGCATCAGAAGAGACACTGTGGCAGACATATTTGGAAAAACTTTCATTATTAGAATAAAAAAGATGCTGCATTCATATTAAATCCTACAGAGTGGCTTTAAATCAATTTTCTTTTAAAAATATGTATCTTATATTGTATCCAGAAGTTGAAACCTATCAGACTAACACTTGTCTTCTTCCACAGGCTTGTCCCAGGTTGAGGACACAGGGTTGCAGGTTTTCCACGCCGGCACAGCCCTGAAGGATGGAGGCGTGGTTTCCAGCGGCGGGCGGGTCCTGACGGTCACCGCGGTCAGGTCCTCACTGGAGGCGGCTTTGCAGGCGGCCAATCAGGGCGTGGCGGCCGTGGGCTTCCCGGGCGCCGTGTACCGCCGTGACATCGGCCACCGGGCCATTGCCCACCTGAACCAACCCAGGTGTGTGTGAACGTGGTACAAGTTGAACACACACACAAAACAAAACACTAAAACATTCCCTTTCTGTTTTTGTATTATGTAGTAGAGATTATTGCTTTTTTGTGTGTTTTTGTATGTCATGTAGAATATTTTCAATAATAAACTTGACATTGGATGTACATGTGTCCTAGTATTTCTTTTTTTAATATTTAATTCTATTAATTTACATGTTTACTTGACCTCCTTTTGATTTGTGTTCTAATCTACAACCAGAAATGAGGAAGAAAATCAAAATTTTCAGAAACTTTTCTCCTGATTTGAACACTTTTAAAGCATCTTTCATAAGAATTCGGTCACAGCTGAGTGGTATTTCACTGTGTCTCTGACAGAGGTCTGACCTATAAGGACAGCGGAGTGGACATCGCTGCTGGTAACAAGCTGGTGGACATGATCAAGCCTCTGGCCAAGGCAACTTCCCGCGCTGGTAACTTTATTTTCATGTGTAAAAACTAAAGACTGCAAGAGTGATGGAAAGGAAATACCTTCTAGTGTACTTAAATAATTATTAGATGCAGTGCTGATGCATCAAACAAGCATAGTAATGGGAGAAAAAGTATTTTTCCAGTTTTAAGCAGCCCTAATACAAACAAAGTGGAATGAATGGATGAAGCAGTGACTGTAACTGGTATTTTTCCACCAGGCTGTAATGCAGAACTGGGAGGCTTTGCTGGGCTGTTTGACCTGAAGGCAGCGGGCTTTGTCGACCCGATCCTGGTGTCTGGGACAGACGGAGTTGGGACCAAACTCAAGGTGGGATTTCAACTCTTTCATCCCCTTTCCAGGAGGAAAATAAGGACAATTAGTTTGGTGATTTCTAGTAATCCTCATATTGTGTTCAGTCATCACACTGTTTCCCATGATTCTTTTTTTTTTTTTTTCCCAGACTTCACTCTCATTTGGTCCTGGAACAAATGAGAACCAAATGAATGTACTAAATCCTAAACTCTGTCCAAATTGGCTTTAGATGAGTCCAGATCGGCCAAGAAATAACTAGTCAAATTTGGCTCAGAAGTAACTGAGCAGCAGGGAATACAGTTATCTATGTAGACGGATTCAAAGGCTCAGACTCTTAAAACCCCTGAACAGAAATATGAATGTATGCGTTTAAATATCGGGATTATTTCATGGACACCAGCATTTTGTCATCATCAGATTGCTCAGGCGTGCGGGCAGCATGGCGGCCTGGGTCAGGACCTGGTGGCCATGTGCGTGAACGACGTGCTGGCTCAGGGCGCCGAGCCGCTCTTCTTCCTCGACTACTTCTCCTGCGGCAGCCTGGACGTGGACGTGGCCGCCTCGGTGGTTGGCGGGATCGCCAAAGCGTGCGAGATGGCTGGCTGCGCTCTGCTGGGTGAGAGGAGACGTCATCCTTTATTTTGGAGTTGACCATGAGAAATGATTAGTAGTATCTTTTAAATCAAAAGGAAGAGCTGTAGCTTGTTTTTCCCCCCACTCGCCTGGTTCCTTATTTGTGTGTGTCCATGTCCAGGTGGAGAGACGGCAGAAATGCCAGGCGTCTACGCTCCGGGGGAGTACGACCTGGCCGGGTTCTGCGTCGGAGCAGTGGAGCGCGGAGCCCTGCTGCCCAGGCTGGGGGACATCGCCGAGGGAGACCTGCTGATCGGAGTGGCCTCCTCTGGGGTCCACAGCAACGGCTTCAGCCTGGTCCGCAAAGTCCTGGAAAGAGCTAACCTCAGCTACAGCTCCCCGGCTCCCTTTGGCAAACCGGGGCAGACTGTCGGTAAGTCACCTCCAATTCTCATAGTTGACGCTAAGTGTGCTGTTAATTTTCAAATAACTGAGGTAATTCTGCCTCTAGGGGAGGTTTTGCTGACACCAACAAAGATCTACAGCCGTTTGCTTCTGCCAATCCTGCGCAGCGGCGCTGTAAAAGCCTACGCTCACATCACAGGGGGCGGCCTTCTGGAGAACATCCCTCGGGTGCTACCACAGGAGCTGGCAGTCGATTTAGGTGAGATGAAAGTACACAGGCGCTTCATCTTCATATGCAACATAAGCATATAAAACTGTTGACGTCAGCAATTTAGATTCTGGATGAGGTTTGCATTTGCATTTTGAAAATCAATTCTTTATGGGAGGGGAAAAAACAGGAGTGAAGACTTCTTCCTGTATGTACATAATTATAGCTGGATGACCTTTGTGCACACTGAAGTTGATGCAAATAAAAACATGAATAAACAGCCATGTTCTGGGGTCACTTTCCCCCGTCTTGAAAATGTAGAGGTCACTTTGTGTTTTTTATTTGAATGCACAGTCTCTTATTAATATTTACACTTGGTGTTTATGCATGACTCAGATGCCTCTCGTTGGAGCTTCCCCCCGGTGTTCTCCTGGCTCCACAAGGAGGGGGGTCTGAGTGAGGAGGAGATGGCCCGCACCTTCAACTGTGGCCTGGGGGCGGTGCTGGTGGTCGCCCCTGTGGATGCTCAGAGGGTCCTGCGCCAGCTACAAGCCCACGAAGAGGCCTGGATTGTGGGTTCACTGGCCCAGAAGCAGCCTGGTGAGACACTGAATGACTGATACTTTGATGGAACACAGTCAGAAACTGTAGTTTTTGAGATAGTAGCGGGAAAAAATAAAGGTTATAAGCAAAATGGTGAAACTTCTGTACGTGCTTTTGCAGGCGCAGAGCCTGTGGTGGTCCGCAACCTGAAACACAGCCTGCTGAATGCGGGTCCTACCTCCAGCGGGGAGTTGGGTGTCGAGCAGACTGGTGGTTGCCACGGCGACGGCAGCACGCCACACAAAAGGACCAGAGTAGCTGTTCTCATCTCTGGCACAGGTGTGCTTTTGTTCATTTTGAAATAAGTGTAACCACTGACTTCCTGGAGTCTGTGCAACTTTAAAGATGCAGCCCAGCACATAATGTGTCGGTATTTGTACAAATTAAACAAACAAGATATAAAGTGTTAGAGAGCCTTTATGGGTGATGGTTGGTAGATTTTGTTTAGACAGCCAAGACCTCCAGCTTCATATTCACTGCACAAAACATGAGTGGTATCAATCTTCCGCTGTTCCAGGCACCAACCTGCAGGCCCTGATAGAGCAGGCCAAGCGCCCGTCCAGCTGTGCAGAGATAGTAGTGGTCATCTCCAACAGACCCGGAGTTCAGGGCCTGAAGAGAGCATCGCTGGCTGGCATCCAGACACGGGTACAAAAAAAATAAACATTCAAATAAGCATCACAGAATAATTATTCTTTACTGAGACTCCAGTCTCTGAATCAGATCACAGATTACATGAAATCAGATGTTTGCGCTACAAACTAGGTGGTGGACCACAAACTGTACGGGAGCCGAGCAGAGTTCGATGGCACCATCGACCGAGTGCTGGAAGAGTTTGGGGTGGAGACGGTGTGTCTGGCTGGATTCATGAGGATCCTCACAGGGACTTTCGTCAAGAAATGGAACGGTGTGTAAATCCTCATATTTGCACTGTTGATATGATCATCTGGGAGTCACAGAAAATTGTATTACATTGGGGCGTTTGTCTGTCCTTGTCTCAGGTAAGCTACTGAACATCCACCCATCCCTGCTGCCCTCATTCAAGGGTGTGAATGCCCAGAAGCAGGCTCTGCAGGCTGGGGTGCGGGTTAGCGGCTGCACAGTCCACTTTGTCGCAGTAAGTTTCACATATTGTCAAATCCAGCAGCCAACTAATACTTAAAATGTCTTTGTATAAGTTGAACAGCTCACAAAGCTTTTGTTTTGTTTGTTTTTTTGTTTTTTTTAGGAAGAGGTGGACGCAGGAGCCATCATCGTGCAGGAGGCAGTACCCGTGCTCGGCAGCGACACGGAGGAAAGTCTGTGCGACAGAATCCGAGAAGCCGAGCACCGCGCCTTCCCTGCCGCTCTGGAGCTGGTAGCCAGCGGAGCGGTCAGGCTCGGAGAGGACGGACACATCGTCTGGAAGTCGAATTCACAGAGTTAAAAACTGGCAATAATGTCTACCATTAACCTTCTTACTTCTGTCACTTAAAAATGGTTTAATAATACAAACAAGACGCTAACAAAGCAGACTGATATAGATAACACATTCCAGTACCTCAAAATAGACTTTTTTCATATTGTCAGAACTTTTAAGTTAAGTAGATTTCTTTAATGGATGCTTCAAGCTTGTAAACACACATAGATGAATTATTAATTTCTTTTCTTGTGAGCATTTTACTTGAAACAAAAATTACATTCCATTCATACCTTTTGAGACTTGTTAGAATTGTGTCTGCACTGGGATTAATCTCTAAATTGGGGGAAAAAAGCATGGTGTTCCTACTTGTAATGCTGCGTGAATGGTGTATGTTACTATAATGAACTACAGTGTGATGAATTTCTGGATGTCAGTTTCATTATACGTGTCTGGTGCAATGCAAGAAGTCACTTTTGTTGTATTTCTGCTTTATTATTTTTTTTTACCAGTACATCAAAGGCACCTTCATCCTTTCACCCAGCAAATTTCTTGCTAAAAGAAGGTTCTTTCTTATGCTGCGTTTCACTTCTGAAGAGCTTTAATCAGAAAATGTTCATCGCATCATTTGTCTGATGTGTACATCTTTCACTTTTCCTCATTAGAGAGCATTTGTCCTTCCAGAATCCAAAACTGTGCCCCTTTTTAAACAAGAAATATCCTTTCCACTGACGACTTTTTCAGTTCTTGTAATCCTTTTAAAGGATTTACTGTTGAGTTCACGTTTGTTGGCTCCTGTGGAAGCGCAGGACAGACAGCCTTTCATTTCCAGCTCTTGTAGACAGACACGACTCTCCTCTCAAACCATGTTTGCCCAGTAAATGGAGGATCTCCTCTGGTAAAAAAAAAAAAAAAAGGAAAAGGTTGAACTTGTTAAACAGACTCAGATAGCTTGGAGTCATCTGAAAGACAAAAATAATCCTACCTGGATCATTCTCAGCGATGGTAATGAGGTAAAACAGCCCTTTACTGGACAGCAACTTTGACACCAGAGGCAGAAATCTGTCAGTCACCTCTCGGCCTCGCTTCCCACCGGCCCAGGCAGCTTCTATGCCTGTACTGCCAACCTAAAAGAAAGAAAGAAACGCACTAAGCACTTTGATGACTCTGCACACCTCTGAACTGAAAATCTGCTGAAGCTGAGCTACCTCATCTGAAGGTGTGACCACGTAGGGAGGGTTGAACAGGAGGACGTCCACTTTTCCACTCAGCCTGGGCAAGAGGCACTCCACCTGAGGCAGAAAAACACAACTGAAACGTGCAATTCAACTCCTCGCATCTGCTTGAAATGTAAAATCAAAAAGTCTCACCAGGTCTGTGATGAGAGGCTGCAGTGAAACACTATTACAGGAAGCTGTCTTTGCTGTGCACTGTGCTGCTGCAGGGTTCACATCAGTGCAACTAACGGAGAGATATTTGTATTAGGTGGATAGAGGAAAAAATGTTGCTTTTTAAATGTATTAGTCACTCACAGATATGAAGCTGAAGATCCAACCAGGGATGCCAGGAAAGCAGACACCACTCCCGAGCCGCTGCCGACCTCCAGGCACACACATGGGCTGCAGACAACAAAAAAAGATAGTTATACAGTCAGAGGTATCCAGCTGAAATAAAGGGAAATACTCAATGTAAAAAGAGACAAATGTGTCACCTTATCTGCTGCAGCCTCTCCGCATCTTTCTCCAGAGCATCGATTAACAGGAAAGAGTCCTCCGCCGGCTCGTAAACGTCTCTGAAGTCTCCTCGTCCAGCGTGACAGTAAATGGGAGTGGGATAGCTCGTAGACATGTCGACCTCACTCAACTGCAGCCTGCATGTGCTCCCGGCTCCTCACCGTTTATTTAGAAAGTAACGTGTTTTTCTGTATTGTCGTCAGGTGTAGGTGTAGCGTTACTGCTCCAGTCGGGGTTTAGTTCAAGTGTTGTCACTATTCTTCATTGAAACTGTCAGCTAAAGCGGTGTAGGCTAGCTACCGAAGCTAATACAGCCACAAGTTACTTCCTTGTGTACAACCTACGTCACGGTGACGTAAATTAACCCCTTCTCTGGTGTTCTGGCCTCACTGGGATAAAACTCGGTTTAATTTGTTTAGGTTATATATATATATATATATATATAGAGAGAGAGAGAGAGAGAGAGATAAATAGATATAGACAGATAGATAGATAGTTACATCAATGTACATTTCTCTTGGGTGGGTCAACTGGCCTGGTGGCTAGAGAAAAGGGCGGGTGTCCACAAGGTGATGGTGTCCTCAACCCAGCCAGATAAACCCTCCCCCAACACCACCAGACAGCCCCCAGGTGTCACTGTGCACAATAGATACTGTCCCAAATTACAACAGTATTCTTTCATGAAAGGTTAAATGTAACATAGAGGGTGCAGGAACAAGGTGTGTTTGAGATATAAACATGTTCCATCGAATTTTAAGTACTTTAGCGAGTGACAGGTGTGCCTCCAGGTGTGACCACACACAAACCGTACTATTCCCAGATACAACTAAATTATTTTCATGAGATGTTAAGTGTGGGGGTGCAAAAACAAGATTTATAAGACATAAGCATCTATACAGATAACCTGAAAAATAGCTCAGTGGGATGAGTAACAGGTAACAGGTAACAAACACCTGACCTCGTGGTTGTTGGTTCAATCCCTGCTGAACCACAGAGACCTCCTTGGTTGTCCTGTCTGTAATGTTGTTTGAGTACATATGTATAAGGAAACACTGCGTGTCATTGGAGAACTTTCGTTCATCAGTAAATTTTCAGCTGTCTGGGACCCCACCCACCCACATTTGGGGTTGCTTCAGTTATTGATGGAGGAGAGGGAATTGAACCAGCCACCTCACGTCTGCAGACGTATCTGAGGTCTGTGTCGAGGACGTTGTCACTCCACCAAATCCCCTTCACACTTACAGCTCTTCTCTGAGCGCATTTAAACCTCTCCTCTGACACACCGCTTTCAAAATTCGCTGACCAAGTCGGGATCGAACCCACAACCTCAAAACTTAAAATCAGCTGTCCAACACAGTGGCCCACAGGATCAGACCGCAGTCAACGGTCTTCACAATCTCCTGCAGTGAGGCTGACTTTAAAAAGGCACAACCTCAAGGTTTCAAGGTCAACATCCAACACGGTAAGCCACAAGGTCAAATCACAGTCAATGTTCTTCACCGGAGGTTCACAATCTCCTGCAGTGAGGCTGACTTTAAAAAGGCAGTAATGGAGTCAGGATTGAACTCACAACCTCAAGGTTTCAAGGTCAACATCCAACACGGTAAGCCACAAGATCAGATCACAGCCAATGTTCTTCACCGGAGGTTTTCAATCTCCTGCAGTGAGGCTGACTTTGAAAAGGTAGTAATGGAGTCAGGATTGAACTCACAACCTCAAGGTTTCAAGGTCAACATCCAACACGGTGAGCCACAAGATCAGATCATAGTCAATGTTCTTCACTGGAGGTTTTCAATCTCCTGCAGTGAGGCTGACTTTGAAAAGGCAGTAATGGAGTCAGGATTGAACTCACAACCTCAAGGTCGACGTCCAACACGGTAAGCCACAAGATCAGATCACAGCCAATGTTCTTCACCGGAGGTTTTCAATCTCCTGCAGTGAGGCTGACTTTGAAAAGGCAGTAATGGAGTCAGGATTGAACTCACAACCTCAAGGTTTCAAGGTCGACGTCCAACACGGTAAGCCACAAGATCAGATCACAGTCAATGTTCTTCACCGGAGGTTCACAATCTCCTGCAGTGAGGCTGACTTTCAAAAGGTAGTAATGGAGTCAGGATTGAACTCACAACCTCAAGGTTTCAAGGTTAACATCCAACACGGTAAGCCACAAGATCAGATCACAGTCAATGTTCTTCACCGGAGGTTTTCAATCTCCTGCAGTGAGGCTGACTTTAAAAAGGCAGTAACGGAGTCAGGATTTAACTCACAACCTCAAGGTTTCAAGGTCAACATCCAACACGGTAAGCCACAAGATCAGATCACAGTCAATGTTCTTCACCGGAGGTTTTCAATCTCCTGCAGTGAGGCTGACTTTGAAAAGGCAGTAACGGAGTCAGGATTTAACTCACAACCTCAAGGTTTCAAGGTCAACATCCAACACCGTAAGCCACAAGATCAGATCACAGCCAATGTTCTTCACCGGAGGTTTTCAATCTCCTGCAGTGAGGCTGACTTTGAAAAGGTAGTAACGGAGTCAGGATTGAACTCACAACCTCAAGGTTTCAAGGTCAACATCCAACACGGTAAGCCACAAGATCAGATTACAGTCAATGTTCTTCACCGGAGGTTTTCAATCTCCTGCAGTGAGGCTGACTTTGAAAAGGCAGTGATGGAGTCAGGATTGAACTCACAACCTCAAGGTTTCAAGGTCAACATCCAACACGGTGAGCCACAAGATCAGGTGGTAAAAAGGAGTTCCCACCATAGCTTTTCAATCTTCAGAACTGTGTCTGACTTAAAACATTGAGCAACAGAATCGGGATTAAACCTACGAGCTGTCTATCACAGGGAGCCACAGGGTCAGATGGTGCCCACCAGTCGGCGCAGAACCCACAACTTCAACAAAGTCAGAACGTTACCACAAGGTGGGTAACGCCCCACTCCACGCAAAACTGCTTTCGGCGCAGACGCACTTGCTCAACGAGATTCGCACTGGCAATGAAAGCTTTCATTTGAGGTTTTCAAACTCTGTCGGTGTGGCTGGTTGAGTGACTCAGGGTTGAACCTACATGTCAACAATGTCAAAACGTTACCAAACAGTTCAAGCAATTGGCTCAGGTGCCCAAAAAGATGTTTGTATGAGAGCATTTAAATCTTTTTGTATGACAGACTCTCCTAATTCTGTGTTAAACCCACAATCTTAAAGCACACCGTCTGTTAAGTTCATGTAGTTTTATGGTTTAAATGAATGTATATGAATATAAAATGAATATATATTTTCTGTGTTTATAACGAATATAAATAGTTTTTATGTGGTTCTTTTTTGTTTCTTATGTTAATTTGAAAGAGAACTCAACATTGTGGTGTTTTTAAGAAGTTGCAATAACCTGTGAAAATGAAACAATCAGCTACAATAAAAGGGAAGATTTGGTCTGCTGGCTTCATTAAGGCCAATTTAGCCACCAGAGCCAGTAATGGTTATACAAATAGAAATGAGACAAAGTAACTCCATGAGCTGATTAGTGACCACTTAATACAATATAAAACTAAAGGCTCATTAATAACCATTCAGCAAAATTAAGAAACCATATCGGACTCCAAGCCAGTAAATTAACCAAACTACTGCTGCATAAAGAGAGCAATAACAAGGAACCATTTAAAAGCAAGTTTATGGAAATGGATTTCCACTTATGCTTCAGAAACACATTTTCTTAATCATATTTTCTTTGGCATGTTGTTAGAAAGTTTAAGCACCTCCTTTATTGATTTTCCGAGCAGTAATTAAGAAATATCACAATGCTTCTTTGTTTTGGTGTAACAAAAATACAAAATTGAACTCGTGTGGTAGTAATTTCAATGTTGAATAAAAAGTGTACCCAGGTTTTTCCGCAGACTGTATGGATGGATTTTTTTTTTTAACATCATTAGTCACATCTTCAGCAGACACTAAATGCTGCTGGAGGCCAATAATGACACAACATCTACATCATACACACAAACAAATGTAACTATGCACAAAGTAATACCTCTGAGATCAAATTATAGCTTCACACCCAGCAGCAAAACAAGCTTCAGTTAATGGCTGCGAGAAGAGCAGCTCACCTGCTGTTTAATGACGACTCTGTAAAGTAACACCTTTAAACCACTGAGGCACCAGGCCAATCTGAGGTGTTAAAAAAATGATGCAACTATGGGATAATAAACCAAAACAAAACAAAAACACGTCAAATAGCAACTTTTCTTGTACTTGTTCAAACTAAGGAAAGTTCTGAAGGGCTGAGCAGTTTCTTGAATTTTAAACAAACATTACTTTATAATATATATTACATTGCCTAATAACTGCCAGGAATAAGCATAAGCAACATTTTTAACTATATGGAGGAGGGATTCATCGCTGGAAAACTGGACTGTGATTAATGTACATAACATTATGCATGTAGTACTTTAAGTACACGGATGACAACACAACAGTATTTCATCCTTTGTCCTCCATAGTCGGTTGGTTGGAATCATCTTCCACATTAAATGGAATCATTTTTAATTTCATTATGATTTATCTGAGCAGATCATTTCTGTGTTTCTGGGCCTCAAAAATAACAAATATCTTCTCTACCATGATGTCAAACTCTCTTCCAATTCCAACTCTTCCAACAAATGCATGTTACATTATCTAGTAGTAGTTTCGAGACTCTTTCACGCTCTCTGATCCACAAACGTATGCTGCGTTTAAGTGCTGGTGGACAACTCGGACGTCCAGCTTTTCAGTGCATTCATGTGTCATTTCAAAATGGAAATGGGGTTTTCCAAAAAGATGAAATAGCTCGTCACATGATTAGACAACAATTAACTAAGTATATTTACAGATCAGGCAAGAAGAGGATCATGCCCAGACAAGTAAGCCATGGCGAGACATCAGAGAACAGATGCATCATCCTCTGCAGTGAGTATAATGTTGAGTGACCAGTTTTAATCAAAATGTGCATGATTTGCATTATGAACTGACAAAGCTCAATATTTAATATTTAGATCATGTAACATTTGTCTAATTGTCTAATTTCTCTCCATACCTCTTGCACATATTTTGCTATGACCTTCCTCGTGATGGACTTTCTCGTGCAGGATGTATCAGGAGAAGATGGCCTGATGTTTCTTGGCCCTCAGAGAGATGTAGACCTGTTCTACCATGTCAGTCAGCTGGGTGATGGCATGATGAAGGAGGGAGGAAAAGAGGATGAAACCAGGAGGCCTGCGGCTGGGCTCCTTCTCTGCTTCTCATACAGGCTCCTTGCTGGCAGCCTCTAAAGGTTGAAGATATTTGACCTTATGTCATGTTGATGATTATGTCAACACTTTAAAAAGAGACTTAACACCAGGCTGTGTGTGTGGTCAGAAATGTGCTCTGCTCCACACCCAACAGTGATGTCAACGGTGTTCCTGGAGTCCACCTGTATGTCACTGAAGTTAAACCATTGAAGGTCTGCAAAAACAGGATGTTGTGTCTGTTTTGCTCGTTCTTTGATTAAGTGAGAAGCCTGTGACTCTTATGAATATCTTACAAACATTGATTAGTGCAGACAAGTCATTCATAAATGGTCCTCTATTTCTTACTTTCTAATAAGCTGTCAAAATTATTTAAAGTGCTAGGTAAGAAGAAAGAGCAACTTAGAGGAGTATTTACAATTACAAATGTTAGTCAAGTTAATTTAGTCAATTTATTTATATGGCACATTTTAAAAAATAACAAATGTTTACCAATTTGCTTTACAGAGACTGTGAATTACAATTAAATAGAAACACAGACATAATTATGAGGATTAAGGGGGAATTAATAGTGTAGAGTAAAACAAAGTATGGATAAAATCCTAAAAACACAACAACATTGTACAGAAAACCAATAACAGAAAAAATATTAAATATTAAAAGACTAAAGAAAAGAGATGGGAATTAAGACGAGTTTTAAAATGATCAGTGGAGGGGGAAGATCTGATAATGAGTAGCAACTGTGCCACAGTTCATTGCTGACAATGGAAAAAGACTGATCACGCCTGGATTTTAACTGTCAGTGTGGAATGAAGAGCAGTGATTGGTCAGTGTGGAATGATCCCCCCCTTAAATAGGACCTCCAATCTATTTAGGCAGAACCATATTTCTCTCAGGGGTGTTTTAGTCTTCCACACCTATAACAGGTAAACAACAATGTTACTTGTATCTGTACACATCTCAAGACTAAATCAATAAACTGAACTTAAACAATACTTGTCTGTCTTGATTTCTGTGCTCGACTACTTAAAGTAATTATTACAATAACTTGGATGTTTTCCAAAGAGGGAATCTGGTGGTGGGTTGAATAAATAAGCCTGCAGCTAGAATTGCTAATTAGGGCTGCAACTAATGACTATATTCATTGAATATTCTGTTGATCATTTTCTCGATTAATCGATTAGTTGTTTGGCCCATAAAAATGTCAAATGTTTCCCAAAGCCCAAGATGACGTCCTCAAATGTTGTTTTGTCTTTAGCAACAGTCCACAGCCCAAAAATATTCAGTTTACTGTCAGAGAAGACTGAAGAAACCAGAAAATATTCACATTTGAGAAGCTGCAAGCAGAGAATTTGGACTTTGTTTCTTAAAAAAATTACTCAAAGATGATCAAAATAGTTGGCCGTTAATTTAATAGTTGGCAATTCATCAATTAATCAACTAATTATTGCAGCTCTATTGTTAATAGATTTCTAATTGGATTTTGGCCAAGTGGTTGAACTGTCTTTTAAGCAGATCTTCTTTGTGATGACTTGAAGAGCTAATTAAATGGTAAAAAAAAATCAAAGCCAATACACCAGTTATTAATATAAACCTTAACTCTAGAAAGTACACCTTTTGTGAAAGTGGTACCTGGAAACAATGTGTAAATAAAAATCAGGATAACGGAGGGAGAGAAAATAGAGGAAGTGATGATGATGAAGGGAAAGAAGTGACATCAGTCTCTTAGGTTTCTTGGGAAAACGGGGGGTTGGTGTTAGAGGTAGATAAATTAACTGTCAGGTACTGAGTTTAACCACTTCTCCTGCCCCCACCTCATCCATGCATCCCTTCCTTCCTGATGGATGGCACTGGGGGCCCCCTGCTCTGCTTCCCTGACTTCAACTCCTCCTGCAGGCGTCTGCCGCTACCTCGCTCTGAGTCTGCACTCCTCTACACCCTGCTGGCCTTCGTCTCTCTGCTCACTGTCGCGCTCAACCTGCTCGTTATCACCTCCATCTCCCACTTCCAGCAGCTCCACACCCCGACCAACACCCTGCTCCTGTCTCTGGCTGTGTCCGACCTGGTGGTGGGGCTGCTGGTGATGCCTATCGAAGGCCTGCGTTACATGGAGAGGTGCTGGCTGCTGGGGAGGCTGATGTGCGCTCTGACTCCTTATGTCTCTTATTGTATGCTCTCTGCCTCTTTGGGCCACATGGTGCTCATATCCATAGACCGCTATCTTGCTATCTGTGACCCACTGCTCTATTCCTCTAAAGTCACCCTAACCAGAGTTAAAATTTTAATCTGTCTGTGTTGGGCCTGTTCTCTTCTCTACAATGGGTGTATTCTGATGGGACACTTAGGGCGGCCAGACAGGTTTAACTCCTGCCACGGAGAGTGTGTGGTGGTCATCAGCCACATCTCAGGCACACTAGATCTCTTCTTGTCCTTTGTCGGGCCCTGTACTGTCATGGTTGTGCTGTATATGAGGGTGTTTGTAGTTGCTGTGTCTCAGTTGCGGGTCATTCAGTCACAGACTGCTGCCACCACGATCAGAGCAGCTCCGACTGCTAAAAGATCAGAGACGAAGGCAGCCAGGACTCTTGGCATTGTGATAGCTGTGTTTCTAATGTGCTTCTGCCCATATTACTACCCCGCTCTGGCAGGTCAAGACACCTCCACTAGCTTGTCATACTTAGGTGTGTTGTCCTGGCTCATGCTGATGAACTCCTGTGTGAACCCTCTGATTTATGCTCTGTTCTATCCCTGGTTTAGAAAAGCTATCAAACTCATCCTAACACTCAGAATACTACAGCCTCACTCCCGAGAGGTCAAGATCCTGTAGACGGGGCTGAAATCATCTGTTTGGTCATTTTTCAGTGTTTTGGAAACACGTTCTCACCTCTCTATGTGTGTATATGCTCTCTGAGATATATGACAAAGGTTAAAGTGACAAAAGATTTCTATGATTTAAGTGTGTATCTTCACAATTTCGCCTCTTTTTTATTTTCATTTCTATCCATATTTCATCTCGACACTCTCAGTGTAAAATGTGATGCTTTTGTCTTCACCTCACTGTAATAAGGACCAACAAATCATAGAAAAGCACAATAGTGAATCATTGCTCACTTGTCTCTACATGTACAGTGTAGTCAGGAAGTCATTTCAGTGACACATTCTTATGTCGGCTTTACACCCTGATGTGAACAACCTGAAACACTTAAATCTGAAGGTCAGCACTTTAACCTCATCATCATTCATTCACTCATTTTAAAGCCAATTCACTGGAGCACAGAGCCCAAACACACGCACTGTAAAATGAATGGTTTATGTACATTATGTATAAATACATTATTAGTCAGTCAATATAACACAGAATGGTAATTTGTGTTCAAAAGTCACAGGTATATCTAATATGTTTTTAAAATAATGCATGATAATACATTTGGATAGATTAACTTATATAATAGGTTTATACATTCTAATTAAACAGACCAGACAGTAGGCTTTGTTCTCCTCAGTGGCCCTTCTGACTTGTTAGTTTCTCTGTTTTATTTCTACTTGAGTTGATTTTATATTCAGCATAATTTCAAGATAAATGCTTTAAAGTCTCTGTGGTTTGCACTACCAATATCACTATTATTTAGCATTTAATTGTAAGCCTTTCAAGAAGCCAGTTGTGCTATTAAAAATAATCAAATCAGTGTGTTGTATTTTCTTCCATGGTTTATTTATTGTACTATAACAAAGCTGTCAAATGCAAAATGTCTGCAGTTTTTATGTTTTGCCTTTGGTGCAGATGTTTGATTTTTTAAAACAAACACAAAAACTTTGAATTTTCCAACACCAACATGCAACAAATGGCCTGTTTTGTCCCACCAAAAATAAAAAAAGTCATACACACTAAATTACCCACTATGCATTTATATATCTTTTATGGATTTTCAATTTGCATCTACACTTACCCATAAGGCAACCACACCCAGATGTCTGCATGAAGCGGGCCTGTGAATTACAAAGGATAGAAAATAGTTAGAAAACAGTCATTTGAAATGGAAAAATCCCCTCCCTCAGGCCAAACTATTACTGCAGTCCTTCCATAATCAAAACATATAACATCTGTGGATGACAACAAAAGACAATTAGTTTTACAGGACACATTTTTAGGTAGAAATATCGAAAAATGATGGACTGTGACGGATAAATTTGCTGAAAAAGTAACACTTTCTTGGCCCAGTCACAAGATATACATGTTCTGTATCACACGGGGGCGCTACAGGAGTCTTAATAATAGAGAATACATTATGCTCCAAAAGATGCTTGCTGCACCTTTGTACAGTAAAAAGAGCAACAGACCTACAAATATTCTTAAAATCCTCCTGCTGCTACATGTTAAAACACAAAACCACCAAAATTTACCATTTTTTAAAAAAACCATGAGTCTGATCAAATCTCACCCACTGTGAAGTGATGGAAACCTCAATTTCTACTTGATTTTGAAACATGATAGTTTGCGGTGTTGCACTGCACTGCATCATATCCTAAGGTGTTCATGTTATTCTGTCAATGTATGTTGTCAGCTGTAATGTCTACTGCACAAAAAATAACACACAAGATTTAATATACATTTTATGGCAACTGAGCTCAAACTGTATACTTATTTTTCACTTTTAGACTTTTGAGAAATTTTGCACCTAAATTTGCAGTTGCCTTACATTTGCTGAGGTAAAAAGTCTTTTAAATTGTTTGAAAAGGAATTTTTAAACAATTTGCACCTTATTTGGGCCGTAATTGTACACACTTTTTAATTTTACTTGGTTTGTTCCCTTTTTTAATACTTTACTTAAAGTAATTTTATTACAACTTACAGATTAAATGCTCCATTTTGGAATTTTGAGACACTTTTTTTTATTTCCATGTTGTAATATCCTGGTTTGTTTAGATTTCTTTATTCAAGGCTTTGACTTGCATTCAAATCACAGTTGGAGCCTTAGCTATACAGCATGTATAGTGAACAGAATATATCATTCATAGCTTTGCCATGGAAAAATAGGCCAGAGGGGGAAGTGATGAAGATGATGATGCAGGAGAGAAGTTGCATCACTTCTATCAGGTGATGTTTGGAAAGAAGGGGGGGTGGCGGCAGGTTAGAGGAAGATAAATGAACTGTCTGGTGGGGAGTTGCGTCTCTTCCCTTCCTTCCTGATGGATGGCACTGGGGGCCCCCTGGTCTGCTTCCCTGACTTCAACTCCTCCTGCAGGCGTTTGCCGCTACCTCGCTCTGAGTCTGCACTCCTCTTCACCCTGCTGGCCTTCGTCTCTCTGCTCACTGTCGTGCTCAACCTGCTCGTTATCACCTCCATCTCCCACTTCCAGCAGCTCCACACCCCGACCAACACCCTGCTCCTGTCTCTGGCTGTGTCCGACCTGGTGGTGGGGCTGCTGGTGATGCCTATCGAAGGCCTGCGCTACATGGAGAGGTGCTGGCTGCTGGGGAGGCTGATGTGCGCTCTGACTCCTTATGTCTCTTATTGTATGCTCTCTACCTCTTTGGGCCACATGGTGCTCATATCCATAGACCGCTATCTTGCTATCTGTGACCCACTGCTCTATTCCTCTAAAGTCACCCTGAACAGAGTTCAAATTTTAATCTGTCTGTGTTGGGCCTGTTCAATTATCTACAACGGGCTGATTCTAATGGACCACTTAGGGCAGCCGGACAGGTTTAGCTCCTGCCACGGAGAGTGTGTCGTGGTCATCAGCCACATCTCAGGAGCTGTTGACATCTTTGTCACCTTTGTCGGGCCCTGTACTGTCATGGTTGTGCTGTATATGAGGGTGTTTGTAGTTGCTGTGTCTCAGTTGCGGGTCATTCAGTCACAGACTGCTGCCACCACGATCAGAGCAGCTCCGACTGCTAAAAGATCAGAGACGAAGGCAGCCAGGACTCTTGGCATTGTGATAGCTGTGTTTCTAATGTGCTACTGCCCATATTACTACCCCGCTCTGGCAGGTCAAGACACCTCCAATAGCTTGTCATACTTTAGTGTGTTGTCCTGGCTCATGCTGATAAACTCCTGTGTGAACCCTCTGATTTATGCTCTGTTCTATCCCTGGTTTAGAAAAGCTATCAAACTCATCCTAACACTCAGAATACTACAGCCTCACTCCCGGGAGGTCAAGATCCTGTAGACGGGGCTGAAATCATCTGTTTGGTCATTTTTCAGTGTTTTGGAAACACGTTCTCACCTCTCTATGTGTGTATATGCTCTCTGAGATATATGACAAAGGTTAAAGTGACAAAAGATTTCTATGATTTAGAAGTATTTAGCCTCTTTTTTTATTTTCATTTCTATCCATATTTCATCTCTACACTCTCAGTGTAAAATGTGATGCTTTTGTCTTCACCTCACTGTAATTAGGACCAACAAATCATAGAAAAGCACAATAGTGAATCATTGCTCACTTGTCTCTACATGTACAGTGTAGTCAGGAAGTCATTTCAGTGACACATTCTTATGTCGGCTTTACACCCTGATGTGAACAACCTGAAACACTTAAATCTGAAGGTCAGCGCTTTAACCTCATCGTCATTCATTCACTCATTTTAAAGCCAATTCACTGGAGCACAGAGCCCAAACACACGCACTGTATAATGAATGGTTTATGTACATTATGTATAAATACATTATTAGTCAGTCAATATAACACAGAATGGTAATGTGTGTTCAAAAGTCACAGGTATATCTAATATGTTTTTAAAATAATGCATGATAATACATTTGGATAGATTAACTTATATAATAGGTTTATACATTCTAATTAAACAGACCAGACAGTAGGCTTTGTTCTCCTCAGTGGCCCTTCTGACTTGTTAGTTTCTCTGTTTTATTACTACTTGAGTTGACTTTATATTCAGCATAATTTCAAGATAAATGCTTTAAAGTCTCTGTGGTTTGCACTACCAATATCACTATTATTTAGCATTTAATTGTAAGCCTTTCAAGAAGCCAGTTGTGCTATTAAAAATAATCAAATCAGTGTGTTGTATTTTCTTCCATGGTTTATTTATTGTACTATAACAAAGCTGTCAAATGCAAAATGTCTGCAGTTTTTATGTTTTGCCTTTGGTGCAGATGTTTGATTTTTTTAAAACAAACACAAAAACTTTGAATTTTCCAACACCAACATGCAACAAATGGCCTGTTTTGTCCCACCAAAAATAAAAAAAGTCATACACACTAAATTACCCACTATGCATTTATATATCTTTTCTGGATTTTCAATTTGCATCTACACTTACCCATAAGGCAACCACACCCAGATGTCTGCATGAAGCGGGCCTGTGAATCACAAAGGATAGAAAATAGTTAGAAAACAGTCATTTGAAATGGAAAAATCCCCTCCCTCAGGCCAAACTATTACTGCAGTCCTTCCATAATCAAAACATATAACATCTGTGGATGACAACAAAAGACAATTAGTTTTACAGGACACATTTTTAGGTAGAAATATCGAAAAATGATGGACTGTGACGGATAAATTTGCTGAAAAAGTAACTTTCTTGGCCCAGTCACAAGACATACATGTTCTGTATCACATGGGGGCGCTACAGGAGTCTTAATAATAGAGAATACATTATGCTCCAAAAGATGCTTGCTGCACCTTTGTACAGTAAAAAGAGCAACAGACCTACAAATATTCTTAAAATCCTCCTGCTGCTATATGTTAAAACACAAAACCACCTAAATTTACCATTTAAAAAAAAAAAACCATGAGTCTGATCAAATCTCACCCACTGTGAAGTGATGGAAACCTCAATTTCTACTTGATTTTGAAACATGATAGTTTGCGGTGTTGCACTGCACTGCATCATATCCTAAGGTGTTCATGTTATTCTGTCAATGTATGTTGTCAGCTGTAATGTCTACTGCATATTTGGGCCGTAATTGTACACACTTTTTAATTTTACTTGGTTTGTTCCCCTTTTTAATGCTTTACTTAAAGTAATTTTATTACAACTTACAGATTAAATGCTCCATTTTGGAATTTTGAAACACTTTTTTTTAATTTGCATGTTGTAATATCCTGGTTTGTTTAGATTTCTTTATTCAAGGCTTTGACTTGCATTCAAATCACAGTTGGAGCCTTAGCTATACAGCATGTATAGTGAACAGAATATATCATTCATAGCTTTGCAATGGAAAAATAGGCCAGAGGGTGAAGTGATGAAGATGATGATGCAGAAGAGAAGTTGCATCACTTCTATCAGGTGATGTTTGGAAAGAAGGGAGGGTGGCGGCAGGTTAGAGGAAGATAAATGAACTGTCTGGTGGGGAGTTGCGTCTCTTCCCTTCCTTCCTGATGGATGGTACTGGGAGCCCCCTGCTCTGCTTCCCTGACTTCAACTCCTCCTGCAGGCGTCTGCCGCTACCTCGCTCTGAGTCTGCACTCCTCTTCACCCTGCTGGCCTTCGTCTCTCTGCTCACTGTCGCGCTCAACCTGCTCGTCATCACCTCCATCTCCCACTTCCAGCAGCTCCACACCCCGACCAACACCCTGCTCCTGTCTCTGGCTGTGTCCGACCTGGTGGTGGGGCTGCTGGTGATGCCTATCGAAGGCCTGCGCTTTATTGTGAGGTGCTGGCTGCTGGGGAGGCTGATGTGCGCTCTGACTCCTTATGTCACTCTCTGTATGCTCTCTACCTCTTTGGGCCACATGGTTCTCATATCCATAGACCGCTATCTTGCTATCTGTGACCCACTGCTCTATTCCTCTAAAGTCACCCTGAACAGAGTTAAAATTTTAATCTGTCTGTGTTGGGCCTGTTCAATTATCTACAACGGGCTGATTCTAATGGACCACTTAGAGCAGCCGGACAGGTTTAGCTCCTGCCACGGAGAGTGTGTGGTGGTCATCAGCCACCTCTCAGGCACACTAGATCTCTTCTTCTCCTTTGTCGGGCCCTGTACTGTCATGGTTGTGCTGTATATGAGGGTGTTTGTAGTTGCTGTGTCTCAGTTGCGGGTCATTCAGTCACAGACTGCTGCCACCATGAAGAGAGCAGCTCCGACTGCTAAAAGATCAGAGACGAAGGCAGCCAGGACTCTTGGCATTGTGATAGCTGTGTTTCTAATGTGCTACTGCCCATATTACTACCCCGTTCTGGCAGGTCAAGACACCTCCACTAGCTTGTCATACTTTAGTGTGTTGTCCTGGCTCGTGCTGATAAACTCCTGTATGAATCCTCTGATTTATGCTCTGTTCTATCCCTGGTTTAGAAAAGCTATTAAACTCATCCTAACACTCAGAATACTGCAGCCTCACTCCCGGGAGGTCAAGATCCTGTAGACGGGGCTGAAATCATCTGTTTGGTCGTTCCCTGTGTCACTTGTGCGTGTATATGTGCATGTGCTCTATGGCCAGACTCAATGTGTATTCAGTAATGAGCAGCAGGGACTCTCGACAGCTTCAGCTGCACACTTCCTCACACACACTGCTGCAAAACAATGAATGTATGAAAAAGAAAAAGGAGTCAAAATAATTTTCTCATGTAAGACGTCCTTAAAATCTTTGGCAACAGTTTTACCACATTTCATCTCAATACTTTGCTGTGTAAAAATGCTTTTTTCACTTTTTCTCACTGTCATAAACAATAAGATAAAAGAAAGTGAACACATACTTTCATTAGGCTTTATAGGAAGTGTTGAGTACCTTGAAAAGTGATCTATAAATAAAATATATTATTATAATTGTTATTATTATTAATATATACTTTCATATATAAAATGTAGGAGTGGTTATTGTATGAATAAATGCATTATCACTCATTCATTATAACAAAGCAGTACTGCTTTATGTGTTTACTCCCTTATCACAAGATGTACAACAATCATATGCATTTCTTATCGATGTTTTATAAATAATAATTTATATGTTGCACAGAGATTAGTCAGTCTGCTTTGTTGCTCTTTAAAGGCCCTACTGGCTCTTTAACTCTTGCATGATTTATTTCCTGTATTGTTAACAATGCTGTCTCTTTTTTTTTTTAAAGCCTACAAATTTATTTGTCTTTCATGCTGCAAATGTTTAACATTCAGGTTATAGCCATGCAAAAACTGGCATTACTATAATGAAACTGTCAAATCAAATAAGAATGCACTAAAAATACTCATTAACACTCACAATAGCACTGGAGTTGTGCATTTATTCTGAATTTAGACTTACCCATAAGACAGTTTCACTCAGGTATCTATGTAAAGAAAGCCTGCAAATCATAATGGTTGGAAAATGGTTATTAAACTGTCTGAGCAGGCGAAAAGTAATAAAACACATTCTCCCCTTCCTTATATTAACTATTACAATGCAGCAACAGCAAACAACAATGTTTTTACAGCAGCTCTTTGGGTTTAAATAATTAAGTATTTGCTGACGGAGGACTTAATAATAAACACATATGAATAAATACAAACTTGCTGTGTATAAATCTGTGTAAATGAATATGCGTCAGCCAACATTAAAGTATATTATTCAGTGTCACCATCCAGCGTCCTATGCACTTCTCATTTTGACAAATATTCTTAAAATCCTCCTGCTGCTATATTTTAAAGCACAACACCACCAAATTTTACCATTTTTTTTTTTTTAAACCATGAGTCTGATCAAATCTCACCCACTGTGAAGTGATGGAAACCTCAATTTCTACTTGATTTTGAAACATGATAGTTTGCGGTGTTGCACTGCACTGCATTATATCCTAAGGTGTTCATGTTATTCTGTCAATGTATGTTGTCAGCTGTAATGTCTACTGCATATTTGGGCCATAATTGTACACACTTTTTAATTTTACTTGGTTTGTTCCCCTTTTTTAATGCTTTACTTAAAGTAATTTTATTACAACTTACAGATTAAATGCTCCATTTTTGAATTTTGAGACACTTTTTTTAATTTGCATGTTGTAATATCCTGGTTTGTTTAGATTTCTTTATTCAAGGCTTTGACTTGCATTCAAATCACAGATGGAGCCTTAGCTATACAGCATGTATAGTGAACAGAATATATCATTCATAGCTTTGCAATGGAAAAATAGGCCAGAGGGTGAAGTGATGAAGATGATGATGCAGGAGAGAAGTTGCATCACTTCTATCAGGTGATGTTTGGAAAGAAGGGGGGGTGGCGACAGGTTAGAGGAAGATAAATGAACTGTCTGGTGGGGAGTTGCGTCTCTTCCCTTCCTTCCTGATGGATGGCACTGGGAGCCCCCTGCTCTGCTTCCCTGACTTCAACTCCTCCTGCAGGCGTTTGCCGCTACCTCGCTCTGAGTCTGCACTCCTCTTCACCCTGCTGGCCTTCGTCTCTCTGCTCACTGTCACGCTCAACCTGCTCGTTATCACCTCCATCTCCCACTTCCAGCAGCTCCACACCCCGACCAACACCCTGCTCCTGTCTCTGGCTGTGTCCGACCTGGTGGTGGGGCTGCTGGTGATGCCTATCGAAGGCCTGCGCTTTATTGTGAGGTGCTGGCTGCTGGGGAGGCTGATGTGCGCTCTGACTCCTTATGTCACTCTCTGTATGCTCTCTGCCTCTTTGGGCCACATGGTGCTCATATCCATAGACCGCTATCTCGCTATCTGTGACCCACTGCTCTATTCCTCTAAAGTCACCCTGAACAGAGTTAAAATTTTAATCTGTCTGTGTTGGGCCTGTTCAATTATCTACAACGGGCTGATTCTAATGGACCACTTAGAGCAGCCAGACAGGTTTAGCTCCTGCCACGGAGAGTGTGTCGTGGTCATCAGCCACATCTCAGGCACACTAGATCTCTTCTTCTCCTTTGTCGGGCCCTGTACTGTCATGGTTGTGCTGTATATGAGGGTGTTTGTAGTTGCTGTGTCTCAGTTGCGGGTCATTCAGTCACAGACTGCTGCCACCATGAAGAGAGCAGCTCCGACTGCTAAAAGATCAGAGACGAAGGCAGCCAGGACTCTTGGCATTGTGATAGCTGTGTTTCTAATGTGCTTCTGCCCATATTATTACCCCGTTCTGGCAGGTCAAGACACCTCCACTAGCTTGTCATACTTTAGTGTGTTGTTCTGGCTCGTGATGATAAACTCCTGTATGAATCCTCTGATTTATGCTCTGTTCTATCCCTGGTTTAGAAAAGCTATCAAACTCATCCTAACACTCAGAATACTGCAGCCTCACTCCCGAGAGGTCAAGATCCTGTAGACGGGGCTGAAATCATCTGTTTGGTCGTTCCCTGTGTCACTTGTGCGTGTATATGTGCATGTGCTCTATGGCCAGACTCACTGTGTATTCAGTAATGAGCAGCAGGGACTCTCGACAGCTTCAGCTGCACACTTCCTCACACACACTGCTGCAAAACAATGAATGTATGAAAAAGAAAAAGGAGTCAAAATAATTTTCTCATGTAAGACGTCCTTAAAATCTTTGGCAACAGTTTTACCACATTTCATCTCGATACTTTGCTGTGTAAAAATGCTTTTTTCACTTTTTCTCACTGTCATAAACAATAAGATAAAAGAAAGTGAACACATACTTTCATTAGGCTTTATAGGAAGTGTTGAGTACCTTGAAAAGTGATCTATAAATAAAATATATTATAATTGTTATTATTATTAATATATACTTTCATATATAAAATGTAGGAGTGGTTATTGTATGAATAAATGCATTATCACTCATTCATTATAACAAAGCAGTACTGCTTTATGTGTTTACTCCCTTATCACAAGATGTACAACAATCATACGCATTTCTTATCGATGTTTTATAAATAATAATTTATATGTTGCACAGAGATTAGTCAGTCTGCTTTGTTGCTCTTTAAAGGCCCTACTGGCTCTTTAACTCTTGCATGATTTATTTCCTGTATTGTTAACAATGCTGTCTCTTTTTTTTTTAAAGCCTACAAATTTATTTGTCTTTCATGCTGCAAATGTTTAACATTCAGGTTATAGCCATGCAAAAACTGGCATTACTATAATGAAACTGTCAAATCAAATAAGAATGCACTAAAAATACTCATTAACAGTCACTATAGCACTGGATAGCATTTATTCTGAATTTAGACTTACCCATAAGACAGTTTCACTCAGGTATCTATGTAAAGAAAGCCTGCAAATCATAATGGTTGGAAAATGGTTATTAAACTGTCTGAGCAGGCGAAAAGTAATAAAACACATTCTCCCCTTCCTTATATTAACTATTACAATGCAGCAACAGCAAACAACAATGTTTTTACAGCAGCTCTTTGGGTTTAAATAATTAAGTATTTGCTGACGGAGGACTTAATAATAAACACATATGAATAAATACAAACTTGCTGTGTATAAATCTGTGTAAATGAATATGCGTCAGCCAACATTAAAGTATATTATTCAGTGTCACCATCCAGCGTCCTATGCACTTCTCATTTTGACAAATATTCTTAAAATCCTCCTGCTGCTATATTTTAAAGCACAACACCACCAAATTTTACCTTTTTTTTTTTTTAAAACCATGAGTCTGATCAAATCTCACCCACTGTGAAGTGATGGAAACCTCAATTTCTACTTGATTTTGAAACATGATAGTTTGCGGTGTTGCACTGCACTGCATCATATCTTAAGGTGTTCATGTTATTCTGTCAATGTATGTTGTCAGCTGTAATGTCTACTGCATATTTGGGCCGTAATTGTACACACTTTTTCATTTTACTTGGTTTGTTCCCCTTTTTAATGCTTTACTTAAAGTAATTTTATTACAACTTACAGATTAAATGCTCCATTTTGGAATTTTGAGACACTTTTTTTTAATTTGCATGTTGTAATATCCTGGTTTGTTTAGATTTCTTTATTCAAGGCTTTGACTTGCATTCAAATCACAGTTGGAGCCTTAGCTATACAGCATGTATAGTGAACAGAATATATCATTCATAGCTTTGCAATGGAAAAATAGGCCAGAGGGTGAAGTGATGAAGATGATGATGCAGGAGAGAAGTTGCATCACTTCTATCAGGTGATGTTTGGAAAGAAGGGAGGGTGGCGGCAGGTTAGAGGAAGATAAATGAACTGTCTGGTGGGGAGTTGCGTCTCTTCCCTTCCTTCCTGATGGATGGCACTGGGAGCCCCCTGCTCTGCTTCCCTGACTTCAACTCCTCCTGCAGGCGTCTGCCGCTACCTCGCTCTGAGTCTGCACTCCTCTTCACCCTGCTGGCCTTCGTCTCTCTGCTCACTGTCACGCTCAACCTGCTCGTTATCACCTCCATCTCCCACTTCCAGCAGCTCCACACCCCGACCAACACCCTGCTCCTGTCTCTGGCTGTGTCCGACCTGGTGGTGGGGCTGCTGGTGATGCCTATCGAAGGCCTGCGCTTTATTGTGAGGTGCTGGCTGCTGGGGAGGCTGATGTGCGCTCTGACTCCTTATGTCTCTTATTGTATGCTCTCTGCCTCTTTGGGCCACATGGTGCTCATATCCATAGACCGCTATCTTGCTATCTGTGACCCACTGCTCTATTCCTCTAAAGTCACCCTGAACAGAGTTCAAACTTTAATCTGTCTGTGTTGGGCCTGTTCAATTATCTACAACGGGCTGATTCTAATGGACCACTTAGGGCAGCCGGACAGGTTTAGCTCCTGCCACGGAGAGTGTGTCGTGGTCATCAGCCACATCTCAGGAGCTGTTGACATCTTCGTCACCTTTGTCGGGCCCTGTACTGTCATGGTTGTGCTGTATATGAGGGTGTTTGTAGTTGCTGTGTCTCAGTTGCGGGTCATTCAGTCACAGACTGCTGCCACCATGAAGAGAGCAGCTCCGACTGCTAAAAGATCAGAGACGAAGGCAGCCAGGACTCTTGGCATTGTGATAGCTGTGTTTCTAATGTGCTTCTGCCCATATTACTACCCCGTTCTGGCAGGTCAAGACACCTCCACTAGCTTGTCATACTTAAGTGTGTTGTTCTGGCTCGTGCTGATAAACTCCTGTATGAATCCTCTGATTTATGCTCTGTTCTATCCCTGGTTTAGAAAAGCTATCAAACTCATCCTAACACTCAGAATACTGCAGCCTCACTCCCGAGAGGTCAAGATCCTGTAGACGGGGCTGAAATCATCTGTTTGGTCGTTCCCTGTGTCACTTGTGCGTGTATATGTGCATGTGCTGTGTTGGGTACCTTGAAAAGTGATCTATAAATAAAATATTTTATAATTGTTATTATTATTAATATATACTTTCATATATAAAATGTAGGAGTGGTTATTGTATGAATAAATGCATTATCACTCATTCATTATAACAAAGCAGTACTGCTTTATGTGTTTACTCCCTTATCACAAGATGTACAACAATCATATGCATTTCTTATAAATGTTTTATAAATAATTTATACGTTGCACAGAGATTAGTCAGTCTGCTTTGTTGCTCTTTAAAGGCCCTACTGGCTTCATTATTTCCCTGCTTCCTCTTAAACAAAGTGTATTCAGCATAATCTCCATAAAAAAGCTTTAATGTGGCTTTCATCCCATTTTTCTTTGAAGCTGTACAATTATTTAAAACATATTAATGTGCTCTTTAACTCTTGCATGATTTATTTCCTGTATTGTTAACAATGCTGTCTCTTTTTTTATTTTAAAGCCTACAAATTTATTTGTCTTTCATGCTGCAAATGTTTAACATTCAGGTTATAGCCATGCAAAAACTGGCATTACTATAATGAAACTGTCAAATCAAATAAGAATGCACTAAAAATACTCATTAACACTCACAATAGCACTGGAGTTGTGCATTTATTCTGAATTTAGACTTACCCATAAGATAGTTTCACTCAGGTATTTATGTAAAGAAGGCCTGCAAATCATAATGGTTGGAAAATGGTTATTAAACTGTCTGAGCAGGCGAAAAGTAATAAAACACATTCTCCCCTTCCTTATATTAACTATTACAATGCAGCGACAGCAAACAACAATGTTTTTACAGCAGCTCTTTGGGTTTAAATAATGATATAGGACTGAATAAATACAAACTTTCTGTGTATAAATCTGTGCAAATGAATATGCGTCAGCCAAGATTAAAGTATATTATTCGGTGTCACCATCCAGCGTCCTATGCACTTCAGCACAGACCCTTTTCACAGCAGACAGTAATGTCAGCGCAGGAAAAGCACAGGTGAAATTAATGACATTAATGATGCTGCATTTAGGTCATTAATTTCACCTGTGCTTTTCCTGCTTTAACGAGTCAACATATCTGCTGTGAAAAGGGTTTCAGACGCAGCTGTTGGTCAGAGGCACTCAGCTGCGGTGATGTCATCCAAAGCAGAAGGTGGCGGTGTTGCATACCAACATTTGATGAATAACGCAGCTGAAAGCCAAAGTACCGGAAGTCAATTTTTCTCCTAGGATGGCGATGGCATGACCCGCCCTACTCTGCCTCTAATTGGCTTACCCTGATATTCTTACCCTAAGCCCAACCAATCACACTCCTCATGCCGAAACCTAACCAACCCAACCAACGCAGGCAACGAGTACTAGCCAATCAGAGGCAGAGTTAGGGCGGGTCATGACTTCGCCATCCTGGGAAAAAAAAAATATAGCGTACAGGAGATAACCCAGCCTGTGTATGAAAAATGACATGATCCGAGCCAGTGGTTGTAACACCGTCGTAGAAGTTTTTTTCCCTACAACATGTTGCGGACATTGTGTCGGGCCGGCGGCGCCGTTTTAAAGGTAAAGACCCAGTTTATTATCCACTTACTGTCTTTCAGTGCTAACAGCCGGCTAACTCACCTAGCTGCTTGCTAACTTTAGCTGGTAAAGTTACACCTCGCTGTTTGCTATTTTAACTGGCAGCACCTGTCGTTTAAGGTTCCTATACGTGCATTTATATCAGTAAAATTAGCTATTTCTCCGTAACAACCAGGAAACTTTACCTGTGGACTGCTCTTGTCAAACCGGTGGAAATTAAAGCCCCCCCTCCAGTGTATTTTGGCATTTTTTAAAGATATTTCACAGTTTTCTGAATCATTTCCTGGCAGTGTTGATTAGCCACACCTGTTCGCCAAATATGTTTTGACAAATAACTTAATTTTTTTGTTTTTGTGAGCGTCACTGATTCAGCAGCAGGCGCCTGTGTTTCAAACTAAATGCTTGGTGCAGACGTGCCGCAACAACAGACTTTCACTCCAGCACTCTCCAACCAAAATCAGCACAGAAAATAACGTTTAATGTGGTTAAAGCAGGAAAGTGAGTCTGCTATTACTCCATGAAAGGCTTCTCCTTCAGTTCATTAAATTCCTGCAGCGTCTGAAGGCAGCAGGACTGATGTGTTGATAAATCCGCAGCCTCTGAGATGCTGCGTCAGAGCGCAGTGCCGTTACGCACGGCCCTTCACTGTGTTTACCTTCATTAAATCACCTGGTGACATCAGGCTGCTACAGTATAACCACACACACACCTCTACACACATCAGACTGCTCGGTTATAAGTCGATATTCTGCTTCTTTTTTTTTTAATCTTTCCGTTTGTTGAGCTGTGTCGTTATCACGTTTAACTGTGGCACAACTGTTTCAGAGCTGTGAGAGCAGTGATGTGACTGGCTGAGAGAGTATTTATGATGTAGGGTGAATTAGAGTAATCATATCAGAAAAGAAAATGCAAATATCACACTCAGAGAGACACACCAAAGATAGCAATTAAGGGGGCACAGAAAAAAAAAATTAATCTACATATTTTCAGTTTTAACAATCACTTGGACACTGTTGGCTATTATCAAAAAATATACTTAGCGATATTGGAAGTGTGAATATTGGGACAGATCCACTTATCAATAATGTGTGATTCCCTGTGTCGGCAGAACTCCCAGAGGACTGTGCCCAAGCTGTGGGCGACTCCTGCCCAGCAACGATGGGCCTCCCGCCTACCCATGAACACCGTGGTCCTGTTTGTGCCGCAGCAAGAAGCCTGGGTGATCGAGAGGATGGGTCGCTTTCACCGGATCTTAGAGCCGGTAAAGCTGCTCTCTCGCTGTCTGTGACCACATATCTATTTATGTATTTATAGAAAGAAAAAAAGCAGCCCCCGTCCTTCACGTCACTCTTTTTTTGTGTGTTCTTCTTATAGGGATTGAACTTCCTCATTCCCATACTTGACCGAATTCGTTACGTGCAGAGCCTTAAAGAGATTGTAATTGACGTTCCTGAACAGTCAGCTGTATCTTTAGGTAGGTGTTTTTCTTCTTCTGCCCTACGTCAAGACAAACTAATGACATAGTAAACGTTTGTGTTTTTTATTGGTTTAACTAATGGCAACTTATGTTTGCTTTGTCTTTACACAGATAATGTAACGCTGCAAATTGACGGGGTTCTTTATTTGAGAATCTTGGATCCTTTTAAGGTATGCTGAAGGAATTATAGCTGCTCAAACACTCAGAGTAGTTGTGCATCAGTACCAGTTGTAAAAGATAAGATACCTGTTTGTTCTGCAAATTACTGCTATATTTGACACAAAATATTAAATAAAATGAATTACAGGACTATTAAAAAAAACAAAAAAATTGTATAACTGATGTTAAATGTAAAATTGTGACCATGGCAAGTCTGTTAAGTTGATAATTTTGTAACAATTAAGATGTTCTGTGTTTTAGCCAGCAGGTGGCGCCAGATAACTAGCTTTTTCATGGAGACTGATCGGTTGTGTCTTTCCAGGCTAGTTACGGTGTAGAGGATCCAGAATATGCAGTGACACAGCTCGCACAAACCACAATGCGTTCAGAACTAGGCAAACTCACGCTGGATAAAGTATTCAGGGTAAGGAGCAGCAGTACAGCATGCTCTGTGTTACATTTCATGCAGCAAAGAAATACCTTAAACCTGCTTCCTCTGGTTTTCCAAGGAAAGGGAGTCTCTTAATTCCAACATCGTCCACTCCATCAACCAGGCGTCGGATGAGTGGGGCATCCGCTGCCTGCGCTACGAAATCAAAGATATACAGGTTCCACCTCGGGTTAAAGAGTCAATGCAGATGCAGGTAAGACACACATGTGACTGTGGTGGTCACTTAAATACCATTAACTGTTTAAGAAGACATTTCGAGGCAGGTTTGCAGTCAGGATTTCCAGAACACCCCCACTTTTTCTGGTGTCTAAACTTATGTTTTCATCCCTAGTACTTGTGGAAAAACACTACAAATAATATTGTTTTCACTACCATCTAATTTTTGGGAAACCTAAGTAGGATGATATATCTTTTGAGAATTTGTACGCACAAATTATGCTAAATTCAGGTGATGAAATATAGCTTATACACTTGAGAGCTTCTAAAGGTTATGAAAATTGTAGGCCCCAACCACCTGGTGATTTTAGGATTATTTTGTTTCCCTGAAGGCAAAATATGTGTAATCCATTGTTGTTCTTTGTTTTCCTGTGTAGGTGGAGGCTGAGCGTAAAAAGAGAGCAACAGTGCTGGAGTCGGAGGGGACACGCGAAGCGGCCATCAACATCGCAGAGGGTCACAAGCAAGCGCAGATCCTCGCTTCGGAGGGCAAGAAGGCGGAGCAGATTAACAAAGCAATTGGTTGGTGCATTTTGACTTAAAGAATTTTTTTCCATTGACTCAGCTACATCCATGAATCATGTGAATACATATGTAATTAAAGGCCTTGTTAACTTTGGGCTTAGGCCGTCATTACACTTAATCCACAAAGCATTTAATTGCATGCCTGGAGACTGTGTTACATTACACGAGGATCTCAGACATGAAACCATCCAAACATGGTTGCTGACTGCCTCAGGCTGTTGCATGAGTTTAACCACCATACTAAAACAATCTTAAAGTGACATCTTATTTTTTCTGTGACATAATGTATTGATCCTTGACGTCCTGTGTTCTCTCTAGGTGAGGCCCAAGCTGTTTTGGCCACAGCAGAGGCCAAAGCCAAAGCCATTTGTATTGTGTCAGAGGCTCTGGCTGAACAGGTATTGGATTAGTGGATTAGTGGTAGTGGATTTTATGGCTTCAGTTATCTTTATGGAATCACAGAATTATCTTGTGTTATTTAGAAATATTATTCAGAACATTCACAGTAACCAGAAGTTTGGTTGTGTCCTCGACAGAACGGAAATGCTGCGGCCTCTCTGAGTGTTGCCGAACAGTACGTCTCTGCTTTCTCCAAACTCGCCAAAGAGTCCAACACCGTCCTCCTGCCCTCCAACTCCAGTGACGTCAGTTCGATGGTCACACAGGTATGATGTTGTCTGAGACTTGCTTGAAAGATGAAGGAACTTAAACATTAGGGCTGTTAATCGATTAAAAAACATTATAGTTTGCTGTAATGTTTATTTCTTAATATTGAAGCTTGTAATAATGGATATTAAAATGTAAAATCCTGGAATTAATGTAGAATCAACATCAAGGAAGTCAATTCAAATACTATTGTTTAATAGCATCTTCAGATTCTCTCCTGTGAACTACAGATTTCTAATAAAACCATCAAGGCCACTGACTGTTAGCTTAAAAGTCATATTTCTTATAAACACTAACAGATATAATAACAAAACCCAGGCTTATAAAGTGCCACTTAAATTTCAAAACTATCAAGGCCATTAAAATTAGGGATCAGCTTAGAAGGCAATAATTTCCTGTATGCACTAATATAAATGATAATTAACAGCAATGAATGTGTTTCATGTTCAATTGCCAGTTGAATTTCAACAAGGTCCACAATAGTCCATGCAAATATGAGAAAAGAGGAAGGAAAGATTCACACGTGGAAGACAGAGAGAGTTCAAAGGCACCCCTTTTTTACCTCGCCAAGCTTTAACCTAACTAGTGTGTTATTTAGCCCCCTTCCCAAAAAGCTAGCATGACATACCAATGGATGGTAGCGATGGATGCCTTGGGTCGTTTAAAAAATGTGAATTTTTTAAATAAAACGTGGCATTTTCATAGGAACATTTGATCTCCAGACACATTTAGAAACTATTTCAATGTCAAGTAAACAAATAAAAAAGCAAACCTTTTTATAGTCATTTTGACTCATCCATTCATGGATTTTCTTTCATACTATGTACGTTGTAGTTCATGTTTATATCTATGTCGGTTAAGCGTGGTTGTAATTACAATCGAAAATGCAATACAATTACATCCAAAATTACAGAACCAGTTAAACTGACTTAAAAAAGTGAAAAAGATGATGATGATTTAAAGATAACTTACATTTTTTCTTTGGTAAGCTGCCCCAGCACAGTGACCTGAAATAGAAAAAAAAAATCAACTTAGAATAGGAAACACTACTATACTTCAAGCTCTGTTCTTCTTTAACTCATCCTATATTTTCTGATATGAGAACTCCTCATTGTTGATTATCATAAAGTTGTTGTAAATTATCACTGTTTTAATAATATGCTGTATTGAATACTTTCTGCCCTGTTCTTCTGCCTTCAGGCCATGACCATTTACAGCACGCTGGCCAAACCAACTCCAAAAGTTGAGAGCATAAAGACCAAGACAGAGGAACCCAGAGAGGAGCCTCCAGTCCAGTCAACATCAGCTCAATAGCAGAGGATGTCATTACTGCTCTAAATGGCAGCAGACACTGAAAATAGAGGAAGCAGTTTTCCATAATTATGGAGTACAATGCCACTGCTGTGTGAGTTCTGCAACTGTGTGGTGCAAAGGGCGCTCTATCTACTGCAGGGCACAGGATGTCAAGGCAGAGGAACGGCACTTGATTAACAGCAGGGCAAGGACGACTGGAAAAAGAGAGAAACTGAACCGTAAATTATTAGTTTCTTGTGTCAGTCAGGTGCTGCACCTGAACTAAATCAACTGTGAATGCTGCGAATTGTATCTGTGATAAGGACGTTTGCTCAGCCAGTATCTGATCTAAAGTTATTCAGTGGCTGTTTATTTGGTGGCTTTGACATCATTTACAGATGTGACTAAACATTTTGAGTCAGATTTTTTCAATGTCAGTCTAGCTGGTCATGGTTGGAGTATAATGTAATATAATTTCAGTTTTTTTCTTTTTTTTTGCATTTTTTATATGGAAATTCATTTACTATGATTTTTGGGTGAAGTTCTAAAGCTAAAAGCACTTGGATGTGTTGGATGTTGGGGTAAACGCAATATGGCCACTAAGAAAAAGATTAAATTAAAGTTTGTAAATGTCAAGCTTTGTCTGTGTATTTCTGAGAGTGTTTGTGTTTAGATTACAACAGTATGGTTTCTCCATTGAAGAAATCAATTACAACATTTCAGATATAGAGTACCAGTCAAGTCATCCAAGTGAATGGGAAGGTGTGTCCAAACTTTTGACTGGTACTGTACATACATACAGATCTACATGGAACCTGGAGCTTAGACAGAAGCTCTCATTTTCAGGTTAAAAGTTGGAGGGAAGTTGGAGGATTTTTCCTCTTCACAAACACAGTTTTCAAATTCCTAGTTGTCACGAGTGTGCCCCTAACCTTCACGATCTTGTTGTAATTATTACAACTGTACGGTTTCCCCGTCTTAAGACATTCCAAGCTTAGCAATTTTTCTTTACTCTGACGTGTAAAGTCTGATACAAATCTTCAAATGTTAACTGCAGCTCAACACGTGACGTCAAATACTAACAACTGTATCAGACCTGCTTAGCCTCGGTCAGGTTTGTTTCTGTTTGAGCAGGTTCACAAAGTTCATCTGTCACAGACAGACAGGCATGGCGTTTTTTTTTTTTTGTTTTTTTTTTTCCCCACAAACGAAACTGACTCCTGTGAAGTAAAGCAGAAAAGCTTCATATTCTTACAGATTTTTATTTTTCATTTTAATCAATTGTGTTTTTTCTGCTTTTTAAGAAAGGAAATGATTATTTGCTATTTTATGTGTACTTTTAAATTTCACAATTCTCTAAGGGGCACCACATACCTGATGCTTTGTCCTAAAGGCATTTCAAGGCTTCAGGCTTCTAATCCAACATTTTAGATATGCACCTGTATTTGACAGTTTATTCATTATTACATTGTAATAACGTAGAACCCCCCCCCTCCAGGAAACACCTAATCCTTTCCTCTTAGTCATTTCAGTTAATGCCATCTCATCCATATGCTTTTCATGAGTTAGTTTTCAAGCAGCAGGTGAACTGGTTATTGTCACATTTTTGTTTAAACATAAAAATGACTCCAAAAACACCAGCGAGCCTGTTGCCAAAGAATTACACTGAACAGCACATGACATACTGATAAAACGTCCCTTTCTATCATCTCCCCTCTATGCTCAGAGCTCACATGATGAAGTGGAGAAAGCAATGGCTGGAATGTGGAATTTGGTTGCATAGATTTCAACACATAAAGTGTACTGCAAGCAGACACTTGCCACCGTGTGCGTGCATGTGAGTGTGCAGGGGTGTGCGTCTTTCATCCTTCAAAAAGGCTGGCGGTGACTGGCCCAAAAATCGGATGTTTTCTCATTCGAGTGTTTCCCAGACACACCTCTTTATCCCGCCCTTTCGTTGGCAGCCTCTGTTTAACTGACTGCTGTCTCCGCTTCTTCTTCAGTAGTCTGCCTGTCCTTTTTCCCATAATTTATTTTCCATTTGTCAGTAACTGTTTAACCATAGGAGGGGAAAAACAAAGAGATATCATAATTCAGACAAAATGTAAGCTCACCGCTCCTTACCCCCCCCCCCTCCTCCTCCTCCATGATACACAGACACACATGCCCACAGCCTTGGGGCAGTATAGTTAAGGAGGAATGTAAAGTTTGTCTTTTTAGGACCTTGGGACGATCAGAACAGAAGGAAACAAGGGAGGAAGATCGAGAGGAAAAGTGAGAGGGGGGGAGGGAAAAAGGTGCACTAAAGATAATGAAGTGTAAGAGAAAAAAGGCAGAAAAGGTGCTTGGAGCTGCAGGTGTGAGACCAATTTCAGATTCGTCTCGACACTGAAGTTGTGCTTCCTGAGGTGAACATTAATAAGGAGAGATTGGGGGTGGGGGTTGGGGGGTTGGGGGGTTGGGGGGTGGGTGGGGGCAGCTGACATAAAGCAGAAACAGCAAAGAGAGAGAGACAGAAAGAGGTATTAGCAGCCCATAAAAAGCCACTTAGAGCTGCAGTTAGAAAACTCACACATTCATCACCACTCGCTGCTACTGAACACGCACTTTTTCCTCACACAGGCACACACACAGTTTAAACAGAGCAGCTGCTCCCATTATGAGACAAAGATAACAAATGTGTGAGAAAGGGAAGAGGAACGTGGGAGGACCTGTTGTTTTTTTTTTACAAATCTTTCTTAAAAGTCCACAAGTGAGTACAAAGCAAAATATAAGCTCTCCAGTAAATATAAAAGATAATGATGACATATTTTAAGAGAATGTGTGTCAGTGCGAAGGCGCTGCCTGCTACTGCAGACACTGTAAAGCCTGCAATTTTTGGGGGAAAAAAAAGAAAAAGTGTGCCAGTATAATCAGCTATAAAGCACGAATCATCTCTCTCAGATCCTCCACTCCGCCCACAACATACAATCCTTCCATTCTTGTATTTTTTCTCATTCACTCCACTAGGACGTCTACACGCAGGACGCAATTCTCCTACTACCATTTTCACTCTGTTTGGATAAGAACTTAACACCAAAAAGCTGGACTTCTTTTTTTTTTTTTTTTTTTTTTTTTTAAAACAGGATCTGGAATAAGTTTTTCCTATTTTTTCTCTCTCCTTCTCTCTTTGATGCCTCCTTAAGGATCAGACAGTCTGACAGAAGAGTTGTGACAGATGTAGAAAGTGGCAAAAAAGAGACAGAGAGTTTTTTCCCCCCGAAGGTTTCAGAGGAAGAAACAGGAGACAGATAAAGAGGCAGCGATAATCTGAGAGAGACAGAGGGAGGGAAGAGCACAGCTGTTGTCTGAGGAGAAGGGAAAATAAAGATAAAGAAGGCAAGGAGGTGCACAAGTGTGAAGGGCGACGGGGACGACCAAGGCTGGAAAGAAAAAGGGAGATAAATGGAAAAATCAGCAAATAAAGGAAAGAGACTGAGGTATAATTCCAGTTGAAGGTCAAATAAAGAAGAACTGTCTTGGAGACACCTGACATCAATTAAACAACAGCTAAAATGGAAGTGCAGCGAGAGGAGAGGACAGACTTCCTCTGAGGTGAAAGGAAAAAAGAGAAGGCGGCTGCGTTTGACACGAAGAAGAGGAGATGATTCCCTCATCATGTTTTATTCAGCTGGTTTCCCAAATTCAAACAACCTGCGCCGGAAGAGCAACTTCGTCCCCGGATAGAATAAAGAGAGGAGCGAAGAGATACCTGCCGAGTCTGTGATACCCTCCTTTTCCTCCTCTTTCACCTCACGCTCCTCCACCTTCCTCTCCTCCTTCCTCTCTTTCACTTTACATCCAGCTTTAAATTCTCTAACTTCTTCCCTCCTCCTCCTCCTCTGCTCTGACATCTCTCCATCTCCTCCTCTCCTCTCCATCTCCATCTCCTCACTATGTGGATACCAGCTTTGCTCCTATGGATTCTTAATATCAGCAATTTGTGCTCAGGACAAGACTATACAGACTATTATCAAAGTGGAGACATGGGCACCAAGGTGAGCCATTTAATATCTCTTTCATCACATAAACATGTGTCTGCCTGTGCTTTAGTTTCACTAACTCCTACAGCTTGTCAATTAGTGTCTATAATCAATTACATACGACATTACAAAGGTAAAACCTGAATAAAAGAGTGGAAAAACTTAATAAATCCAGATGTATACAGTCCATACACGCCACAAGGGCTCACTGAACGATCTGGCAAATTAAAAAAGTAAATAAGAAACCTGGAAAATTTGAAAAAAAGCAATATAAGTGCAGAACAGAAAGAAAGAAAACCCATGTGACATCATCAGGGTGTAATGAAGGGAAGGGTCTAATGAAAAATGCTATCGAGTTGCACTATGGGAAGTGTAGGATCTAGCATTTTTTGAGCTTGACTTGATAATAAGGACTAAGGACGCCCTCTTCTGCTTCATTTTAGATTTTTTAAAATATGTGTCTTGAGAGTCTTCAGGAAAGTGCAAAACTTAATCTGTAGTATCACCTTAAAAGTAGTTTTTTAAAGGGGACACATCATGCACATTCCTAGGTCTTTATTTTTATTCTGGGGCTCTACTGGAATATCTTTGCATTAGTTACAGTTCATAAAACTCCTTATTTATCTTATACTGGCTCTTTATGCAGCCCCTCAGTTCAGCCTCTGTCTGAAACAGGCTGTTTTAGCTCCTGTCTCTTTAAGGCCCCCCTCCCAATGAACCCGCTCTGTTCTGATTGGTTAGCTTCCAATGTTTGAGCCCAAATCTGATCCGAAATATGCAAGCGGGCAACGCGAACAACCCAAAGAACTACCTTAGCAACAACCTTAGCAACAAAGGCTACAGAACGGACAGCCATTTGTGAGCATGTGCGAACATCTGACGTCAGCTAGATGGGGAAGTAGAGGTAACTTTGCAAACAGAGCATTCAGGAGCAGGCTGAAGCCCTGACTTTTGACTTGCAGGAAGCATTTTTACATACGTTCACTTCAAGATTTGGAACTTTGACCATGTTTAACATAGTCATCCGACATGATAACAGTATATAATTGACAGAAAATCACAAAAAGCATGTTATGTCCCCCTTTAAATTTAAGTTTTTTGAAGAACGTGTTCTACACTTTCTTAATGTTGGTTTTCCCTTTTCTATTATAGTTATTATTGTTATTGTTAATTTGGGGTCACTTTATGCCTGAAGTTAGTAGCCAACAGTAGAAAAATGAAATGAGGGGAGAGAGAGAAAGAGACATGCAACACAGGTTTCAGATGTAAACATGGGACGATTAACTAAAGTGAGTTTCATTTTAGTAAAATCACTTCTCACAGAATCCTCATTTAATTTAATTTTACTCACATAAAATCAGTTAGTTTACATAATCAGCTTCCTGTACATAGTAGCAAATATGTTTACTTTGTGTGAAGCAAGTGTTCCTGTGAAGTCCTTTGAGTTAAGACTATGAGTCGATTTACACTTAAAATACATCATTTGCTTTGCTTTCAGTGTCTAGCTTACTGTAAATGCCACTTTAGCCAGCCAGGAAAGCATCTGGTGTTTGAGATGTGTTGAATCCTGACACATGCATACCTCTCTGGAAGTCTTTGTGGTTGACTTAAAAGCTTCTGACTTGTCAAAAGCATTTTGGATATAGCAGTGACTCATGGTGCTCATTCTGTCATTTCACTCGAATAGTGGCATCGGTTTACTGCCAGGAATTCTGTTTCCTTTCTCATTAAATTAATTGCGCAAAGTCACTGGAAGAGATCTTAAGTAATACATTCCGCTGGAATGATATTGAATGAATGAATAAATCAATGAATGAATGGATTCGAGTCGCATATTTTCTCTCAAATGTAAATGTATTTCACAGTAGTTTCAGGCGTAAGATGGGAGATTTAGTGACAAATGGATGTGTGCATACGCGTGTGTCTTGTGCCAGCAGTACACACCCCACAGCACTGCACTGAATGGCTGGTCATATGTCCATCATGACCTCATAGCCCCACAGCCATTACCTCATGTCATGTGATCACTAAGAACACAAAGAGGGAAAGAGGAATAAAAGGAAGAGGACATCCGGGAAGACCTTTAAAGAAAGAGAGAAGAATCCATTCTCTAGTGCATATTTCATGTATCCATCAATGGTGTATATATGTAGAGATTAGGTATGACAGTATCAAATTGTCATGTAACGATTATTGTGGCCAAAAATATAATGAATAAACGGTATTATCCCGATAATTATCAAACTTTTCTGAAATACTACTATATAGTAGTGCGATTGCCTTGGATTTAATCTAATCGAACAAGCTGTAGCAAGACAAGCAAAACACTAAACAAACCACAAACAAAAGTAGGTTGGCTGTCTAAGACAGTTGACTGGAAATTTTGGAAAATCCTGCACACTCACTACATAATCACTTTGACTCACTTAGACCTAGACTGACAAGAAGGTTTGAGGTTCTCTGGTTCTGCTGCGTCTCTGTTTGACCGGTAAAAAATGTAAAACTGCTAATAAAGACACAAGAGGTGCATTGTTACCATCAGACATCAAAAACTGGCTAACATGAGCTTGAAAATACCAATCTAGGGCCAATGTTGTCAAATTTTAAGGTATAAATGGCTTATTATTTCCAATTTCGACCAAAAAAGGGGCCTTTGTCAAGGTTTTCTCTCTTTTTGAGATTGTATTGTCGCTGTCTCTAAACTCTTTAAAGCCACATCTGGCTGGTAAATATAAGTAAATATACTGGAAAAGTGGATGTTTTGAACTATCTTGTCTTTACCTTTATCCTCTACTGAGGTATTACAGTTGTAAAACTTGTAATAATTGCAAAGCTACGACTTGACTATAACAACCGATGTTCAGATACACCAACAAATCACCACCTTTGCTACTATCGTTCCAGGTGTAAGACAAAGATGGTTATATTGACGATAAACTAAAAACAAAACTGATCAGATATTCACTTGCAAAATGTTGCGATTCCACTCGGAAACATCAAGTAATCAGTCGCATCTTTACAGTTTTGCTGAGATAGATGAACTGTATATTTAGAAATTCATTCAGCTGTGTACAACCAATGTTGCCCAAGAGATATGGATCTCTAACATGGCTGCCAGAGAGTGCTACATTACTTGAAGGCTTTCTCTGGCCAAAAGAAGGTAGAAGATAAATAGAGAGAGAGAGAGAGAAAATGTAGCTAATGCACCAGTATGTTTGCATTCCATGTAATCTTGTTTAAATAAGAATTTTATATTTGGTGAGCATTAAAAAAAAAGAAATAAGGAAAAAAAGTATAAGTCCAGGAGGCCAGAAGGACAGAAAAACGTGGTGAGATGTATGGAGAGAAACCGAGAAGGAGGGGGAGCTAAATGGAAAGACTGATAACAGAGATCTGGTTTCTGTTTAGGTAATGCCAGCTCTGCCAGTCTGCTTCCTCTCAGCCTGGAAAACTAAACAACCGTTCCCACTCCCCAAGGGATAAATTAATATGTGAAACTCAAACCGCCAACACCCAGTTTTCATTTAGTCCCCCACAGATAATACTGCATCATCTATTAACCAGTCTAGTAAAGTCTGGTAAACACAATTTACCTCGTATCTATTATCTATTGTATCGTGACGGAGTACAGCAGAGTCCGTCTATCAGGACGAGCGAAAAATCATTATGGATGACTCACAGCAGGCATGGTTTATAGAGAGATTTTGTAAACTGAGATTTCCTGCATGGATCTGGTGTGCCCAATAAAGAAATTGCTACACAGCAATAATAATTATAATAATAATAAAGATGTGGAATATCTAGTGGGCCTAATGCTGCATTCAAGGACTCCTCAGAAGCTTGCACTTATGAGACTGGAGGTTGTCTTGTTATGGAAGGCACATTTAGTAAGGGTAGCATGACATATTTTACAAAAAAATGGATCAGTAAAGCAGCCAAAAGGACTTGGAGAATATGTCACGATGCAAGGCAAGCTAGTGCTTCAGTGTTTTGCTCAAGGGCACTGCAGCAACAGGGTAGGTATTTTCATATTTTATCACTTTCCCTAAGGTTTAACTAGGCATAAACGGCCAAAAACAAAAATAAACAAGGCAAGAACAAGAACAGCAAGATTAAAGCCTAATCTCTAAGGCTTCCTTGTGTACCTGAACGCAACATTGTGTGTGTGTAGGTTAAGAGAGGACACACCATAATAACTAACAGTAGCCAACAGCAACATGTTACAACACATTGGTAGCTGAGGTATTCACTGTTTATCCAGCTCAAACCAGCAAAGCTCACCCTGTAAATTCTACAGTATCTAATAGTTTTTCTCCAAAAACTCTCAGTTCTAACATAAATCTAAGGATTTCTATTAAGTATTAAAATAAAATATAAAAATAATGAGCCTGAAACTGGTGTCTTATGAGGCAAATGCTAGTTTTAAGTTTCTGTGTAAGTTTTAGCCTCATATTCTTGTCTCCTCATCTCCAATTTTCTACCCTCTTGGTAAAGTTGAATACAAATGTTGTTCTGTCGTTTCATAAGAAGGGGCGAGAGTTATGTATTATTAAATCATGACTGAGAGAATTACGTGTTATTAAATCATGACTGAGAGAATCATGTGTTATTAAAGCCGCATTTTGTTCTCCTTTCCCATCCTCCAGGCTCCATCGCTGTCAGATGACCAGCCCAGTTTAGAGACGGTGACAAGCGTGGATCAGCTATTACAGCTCCTATACCCTGAATACAATCTGCTTCAGCACTGCTTGAGGAAGAAATCATGGCATGCCTCCTCCTCCTCTTCCTCTTTTTCCACCTCTTCAGCGAGCCCTTCAGTCCACTCCAACGATGAAGATCTGTGGGGTCAGCCGAGGAAGGAAGCTCTTTATAAAGTTGACGGGACTCTGGCAGGTAAACGCTATGTTTCCCAATAAAACAATAAAAAAAAATTTAAATTTAGATGAAACCCAGACTAGTGGTATCTGAGATTACAGATATATGCCGCAAGGCGTCATTCAAGCTCATAGCGAAGGAGTTAGGACATTTCAAAGTTTTAAACGGGATGTTTCATGCACATTACCAGGTCTATATTTATATTCTGGGAATCTACTGGAATATCTTTGCACGATTTACAGTTAAAAACTCCTTATTTATCTTATACTGACCCTTAATGCAGCCACTCGGTTCAGCCTCTACCTGAAACAGGCCGTTTTAGCTCCTGTCTCTTTAAGGCCCCCCCTCCCGATGAGCCCGCTCTGTTCTGATTGGCCAGCTTTCAGAAGCTCCCTCTGGCTCAGGAGGCTACGTAAACAATAGTAGTCGGATTTTGCTTCTTTTTCTTGTTCTACATGAAAACTTCTCAAATACCGAATCCGACCCAAAATATGCGAGTGGACAATGTGAACAACCTACAGAACAACCTTAGCAACAACCTTAGCAACAAAGGCTATGGATCAGATGTTTGTGGGCATGTGTGAACAATCTGATGATCGGGGAAATGATGATGGGGAAGTAGAGGAACGTTCAGAGCAGGCTGAAGCCCTGGCTGTTGACATAGATATCCAACATAACAGTATATAAATAACAGAAAATCTCAAAAAACATGATATTTCCCCTTTAAATGTGTATTTTAATGACAACATCATCTTCATAAGGATCAGGCCTTCCCACCAAGGTGCATCAAAAGCAGAGCTGTAACCTAAAAAAATAATGTTTGATGGACAGATTTCATTGTTTTGGAGACAAAAATTGAAAGGTAAATAACATAAATGGGAAAAAGACAGAAATCCAAGGAATCTTAGACTACATACGCTATTTGAACAACCAATGATTTTCTGCCATGACCACAAAACTTCCCAAAGCAGCTAAATTCAGAGTCCAGTTATGCAATCACATATGTTTTCAGTCATTCTAGAAGAGATCCAGCGAACCTCATGCCAGCCCAGAGAGGTGTGTGTCGAGGTTGCCAAAGAGTACCCAGAATCCACCAGTCAGTTCTACCTCCCTCGCTGCGTGGCGCTGCATCGATGCGGTGGATGCTGCACCAATGAAGCCTTTTACTGCACCAACACAAGTCACACGCTTGTCAACAAAACAGTAAGTGCTGTAGCTGGATTCTCCTCTTATCCTCTTGCATTTCCCCTGTTTATTTCCACGTCAAAACACATTTCAGCACTTGATTTATTTAACACTGCTCCATTACATGATTGTGTTGGTATTTTTCTGCTCTTACACCTCAAACTGCCTCAGAAAACAGAAAATCTACCCAGTTATGTAACAAGCTCATCTGTATCACAAACCGCCCTTCTGCAGTGGGACACCCTTTGGCTGCAACTGGACATCAAGTCCATGCAACACACACAGTCGCACACAGTTGCACAATCATGCAACCATTACATCAGCTTCTAGCAGAAACACTTAGTCACAACTATAACAATGTGATTAAAGCAGCAATAGAGGAAGAAAAGAGAAAAGACAACCAAGAAGTACTGTTTCTTTTTCCACACACACACACACACACACACTTCTAACCTTCATCTCTCCTCCTGCCAGTTGATGGAACTGTCCCCGCCCAAGATGGATCGCTCTGTTGTCACGGTAACCTTCGTCAACCACACTTCGTGTGAGTGCCTCTCCAAGCGGCCGCTGCACTCCATCATAAGACGAGCCGCCACAGATTACCTGTGAGTAAAAGCGAAGAGTGCGTGTGTGGGTTTACAAAAATATTTCTGAGTCAGTCTGTGTATCCATGTATTTATAAGTGTACATGTGTGTGTGTGTAGGTGTTCCCCTCCCGAGGTGCCATGCGCTTCAGGGTTATTATGGGATCCAGTGAACTGTGTGTGTGTTTCTACAGACGCCATAAACTACTCTGAGAGAGAGACAGGTAAGATCGCATGTGTCGGGTTAGTCAAATTATTCTGTTTCTGCTGCATTTTCAGACTGCAGCTGTGGCTTTTGGCTGTCAGGACCCCCAAGACAATTAAGGGGATAAGTAAGAAAAGGAGTAGCAAATCAATAGTAAATGTTCACTACAACTGCAACATTATATTCTAAAGAAACGGTTGAAACCAGGATGTTAAACAAGAAATCTGCAAAATTTAAATCAAGCAGTATATTGCATACAAAAAAGACAGATTTACCTCACAGCATGACTTCTGTAGTCAGAACAGTGTTTGGAAAGGGTGATAATACTGCAGCAGGTTCAAGATGAGACATCAGACAGAGGACAGCAAAGATCTCAAATAAAACTAAAACCAAACACAATCACCTGCTGCAGAGTTTGGTAGAAGCTGTACACCCTTAAAGTTTTAGGCATTACAATGTGACACTCCTGCAACATGAAGTGCATGATTAATACCCCAACATGTTGCCAACAAACCCCAGAGACCAGAGAGGTCATCTGTGAAGGGGTTTCATACAATTTTTTAGGAATGTTTAGTTAAGAAATGCCTTGTGATTGTAAAAAGAAGAATGCTATAGGACACAATGTCATCCATAACTATGTGGCTGCACCTTAAAACTGAAGGACGCTGGTTTTGGGATGTGAGCCAGGTTCTGCTGAAATAACTTTTTTCAAAAACTCCATGATGATGATGAGCCCTGAGCGGTAAATGAAATGATTTGGAACTAATTCCCATTGAGGGAGTGTTTATTCAACTGCAATATGAGAAGTGAAAGTGTCTTTGTGGCATTTTACTTGTACATTCATGCAGCGAGTGATTGAATTAGAGTGCCTATCATCTGTAGCTATCTTTTACTTTTTTCTAATAATGAAAATGGCAAACCTGTCTGAAACGCAAACTAAATACCTTTTTTTGTGGTTTCCAGAGACGCTGGACTCTGGGCTTCTGGCTCTCTGTGGGCCCAACAGGGTTTTGGAGGAGTCCACCTGCGAATGCGTCTGTCGAAACGGACTCACTAAGGATAGCTGCGATCCAGGCTGGAAACTGGACCACGACACCTGTGAGGAGGAGTTTAAGTTGGTGTCTTTTAAAACAAAATTAAAGGCGTAAATGCCGCTCAACGAATGAATGAAAGGCGACACCAAAGGAAGTCTTTTCACTAAATTTACACAATAGGTGCTGACGCCTGAAAAAATCTACCTATGGCCTTAGTTTCATGAGGATCTATTTACTGTAAATGCACCAAATTCCTTAGAAAAAGGCTGTAATTCTGAAAGCAACCAGGCAAGATAAAGCCAGGAAGGATAAACACAGATAGAAGCAAGTATTTGGGGAGCAGGGCGTTGAAAATGTCTAACAAGTCAGAACCTGACCACAAAATATTTAACCCAGCAAAACTGACAGAAGAGCACAATGTAATATCTGATTGGGTTTAATTCATAAAAGGAGCAAAACAGTTAGTTCTGTAATTCTGTCTTGTTGCAGGTGAATGTCAGTGTGAAGGTCAAGGAGAGGGGAAGTGGTGCCCAGCCGGCCAGCGGTGGGACATGGAGCTGTGTGGCTGTGTTTGTGACGCAGAGTGTCCCGGGAATCAACCCCTCAACCCCGACACCTGCCTGTGTCAGTGCAGAGAGAGTCCGGAGTCCTGTCTGCGGCAGGGCAAGAGGTTCAACTCTAACACCTGCAGGTAGGCTGAAGGAGAAAAAAAAAAAAAAGGCAGACCACCGTATTAAAAAAGCTGGGAGTTCGGCCCGGTTTCAAGCCCCCATGATGGGTCTGAATTTCTCAGCTCTGCGCTCTAACCTTCCTGTGGAGAGAGGGGGAAGCAATGGGAGAATGTTTCCTTTGGGGGACGAAATTATCCCAAGTATCCACACTCTGGGCCAACTTTTAGAAATCCCTGCCTGAGACTAAAAAACAAAATGGTAATTTTGTTTTAGCTGTAAACCTGGTTATTGTTGCTTTTACGTAGGGAACAGCATCCATTCTTTACTTAATTGCACCTTTATTATTTAAATTGGGCCACCACATTTTTTTTAAAGTTATACATTACACCTAAGCTGCCTGATAACTGCGTGTTAATACATTCAGTTTAATCCTAAAAATAAAACAGTATGAAGTCTGGTTTCCAAGCTCCGGGCAAAGCAATTCATTGTTATTGGTTCCCCCTTTTCCTGCTTCCACAATTGCATAAAAATAAAAATTCCACTGCATGATGTAAAAATCTTGCAGCTGTACTACACAATCTGAGTCATCGCACTGCAAGACTGGACTTACCTGCGTATTGAGAAGCCCAAGACACACTCCTATAAGGAGTTTTACGAGAGCATAAATTATGTTAATGGTCACTTTGCACAAGCGTGCGATGTAACATGGGGTCTCGGGCCATAAGGATGTCCTGAGCTCGTGGACAGAAATAACTACGTTCAGTACATTGCGTTTCAATTTGTATAATTTGGGCATAGTGACAGAATTGCACTGATGTAATCCGTTTCCGAGCAGGTTTTTACTGGGAATTTTGAGGGTTAGAAAGTCAGCCAAAAGTGTTTTTATAAGACATGAGTCATGTTGTGTAGTATCTGAGCACAACTGTGTGGTCAAAAAGAGTAATTATAACAAAATTTGTGATGCACATCTGCATTTCCAAAAAGTCTCAATGGACATGTCATACATTCCACATTAAAAAAAGAAAAACTTTCCTTCTCCATTTTCTTTCTATCAGATGTTTCCTTATTACCTTTTATGGACATATGGCATGCTAAACATTAAACCATGTTCTCAGCTGCGTGTGCGTGTAATGCATGCGTGTTGTGGTTCCCACAGCCGGCATGCAAGAGGCCTCTGACCCAAGAGGCCTGCAGAGAGATAGCGAGCAGAGCAACGATCTGACAGGCGAGCAGGCACAGAGACAGATGGAGTGACAGGCACAAAAGAAAAACACATAAGCAGACATGAGCTTTGACATGAGCAGCGAGTATTTGTATTGGTGACTTTACACATGTGGGAAAGTTCACAAATGTACATACAAGTGACCTTTCATGCCGGAGATTCTCAAACATTTTCAGCTTACGAGGGCTGAAATAAAAAAAGATCTTTACTCAAACTAGAACTCAGGATGATTCCCAAGCTTCCATTTTGACTAAATTTGCCTTTTTTTATCTCAAAAAACAAATTAAATTATCTTCAAACTTAGCCTTAGTTATAATTTAAGCATTTACTAAATTGAGACCACCACACAAACTAAACTTATATAGAGTTGCACAACATTAAAGCAACAGTCAACACATTTGACCTTACACATACACTGTAAATTACATTTCAGAAAAGTAACACAACACACTTCACTTTATGAAGTGTTATACTAACATCAGTTAATGTTGGGTTAGCATAATTTCATTGTAATCTCATTGTAAACTGCATGAATACTAACTCTGAAAACCCCATAGCACGTACCTATAAACACAGATGTTTCCTAACAAACATTACTTAAGTCCTTTTTTAAGTTAAAAGAATAGTTTGGTATTTTGGGAAATACGCTTATTTGCTTTCTTGCCAAGAGTCAGGACTATTTCTTGGCCAGGTGCAGTGACTTCCTGGAGCCTTGCATTTAGTTCATTTGTTTTTTCACTGTAGCTGGTTCTTCCCTGTGTTCAGTTATGCTAAGCTAAGCTTAGCTTAGCTTCATACTGACTCATTTAACCCTCGGCAAGACACAGAATGAGCATATTTCGTAAAACGTCAAACTGTTCTTTTAAAGATCTATTTGTTCTCTTCTTTTGCTCAATTTATTGACCAGATTTTTTTAAATTACTGGTTTGAAATTTAGGATGGATTTTACACATAAATTTAGCACGGATTTAGCTCTCCAACTCCAAGTACAAGAGTCCAACTCTTCTACTTGTTCTTTGTCCATCATTTGTTTCATTATTTTGCCTATTTTTTTTAAAGTTTGATTCAACATCTGGTCACAGGAGGTGGTGAGAAGACCATACACCTACTGTGATTTTGAAGAGGAGAGTTCCCAGAATTGGCGGTATTCAGCCCTTCTCTGGAGAAATACTCCCTGCCTGTCTCTCACAGAGTCTTTTGATGCACGCACAAATAAAACTTGGACCAGAGTTTATCCAAAAGGGATGTGAAGTTCTGAATAATCAATATTATTCATGCCAAGGGAATATAATCCCTCCTGTGTGCTCTTTTTATTTCTCCCCAACCTCCCCCTTTCCTTCCATCTACCCTTCTCTCAAACATCCCTATCCTTTTGTGTCTTCATGCCCCGCTTTTTGCTCCATTTCCTTCTCTAAACTCTCTCACCTCTACTTCGCCTTCATCTTTCCATTTTCCTCCTGACCTTGTTTTTTCTGGCTTTCCTTCCCATCTCCCAATCTCTCTCCTGTTCTTCCTGTCTCTAGTTGTTACAGGTTGCCCTGTAGGAAGCCCAGACGTGTGTGCCAGGCTGGTTTTTACTACAGCCACCAGGTCTGCCAATGCATCCCCAACTACATGAGGCCTGAGTGGAATTAATCAATCACAGGGAGGCGAGGAGAGGAGCAAAGCTGGATGTCAGCGGACTGCAGACGCTGCCATTTATTGCCCTTTAACCTGAGGCTAGAAACTTTTTGGGCAAGAAGGTGAAGCGCCTCTTTACTGGAATGGCAGGAAGGTGGAACTACAAATGAAAATGTATTGGATTATGACACTTAGCACTTGGAGGAGTTTTAATACATTCGGTGCTCTGACACTCTTCCAAAAAAGCTAGTTGTCTCAAGGGCGGATGTGGGAGCTTCCCAGTGAAATAAAAAGGCCAAAACAGCCACCCCTATGCAGTAAAACCAGTGAAAAGAAGAGGAAATGAGGAGAGAAATTGGACTCTGTGGGACTCTGTCTGACAGTGCCCATGTGTTGGCCCTCTTCCCAACGTTAATAACACAATCCTGACTGAAAGCAAACCAATCATACCTGGCAGCAGTGTGACAGCAGAACAGGACGGACCAATCAGACTCGAAGGCAGCGTCGGTCCCCGCTGCAACGTGTTCGTGCAAGATATTCAGCCGCCCCCGCTGCTGCAGAGGCACCGCTCACGACTGTGTGAAAGTGGAATGAGATAATAACAGACCAGACTCCATGCTGTTTTTAGATTAAATAAGCTTTAGACAACTTCACACTTTGGCAGCCTTGAGGGACAAGATATTCGAGAGGTTGAAGGAATTTATGTGCAGAAATCATGTAATGTGATGTCACTGCATGTTGCTGGGGCCTTATATTCACAGTTTTAGTAGAGGTGGAAATAGGGACATTATCTTTTAGTGGCGCATTAAGAGAACAATTCCCAACACTTTAGCAAATAGGTTGTATCAGTTTTGATTTTTTTTATGTAGGCTGATGATAAAACTCAACTCTCTCCCTTTCCTTAACCTGAAATCTGACAGTAGAGTTCTTGTCAGACCTTGTTTAACGAAATGCTAATTTAAACACTCCCAAGAGCTATTATACCCTCCAGTTTATACTTGCTTCTACTGTAGTGCTGCTCTTTGAAGGTTCTACTCAGACATGGCTGAATCACAATGGATGGTAACACTGGCAGAGTTTAGTCATTCTACCTTTCACAAAGATACAGTTCTTCTTGTAATTTAACTTTACACACTCCTGAGTAATATTATTTGTAAATATTTTAATTTTTTCATATTTAAAACATTTTGAAGATGTAATCATCTGTTGTTGTAAAATACTGTATTTAAGTCACTATCATAACTAAATATTGTTTTGGAATGAAAGTATTTACATATATTTGTACTCCAGCAGTTTTAATTATTACAGAGAAATTGAATTATGTTTTTAATTGTCCATTTTGCCAGCACTGCAAAAAAAATAATCAATCTTAACGAGTAATTTACTGGTAATGCTTTAAAAAATATTTTAGGGGTCAAAAGGACAGTAAATGTTAAGATGATTTGTTGCGGTGTAGCAGTGATTGTAGTGTTTGTGCTGCAGGAGCCCACCTCTGCTACATGGATGTAAAGAGAAACTTCTATCATGACACCATTACATATTTAAAATTGTGCTGAAGTATTGATTAAAAGCATTGTCAGACTGATGCATTTGTGGCGCCGTTTTGTTAATGTTGAATATTATAGTGTATTTTTTTTGAGGGTATATTGGCAACAACAACAGCCTGTGAGCATAAATAAAACATGTGTGTTATATACCAAACTCTGTCCAATTTTCACACCATTTAAGAAATAACAAAAAATGCACTTTTGTGTCATTTAACTGTTGTCTGTGTCTGTCTAGTGGCAAGTATATAAATGCTGATAGAGAATAATAAACTCCCTTCATTTTATTTAAATTTATTATTATATATATTATTTAGTTTTTTGCATTATAAAGTCCAATTTAGTGTTAAAAACATTAGAATAAGCCCTTTTCTTTGAACTGAAATTAGTTTGAAATGTGTCCCTGCTCCTTTAAAAAAAAAAAAGCCTATTGCATGAGAAATGCACGTTACATGCTCATGTTTCAAATTACATTACAGTGAAAAGCACCCAACCCCTCAGGACGCACACACACACACACACACACACCTGTGGAAGGGAACTTGACTCTTCCTGTGGTCTCCCATTTCTTCTTCTCCTTCCTCTCAAGTCTCTCTCCCTCCGTCTGTGTCTACCACAATAAACAATATTGACTCGGATGGAAAACAGAGAGATCTCCTTTCTGTCTGGCCCTGGTGACTGTCTTCCTTCTGAACTGCCTCAACACTTGTCTGCCTGCATCATTAGCTGATTACTGTGTATGATTACATTAAATAATGGCTGAACACTACTTACTAACATCAGACATACAGATACTCATCTACCAAACACATTTTTAATCTCTAATTATTTTAGTTAAATACCTTAACTCTGATGAGACTCGGCGGGGCTCTGTTGAAACTAACCGTAAGTTAAAAAAGTAAAACTTTATTTATATAGCACATTTTTTAACACTGGTTACTTCACATCAGCATCGTCAGAGAAAGAAAAAGAGAACAAGACAAACAGAAAAAAAAAGAATAAAACAGAGCAGGGAAAAAAACATTCAGAAATACGCACATACGAACACAGCAACCAGTCACCACCCAGAGCAAACCCTTGAAGTTATCAAATGTTATAGAAAGGCCATTCTAAAAAAAAGTGGGGTTTTAAATGTTGTTTAAAACAATCAACAGACTCAGCTGATCTAATGGGAAGGGGGGAGATTCTTCCAAAGTCTAGGTGCCAGGGCAGCAAAAGTGCAGGCAGGTTAATGGTGCTCCTGTTTTTTGTTCAAAAGTGTTCTCAGCTGTTTGGAAGATGGTGTCCTTGAGACTGTTAATGACTCCCTACTCTGGAATTTTCCCCACAATCTCAAACATGTTATTAACACCATTGTTGAAAAAGAGTAATCTTGATCCATGTGTTTTGAGAACTACAGACCGATCTCAAACCTTCCAAATTCTTGAAAAGGTTGTATGCCAACAATTACATGTGTCTGTCACCTAACAATTTGTTTGACGTTTGCCAGAATGGTTTTAGAGTTAACCACAGTACGGAAACTGCCCTGGTCAGAGTTGTTAACAATCTTAAAACTAGCTCAGACAACCAAAGTCTCTATTCTTATACTTCTTGACCTCAGTCCAGCCTTCGACACAGTTGACCATATAATTCTTCTTCAGTGCCTAGAACACTGTTTACGCCTTAGAGGCACAGTTCTTAACTGGCTTTCCTCCCATCTTACTGGAAGATCTTTTCTGTTTCTATTGGTAACTTTGAATCAGTTGAAGTTGGCATTCTATATGGAGTCCCTCAAGGGTCAATCTTGGTCCACTGCTGTTTAAATTGTATATGCTCCTACTTGGGTCCATCATTCAGCAATACAATATTTCATATCACTCCTATGCTGATGACACACAGTTATACATACATCTGTTTCTGCCAACAACCTTAGCCCATAGACTGTAAAAAATAACGGATGTAGCCACCATGACGTCACCCATTGGTTTGGGTGGACTCCTTTTTGCCTTTCTTTTTTTTTTTTTTGCTAGGATGGCGAAGTCATGACCCACCCTACTCTGATTAGCTAGTACTCATTGCCTTCGTTGGTTGGGTTGGTTAGGTTTAGGCATGAGGAGTGAGATTGGTTAGGGGTTAGGGTAAGAATATCAGGGTAAGCCAATCAGAGGCAGAGTAGGGTGGGTCATGACTTTGCCATCCTAGGAAAAAAATATCACCTCCCGTTTTGCATTTTGACCATCGCCATCTTGGATTTTTTGAGCCAGATGTGATATCATATATTTTTTACAGCTAAATGAGGACAAAACAGAGATTCTTTTAGTAGGTCCAAAGGTTTTGAGGCACTAGATGCACTCTTGTTAACTCCCCTGTCAGTAAAACCTAAACGCCAAAAACTTTGGTGTGATTTTGGACGCTGATCTTAACTTCCAGAAGCACATATCTAGTATCTCCAAGAATGCCTTTTATCATTACAGAAATGCATCTAAAGTTCCTGCTTCCTGTCACAGTCAGACTCTGAAAAGCTCTTTCATGCATTTATTTCTAATAGACCAGATCACCGTAATACACTTCTTCCTGCACTGACAAAGTACCACTTTCCCATGGGAAAGTGGTCTCAGACTTTTGGACCCCTGTATTAAATAAACTCCAGCTCATTCAGAATGCTGCAGCCTGATTTTAAAATACTTATTGTTTTTAAATCTATGAATGGCTTAGCTCCTTCCTACATTGTTGACATCCTCACTGAGTACACACCGGACAAATCCCTTAGATCAGGGGTTTTCAAAGTCTGAGACTGGGGGCCTCCCCTCAGACAAAGCTTAGAAAAAGGCGCCCTCTCACCCCTCCTTAGTTTACTTTCTTAGTTTCGTTCAATTCCTGGATGCCTGTGGGATCATGATTATGTTATTTAATCCCATAGACACTCAACAATTGAGCCAAGATAGTCCAATATTGCTGTTTGACATACTCCAGACTATACCAAATACATAAAAAAGGTCTGTCTGAAGGCATTTATTTGTTTCTGACTCTGGGAAAGTGGGAAAAACTGCTGTATCTCTGAACTATCTCTTTAACCAAATCACACACATTCAGGCTATTCTATGTGATCTCCTTTTGATAACTAACTAAAGTTTTCACTTCCATTCACTGAGCCTCCCCTTAAAACTGTTTGGAGCCCCCCTGGGGAGGCCCACCTCCCGCTTTGAAAACATCTGCCTTAGATCATCAAAGCAAAGGTCTCCTCACTATACCTGGAATAAATTCTAAATCAGCTTATGCTTATATCTGTTTTCACAAGCTTTTAGTTAGGTTAAAAGTATGTGGTTAATGGCTAAACTCCTATTTTTGAATCATTATTATTATATTCCCTTTTTAATAATAATTATACCTTATCTTATTCCCTTTTTATTGTATACCTTCTTATGTTTTTATATATGTAATACCTTATCTTATATGTTCTTGTCATGTATGATCCTTTTTGCCTGTTTTTTGCTTTTTTTTCTTGAAGCACTCTCTCCGCCTGTCATATGAAATGTACTTTATAGATAAACTTGACTTGACTTGACTGTTGCTATAAAATTACCCTGAAAAGTCATTGAAGTTTCAGGCGCGCAGAGTTTGAGCCTGAAGCAGTTGGTAGAGATCCAGGTTGTCTGAGTGCAGCTGTGGCTTCAGCTCCTTCTCAAAATTCAAATATCATTACGGGAGTGATTACTGTTAATTAAAAGGCCACTACAAATAAATTCATTACAATGCTTGATGGGAATTAATCAGGGTAATCTTTGTCCTAGCAAGTTCCCGGGTATATTCTTTTATGAGCTTATATGGAGAAATAAAAGATGCACTTGATTTACTTCCTGTGCCTCGGCATCAATCCAGATAATCAGTGAAATTTTCTTCTGTATCATTACCATACCAAGAAAATGCTGAAATATTTAAAGCAGCTTTTTGAAAGAGCTGCAGGAACTGACAACTAATGATTTAAAAAAAAAAAAAAAAATGACCTCTTAAAAATTGGATCATTTTTGAGAAGATAATTTGTATACTGGCTAAAAACATTTTTCCATCAACTTTTATCGCTGGGTTATGCACACTTGGCAATTTGCATTCCCCTCTTTTGTTTTATCTTTTAAATAGTTTCACATGTTGGATTGTAAACTTAATATTGGTACGATGACACATGCCAGAAGTTGGCAAAGGTGAGGATTTATCTTGTGAGTGATGAGTCAACTTCAAACTTTTTTTTTTTAATGTGGAACATAACCTAACATTTTCTCCTCCTCTGCAGCCCACTGTCCAACACTGCTTTGTCTTATCTGTGGCCAGCGCACTGAAGCATTTTTATGTCCTACTTCATTTCTTTGGGTCTGCTCATTCCTCTAATGAAATCACACTCCACCTATGTATTAAATGCCATTGTAAGTCAGAATTGATGCCATTTTCAAATAAGTTTTATTTTTTCTTCAAGAACAAAATATAAACCCAGCTCCAACACCCCCTTATATAATAAGCCATTGAAACTCTTCAAATATTTACAAAAGATAGAAAATAAAACATAAATAAATATAACCTGCTGCTGCTCATGAAAGACAGGTGTGGCCTCCTGGTAACACTTTTAAAACGGCGGTAGTTCATGACTGCCACGTCTGTCTCTTTGAAGGAATCCTAAAAGACAACATTCACCCTAAAAGAGAAATCACCATGTTTCTATGGTCTCTGACAGTCCTGTTCAAGTTAAAAATGAGAAAATATAAACAGCCAGAATGTCAGCTGCTCCACTGACAGCGACTGAGAGACATGATCAGTGACAGCATCCTGCAATATAGTGTGTGGATACTGACACCAACTGCGGTTGGTAGTTGTTATTGCTAAAGGAAATAAAGCTTGATTGGATGTGACTGGAAGTTAAACAATACAGTGATGAATACAGTGGAGCAGCTGCAAATTTTGAAATCTTTCTGCTGCTAACAAAAAAAGAGCAAACAATATGGTCTTGTGTTTAGCAAGAGGGGAAAAAAGTTAACATAATGAAGAGGCTGAGTGCACGCTGACACCTACTGGTGAGGACAAGCAGCACAGATCTAATTGACCCTATAGGGGATTCTGTGTAAGAAATATAATTAGTATTTAAACAAGAATTATTCCTAAAAAACTTCCTAAAGAAGACTGATACAGCAATCGTACAACTTTTCAAAGTTTAGACTCAGTCTAAATTATGTATTTAACCATAAGATGTTAAAATAGCAGGAACTTTTGTACAATCCCCATCACTTTGAGAGTTTAGGCAGAAACAAAATCTTATGAGTGCAAAAAGCAAACAATGTAATTTTATGGCTTACTGATGTGAAAAATATGTATCCTAGTGATAGCAGGAGCAGCCTTGTCTTCGTCAGTTTCTTTCACAGCTTTCGAGAGTCCAGTCTTTTAAGCCACAATGTTTAATCTCCATTACCAGGTGAAGCAGCTGGAAACTGGTTCCAGAGCAGGCACTTCAGTACAAGCTGTTCTGCTAAAAAGTCCAAATGGGATTCTGTTCAGTAGTCTTTTATTGATTGGCTATTTTATGTGTTCTGGCCGCTCCCGGGCCTTGCACATGCCCAGGCACATGCTGCAAAAGTCGGGTAACCCTTTCAGTTCTCGCTTTCTTCTTCTGGCAACTCCAGATGCACAAACCTTTGCCCAAAATAATGAGAAAGTCACCAAGAGATCTGTTGAGGTATGATCCATCCAGGAGCTCCATGCAGGTCCACAGGCCACTCTATTATGCACCCAAAATGTCAAGCCACTCAAATTCAACTGTTGCCTGAAAACACAAAAAATAAATATATTTTCCTCTAGATTTCAATTAACTGAACTTTCAATTTTATGAAAAATCCAAGAAAGTCAAAACTGCATACTCACCCTCATCGTCAGAGTCAAACCCAAAGAGGTTTGAGCACCTCTGCAGTTGGAGGTGACTCTGCAGCTCCTCAGCGCTGTTGAAAGTAGCGAAACAGTTGGCACATCGCTGTCTCTGCAGAGCTGCTGTAACATCAGCCCGCTCAGGAGGGGGATTTCTCTGAGACGTCTGGAAAGACAGCATCTCCTTCCTTCGTTTTGGCATGGTGATGAACTTCTCGTCGAGGTATGCCGTCGGTGGGAGACGCATGTACGGCTTCTTTCCGTACTCGGCAAGAGTGTCTATACACACTGTGGATTTTTCCTCTTCGCTTTCTGCCCGTTCCTCTGCTTTGGCCTGTTGGATTTTAGTTTTTGACTTAACAGGCTTTTTAGAGACTGACGGAGCACCTTCATCTTTACGTGGACATTTTTTCTTGACAATCTTTTTATCACCATCTTTCTTAATCACCTTTGCTTTATTGGGGTCAGATTTTTTCATAATATTAGATTTCTTTGTTTCCTTCTGTTTGTTCTCTTCAGAGGCAGTTGGTGGGGACGTTGTTTCATTTATACTGTTAGCAGTAACAGCAGATATGCAGGAGGAACCGGGACTGTCAAGTGTTGCATCTGAGGTTTCTTCCTTTGCTTTTCCTTCAATACTGGGACAGCTCTCTCCGGCTGCTGCTGCTGCTGCTTTGGCCTTAACCTGTTGGACTACAGATTTAGACTTTGCAGTCTTTTTCGAAGCAGATGTTTTGCTTGGGTCTTTGCATGGCCGTCTTTCCTTGACAGTCTTTTTGTCCCCTTTCTTATTAACAACTTTGTGCTTCTTATTTGCTTTGCCTGAGTCAGAGGAAGCAGTTTGAGTATTCTTTTCTTTGGGACTATGAGATTTTTTAGACTCTTCCTTTGTTGTCACCTTCTGCTTTTTCTCTCCTGAGGCGGTGTGTGGTGAAGTTATTTCATTGAAACTGTTAGTAGGGATGTTTTGTGTTGAGTCTGTATTTTCCGCCTTTGCTTTTCCCTCCTCATCAGCAAGACTTTCTACTACTGCTGCTGCTTTGGCCTCAGATTTTGACTTGGCAAGTTTTGAGGCTGTTGAGACGCCTAGATCTTTGCGAGGACATTTTTTGTTTACGGTCTTTGTGTTGACTTTGCTGTTTGTAACCTTGTGCTTCTTTGATTTACTGGAGTCCAAGGAAGCAGTTTGACTATTGCCTTCTTCAGGAGCACAGCGTTTTTTCGTAATATGCGATTTCTTCACTTTGTCAGCAGTTAATGTCTGTGTTTTGTCTGCTGACGTGGTGGTGACTGACTGATTTAAACTCTTAGCTGTAACAGCAGGTGTAGATCTATTATGTGAGATCTTTTGTTTAATATGATTGCTTTTAATCTGCTTGTTCACTGATTTCTTGGATTTTGATTCGTCTGTTGACGTCTCTATCATTTTTACTACATCTTCAACATGCTGACTCTTTTCTTCCTCCACCATTAAGTTGTTGCTAACTGTTGAAGTCTCTGCTGTTTCAGGAGGGCTTGTAGGAAGCTGAGCAGTTTTCTTTTTGACAGTTTCATTGTTTAGACTAGTAGTGGTGTTTTCATCATGCACAGCTTTCTTTGACTTAGGAGGACGCCCTCTTCTTTTAGGACCTTTTGTGTTTACTTTGACCTGACGTTTCTTTAACTTGTGCCTCACTTTGCTGCTGTGTTTTAACAAAGATGATGAGAAGACTTTGTGAGTTTTGGGAGCTGTCAGATTTGTCCTTGCTACTTGCCCTTTTCTCAACGTTTGCCTCAGTCTCAGGTTAGGAACAACTGACTGTGCAGTGGTGTCCTTGTTAGAGAGATTCTTCAACACATTGGAATCCTTAGTCTCATTTAGCTCTTGTTTCAACAGACATGAGAGAGGAGGAACACCAAGATTTTTCCCTGTTGATGAAGTATGAGCAGCTTGTCCTCTTAATTTACGAGCAGTCTTGACACTCACAGTCTTTTTTACAGTAGTGGCAGCAGTAGCATCTTTTGGCTTAAGATCTTGTTTCTTCTCCACCAGTGTGTTATTATGTTTGTCATTTGCTTGCACATTTGTGTTCTTGATCGGTTTAGTGGGTTTGGAAGCATAGTGCTCTCTTTCATGAAGGTTCAGTGCCCAGAGACAAATAAATAATTGAGAACAACCAGGGAGGCAGCACACTGCCTGCAGCGGACTGTGCCTCCTGGCATGGCGTCTCATTTCCATTCCGGTTTTGAATCTGGCAGCACAACCCTGATGAAGGCAAGGATGCCGAGGAGTGAATCTGTGTCTTTCAACATGGTGCTGAAAATGTTCGAAACTCCATAAAACCCTCATGCAAATACTGCATCTGCTGTTTCCGATTTGAAACGACAGTTCTAAAGGTTTGACATCACCATAGTGATCATCCAGAGCGTGGTACAGGAGTGCAACGCGGTTTTTAGACAGGTCTGTAAACCAAGCGCATCCATCCGCAGGACAGCAAACTTTCTCTTGTGGCTCCACATTTTTCTCGTCAACAACCTTCCCGTCTTGTTTTGTGGCTGTCTTCAGGACCTGCAGAGATTCTGTCTCCTTCACTGTATCTTCAGCGGAACAGCCAAACTCTTCCTCTACCTGCATTGATGTTGTAGAGGAATCCCCTTTGACATCATGGGTTTCTGGTAACCCAGGATTCACCGCTCCATCACTTGTTCTGTCTTGAGTGATCTCCTGCTGTCTGACTGGCTGCTTGGTTTTCGAGGTTGTGGTGTTCTGTTTCATTCTGTCAAGCTGCTTCTTTTTGCCAATATGTCCATTTACCTTGTGCACAGGAGTTTTGCTATCAAGGTGCTTGTTTTGCTCCTTTTCTTGTAAAAACTGACCATCTGCTGGCTTGTCACTGGATCTTAACTTTCTGGATTCAGATGGGCTTGACTCTAGAATGCTCAGAGATTTAGGACAGACAGCACATTTCCTCGGTCTCCCACTACTACGATGCCCAGAAGACACATTTGCTGTCTTAGCTTTGGCAGAGGTCTTAGGTGTGGAGATATCTTTGGTCTCAGACACCCAGTTTTCTTGGGCTTTGTTGCCGACTGACTCTTTGCTCTTTTTCAGCTTTTCTATGTGATCAGACAGGTGCATCATGGCCAGGAGGTCATCTTTGAACATTGTCCCACAGAACATGCACTCATCTTTACGGTAATGAAACATTGCATGTACTACCACACGGTGACCCTTGAAGACCTTGTTGCAAAAGATGCAACAGAACTCCAACTTTGATTCTTCCGATTCAACTGCTGTTTCCATTGGATCACTGTTCTCCAGTGTTTCTGGATCAATGTCATCGGTTTCCTCGTTCTCATTTTTATCTTGCATGTCAGCAACTGCAGAGGTCCCCTGTTGTGGCGCAAAGCAGCTGGAGGTAGTCCGTATTTTGTGAGGAACATTGGGTTTAAGCACTGATGTTGACTCCTTGGAGGAACCATCCTCCAGAACTAGTTGTTTGTGATTCTCCAGATCTCGAGGTGTAAATTCAGTAACCATTTCTGTTACTAATGTCAGAGCAGATATATCATTTATACTGTCTGGCTCTGTAGGTGCACAAGTAGATTCTGTCTCTGAAATGTCACATGAAGTCCCCATGTTCTCGTCAGAGATTGTGTCTTTTTGAACACCTGCATCTGCTGTGTCCCTTTTGAGTTCATTTTTACAGGGCATGTGTCCATTTGAGTCTCTAGGTACCACTGTGGTGAGCACCTCTGGAGTGTCTGCTTTAACATGGGCTGCATAAGTTTCGCCACTTTCAGACCGATAGGAAAGTGAACTCTGTTCTTTTTCACCTGGAGCTCCAGTGTTTGAAACGTTGGTTGTACTGGAGACTAGAGGGATTTCATCGTTAACTACTATCCGATTGTTGTGTGCATTTGAGGCCTGCGAAATGTTGGCTGAGGCTGTGGTTTTTGAGACGTCTTTTAGATTTTGCGCTTTGGAGACCTTATCTATAACTGGGGATTGTGTCACTGCTGCTGGGGTTTGAGAAGCAATAGTGACTTTCATTTCAACAGCGGGTTCTTCACAGAGCTCTCTTGCTGAAGTTATGGTTTGTGAGACCTTTTCTGTGGTTTGAGCTTGAGGGACTTTTTCTAAAATGGAAGTTTCTGTCGCTTTCAGTGCAGCTGATTTCTGTGAAGGAACAGCAACTTTCATCTCAACAGCAGATTTTTCAAAGCGCTCTCTTGCTGAAGCTTTCTTTTGAAGGACTTTTTCTAAAACTGGGGATTCAGCTGCTGCTGGTGTCTGTGAGGAGATTCCACCTTTCATCTCAACATCAGTATTTTCACAAAGCTCTCTCAGATCTTTGGGAGGACTTCCCTGCACAGATGAGCGTGTGATTGTTGATACTGATCCATGAATATTTGACCCATTCCTTTTTCCTTTCTCCCGCCGAGCATAACAATGCAACTGTTGTAAAAACATAGTTGCATCCCTCGCTCTAAGAATCACCTCTTTGCGATGCACAGTCTTCACCGGCTGTGATGTGGCAGGAAGCTTCACTGTAGGTTTGTAAAGAAGCATTTGAGGGTACCCTCTCTGTTTGTTGCAAGAATCTTCTGTAAACGTACCCATCAGTTCATTGTCTGGTAGGGAGAGCTCAAGAATTACTTGTGGAGGAAAGGCTGGCTTAGGAGAGTCCACAGGCAACCCTTTCTGGTGCTTGGTGTTGTTTTCCTTTGCCTTTAAATGGGAATTTACTGACACTTTGTGTTTTGTGTTGTTCTTGATCTGACCAGATTCGGGCCCCTTTACGACTGACGATCGATGGTGCTTTCCATGTTTCAACCCATGCTTTTTGATCTTCGGAGGAACATTATTCTCTTCAAGAGTGCCTGAGTCTTCCAGAAGCCACTTGGGTTTTCGAATCCTCCGTTTTGGCGGGTTCTTTTCAGACAGCCGTGTAGTGCGTCTCTGTTCCCCATATGCAATCACTACATTGTCCTGTATTCTGTCTAGCTGCCAAAATGAACGCCTTAAAGGTTCAGATGAGGCTTCCTTCATATGTCGTGACCCCTTCTTCTTTACAGCATGGTCAACATTTAGCCGTGTTTTGCCATGACCCACCTTTAGTCTTTTGGGTGCCATGTCAGTTATATCCTCTTTATGATGTCTGTCTTCTTTGTGGTGGCGCTTCCTTGCTGCTGACCCTTTACTTCCTTTCTGACATAGTGATGTGCTTGATCGGAAAGTGGCCTCTTTGGTGCAATACTTAGAGATCCATTTTTCATCCATGATTTCCTCAAGGGCAGCACCAACCACCTTCCCACTCATCAGCTTCAAGCAGTTGGTCCGCAAAGCAATGAGGTTCCAAAACTCTGGGTCAAAATACAGGTCCTTCTTCAAGACCTGAAAATAGAGAAAAAAAAAAAAACAGATATTATATTACACAATTTGTCTAGTGGCAATTACTACAACTGAAATTAGGAAAACATAAGGCACAATGTGAAACACTGTACACAACTATGCCTTTTCTCTGTATTTAAAAAAAAAAGGTGCTATACCTGCAGGGTTTCGAAGCGGATGTGATTTCTGATGGGGCTGTACTCTACGTGGTACTCCTGGTCAGGATGCATGTAGAGCAGGTACACCATCTTGTAGGTGTCAACAGATCGTTCCAGGAAGAAGACAAGAAGAGCACATGCCCGGCAAACCTCCAGATCATTGGGCAGCAGGCCAGCAATGGTTTTGTAGATTAGGGACTTGGTGATGACATCACAGGGAAGGCAAGACTCCAGGGCATTAGCACAAAGCTCCACGCAAAACTGGATACCATCTTCACCCAACTAGTAAGAGACACACAAGACTTGTTAAATATCTAAATGAATTTAGAAATGTTAACATCATTTTAACATTGCAGGTCAAAACTTTTTTCAATTTGTAAGAGCAACATTCAAACAATTCTACACTGTTTTGTATTTTCAATATCATTTGCTCTGATCTGCAAATTTTTTTGTTTCTTACCTCTTGCAGAATCACTCTGATAAATGGGAAGATTGAGTTGACATTGGTGGCAGACAGCATCAGCTGACGACTCTCCTCAAGCAGAGCTTGTTTGGATGTTTTCAACCGACTGTGGAGTTTGCTCCATACGAAAACAAGATCACTGTAGGGGACACAGGAAGTTACTCTTAATGCTTACTTAAATGATTTTTCATGTTTGTATGAAGTGGGAGCCCATAAACAGGCCCCTTGTTGGTGTCATAAACCAACTTCTCTTTACATAATCATCACATTTAAGTTGACCTACCACAAATAGTACATGTTTCCCCTGCGAAGCTGCTGGGAGAGGAAGGCTCTGCTGAGGGCAAGTAGCAACTCATCCTTTTCTTCACGCTCCAAACTACAGATGATGTGCACCGCATCTTTGCCATTGAGGTCAGCCACCTGAAAAACAGAGCATCAGTTTAGGGCTAAAAGGTAGTTTGTTTATGTACAATCTTGGTATAGATGTATGGCAGCTGAGCAACAACAACTGGTACAAAACATAGAAGACAAAGTTGTCATGCTATCACTCCACCCACCTCTTTATGTAGACGATCATGCTGTGATGTTTTGTGAAGCCATGTGAGGTAGACCTGGAGGAAGAACAAGTGTTGCCCTGCTGTGGGATGCTGAGCACAACACTTAGCCAGGGCCAAAGCCTCACTGAACCGCTCACAGGATAAAAGGTAGCGCACCCGAAGCTCGAAGAACACTGGCAGCTCAGAGCTAATGCACCCATCCACTGAGGGAAGGCCAAACCAAAATGGAGAAATTGAAATTAAATACTGTTGATGCTGCAGAGCAAAAATTACAAGGAACAACCATACAGAAAGACATTCAGATAAACTCTGGAATACATAAATAATTTATAATGGGCTCTGGAAAAGCAGGAGCCCAATTCAGCTACATACTGGAATCAAACTTTTGAGTTGCCTCAATATGAGACAAAATTTATTTTGCCTCTGGATTTAACATTAAGAAGTACATCTTATCATCTTGACATTTAAACATGGTTAAACCATGTACACAAGGAGAGCACACTGAGGTGATTAAAACTAGTCCAGGGTTAGTTATAAAAAGGTAATGACTACAAATGTTACCTACCTTCGTTCTGAGGTAAACTGGACTCACTGAGGATTGCGTGTAAGGCTGAGCTGGCCCAAGCCCCGCCGCCCTGAACCAAACGCTCCACCTGAAGTAAGTGAACATTCTGATGCTTCGCGAGGGCCAAATGACATTCCTAAAACAGCCCAGGGATAATAACAGTTACTTATACTGCACCATCACTCCATGTTACACAAAACGTTCTGAATGGTTTCAAGTAATCTACTGCGCTGAGATATAGAGCACTGAATCTGAATACAATTAATTTTCTAATTCACAAACAAAAACATAAAAATGTCTACAAATGTCATTCTCACCTGGAATGTAACAGTGAAGTGTTTCAGTGGCTCTTGTTGGAAGTCTTTCTGGTCAAAGAACAGCAGCAACTCAAAAACACTCCTGTGAGGAGATGAAAACTTGTTTGGCTTTCTTCAACAAATACAAAATTTTAAACAGTGTAAACGTACTTAACTTTAATCTATTGGGCCAATCTAGGTATCCACGGTAATTCACTTTTTTGTGTGTATGTAAAGACACTGACTGTGATAAAGAGGCAGTGGAATGCAGTTAATTGAGAAGCTGCGGGGAACCCTGTGGGAGACTGGATGGAGGATTGAGGGTTTAGGGTCGTAGAATAGGGTCGACAAATGTGCTTGTGTGAGCAAAATCAACTTTCAACTGGCCCAGAATAAACAAGGCTACTACAGACGTGGTCGGCAAACATAGAAAAACAAATGTTTGATTAATTCAATTAAATATTCTTATCATTTATCAAATGCTGCTGATTTGACAGTTATTTCTTCTCTATTTGTTAACACTGGCAAATGAATTTGTGTAATTTATGTAATTTGTGTTTGTATAGTTAATGCTCTGTCTTGTTATTGTGTAGTTTGTCTTTTTTCCTTGGGTGTATTGTTCCCTAAGGGGCAATAAAGGATTTCATTCATTCATTCACAATAAACCAATGTGAAACTTGGACAGAGAGGCAAAACTGAACAAAACAGAAACCAAAACATAACGGTGCAAGATACATCCGATCAACTTTCTGTTTTCAAGAAATGTGTTCATTTGAGCATTTCAGCAGCATTTGTGCAACGGAAAAAAAAACTAATTTGGATGAATGTCCAGTTGTTCATGAGCAGCAATTCAAACAAGAAATTTCAGCAATGTTCCGGTCAACACGGCCCTCCCAACAACTAGCCTGTGGTTACAACTGATGTATTGGTCAATTAGTTTTAGCTAGCATGAGTAATAAATCACAATTACAAATGACTCGAGTATAATTTGCAGATGAGTGTCACATTTATGGAGATCACATTGTATGTTAAAAATGGTAAAAGTGGACTACCCTAACCCTCACATCACTGTACTGGCATGAAAACCAACTATGATGATTGTGATGGCTGTAAATGGTCTCTGCCGTTCAAAGCCTGGTTTTGAAGAAATAATATTACCTAAATAAACATGTTATCTTTGCTCAGAAGCAAGATGTTGCTGGCTCCGCTCTGGACATTAAAACTGCACAGATTCAAGGGCGGTGGCAAGAGATGGGAGATGAAAGCCAGAGGTTGTAGTTCTGTCACTCAAACATTATATTTCGCCTACTGCAATTTCAGCTAGTTGTTTCCAGACGTGTATCACGGTCAATAAATTAAATTGTCATGTCCGGTGCTGCACATTTATGTAACAATAATTTATGTGACTGAATGAGAGCATAAAAACAACAGCCCTACTGAGTGGAATACCATTTAGCAAGAGTATGGAATTGATTCAAATTTAGATTCAAAACAGTATTTAAATATGTGGCCATTATTTAGGTGTGCAAAGATTTAAAGCAACCCCTTTAGGGAGGTCTGTGTACTTACAAGGCCAGACTACTGAGTGTGTGGAGCACATGATCACAGTTTGATGTGAAGAAGGTGGAGGCTCGAGCAAAGTAGCAGAGAGCCACCTCAAGGATCCTGAGCTGAGGCAGCGGCACCTGCCAGCGAGAGGCATACTCCTCCACCAGCTGCGTGGAGAAGAAGCAAAACAAAGACAAGTCAAAAACTGCAATACAAGGACATTTAATAGCTTGTATCATTTCGCATGTTTATGTCTGTGGCAATAATCAATGTTTTGACTGAGATTATGAGTATGGGTACAACAAGTACAAGGAACAAATTTGTGGGATTTATGCAGCGTTACCAACATGTGTGCAGCTTTGTATTTTCTTGAATGTATATTACATGAAATTAAAAACCAAGACAAAACAGACTGCTATCTATCTCACTGGTTAGTACTAGGGCTGCAACTAACGATTATTTTCATTATGGATTCATTTGTCGATTATTTTGTTGATTAATGGATTAGTTGTTTGGCCCAGAAAATGGTGAAAAATGTCAGTTTCCCAAAGCCCAAGCTGACATCCTCGAATGTCTTGTCCCAAAACAAGACATTTGAGGACGTCAAACGTTTTTAAAAAAATGACTCAAAACAATGACTATCAAAATAGTTGGCAATTCATTTAATAGTTGGCAATTAATCGATTAATCGACTAATCGTTGCAGTTTTAAATGAAACTCTTCATTGTACAGTAGATGTAGGCTTGGCACAGCCATCTTGTCTGAACAGTTATATCGTCTTTTCTCCCTTAAATGCTGTATCACTGTATCACAATATGCAATGATAGAAGGTGATTGAAGGTGGGGGGCTGTCTGTCTGCATCCCAAGTGTGGCAATCGTTGTTGCTTTACACAACACTCAGACTTGTCCTGTGGTACCCACACCCCCCCACCCCCGCACCCACAATGAGCTTATATTGCCCTCTAATGGTGGAGATCCAGAAACCTCACTGTTGTGCACCACCGGAATCCAGTGAATGTCAACTGTCAACAATGTTGTTCTCAGGTCTTTGTCCCATCTGTGCAACCAGTATCCTACTAAATCAAACTACCACAAATTACACAGCATCACAAGTTAAATTGACTCAAAAATCCTGATCTAGCACACTCATTGTGCTTCATGAGTGTCCAAACGGTTTTTACACTGGGCTGCTCCTTGACTGTAAAGTTTGAATAGCCAAGCAACAAAACAATAATTCATATTTTGGTTTTGTCATCTAGTAACAATACCAGTATTGGGGTTTTTTGTGTTTTAGCGATTTAAACAGCTATACGAGTTAAACCCTGCCATTTTTAGACAATTTTCCATTGTTACTAACTAGGTTGTAGACTTATTTACGACTCTATTTTGTGACAGTAAAAGATTAACAAACAATCCCAGACAGCTGACATTTAAATGCACTTCCCCATGAGATTTACTGAGTGGTTTTATTCCTCTGACGTTATGGCAATAAGGAAAACTTCAAGATATAAGCACATCTACTATTGCAACAGCACATCTACAGTTAAGCTACATGTCCTAACACAGGTCATTAAGCCAGATTTCTAAATTACGTAGGCTATTTGGCAAATGTTTGGTAACGTTAGCTACACATCACATGGCAACCTTAAAATAGAGATTAACGCTAATTAACACCTTCCTTTCTAGCTCAACGTTTACCAAACGTGCTGTGTGACTGCAAAAAGTTGTCCAGTGGGTGATTTGGTAAACATTCACCAGACTAACGACGCTAACTTGCAGGCAAATATTGGGCTAGCTGGGCAGCTGGCTCAAGCGTTTAGCCGAATTAGCTTCCTAGCTGTACAGTGAACAATCATTGTCAAAATATGACTCGGACGCGTCGAAAGCGTGACCTGAATTTCAGCCCAGGTTGTCGGCTGCAATTATGAAAAAAGGCATTATATCGCTATATTAGTGTTTAAAGCGACAACGGCTCGTTTAACTAGGTGCTAACAGTTGCTAACGGTAGCCGTGTTCTGGGGGAGGGGAGTCGGCTCCTATCTTCGACAACAAGCCTGTCACCAACTTCAAGCTACGGCTCCTTACCTTGCAGTAGTCCGAGCAGAACGTTTTACTGTCGGCTCGCAGTTCGTCGCTTGAGTATCGGCTTAACAAACTCTGTAGTTGTTTTTCAAGCCCCTCTAACTCGTACACACTCCCCTCCTCCGCCATACTGCTTGTCTAGCCGTGCTCGTAGCAGCTACCACACAACACCATACATCGCCACGGTCAACGGCTCGCATTGACAGCGCTGATTGGACAACGTAAAGGGAGTCGCTCCTTTGCGGTGTCAGCGCGCGCCGGAAGAGCGCTGGGCAGGGCGGATTGGCAGTTTCACTGTCACAACAAAATGCCTTCAGTTAAGCCCCGCCCACACGGTGTTAGCAGGAGAACATTACATGCGCCACAAACCACATGGCAGACACAAACACAGCGCGTTGTTAATGACTCTTATCAAGCTCATAGTACAAACATGGTAAATTATTAGAGTCATTGTGCTGTTGACAATGGTGCAAGAAGTATTCAGATGCTTTACTCAAGTAAAAGTGCCAGTTCAGCCATGTAAAAATAGTCCATTATAAGTAAAAGTCCTGCATGAAAAATCCTACTTAAGTGAGCAGCTTGGTGTAATTAAAGTATTGCAGTAAAAGTAGTGGTTTGGTCCCTCTGACTGATATATTATTATATATGACATCATTAGATTATTAATACTGAAGCATCAGCATGCAAGCAGCATGTTACTGTTGTAGCTGCTGGAGGTGGAGCTAGTTTCAACTACTTTATATACAGTTAGCTAGTTTAGTCCAGTGGTTCCCAACCTAGGGGTCGGGCCCCTCCAATGGGTCAAATCTGTTTTCAGTTTTTGGACTTTTTCCAAAAGTTTAGAGGGAAAAATCACTATTTGGTGGAGCTGTTAACAACTCATAGACATCTGAAATGTGACCCTGACTACACACTGCTTTTTATAAGACGGCAAAAGCCAAAAAGGTTGGAAACCGCTGGTTTCATCTTTAACAATGTGTTGTATTTTAAAAGCTTGTTATATTATCCATTGTGTCAAATCTTCATCTGAAAAGTAACTAAAGCTGTCAGATAAATGTAGTGGAGTAGAAAGTACAATATTTCCCTCTGAAATGTGGTGGAGTGGAAGTATAAAGTAACATCAAATGGAAATACTCAAGTAAAGTACAAGTACCCTGAAATTGTATTTAAGTACAGTACTTGAGTAAATCAGTTACTCTTCACTGTTGAAAATGGTGCAATATATTAATATGAATATTATTAATATTACAATTTTTACTCATGAGTTTATCATGTTTATATCTACTTCAACATGACATATAAATATATTATCGATTATTTTTCGAATTATTTGGCAGGTTGTGTTTAGGTACAGTATTTTTGCAATATGTGTATTTTCACAAACAGAAATGGTTGGCAGTCAAACAGACATAGTGTGTTGATGCCATTTATTCCCCGTCAGATACAGTCCTTAACAGTGATATAAATCTATTTAATTCTTAAATTAATTAAAATAAATACAATAAAAACACATAGGCCTGCATTTACACCTCAAAGGGTAATGGCCCCCCAATAAAAAACCGTGAACTGGCCTATGGTTGAACCTAATTGCTGACCCCTGGTTTATGCTCTGTCCTGTTAATGTGTATTTTGATTATTTTCCTCGGGTGTATTGTTCCCTAAGGGACAATAAAGGGTTTCATTCATTCATTCATTCATTCACTCACAATAAACAAAAGTGAATGAAGCAGACAGTACAGTATGTAAATGTGTACAATGCAGATTTGTCTATAACAAAATAACCTTGTCTAAAATTAAACCCCTTAGATTTATCTTTATCATATAAATGATGTGGCTATATTTTGATTTTATATCAACTCTACTTCTAGATTTTTTTTCAATCAACTTTAGTTTAGTTTTGTCTTTTCTGTTAGGATTACTTCTACGTCATGAGTTGCTTTGAAAAAAATAATATAGTAAAAATAAAAAGATAAAACCCCCCAGATTGGGAACTGCTGGATTTAAGGGACAGAATTTAAAAAGATTATGTTGACATGTTTTTAAAATGTAAATGTGTCATAAAAATCACATTGGAGGCTAAATAGGCTTTTTGTTTTTACATTTTACATTCTATATTTTTTAAAACAAAAAACAGTATTCTGGAAACTTTTACCTCAAACATTTACAAAAATAACTAAATCTTATTGGCTGTAGGTAAATTTGATCTTGATCAGACGTATTATCCTGTTGCCCTTCAGCACTGAGAGTAAAGCAAGATTCATGACTATCATTGCATCAGTCGGTTTACAATAATGAGGCAGACAGCTACAGAATTTTCTTTAAACTTTATTTAATCATACACATTCATTAAGGAAAAATGATGCAATACAAAATGTTTCTTCCAGACACAGCTACAATTAAATAGTCAAGACAACTTTACAGTCACACCACTGGCACTGAGAGAGCAGAGGGAGAGAACGCCACATGATTGTGTGTAAGACCTTTGATTATACTCAACGTGTATTTCTTTTTATGTATACCCACACACACACACAAATGAAAAAAGCAGCACTTACTTATATACAGCAGATATCCACCTGTCTAATCTTGATTATCAAGATGATTGAGACTAACCTACGTCTTATTTCTAATGTTTGATTGACACACGAGGCCACAGTGAAACAATCATGAATCTTTCAGACAAATAAAAAAAAAGCAACACAAAGGCCTCAATATTTAAGATAATATAAAACAAAAACTTTCTAAAAGTTAACTTACAAAAGATTTGCTTTCAGCACTACAAGCAGATATAGTAAGTAATAATCAACTGCTTCAAACAATATGACAAGTTGACTGACTGGCATAACAATCTCCATCACATCCATCCATCCATCCATCGTGTGATTGTATTGTAAGACTCAAGTTCAAACATTAAAAAAAACAAAAAAAACAACTATTGATTTCTTTTTTTAAGTGGGAAAAAAAGAACTAACCTAATCAAAAACTTCACAAGATTATTTTTTGCCCTCTCTAAGACACTTCTACTGTACTCATCATTGTGTTTATGGTAGTTTAAGAAATGTACAAGCGTGTACTCCGTGTTTTAGTCTGCAGGTCACATCTCGTCGGTGGACTCCGAAAGGGACCGCTCTCTCCTTTCCACGCCTGTGACGAAGTTGAGCAGGTCGACGGCGGTGACCACCCCGAACACCATCTGCTTCAGACTGGGAGAGCCGTCTGTCAAGTCTGGTGGAAGAACGGAAGGGCAGAGAGAGTGATGAGGAAAGTGCTCACGCTCCTTTTAGCTCTGTTTTGGTCTCCACAAACTATCAGAGCTTTTAAATAAAGTTTATGAGAGCGGGGACACTGATGCAAAACATTGAAGTTGCAGGCTGTAATATCCAAAACAAATGAGCTGAAAGAAGCTGAGGTGCTTCAGAGTTGAGAACTGCAGCCAGGTTATAATTCTCTGTGGTGGAGCTACAACGATTAGTCACCAACAATTTTGATAATCTATTAATCGTTTTCACAGGTTCCAGCTTTTTAAATGTGAATATTTTCTTGTTTCTTTAGTCCTCTCTGGTAGTAAACTGAATATCTTTGGGTTGTGGACTATTTTAGGTTACATCCTGGGCTTTGGGAAACAATGATCAACATTTTTCAACATTTTCTGACATTTTATAGACCAAACAACTAAACAATTAATAAATAATAATAAAAATTGTTAGTTGCAGCCCTACTCTGTAGGTTCATCATATGAGCAACCTCTTTTACATTATGCACAGTCCACTGATCAATTGTTAACATAAAACATTGATTAGCACTGCTTTAGCTTTATTGGAGTTATTCATGCAAATTTGCAGTATGCTTTGAAACAATCCTTTTTTTCACTTGATAAACTGTACCTAACACCATGTGGGAGATCAAAATAAACTAAAAATGCACATGTGAATGTGTGACTAAATGCTTTGAAACGGTGACACACTCCTCTCACACTGCATAAAATATTATGCATGTGACATGTCGCATGCTGAGATAGCTGGTCACAGTTTCTTATATGATGGCAGCCAAATTAAAACCAGTAATCAGCCGAATTACACTTGAGCATCAGCTGATGCGTTTTGCAGAAAACATCCATATATGGAGCTTGTTTACTATTGTTAAAGCCACATTTCACAAGCATGTGAGTGGTGATCTGTGTTTACGCCAAATCTTGTTCATGTCCAGCATGGACAAAAATCAAATTTGGCTGGTGGTTTACAAAAAAAAAGGATATAAAAGCAATTACACAATATTTAAAGGTCACTTTGTGTCTGACTTGGATCTGATATTCCTCCCTTTGCACTTATCAGGCGTAATTCTAATACAGCTGCTGAAGAAGATAAAAACCCTGAAACACTATTATTCAGTAAACCCACAGCACAGTGAAGTCAGCTTGTACTTTTTGTTCAAATCAAGTAAATCTGAGTTTGTAATTGCCAATTTAAACACTTGAAATCATCTGTCTCAGCCTGGACGTTAATTATATGATGTAAACTCTTCTTCTTTTTTTTTTTCCTCTGTGTAAACACAACCTTGGAGTGTTTGAATGACACTAGACAAAAAAAAACACACACAAAAATGTTGCGGTGTCCTTGTCTTTTTTTGCCAAACACTCATCTCTTCCAGACTCTACTTTTGTCCAAAAATCCATTTCCCTTTGAGATGCTCCCTTTGCAGCTGGACTTGGACACTCATATATCAGAGAGGAATGATCACTGGCGAGTCGATCCACTGAGCCAGACCAATGTTATCTTAAAAATGTGGGTGTGGCAGGACCACGGGTTCAACACTAGTCAATACTGTGTCCTTGAGACAGACCGTGACCCTGCACGTGCACATTGAGACTAAGCTGCTTTGGATGGAGACACTGATTGCAAAATTGTTTTCTTCTTTTTTCATGACCATTTGGTTATTTCTTGTTTTAATCCCACAAGGCTGAGCATTTAGATTTATTTTGATTTGATTCTAACAAAATGGTGTGTAAACCCAAACTACATTCTAACTTGTGATAATCTACTATTCAGCAGTTAGAATATGAAAAACATATTTTACCATTTTATACCAAAAGGAAATTATATAATATGCTGATATCTATCAAACTGCGACTTTATAATATCAGTGCCAATTAAACTTCATAAACAAACATCAAAATGTGCATCTTTTTTTGTTTGAGAAGCACTTTCATTTCTTTTGTGCATTTTGGGAGAATAATGTCCATCCACATTTAGAAATGCATTTGGGAAATGCAGAAAGTGTATTTTTGTCGTACTACCACTGGGTGGCGCCAAAGTTTCTAAGTCCTGGCTAAAAGAGCAAAGGAAGTGGTTCATGGTTGTGTGTGTACTTATGTTGGAATTGGAGAGTTGTTGTACTTACATTGGATCTGTTCATGCACCACCAGAGCAAAGTGATCAGTTTCCAGAATGCGGGATAACTTTCCCAAGTTATCGGTCAGACGGACCTGAGAATGACGAGAGAATGTGTGGGAGGAAGAAAGATGGAAAAGGTTATTATTTCAATGATTAATAATGTAAAAATTGAAAGGAACATATGCAGAAGGAGCATATGACGATGCCAGAGCTTCACTGTGAATCTTGATGAACTGAGACTTCAAGAGTAAAACATTAACCGTCTGGAGCTGTGAACCAGCGCTCCATCCAGAGTCAATTTCACTTAACAAATTCAACCTAGAACCCATTTTATTTCAAAATCACCACGAACACATTACTTAGCAAATTTCCTTTTATATAGGAGCCAAGAACAGAGATGTTTATCTGACCTGTTTGAACTGCTTGTAGAGCACTTTGCTGACTGGGTCCGACAGCCTGATCTTCCCAGCCAGAATAGAGGCCAACATGTTCCCTAATGTCACCATGCCCAGGATTAACCTGCACACACATACAGGCGTCCAGGTTAAAACTTTTACAGTTTACAGTGCACAACAGATATATAAACAGTACTGCAATGCAAAGGTTCCAACAACTGTTTTTTTTTTGTGTGACTAGTTTGTCTTTTCTGTTTCAGGACACTCACCCAGCATCATCCACCACGGGCGCCTGGTCGAAGCCCTTCTCTTTGAGGATTTTGATCGTCTTCTGACAGGTGACGGTCGGCAGGACGGTGAGGGGGGCAGACAGGTTCAAGCCGTGCAGCTTTAGGTTCCACCACCTGATGGACAGAGAGAAATAAGAAGGGATATATGTCATAAATGACCGTGCATGGAGATACACTTTAATTGAGAGAGAAAATGAACACACATACCATGGTTTTTTCACCATGAGGTCCTCCTCTCTCAGGAAGCCTTTCTGAACCATCCATTTGTCACTCAGGAACTTGGACCTTGAGGGGGAAAAATATTAAGATTTAATTTACACAGTAAAGAGAAACCAAACCGGATATTTGCAACCACCCGAAGGCTCAGCTAACCTTAGGTGACTTCTGAAGTCAGCAATTTGCTCAGCGATTAAGTTGATCATCACAGCAGGGTTTCAAACCACACAGTAATATCTGTTTTATTAATATTGTTGCAACATTTATTATTATCTGAGAAGCTCTGTATGATTGATCAATGTAATTTCTCGTGATGACATATTAGGCTGATCAAATGACCTTGATTTGCCACATGGGGGAGCCAAACATAGCTCTAAAAAGCGATTTATCACTGGAGAAACCTGACAAACATGGCACTTTGCCCCTGTAAAGAACAATCTGTACAAATAAACATGTGGTCATAAACGTGTGGTCATAAAGGTCTTGCACGATTTTAATTCATGATTACCAGTTTTGTGCTCAATGTTTTATTGAGCAAAAACACAATTTGGTTCACACATTAATGGGAAAATGATTTACAAAAAGTCTATTCAGTGCAGAAGGGGACACCAATGGGATGTGTGGATATGCAATTATCTGAAAACCAAATTATTTTTTGGTCCTTCTGCACCCTCGTTATCAAAGAAATCACTTGGTGCTGCTTTAATCCTTCAAGTTTATATAACTGCCAATAGTGAATATTACAAAAATATTCTTTTTGAACCCTTTTTAATTTAAAATGGCCTTGTTATTGGGTGTGTGGGGATTCTCACATGTAGTTGCGGATGGAATCTGGCAGGATGACGACACAGCGCTGACCTTCCTTCAGTTCTTTGGCGAAATTTACTGCTGCTGCCATGGCTGTCCCAGAGCTGCCTCCTGTTAAAGCAAAGTCCAAAAAAAAAAAAAAAAAATTAGGTGCCTTTAACCAACACATTAAGATGACAATAATAATTATAATTACAATCCACTTCTGAGTTTTTTAGAAACGAGTACTTACCACACAGCAGGCCCTCATCTCTGATCAGCATACGAGACATGTTGAAGGACTCCTCGTCGTTGGACTTGTACCAGGTATCAACTACCTAAAAATATAAAATAAAGACATAATATTAAGTCGACGCCACTCAGGAACACATAAGAAAAGGGAATATAAGGGGAAAAAAACCCTGGAACTCACTGATCTGTCGAGCACAGTGGGGATGAAGTCGTACCCGATGCCCTCCACCTCGTACTGGGTCTTGTCGGTCTTGTTAAGGTCCTCCGGCTCAGCGAGGATGGAGCCTTCTGGGTCGACACCAACAATCTGCACACAACACACAACATTTATAAACAACATGTGGCTCAGCTCAGCATCTGCTTCTTATTCCGCTCCTTTCTAGCCATGGCTCAAATGAGTATGAAAGCAATAACTGTAGCTTGACGGCTTGGAAATATTCAGAATCAGAAATGAGAAAAATGAGAAGCAGTTGTAACGCACAGTAATGCCTCTACGATCTCAGAAAGAGGTGACCAAGTTGTCCCATTTGACCTCAGGACAGATATGACTTACTTTGATGTTGGGGCATCTTTCCTTTAGTTTACGGGCGATGCCTGTGATGGTTCCTCCTGTGCCTGCTCCTGCCACCAGCATGTCCACTTTACCTGTTAGGAGGGGAGAAGTTATGAGCCAGATGATTTAGATTTACTCTACAGTAAAAATTGTGTAATGTACTTAAACACAGGCAACAAAATATACATGATATTATGAAAATCTTTCATTTGTGAACTGAGGAGAACATTGCTGAATGTCAGAAGAGCATGGGTGTGAAATCAAAGCTCATGTCTGAGGAATTTGACAGATAAGATTCTTTAAATGTTATCATCATGACAGCAGCGCAGTGTTTTCGTACCATCACACTGCTCCAGGATCTCTTCGGCTGTGGTGTCGTAGTGAGCCAGGGGATTGCTCGGGTTGCGGTACTGGTCCAGGATGTGCGAGTTGGGGATCTCGTTCTTCAGGCGCCAGGCCACGCCCACGTGTGACTCGGGCGAATCGAAGCGAGCGCTGGTGGGTGTGCGGACGATCTCGGCTCCAAGAGCTCTCAGGACATCCACCTGAATAGAAAAAAAGAAACAAATTGGGTAAATATGATCTTATTAATAAACATAATACAGTCTAACATAAACCTGTATTAAAATGAGCAAAGCTAGTCCAATTTAGATGTGACACTGAATAGCTCGACATTACAAAAATATCACCTGCTTCCTTTTAATGGCTTCCTATAGATTATGAATGCTGTCCTATAGAGTTTTGGATAATTTCTGTGTCAGTGTAGATATGTGGTGGCAAGAAGGTTCAGACAGGACAGGATGTTTAAGTAGAGTAAAAACATTTTGCTCACAACACTGTGCTTTTGGGGTTTTAAAAGAGCACGGTGTGTTGCATGTATGTGGGTTGCGGATGATAAAATGTACGGTGCACTGGGTTGCTAAAAACAACTGTAAGAGGAAACGGGTGCGTGTCAATTTCAGTTTCACTACTCTGCTCGTTTTTGTGAATTTTACTCTCAAGTAATGGACCGACAAAACTACCGACACGTTCAAGATCTCACCTTCTCCATGCTCATTTTCTCGGGCATGACTATGATGCAGCGGTAGCCTTTCACAGCCGCAGCCAGCGCCAATCCAATACCTGAAAACAAGTAAACACACACACACACACACACACGAGTAAGTTTTACAACACTGCTGCTTTACCGTAAATAACATACCATTAACACTTTTAAATACCTTTCGCCATAGCAACACACGCATTCTTGAGGACAAACACATGTGGTTAATTACCAGTGTTTCCAGAGGTGGGCTCTATAATGGTGTCTCCAGGCTTGAGGATCCCAGCTCTCTCAGCGTCCTCCACCATCCGCAGACTGATCCTGTCCTTGACGCTGCCGCCAGCGTTGAAGTACTCACACTTGGCCACTTAAAACACATAACAGATACATATTTGTACAAAAAAAAACTGTTACATTCAAAGCCACTTTGATAAGAGTTGATTCAGGAGACCAAAATGATGCAAAGGACCCTGAACCACCACCATTAGTTTCATTCATAATCTTGTCAAACTGAAACTAAAAACACGCAACACATCCTACACCACAACTCGCTACGTGTAAACTCTTGTTTCCATGGTGTAAATGAGTTCAACGTGACACCTCTTGATCTGAGAATGTGTCTCTGCTTGACTGTTGGGTGACTCACGTATTTCACATCGGAGTCCAAAGGCTTTGGGGATCTTGTTGATGCGTACCATGGGAGTCTCACCGATCCTATGCAGGATGTTTGGAAGAATGGTGGGATTAACCGTTCTGGGAGGGTAAAGTGGCAGAGAAAAAAAAAAAGTTTGAGCAAAGAGAAATGGATTCAGACATGCGTCACGTGTCTGCATGTAGCTACACTGCAAAGACTTCAACGTTGGTCTCAAATATTTTTTTCTACCACTAGTTAGAGATAATTACACCCATTTGAGGAGTTTTAATAGCAGGTGTCAAGTATCAGTCCTGAGTAGTGTGATAAAAACTGGTTTTCACTGGCTTAAACAAAATAAAAACATTTATATATCTGTACAATAATACATTTCAGTACCTGTTTTTAGGTCAATATTTGAACTGCAAATCCAATCATTTCATATGTAAGAGCAGTGAAAATTGGACTCACCTTGGAACCTGTGTATGAGGGGAGTCGGCTTTCGAGGCTCCAAGGCTCCATTTGCAGCGGCTGGGCAGGTCGGGCCGGATCCATTTCCTCTCAGCAGCAGCGTTCTTTGTGTTCAGCTGAAGGGCCCCGTTTGCTTCCTCGGGGTCCGCCACCGCGGGCAGCTTGTCAACCCCGTTCAGTGGGAACGAACCCTCCCGGAGTTTGGCTTCTCCGTTGGTGTGGTTAAGCAGCTTGGCAGCGTGGGGGCACACGGGGCCCTTGACGGGGGTCTCTTTGGACGAGGGAACTGACGGCATGGCTTACCCTAAAAAAAAAAAAAAAAAAAAAAAAAAGACAAAATCTTTTTATTTTTCATACAGCTAATACAGAAAATAGTAGGGTATCATTTGAAGTTTTGCAGTGCTGTGATACCGGAGTTTCTGTAGTGATAATTTAATACCTTATTTAGGAATATAAAAATGTACCTTAGCGCAAAGCAGTTGTACAAGAGCTAAAAAAATACAGGCTACAATTAGCAAAATTATTATTTAATCTGCCAGACACACACCAAAAATGTGACAACCAGAAGAGGAACTGGGACATTGGCAGCAGCAAGACACATCAAAAAAAAGTCACAGAAAATGAAACTTCATTAGTAGAAATACCAATGAAACGGATGTTACTGTTTGATTTGAAAACAGAAAAAACATTCAAGACTTTAGCTTTATTTCAGACTACTTTGCAACATTAAAACAGGAACCACTGAAGGTAAAGAAAACATGGAACCACTCCTCTTCTCTCCTATTAACGCTGAGTCATATCAGCACTGAAAAAAAAAAAGCTGCATCATTCTTGGAAAGGAGTTTAGCGCTGTGACTCGCTCCCTACCTTTTCTCTAACGGACATCAGACACTCTGAATCAGACACATATTTCACATGTTGTCATAGTCATGATGAGCAAGTGCATTATTCATAGTCTGGTTTCATCTCTACTACTGGCACTAAGGGGAATAGGCTGATCAAGCTTTAGTTAATATTGCATCAGACACTACAGAAAAGAACAATTACGCCTTTTGGTACGAATTATATTTCAGAAGTATGAATCACAAAAAAATTAGGAGCTAAATATTATATTTAATGATACATTAGCAGACATGTACTTGTATACATCCAGCTGTTATCATGATCTCCCTTTAAAATCTCAGATTAGCTCTGTGTTTGTGAATGTGAACCTATAAAGACTCAATGATCTGTCTTTGCAAGGGAGCAATGCTGTAAAAGTCACACTTTTACAACTAAATGTTAAACATTATCTTAAGCTGGAGTTCAGTATAGCAGGGTAACTGGAGCTCTAAATCTGGTTACTGACTATTAGTGTAAATACGACTATATTTAAGGTGGAGTTAAAGTCTGGCAGACAACATTACATGAGACTACTTCATAAACTTTTAAAAGCAACCAGATACAAAGAATCAGATGCCTCTCACTACTTAAGCCCCTAAACTTCTAAAAATATAAAAGACATCCATGCGGTTTCTCCCTCGTCCAGCTGAAATGGCTGCAGATGAACCTTCACTAACGCGCAGTGCACACACCAAGGCCAGCTGTTAAAACCGGAGGCCTCTCTTTGACTCCACCACGGGTTCAGATGATGTTCACTCAGTGAACATCAACTACATCTTCTTAAGCAAACAGCTCTCCATGGGAGTGAACTACCAGAGGTGTGCTTTAGACTTAGTGACGCACTGCTACATAAAACAGCAGGTAATAAGTGCAAGCAGAAAATAAGAATAAGTTTTTGTTTTCATGTGTTATGGGAGACTTTCCACCGGTAATCCACCTAATCATTATCTATTCTCACAAAGAAAAGGTGCAGAGCTCAGTCTTACCTGTGTTAACTCTCCTTTTATGCCCACTTATAACTTGATTTTTAATAATCAGCAGTCTGCAGCCACTATTAGTCATGCTGCTAATTAAAGTTACATTGGGTACAACTGCTGAGGTCAATGTGGGAAAGAGCTGGTGGTATGTGGTGGCCTGAGGCAGGGTTCAACAGGGCAATATGATCCTCTGAGAGACCACATGCGGCACTGAGCCCAGGCTGCATGGCAGTTTAAGACTTGCAAGAGGATTTAACGAGGAGAATTTTCAATTTTTGTTTAATACTCCGGTCTTAAGCCAAGAATCCACTCCCCAAATACCTACCGGGCTGAAGAAATACAGTGCAGAAAATCACCTGATCCATCTGGCAACATCAAACCCAATCTAATGAAAAATCCCTGTAATATTCTTACCATATCAGACTTGGATATCTGCTTAAGCTGTGGCATTTCTAATCCCCTCTGGTATGTTTGGTGCTCTCAAAGTTCAATGATTAGTGTGCAGTAGGACTTTTAAAAAAAAAAGGCATATGGTTGAGGCAGATAATTGCTCTGCCAGCAACAAACACAACCAAAGTATCAGCTGGTCAACAGCACAAGAAAAGCAGACTATAGATATTCATTCAGCCATAACAAATGGTGGGATAAATGTGAACAGCAGGAATGCTTGCCATAGAAACACAATGTAAAACTGCAAACATGTAGCTCACACCTGAGAGCCCACCATATGTTAGGAAGCCAAAAGGTGCAATTTATGATGACCTTTTAGCTTAGATGATCACATGTGACACTTAGTGTAATGAGACACTGGAGCTGAAATGGTAACAATGTCAGAAATTGAATCTGTGACAATTTCCTGTCATTTTTAAAACAAACAAACAAACAAACAAAAAATGTCAGCAAATTGGTTGATTGCTGCTTCTAAAGGGTGAATATTTGCTGGTTTTCTTTAAACTGTTGGTCATATAAAAGAATTTTTGTACATTTTAGACTGCACTAGATTAATCTAGAAAGAAAATAAATCATTACTATACGAAAATGAACGCTGAATTGTTCTCTTCTAGCCGTAACACGCTACAGAAATGCCATTGTGTAAAAGTATTAGCTGATTAAATATGAACACGATTCAGCCCCGACTGGATGAATGATAAAATAGAAAATATGAAATTTAAACGTGAGATGATACGTAATATCGTCACATAATTAATGTGTTAGATGCGGCAAATATGCGGAAACATGCATCGAGCCGACACATCTCTACTGCGCAGTAACATTGTTGCATCAGAGAAGCTGATCCGGAGCCGCATTCAGGTAGCAGATATTTTAAAAAAAACACTCGTTTTCATTCATCAAGGTTACATTTTTCCATCCTGTGGTGCACTTACTCGTTCGTTTCCACTCACCTGACGACTTAAATGTGGCCAAAAACGTGTGTAAAAGACCACAGACGACTCCGACGTACCGGCGAGGCAGGAACAACACTGCGGAGTGAGCTAGCGCCGACGAAACGGAACAGTTTTCGTGACGGAACACGTGGGCCAAGCAGAGAGGACGTGGGCAAAGTTTTAGGAACGTTCGCTGATTGGCTGCGGCGAGGGCGTCTGTTTGGTCGCCTGCACCAATCAGAGCGCAGATTTCTCAATAAGGAATTGGTGCTGACGCTGTTACAGTTGTCCCCACCATATGTTTACCTTTTATTGACCAAACACACACTGCACGGACTTTGATGCATGTGACATCTTGAGAACTTCTCATGCGCAGTTTGTTATCCCCACAATATTAATAAACCAGTCAGCGTTTTTTTATTTTTAAAGTTATTAAACAGGGACGCAGATTTTAAAACAGCTTTTAAGGCCATTTAGTTGTGATTTTAATATAAAATAGTTTTAATCAGTTTTTTCCTCCTCCATGTTAAGATTTTTGGTGTCTAGCATGATTTAAAGCAGCGAATATCAGAGCATGTGCGTGCAATAAGATCTTATCAAGACATCAGCAGGCATTATGTTTGATATATTTTAGCTCATTAATCTTAAGCAAACAAATTAGTCACACAAACACCTGCCCACTTAAGGAAACAGTAGTGAGAGTAGAGGAAAACCATGAAGGGTTTGCTGATCAAGCTTTGGTTAATGTTGCATCATTCAAAGAAATAATCATGTAAAAATATGCAAGTATAACTTGTGATCTTTCAGAAATATAAAATCAGACGTAAAACATTATCCTAAATTGGAGGGTAATAATATATGGATATAAGTCTAACTAGAGCTTTAAATTGGGGGTGTTGACTGTTTAAAAAACAAACTGGTAACTATTTCCATCAATGACTGTGACAATATGATAAAATACCTAATAGGTCAAAAATAAAGACATTAGGTATAAGATCACTAGTTAAACAAAGCTTCAGATATCTCTAAATCATTAAGTCCCTCAAAGGTTTAATACACATCTCCGCTCAACTTTTTAGAAATTTTATGCAACTTCTAAACGTCACCAAGTAACGACATTTATTTTTTTTTATCTTTCACCTGTTTAATACTTATTTTATACAAGTATCTTGGCTTGTCGAAGGAATACTAGATAAGAAACAAACTGATGTTCAGATAAGCAAATGGTGCCAGTGCAGAGTTACAAATCTGTTTTATTGAGAAAGCGACACAAGCTCATCTTAAAAAAAGGAATAAAAGAAAAAAACACTTCCAACAATTCACCAAAAAAAAAAAAAAGAAAAAGAAAAAAAAAGAAAATAACTGTCTTCACTGCTAGGATTAAGAAGGAGGGATTTGGTAGGAGATCGGGTCAGTCTTGGCTTCCTTCAGAATCTTCCAGAGCGTTCTCGGTCCCTCGACCTTCGCCTCTCGCGGTCCCTTCGTCGATCCCTGGAGCGGGAGCGTCGTTCCCTGGAACGCGAGCGAGAGCGGTGCCTGGTGGGAGAGAAGAAGAGATTCATTTAAATGTCAAAAATGATAAAATAAATTTTAAAAAAAATCGATTCTAAAAATATAAATCTTGAACTGGGCTTTTATACCTTTTCCTGCGGCGGCCATACAGCTCCCTACGGAGTTCCCGCGATATGGGTTTCAGGTGCATGAAGTTGCAGAAGCCACCTCGGGTGCACTCTCTGTAGGCAAACAGCACATAAAGGGTAAAAACTTACTGTGCGTGCATTTGGTTGATCAGTGCCACGAGGAAAGGGTGGCTATCACACATGCTGAGGAGCTTGCCAGCCTACAAAGCAGAACATCTGATGTTTATCTCCCTCCACACTAAGCTAGTCCTATCACTGGCCGAGCAAACAACCCCTGGTCCAATGGAAAATCACTGAGGCGCTCATAAAGGAGAGGATCACAAGTTTCCTCCCACTGTACAAGGACAAAGTGTATCTTTGCATTTACAAGAAAATGTGATAATTCACTCGGTGCCCATGCAGCTGGCTTGCAGTGGACACATCTGCAGGCTGGATGCCGTCAACAGTGAAGTGTTATCTAGTGGTGAGCATGGCCGGATTAACCTGCTCGGGGACCCAGCAGTTAGTTATGCTGGCCCCAGGTTTACTGTAATTTAAGACAATAATAAAGAAATAAGCAACAGTCAAATACAAATCTTGACACAGGGACACTAACACGTCCTCAAGATTAGATAATAAAAAGGAACTACCATAACCATCTTAACGTCCAGTGATATCATGTTTCAGTGCTGCATATTCCCAAACAATCACATTTTCATTAGCATAAACCAGTTTACCAAACTTCAACACTTCTGCCACCACCCGACGCTCTTACTAATGTAATTAAAATGGCTGCTCAAATCAATTAAATTTCAAATCTTTGAGATTTGGCTTTCAGCGGGAGACAATGTAAGAAAATGTTAATAGACGTGGGTTGATGCTGCAGAAGTTATTGTTTGCAGCTGTGTTTTGACTCTGTTTAAGGACTCGGCGTGTATGACTCATGGTTTATAGACACAGTTGTTGTGGTTTACAGCTGCTGGTCATTTAAATGTAATTACTGATGATGACATAGCCAAACAAATGGAAATGTCCATCTCATTCGTTTGAAAAAAATCTTATTAAAACTATTTGTGATGGAGCGTCCCTGTAGCCGAATGTTAACTGCTCATGCCACATAACCGCAACGTCCCTGTTTTAAACTGGCCCATTTTTTTGAAAATAATTATTAGTGTCAACTCCATTACATTATTTCAGTTGTTATACATTTTATTGCACATATTGCTAATAAAGCTGTAATGGCTGAGCACCACAATATTACATTATACTGTACATTAGCCAAAAATCTACATATTAAAAAGCTTCTATTACGTTTAAACAAGTTTCAGGGGAGATTTCATTACTTTTTGGGCTGGACCAGCCACTGACCAGCCCTATAAACTGCGCTTGTCCGTGAGTGAGTGATGAAGTTACATCATTAGTTGGCCGGCCGTGTTGGAGTCTCCCCATTGGCTGTTGCTCTTTCAAAATGGTGCGAGATGATGGAGAATGGAAAGTATTGTTCTTGCAACTGCATTTATACCTTTTTTTTTTTTTTTTACTCAAATGTAGCTTAACCATGTCATGTGATATGCTACTTCAATACACTTTACCAGCAAATATTACTGGAACCACTACAGAAAATTGCAGATGAACATTTAATATCCAAGAATTCACATTATAGACACTACCACTGACTATCCCTGTAACAAACTGGCTACAATTTCACACATTGACCATACACGGTTCAGCCATATACTAGGTTTTGACCTAGTCTTGTTTTTTTAATAGGCAGGTTTCAGTGCGCCTACAACCTACAAAATCTCACTCACCCCATTTCATACTGGCGGCAGCAAGCTTCCCTGAAGTCAGTGACGGGTGAGAGCTCTGCGTGGATGGGTTGGGCGTTGAACCAGCGGTTATTCAGGTCCATGACTGCTTTCTCTGCATCCTCCTCACGACGAAACTACACACAGAAGAAACGTAAAACTTAGGGAATAAATGGTGGTAGTTAACAAGACAAAATAAATGACTTAATAAAAAGTGGTTTTATTAAAACTTTTTCTCTTTTTAAATCAGTGTATAATGATTTCAATCTGACTCAGCAGCACTTTTATTACCCTTTCAAATTCTCATCATCTCATTCGTATTAGCTCTTTTCTCTCAAATTCATCACAAACCTTAACATAGACGTTGCCGACAAGGTGGTCGCCCAAGTTATCGCACACGTTCATCTCCTCCACCTCTCCGTACTTCTCCTCCATCTCTGTAAACACCTCCTGCATCGAAGAAAAGAACAACCTGTGCCACTGGTTCTTATCTTTCATCTACGTTATCTTTTAACCAGGAAATTGGTTAGCCGAGCTCACCACAGCAGCTAACCGACTTCCTGGGAAAACACTGCAGAGGTTTTCTATAAAAGAAACAATTGATAATTCTGCAACCAGCTCAGACTACTCAGATAAAAAGTAGTGACAGATACTGTTGTCCTCTGTCCTACTGTTGACCAAAACATTCTTTTTATTGAATGAAAGTGGGATTAGAGGTTGTGTTTAGACATGAGCTGGGTATTGAAAGTCTGCCTGCTTATTGCATCATTGCGTTCTTTTCATTTCAGAAGCAACTGAGAAATGTTAACAATGCTCCATCCTCATCATCTCTCAACATGACCATGCAGAGTAGTCATCTTGTTTTCCTCAGATTACTATCTACAATGAGTTTAATCACAAGACCTGTAAACAAGGTCACAAATCAGCAAAGAAAAAATAAAAGGAGAAATTTTACCTAAAGAAAAGTTTCTATGTGTAAAAGCAGCTGTTGCATTTCACTGCTGTGCAAATATTTGCCACTGAACCCATAAAAGATAAACTGAATACATTTTGGCAATCTCGTGTTGCTCCCGTCAGCTGCGACATGTCACAAAAGGCAGATAACATAATTGTAACGTCACTTGGTGCAATAGATGAAATGAAGACGAGCAGCGGGCACAAAAGGTCGCTCACCTCGAAGAACTCATCGTAGTGCTCCTGCATTTCCACATCGCTGACGGCGCCTACAAAATGTCAACAGGGGACAGTCAAGCCACGGCTACATGGACAGTGATTTACAAAGACACATTTAAACATCTTTTAACAGAAAAAAAACTAACTGTAGCAACATAGCATGATACTTCTCGCTATAATGTTACACCCAAAGCTTATAAAATTTACCTGTCAACATAAATCAAAGGGGCAAGATTCTGTATGTTGTGAGATACTACAAAAAGCAGCCCTCTCTCCCATGATTTTTCAGTTTAAACTGACAATTTTTCAGTTTCCTATTTTCACAGAAGCAAAGTAAAAACTAGAGCTGACCCCTCTTATCCTCCTCCTGGTTGGCGGGGTTTTACTTTAAACTTACCAATGTTTCACTTCTTTAAAAAAAAAAAAAAACAGTGTAACAACACGTACATTATGTGCAGAGGGGTCATTACGTAATTTCACAGAAACGATATTCAGAGCATTTATTTAACTAGTCATGACAACCCCTGCCTATTACACGAAGGAGGATCTCCTAAATCGGGGACAGCACTAGTAGAAACCTGCTTCAATGAATCAGAAATAAAAATTGTGTACTCAATGTGAAACTGTTAAGTGTGAAGCCAAAAAACACAAAGTTAAACATCTGTTTCACGTCAGCAGAATGAAGGATCTAAAACCAAAAGCTGTTCCACATTGTTGCAGGTAGTTTGAGTTAGGCCAGGAAAACATGCAAAACAGCATGTGGCCAGGCCAGTGATGTGATGCGTTAAGATGTCTCTAGGGGACATGTTGCTAAACTAAGCCAAATTTCTTTATGTGGGGAGGTGTGAAACAGTAAATTAAGTGGAGTCGGTGCCGGAGGGTCCTGCACATGAAGGGAAAACTTACAGTGTAAACCATCAGCAGACTGGGCAGAGTTTTGAAGGTTATGAAGGTAAATGTTCAAGAGGGAAATGGTCTGAAATACAAAACGTAAACTTCTGTGAACCAAAATATAGAGCTGGGGAGGAAAAAATGTGATTAGAAATTTTTCTGTCAGTAAATTGCGAGCCTTTGTTATCACATCTTGTGAGTTCCAGCTAATTATGTGATGGATAAAGCTGCGTTCAAGAAGAAGCTCATTCCCTGCACCCCTTATTGCAGATTATTTCAAAAGGTTTCATGTCTTGAGATACTTGCTCCGTTTCTCCTACTTTTAGTTGTTTGTTTTTTTGAAACTTTTTTTTTCCCAGTCTCGGAAACCCATTAGTTATTGTCTGACGACGATTTAGCCTCTGGGGTCAACAGCCAGTGTTTCAGGGCTTCCGGTGTAGCCAGCAGATATCCGGGACTTCCTCTTCCGTGTGCTGGTCGCTGTTTACAGTCCAATTAAAAGACGCAAGAATGGAGTTGGAGTTGAGAGACGACGTCTACAACCGGATTGTTTCACAAGTAGCCAGTTTAGACTCAAGTTAACAGTTTACAACCAAACAGAGACTTATACTTTTTGTAGGTGTTTTAGGTCCAGATGACATTTCGGCCAATGCTTTCTGCCTCTTTCGCTCCCCACACGGACTGTTTACCTGCATGCAAACAGAGCATGTTCCTGTAGAAACCGCCGGAACGGAAACTGAACCAGAACGCCTCCGATCCCAAAATCTTGTCCCTGCCTACAGATTCTGCATCCATATGCAGAATCTGTTTATAGAGATTAACTTTTTAAACATTACAGATAATTGGTGTACATAACTTTGCTTTAACTCCCATTTTACGTTAGAGACTATGTCTGGCATAAACATATTGTTTAGTTTCGCTTGAATAGGTTGTGATCTACAGAAGGTCCAAAGAATTTCTGGTAGTTGAACGTTTAATTTTGGAGGTGAAAAACAAGAAAATCAAACACGTGATGGTGAACTTGTGCCGTGTTTTGCAACCTTGCAAAACACGACTGTCATCTCCTCATTCAGAGTACTGGACGATCTTTACTGGGTTAAGAGTCAAGAGTTGTTTGTGAACCGAATTAAGTGCTGAATGGAAGTGAATGACCTAAAGATGTATTCCAAAACAGACTTAAATTTGTCTTGAATTGTGACGCATGCAACAGTACAAATAACATTCAAGGGATGGAAAATGAAAATAAAATTGAAATTAAAAAACACTGGAATTTCTCTTTAAATGGCCCGTGAGTGCCTGTTATTTTCCCTTACTGCATTTATCACTGAGGTCATTTCAGATCATGCCTCTTATCAGACTACGGAGGCTGATAAAAGAACTTTTGACCAGTTCAACAGTCACACAAAATGCTCAAAATTTATAGCAATAACAGAGTGAATGCAATCCTTTTCAAATTCACCGGATGCAAACTTTAAATGTGAGACTTAAGCAGAACTGACGAACTGATTCTAAAAAAATTCTTCCATTATACACCTACCTGTATAAGAGGTCCTGCCTCAGCTTTGCTAGACTGGGCTCAACATATTTACTGATCATATCTGGTAGTTCTAGGTATCCTACTATAAATCAACCCGTAAGTATGTTTTGTTTTAAATTTCACTTGCTGAAGACCAGACAGAGTGCAAAAAAATCCTAAAACAAGCAAGAAGTGAAGATGGCTGCAGTAGAGGCCTGGTAAAGCATCTCTGCTGTTACATCTGAGCACCACTTTTAAGAAACAGAAACAGAGTTTGCTGACAAATTTTTTAACTTACAGCGTGAAGCGTCGGCCGTCTGTGCGCTGTTCTGGGGATTTCGGTAGATGTTTTGAATCAAGATGGTCTGCAAGGAACAAAAAATACATGGTCAGACATCGTAAAATACACGTCCAACTATTTTAGCTTGTTTGTTTACATCTTTAAAGAGTTATGACGCCACATGATCCTTCATCATACCCTGACATCCTCCTAAAGCCAAAATTAGGCAATGAAGGCCTTTTTTCTTTACAACTTGTACACATAAGATCTTTCTTTTTCACAATAACCCCCCTAAACAAATCTCAACCAAATAAAGAGACTGACAGAGCATGTTGCTTTCACAATGCTGACACTTTAACCAAAGAATTCTTATGGGTTTAGTAGAACATACGGTACTCAACATAATTTAATCTTTAAAAACAATACAGAATGCCCACCAAAAAAACAAACAAACAAAAAAAGTCCCCAGTTCACATCACATTGGACTTTTGGCATCAAGAGAAAAAGGCCACGTCCATGTCAGAGAGGACACAATATTACATTAACAGTAATAAAATTGTCAGTCTCACAGAAGACGGTCTTTATTTTAAGAGAGAGGCATCCTCACCTGGCTGAAGGTTGGTTTGTTGTGCAATCTCGAGCAGCGGTCTCCATGTCTGCAAGCTCCGATTTTAAAATAGAAAGAACAATTGACCCTGGAAGAGAAGGAATAGTGTCATCACGCTCACATTTATCAACGACGTTTCACTGGAACTGTTACAACGCACAGGCCTAGTAAGTGATTAGTCGATTAGTTGTCAACTATTAAATTAATCGATTAATCATTTTTTAAAAAGTCCAAATTCTCTGATTCCAGCTTCTCTAATGTGAATATTTTCTGGTTTCTTTAATCTTCTGTGATCGTAAACAGAATATTTTTGGGTTGTGGACAAAACAAGACATTTGAGGACGTCATCTTGGAATTGGTGAAACAGTGATCAACATTTTTCACCATTTTCTTACAGTTTATAGACCAAACCACTAATCAATTAATCAAGAAAAGAACAATAATGAAAATCTGCATTTTTTCATGTCGATCTGCAATGAATAACAGAAATAATTAGGTCATATGTTTAAATATACAAATTCATATACACACATATACAAAAAAAACACATAAAAGGGAGGCAGATACTCAAATACCACATTTGAAAACAACAACACAACTTAAAAGATTTCTGAATAAATGTTAGTTGCATGCATCCATATCATATCCATGCATATTAAGACATATAGTTAGGTTTTTGATGAAATGTTAAGCATTAGATAAATAATGCAAATATTGTTCCTCCACAGGTAAATGAAGAATAAAAGCCTATTATAACCATATTACTGAGTTGTTTTGGACAACTTGGAGATCACCCCCATTTCAGATTGCATCTTATATGAAGACACCAATAGTCATACCCCACATAATCGTCACATTATTGATATCAAGCATGTGTAAGATGCTTTTTGCTGCTCTCCACCGGTGAACAGAAACAAAAACAATCCGTCCACTCTGCTAAAAAGCTCGTTAATTAACCAAACTAGTTAACAAACTACAACGTGTGCTCCCAGTGTTTAAGTTTTGTGCCAACAATCTGCAAAACGATATATTTTGCAGGTGCAGGTTAGCTGAGGTGCCTTCCTGAGTTTCATTCAATGCGTTAGCCGAGCGTTAGCTTCCTGTTGCTAATGTAAGCTTGACTGGGACATTCGCTGGAGCTACGGCTACAAACTGAGCCTCACTGGCGGTAAAGTCCACGTAGCTGCAATCCCACTTTGCACAAACCCCGCGGTTTAAGTGTACATTTAAATAAAAATACTAAATAAAACTTACTTGTCTTTCTCTGTGCCGAAAATGGATGCCAGGTACTCCGCCATTTTCGGCTCGTCGCGGACGTTATGGTGTACGTCATTACGTAAAGGGAGGGAGTTTGCGCAGTCGTTACTTTTCCGGTTGCTTGTATTGACCATGAAGGCCACACATTTGCGCTGTTGTTCCAGAAAGGAAAAAAATGTACAGATTTTTAAAATCCCTTTTGCAGATAACCCTGCCTGTCTTCTTGCTCGACCTGCCTCATGATGTCGCCACAATTACTAGTTTGTACCATAGACTGTATATAAAGTATATCTATGTTTCTATTTTATCTATGTCTTGTATATCTTTATATACAGTCTATGTTTTTTAGTCTGTAGTTTACATGTTCAACTTCCCCCTGAAGTGTACACAGTAAGTGAGTATTTTTCAGAAAGTAACGAAGTACTAATAAGACTAACTAATATTACTAGTAGGATTTTGCATACAAAACATGTAATTCTAAAATATTGTTATATATTAAACTACCCAGGATAAGTTATTAGCTCCACCTGGCCCAAATGCAACATTGAAATTCTGCTAACACATTACTGCATCAGTAATAATAGTCCAATAGTTCAATATACTGTATATAATACTATAAAACTCTGAAAGCAGCCATTCTATGAGGACTTTTCTTTATGATACTGTGATCACATATTTCTGATAGTAATTCTGTACTCTTACTTAAGTAAAGGATCCGAATACTTGTACTTTTCACTCCTCTATAGGCCTAATTATTCTACTGCTACTTTGGATAATAACATGTAAAACATACAAAAGCCTTATAATATGGCAGAGTCAGAAAACCTATAACAACTGTGCTTTTTAACCATTTAAGAAAAGACTACTTTTAGGTTATCCACTGAAATGGGCCTAACATTTACTAATGTAAATGCACTTTTACTTGGGTACTATTGTGGGGACTTTTATTGCAGTATTTTTCCAGATTTTTGTACTTTCCATTCATTGCTCTTATTTCTTCCGAGCTTTAAAGGAACACAACATGAGAAATATTAAAATAGTTAAAATATAAGCAGCAGAGCCTGAGATAACTTTTAGTCACAAGTATACTGAAGGTTAAGCCCCCGAAGCTCTGGATACTACATTTCCCATAGTACAACTCATGAGCATTTTGTGTGGCTTTTGAACTCCATGCCTCCTGTAGTCCACAGGTTAATGGTTGGCTGATAACAACCACACACACATCAACAAATTAAAGCTCAATAGGCCACAGCATCCTTGTCTTCAGCGCACTTTATGTCTTCACTGCAACCACAATGCTGTGCACAGGGCCGCACAAATTTGCAGGAGACGCAGACGGCAGAGATGAAAGGAAGGGAGAGGGGGGAGGAAGTCAGCTTGAAGAACATGAACCACAGACACTGTCAAGAAGTTGATGAAGGTATACAGACTGAAACAAGAAATGAAATGAAAAGAGAGAAAGAGATTATAGTAAAAACATGAGGTCTTACAGTTGTGTTGTAGTAGAAACAGCCCCCGAAACTGCGGGAACCCCCTAATCTCAGACGTTTCACTGCAACATTGCAACATCTGCAGAAGCAAGACCACCCACCAATGTGCATTCACCTCCACTACGTTTACCGCCCCTACTATAAGGGGAAAGAGGCAGAGGTAGGAAGGGAGCGAGCTGAGAGTAGAAAGAGGAAGCAGTATGTAGTTAGGTAGAACTAACCTCAACTTCAGCACTTCTCTGTTTTGAATAACTAAAAAATGATGTGCTCAGAGGAAAGTTTCCCATTTGGGTTGGCTGTAACTGGAAGATGACAGGAGGTTTTCTGAGTGTTTCCATCATGAGGCCTAATCACTGCTGGACCTTCCTGCATGTATCCATCTTGGTGGGGCTGCTTCTCACCTTGAATGCTGAGGGTAAGTTTTCGTTTCTTGAATATTATGCTGCCTCAGTGTTTGTGTAGTGTTACTTTTCCCTCCTCTGCAGGTGTAAAAAGTGTTGACTCAGGTCTTAAGAATAAAAAAAATCAGCTTGTTATGTTTTGTGAGGAGAACTTCGTAACCACTATCCAAATTCTCTGGTAGGACTGGAGGTCTGATGATCATCTGAATGATCATGAATTTTAAAGTGCTGTGTATATGTCCACTGTGGATTCACATTTAATATACAAATGCGATGTACACTGGCAGTTTGTACAGTATTTGAAAGGACAGAGATCGAAGAAATCATCTCCCAAACACAACAGCTCAGTTTGGTGTAAAAAGTCATAACTGATATCTGTTATCGTAGTACGCTGAACATGGTTATGATGAGTGTGATTGTTTCTTGAACATACTACATAATAAGCTACTGTACGTCTTAATTTATCTTTAAAAGTATGTCAATTTTATAATGAACATCTGTTGAGCTGAAAAATGTAAATAAAGGGGAAAAAAATCACAATGTCAGTTTCAGATGCTAAAAATGTTACTTTCTTCCAAAACATGAAGCTGTTTTTGAAGTGCGTGTGGGAGCCAGACGGAAACCATAAAATTATTTATACAAACGAAGAGGCAGAAATAATTCTAAAAGGAGAAAATGTTTTTCTGGAACTTCCTCATTAGCTTTATCAATAGTCGACCTACTTCCTTTCATGTCTCTTGTGTTTTTGAAGTGTTGATTTAGACTAGAAAGGTCATAATTTCTGTAAGCTATCCTCTTTAAAAACCTTAAAAAACACAGCTGGGATTTATTGTTCTAAAAAAAGAAAGAAGTCGAGGAAGCCGCCTAATTCTTATAAATGGTGTGAATTAATTTTTTATTTATAGTCACCAACCGCAGTGTCATTCATGCCATTTGTGCCAAGTCTGTCCTGTGGTTTCTTTGTGCTTGAAACGTTTCTTTTTGGTCTGAGGGGAGAACGAGTGTTATCAAGTGATGACTCAAAGTGAGCCAAGGAACCACTAACATTATTTTTTACTATTTTAAATGTACTTGACTCAAAGCTAAATCATAATCATCCATGTTAATATTACCAAGTGTAAACATCCATGAAACACCTTCTCAAATAACTGAGAAAGGCATTGTTATTAATGTGATATGACCAGAACAGCTACTAAAATGGAGCTTGTAGTCAGATTGTTTTGTCTGTGTTATCTGTTTCCAAACTCAAAATGAAACAGCTATTGGAACATCCGGTGCACACAAACACTCGCATAGTGTTGGAATTTAGTGATTTATACAAAGTGATCAAAGGTTATACAATTTCTGAGAGACCTAGGTAAATGTCTGAGCTAACATTTTCCCTTGAGACAGTGGGATTCACTCTCAGTTCCTCTAACTGCTGGGTCTCATGCAAATTGTGTTTCCACTCATCACAACATGAAATGTCAAAGTATATTTTTTTCTCAGTTTGTTTAATTATTGTGTTTTATCTTTTCTTCATCACTGTATTCAGCCTCATATCACATTAATATTCTTATTATTGCATATGATGGTACTTTCCCCTAAAGGACAGGTTCACAATTTTTCAAGTCTGTCTTAAAACAGCAGTCAGGTGTCCAAATGAACACTGACACATGTTTTGCTCGCTGTAATCATTCCTCCTGTTCATACTGAGCATTAGAAGATCTCCTCCAAATGTGCTTATAATGGAAGTGACAAAATCAACAGTCTGCATTTTGAGCAAAAATGTATTTAAAAGTTAATCTGAAGATTATATGATAACTTTGAAAGATATTGAAGTGATTTTACTAATTTGGACGGCCTCAAATTATCTTCAAATAAACCTTTAAATACATTTTTGCACAGGAGGAGGGTGTGGATTTTGTCCCCCATCATTTACATTGAAAGGCTTCTGATGTGTATTTCAGACATTTGATTACCTTTAACAACTCTCCTCAACCAGTTCCTATAAAAACAAATTCTACTTTCTGTTGGTTGATATATTGCACTACACTGTTGGGATGAATAGCTTTCTCATTCACACTCTGCATGTGTTTGTTTTCATTTTTCTCCTCCAGGTGAAGATTCTGACTGTTTCCCAGAAATAAGAGTACGCCGAAACACGGTTTATGAAGCTTTCATTGGGGGAAATCTTAGTATTAACTGCACAGTTATTTTCTGCAACAATTCACCATCAACAGTCTCCTGGTATAAACTTGAAAACACTTTTGTTCCTGTAAATGTCAACAGGGGCAATCACATTAAAACAGAGTTGAAAATTTTAAACCATTTAGAAGGGATATCATTTTTAATCTTCCAAAACATACAAAGAAATGACTCAGGTCAGTATCAGTGTCAAAATGGAGGCAGTGTGAGTCATGGCATCAATGTGTCCATCGATGGTAAGTGTGAGTTTTTCAGTGATTAAATACATCTGGACTGGATTGTACTTACCTAGTTTTACTAACTAACCTCTGTATTGTTTTATAGATAACAGTGAGCTTCCCAATGATACAAGGAAGAGTGAAACAAGTAAGAAAACTTTATATATTTTCTGCTATTCCACATGCTGTCCATGATTTAACTCTTTGTACTGTACATTACTCTTAGATACAAAAAACCCTTTCATGCTGAATCAAACTTCCTCGTTTTCTTGCAGACACCACGTCACATTCGAATCATACAACTGAAGACGTTTGGATGTATGTGTACTCTGCTGCTGGGATAGTGGGATTTGTCATCATAGTGATAATTATATCTGTCATATTAATGCGAGGGTGTAAAGGTGAGATGTTCAGATTTTTGATTAATTAAGGGACAATTCTCTTTTCCAAAATATTCAAATCAATATACCAGGCAGTAAATATTAATGAGTCTATTTCACTCAAATGTCCACCATGCAGGGAAATCAAAGAAAGAGACACGTACTGAAAATCAGGTAAGACACAGATACATTTCAAACTTACCTGCATCCTTACATCATCCCATTTTTATTCCCTCAAACATTTAAATACAAAATGCTTTTTTGGATGTTTACAGTACACGGCAGTCCCCATGGCCGAGCAACCCTTCCACCCACCTGCCAACCTCCAGCCGTCGCCAAGAGAAGGCCCCTCTGGTCCACCATCTAGGCGATCTACACGGAAAAAGACGCTGCCTTTACAACGCAATGAGCTACCAAGAGACCACGTTTACGGCACGATAAAAGAGGACGAAGAGAGTCAAAGGAATATGGCGGAGGAGGAGGGGAGTTCTGTTGTGTATGCTGCTCTCAACCATCAGCTGGCACCAGCAGCTCCCGCCCGGTCATGGAGGCAGATGGAGGAGAGTTCAGAGTACGCAGCTATCCGTGTTTCTTAAAGACCCACTAGATGCCATTTCAAAGCGGAGGACATGTCACATTATTCGGAGTAATAGTCTTGTTGACGTTGGCCAGAGTGACAGTTTGGTTCATTCAACGAGCTTATACAAGAGGATCACATCGTCTCTACACGCCTAACGATGTCCAATCAGGCACAATAAGTGAAAACACCTGTGGAGGTGCATCAGGGGTGTGAGTCATCTCTAAAATTCTTATAGAAAACATGGGATAGACATGCCAAAATTAATACCTACAGAGGTTGGCAAGCGTGAATATGTTTTATTGAATTTCTAACATGTCCTTTTATTATGATTAACATGGGCACTGTAGTTTATTTGAGTCAGTCCCACATACACCATCCTGCTGTAAATACTCACTAAAGCACCAAATGTGTATTAATCCGCTACTGAAAATAGTCCCCAACAAATTCATTATTTACACCTGTTTGGGTACAATTCGATAACAACTACAATGCCCAGCTGTTTCAGAAAATTACTTTTTAAAAGATTAAACTATAAATTTGTACCCTGTTGTTAAACAGTTATGTCATCAGTAGAAACCAAAGGGCTGAATGCCACAGGCAGGGTGGGAAGTGAAAGTACTGAGAGACAGACTAATGTTGTGTTGGATTTTAATGGGATTTGTTGACATTAAGAAAAATATTGAATTACACCAGTCTTGTCCTCTAAGATAGAAGTGGATAAAGGGAAGAAATCAAGCTACAAAATCCTCAGATTGTGATATAAAGACTTAAAGCAGCATCATCTCTTATCAAACTAGATGTATTTTCACACACTTTTTGCAGACTGTCTACAACTAATATGGACTTGTTTGTGATCTTGGTTTGAATGTTTTGAGTCCTGCACTCACCGTATTGGTTAAATCTGTGACCTTGTGCTGTTTGTGCACATCCATGACTTGAATTCACTCTGCTGAGTAGCGTCACGTCTGATAACAGTAATGGTTTCATTTCTTGCAACCTGTGCCATATCAGCTATTCACTCACTTTCTGACTACACGAATTACTAATGAGCTTCACTGATTTTCTTCTATAATTTAATGTTTCACAACCTTTTAGAATTATTGATTGTGTTGGGAAATAGAGAATGTAATAATATGATAATTCTGTGCAATCAAATCGCAGCATTTTTCATGTATCAATAACTGTTTGATCACTGTAAATTAAGAATATATGTTTATATGATGCCATCACTGATTACTCACTTTTTCCCCCCTGTAAATCAATCTAATACTATATATAACCTAATACCAAGCAAAAATGTGTACTTGAAAATCCCCTGTGGGCTTTAATGTGTTGAACTGAATTGGGGATATATGTAGACCAAAGACCGCCATAATCAAAAACAGGAAGTAAAGTCAACCGCCTGTCATTATAAAAGGAGACCTCCAGTGATAGTTGCTTTACAGAAGTGGATAGCTGGTTCTTTGATTGTTTCCACCATGAGACCTAATCACTCCCTCACCATCTTTCATGTGTTCATCTTAGCAGCGCTCCTCTTCACTTTGGATGCTGAGAGTAAGTTATTGTTATTCTTTCCAAGTCGCTCACTCTCAGTCTGAGCGGATCCTTGTTTCTCTGTCGCTAAGTAATATGAACCAGATAAATTGTGTTTTGCATGTTAAATCTTATAAAGAGTCAAAAGGCTTTAAATATACTTATTATATCTCAAACTTAAATATAAACCAGGCTAAAAGATATTCTCCTATACACACCGGAAGACTCAACAGTGCAGCATTCTCCACAATTAAATAAACTTGAATGTGGTTGGAGTCAATTTAATTCCTATGAAGGAAATAACGAAATATGTTCATAATGTACAGCCTTACTCTGTGAAAAAAATTACACCACGGTGGGTTTTACATTAATTGCTGCAAAAGCCGACAAAACTTGTAGTTGTAAAATGGATCTTTGATGCTATAATGTGGATTTTGGATGATTCAGGATGATCTTTATAGCGTATGTGTAAATGGTTGATGGGAAATTTAAGCAATACCTCCTTTACAACCAGATGTTACCATAAAATCAGCTTTTTCTTGGTCCACCTGCATTGTTTTTCTTGGAAATGATGCTTACTTGTAAAAACTCAGCTACATATTATAGCTACCAGAACAGCATTGTAATGACTGGATTCTGTGCTAAATAATCCCATGTATACCTAAAGACGGCTCTTTTTCCCCTAAATTCCAACACAGACTCTTAAAATTCAGTAATGTGAAATTAAACATATTTGATTGGAAGAATTTGTTACAGGCCAGAGGCAGAAAAGTGCCTTAACCACAGTTACCACAGATGACTTACTAGCCTGTCTAGCTGACCTGAATTTTCAGTTTGATGGTCACAGCTGCAGCATGAAAAACCAAAGATTTCTGTGATCTAATTATTTTCTGTATCATTCTTACTGTCTGATTTAACCCTCTTAATGTGTTCGAAAAGGGTTTAAACCTTTAATGTTAGCGGGTCGAATTTGACTGGTGATTGAATTCATTAACAAACACTGAAAAAAACACTAATTATCATCCATTAAAATGTTTTATCTGCTAAGTGACTTATTATTCATCCATAACCAAAATATATACTTTGATATTTTATGTACCTTAACCTTACCTTTAACTTACAATGTACAGATCATTTTTATTTTAAATAGGCACAATTTATCTATTTTATTGCTTATGATGAACAGAACAGACAAATAAGTCCATGAGATGATCTGATAAACAAAATAATTCCCAAAATAACTTGTTTATATTTTCTTATACATTAAAATAAGCAAATTATAGTTACATCTGTTGTGTTATGGGTCAAAATTGGCCGCATATACTTCCCTATGAAAAAAGGGGGAAACGTCAATTTTATTTCCTAAAATAACATTTTTTATTTTGGTCAATCACACAACAAGTGTCATCTCCGGCATGGTGTGTGTGTATGTGTGTGTGTGTGTGTCATATTTCAGACCAGACCAGTTAATCGGGGACAGCTTGTCCATTTGGGGACAACAGCTATGTACCCAATTGGGAAAAAGCAGAGTTTTGGGTCAGTGGTTAAGGTTAAAGTTAGGGTAAGTCTCCAGGAAGTGAATGTGAGTTTATGTAATGTGATCTAGGTCAATGTGTGTGTGTGTGTGTGTGTGTGTGCCTCAACAATTTAATTCAAGTCAATAAGCTCTCTTGGCATGAAACATAATTTTAATATTATTACACAATATTATTATACAATTTTATAAGATTTCATTACTATTGTTTTTGTTTTGTTGTAATTGTTGTTATTTATGATGGTTTGGCAACATTTACTATGTATTTCTCTGCATAAACAACCCATAATTACTACCTGGTCAAATTTGATCCATAAAACAACAGATGTAACTGTTTTTTTTAAATAGGCATTTTTTTTAAAAAAGTTAAAAATGTGTTTTATTGTATTCAGAAGGCCATTGTAGAGGATGTAATGAAGCCTTGTTTTGATCAGAAAAAATTAAACGTATGTTTCACACATCTAAACTTGAAAACCGGTCAAATTTGACCCGAACACAATAGGAGGGTTAAATAAAAGAAGAAGAAAAAAAGACAAAGTGCATTAGTCATCATCATTAGTCATTTGTCATCTCTAAGAGCCAAATCCACAAAGGAATGGATTGCGTCCGCTAATAGCACCGCGAATTGCGCAGCATTTGCACCCGCAATCTGCCCCGTTTTAAGGTCCTATTCACAAAAGATTTTACGCTAATGATATGCTGGTGCAAAAACGCCCATAAAGTTTTGCAGCTGAGTGCAATTTGCCCCTGTTTTGCGTCTGATTGAGTAAGGAGCTGTTTCCAGTGCTTCAGGCTTTCCTGCATATTTTCACATAATGAAAACTGCAGAGAGCACAAAAGCCTCAAATTACGTGTCTTTAATTAGCAGAGGTGCGCATACACAGAGCTCTCCACAAACAAAAAACAACTTTCACGTATTTAGCTTCTTTTACTACTCCAGTATTTCGCATCTATAACATAATCTACTGAAGGGTCAGCTGTTACACACAGGAATTGGAATTGTTTGTAATAAAGCAGCCCTTATGGATGAATCTGAGCTTCAAGTAGCTGAAAGCCTGAGATAAGCCTACCACCCCATACCTACTTGACCCCCCTCCCCTCCAAATTTGCCCTAATTGGCCCTGCATTTGGCCCTATGTTTTACCTTCTTCCTTTTGCAGGTGAATATTCTGACTGTTACATAGAAATGTAAGTACACCGCAACACGGTTTATTAAGCTTTACTTGGGGGAGGACCTCAGGATTAAGTGCACAGTAACTTTTCTGCAACAATTGACCACAAACAGTCTCCTGGCATACACGAGAGTGGCACATTTCAAACTATTTAGAAGGAATACCATTTTTGGCCTTTAAAAAAATACTTAGAAATGACTCAGGTCAGTATCAGTGTCAGAGTGAAGGCAATGTGTCATCAATGTGTCATTTATGGTAAGTGATCCCTTCTGCATAGCTGGACTATATCTTTCCTAGACTGCACTGAAGGAAACCATTTCTTCCGGCCAATGAATGATTCATTTAGAGGTATTTCTTTTATTTCCCAAGAATGTTGTTGAATGTTTTTCAGAGATTGCGGACCTCACCACAGATACACAGGGGACTTGGGGAACTGTTAAGAAAACTGGTAAGAAAATTCACTCTCTCACAGTGGTATTTGTGTTTAACGGGCCTTTTATGGTTTACAATCTAAGAAAAAGGTGTTGTATGAATCTCTAAAAAAATGTTTTTACATTAATTAAATTTATATCATCAATGCTTTCTTGATGCTGTAGGAAATGTACTCTTTTATCTTGCAGAAAGCGCAACAACTCAAGATTTTCTGTTGCCATATATGTACCGTCTTGCTGAAATCGTGCTGTTTGCCATCATAGTGATGACTATATATGTTCTATCAGAACGTGGGTGTAAAGGTGAGGTTTTCTGATTTTTACATACAGTAATTGCACTCTGAAAACACAAAAACAGATAAAAAATGCCACAAAGCAGTGAGATAAATCGGCTGTGGTACATATTCATGATTGTGATCTCACCTGATGTCAATCCAAGGTGTCCATTGTGCAAGAAAATCCAAGAACACACCAGATCCCCAGCCTCTCCCAGGAGGAAGCCCCCCTAACCAGCATGTCTTGCCCATCATTCATATCTATGAAAATGATCCAAATGATCCCATCTACTCCAATCTGCTATATTAAATCTTACAATATCAGCTTTATGATTAATATCAAAACATTTCACAATGTTCATTACAAGACTGTTTTCTGTGACTTGTATCTGATTTATTATTATTATTATTTATTATTATTTATTTGTGTGCAAAATGACTTTATCCATGCTGGGCTTTGCTATTATCATGTTTTGTATTTTGATGTAATATGCTTTGTTATTTTATTAACTTAAAATAAAAAAATTTTTACATTTAAGAAAATATAATCAATTTCTTCACAATGGTGTGTTTATTGTCATGAATAATGGTGATATGATAATTTTGTGCAATCAAATAACAGCATTTTTTCATGTATGAACTGTTTGATTACTGTAAATTAAAATTATATGTTTATATGATGCCATCACTGATGGCTCACTTTCCCCCCCTGTAAATCAATATAATACCATATATATAATTTAATACCAAGCAAAATCCCCTGTGAGCTTTGATGTGTTGAACTGAATTGGGGATGCACGTAGACCAAAGACCGCCGTAATCAAAAACAGGAAGTAAAGTCAACTGCCTGTCATTTACTCTGACATATAAAGGGAGACCACCGGTAATAGTTGTTTTACAGAAGTGGATAGCTGCTTGTTTGCACCATGAGACCTCACTACTGCCTCACCATCCTTCATGTGTTCATCTTAGCAGCGCTCCTCTTCACTTTGGATGCTGAGGGTAAGTTATTGTTATTCTTTCTGAGTCGCTCACTCTCAGTCTGAGCAGATCCTTGTTTCTCTGTCGCTAAGTAATGTATTCACTAATATGAACCAGATAAATTATGTTTTGCATGTTAAATCTTATAAAGTCTCAAAAGGCTTTAAATATACTTATTACATCTCGAACTTAAATATAGACCAGGCTAAAAGATATTCTCCTATACACACCGGAAGGCAACATTCTCCACAATTAAATAAACTTGAAAAAAGATTTTAAAAAACCAAGGTGGGTTTTACAATAATCGCTGCAAAACCGACAAACCTGAAGTTGTAAAATGGATCTTTGTAACTATAATGCAGATTTTGGCTCATTTTTTTGTACCTCGGGATGATCTTTATAGAGTATGTGTAAATGGTTGATGGGAAATTTTAGCAATACCTCCTTTACAACCAGATGTGACCATAAAATCAGCTTTTTCTCGGCCCACCTGCATTGTTTTTCTTGAAAATGGTGCTTACTTGTAAAAACTCAGCTACATATTATAGCTACCAGAACAGCATTGTAATGACTGGATTCTGTGATAAATAATCCCATGTATACCTAAAGACGGCTCTTTTTCCCTTAAATTAAGCCTCTTGAATAAACTTCTTCCAAATCTCACCTCCTTCTTTAAGATTGGCAGACCCTGATCTCAAACTCTTAACATTCAGTAATGTGAACTTAAACGTGTTTGATCGGAAGAATTTGTTACAGGCCAGAGGCGTGTAAGTGTCTTAACCACAAAGTTACCGCAGACGACTTGCTAGCCTGCCTAGCTGACCTGACTTTCAGTTTGATGGTCACAGCTGCAGCATGAAAAAACAGTACAACTTTTTCTGCAATCTTATTATTTTCTGTATCTTTCTTACTGGCTGGCTGATTTTTTTTTTAAATTGTGTATTCTGTCATCATCAGCTGGTATCAAATTTTGGCCAGTCATTTCTAATCTCTATATTTTGTCTTTTTCCTTTTGCAGGTGAAGATTCTGACTGTTTCCCAGAAATAAGAGTACGCCGAAACACGGTTTATGAAGCTTTCATTGGGGGAAATCTTAGTATTTACTGCCCAGTTATTTTCTGCAACAACTCACCATCAACAGTCTCCTGGTATAAACTTGAAAACACTTTTGTTCCTGTAAATGTCAACAGGGGCACTCACATTAAAACAGAGTTGAAAATTTTAAACCATTTAGAAGGGATATCATTTTTAATCTTCCAAAACATACAAAGAAATGACTCAGGTCAGTATCGGTGTCACAGTGGAGGCACTGTGAGTCATGGCATCAATGTGTCCATCGATGGTAAGTGTGAGTTTTTCAGTGATTACATACATCTGGACTGGATTGTACTTACCTAGTATTACTAACTAACCTCTGTATTGTTTTACAACAGTGAGCATCAACTTTTTTATAGTTTCTGCTATTCCACATGCTGTCCATGATTTAACTCTTTGTACTGTACATTACTCTTAGATATAAAAAAAAAAACCCTTTCATGCTGAAACAAACTTCCTCGTTTTCTTGCAGACACCACATTAAATTTTAATCCTACACCGCTAGAAAATGTATGGATGCATGTGTACTCTGCTGCTGGGACAGCGGGACTTGTCATCATAGTGATAATTATATCTGTCCTATCAATGCGAGGGTTTCAATTCTCCATTTAGACATCGTTTTTGGTCGTCCAAAACATTACAAAGAAGTGACTCAGGTCTGCATCACTGTTGAAGTGGAGATAGTGTGGGCCACTCCATCAATATGTCCGTCTATGATATGTGATCCTTTCTGCACAGCTGGATTATATCTTTCCTAGACTGCACTGAAGGACACCGTTTCTTACAGCCACTGATTTGTGATGTATTTCAGGTAATGCTGAGCTGACCACAGATACGTCGACGACTTTGGAAACTGGTAAGAAAACGTCATTCACTCTCTCACAGTTGTGTTTAACAGGCTTTGTACGGCTTACAATCTAAAAAACAGGTGTCATATGAATCTCTAAAAAATGCTTTTTTTAAATGTATACACATCAATGCTTCTTTGATCCTGTAGGAAATGTACTCTTTTATCTTGCAGGGAGCACAACAACCCAAGATGCTTTGTGGCCATATGTGTACCGTGTTGCTGGAATCGTGGTGTTTGTCGTCATAGTGATGACTATATATATTGTATCAGAACGTGGGTGTAAAGGTGAGGTTTTCTGATTTTTACATACAGTAATTGCACTCTGAAAACACAAAAACAGATAAAAATGCCACGAAGCAGTGAGATAAATCGGCTGTGGTACATATTCATGATTGTGATCTCACCTGATGTCAATCCAAGGTGTCCATTGTGCAAGAAAATCCAAGAACACACCAGATCCCCAGCCTCTCCCAGGAGGAAGCCCCCCTAACCAGCATGTCTTGCCTATCATTCATGTCAATGAAAATGATCCCAATGATCTCATCTACTCCAATGTGCTATGTTAAATCTTACAATATCAGGTTTATGATTAATATCAAAACATTTCAGTGTTCATTACAAGACTGTAATCTGTAACTTGTATCTGATTTATATTGATTTGTGTGTCAAATGACTTTATCCATGCTGGGCTTTGCTATTATCATGTTTTGTATTTTGATGTAATACGCTTTCTTTTCTTAAGAACTTTTTTTACAATTACAAAATATAATCAATTTCTTCACAGTGGTGTGTTTACTGTCGTGAATAATGGCGAATCACACTTTTACCACCAGTTTGTGTTTTTAAATTCCTCTAAGCTATAACACAGAAGTGAAATTTCTTACTTCAGAAACCGCTATTGTTTAGATCTGCTAAGTGTGTGTGTGTGTGTGTGTGTGTGTGTGGTGTGTATATGTGTGCAGAATGTAACACATTCACAGGTAAATAGTTTTGCTTCCTCTACAGGTAAGGTCTTTGTGTGCACATCCGGTTCAGATACCTTTTTTATGATCGTCTGTCTATATAGTTGTGTGTGTTTGTGTTTGCACCTCTGTTCTTTATGTGCTCTCTGATGGTGCTGATTGAAGTTGCCTTTCTTCTTGGGTACAGTGTCTGTCGTGCACTTGTTAGCAGACAGACGAACAGGAAGCAGAATTAAACCACACGTCACATGAACGTGCAAAAACAAAAGCTAGAAGTTGTTTTACAGTGGAGTATATTAGTCATTAACTCTACTCATCATCAGACTCAAGTTCAGATTTTACCCAACTGACACTTTTGAAGGGATAATGTCAACCTTTATGCCTGGTTGTTATTTTTAAAACAATAAACAGTTCCACAGTGGTTTGTGGACTAGTAGCTGTCAGATATAACTTGCAGGCTAATTTAGCAACACAATTAACACGTTTTGCCTAAAAAAAGACTGATAGTTACTTGAAAATGCGGTCAGCAAACTTAAAAAAAAAGGAGTAAGAGTCACTAAGAAGAGTCTAAAAGCCATGCCGTTGAGTTTTTGGAGCTGTACTGAGGCATGTTAGCGTGCTAACGTTTGCTTGGAAGTAAACACAAACTACAGTTGAGGATGATGGGAATGTAATTATTTTTGCAGGTATTTGGTCATAAAGTAAATTTGTCCAACTAAAGTATTGGACAAATTTTGACCTGATGTTGGTGCTAAGGTGGTAAGGGATCATCTATGTCTTTACCAAATTTCATAGCTATCCATCCAATAGTGACTTTTCACTCAAAGCCACAATCTATTGGTGGAACTAGAGGAAAAAGTCAGGGGGTCACCAAAGTCATTAGGATTTATTGTATGGGGAACATGAATATTTGTTCAAAATTGCATGGTAATCCATTTGATTGTTATTTAGATTTTTCAGTTTGGACCAAATGTCAGACCAACCGACCGACCAAGCTAGCCAAAAAACTACCATCTTTTAAAATGTTACCTGTAGAGTTGCAAGAAATTGAAAAAATATACCTTTATCTTAAATGTGATGGGTATCGGGAGATAAATAACAGCCAGGTTATAAAAAAATAAACAGGTGACTTGTGCTAGGGTGAGTTGCATCAACTGAGAAATTCCCTTTCATTTGAATACATAGGCCTGTACTCAGATTACAATCAAGTTAGTCCAGTCCAAGCTACTAAAAATGAAAATTCCAACATGACATTTGCCATATTTCAGTATGAGTCACCTTTAACCTGCAGGTGTCGAGGTACATATTTGGAGTAGCCAGACAAGGGGAAAACCTTCTCTCTCCCACCTCGAATCCAGGAAATGAGACATTTCAGTTCAGACTGAAACCAGCTACAATTTCAATAAAAAAACTGAACCAAGAATCTGTGAAATCTGAATGTAAAGGTCGAAAATTGTCTCATTTTTGTAACAGGAACCTCTTTCAAAAATGATTTATGGACAATAAGAAAAAAGGGTAATGTAAATTAAAATGATGAAATGAAAAGGATGATGTTGAAATGTTAAAAAAATTAGGCACCTTGACTTTAGAGTGTGAATTTTTTGGTAACAAATCTGTAACCGTGCTGAATGTGTGATGAATTTTGTTCAAGGCTTTTATCATCATTAGATTAGGGGACAGAAGCCAGCGTATAGGCTGGAAAAACAGCAGGTCACAGCTGTAAACAAGCTAGAAAGTGCAACGGGTTGCTTAAGTGGGCAAAAAGACGATTGCAAATTGAACTGTAGTATGAGTGGAAAGTGAAGCGGACATGGGTGGGGTTGGCCTGTGGGATGTGTGATCTGTGGTTTTTGAAAGTGCTGAAAGCTGATGTACATCATGGTAGTGCCTGCGTAATCTGGTACAGGCACTCACACTTGCTTTCACACTTTACACTCTGCAGCGCCCACCAAATGTCGCATGCAGGTACCACGGCTGGTTGCCTCTCAGAGCAATGAGAATCACAAGAAAAACTGAGCATGTTTTCAGATGATATTAGTTGTCATCACCTTTAAAGACTGTGCAAGTTTTCTATTTATATTAAGCTGTAAAGTGGAAGGGAAGCAGAAGTGTAATTTAAAGCTGGATGGGACAGGTGCAATTAAACCTGTCACCTCAAAGCAAATTAATAAAGGTTGCCACCTAGTGGTATAAAAGTCAAACTCCGCACTTTCACCAGATTATATCTTTATATCTTGCTAATATTAGGTTTTACACAGCACATGTTAATTATTATTGCCTACCAGCGTGGCTCCATAAACATTTAAAGCCACCGACAGTTTCCTCTTGATAAGCCTCTCTGTTTTTGTTAGAAGTCAATTTATTTGCTTTAATGACACAAATATCACAATAGAGAGTCAAGATAAGTCTGTCCAACGCCTCAGGGGAACAAAGGAGCTGCTTTCCATTTCCTGTCTTTGTGAGGTTTGTTTGAAAAATATCTTTACTTGCATGCAAGGTGTTTTGGAGCGAACGTTACCATGGTCCAATTCAGGCGGTGTTCATTTCTTTGTTTTCTGGAGAGAGCAGGTGTGTTTTTATTAAATTAGTAGCAGCTTATATTTGATTGACTGAATTAAAGTATTAATCTGAAATCACTTACACCATTTTTGTTTCTTGAGTCATTTATTTTTAGGCAGTTTAGATCCTGTGGTCTTTGGTGTGTTTAAACTCCATGCAAACAGCCAATTTCAAGGTATTTTCCAAATGACAGAGATGTTATTTTGGCACAAAACTCTTCCATTTATCCATGATTACCAACTGACTCACTCAAATAATACCTGAAAATACACTTTCATTTGACGCTATTTGGAACTTGAGATATTTGCATTGTTTAGTCATAGACCATTTAAGACAAAGGGCGACACGCCAACATGCCACTCGCAGGGTTTTTGAGAATGAAATAGTACAGTCATTGGAGTGGGCTGTGGAGGAAATGGGTTTTCAACTGTGTACAGTACCACCCACGGTCTTCATACATACTTCCCTAACCAACCATTTAAAAAAAAATCCAAGCGGGTTGAAAGAGTTCAGTTACAAATTTGAGCTATTATATGCAAGAAAACACTTGATTTTTTTTTTACACACTATCTCCAAAATACATAAGCGGTGAAACAAGAGAAGATAAAGACTCAGATTTTATTTGTTTCCACTTTCACTTCAGATTTATCTCCTCAGCACCGTCACAGGAAACATTACAGATACTAAATAAAAGGTGAACACTGTTCAAAAAAAAGGAAACAACACTGTTGATACTCAAGACAGGATTAGACAGACAGCAGCTTTAGTATCTCAGCTAAGTTTTGTATCATCACCATAGACATTTATTAAAATTTAAACCTTGTAATCATCTTTATATACAGATATTGTAAGTGACTTATCTGTAAAGTAAATGTTGTTTGTTATTAGAATACTTTTTTCCTGATAAATGAGATTTTCTGCAAAATAATATATACTGTACATGGCCCATAGTAAGACTATGATATATTTTCCCAAGTTTGCAAATATAATGTTAAACTCTAACACTGGTGCCCTCAACAGTTGAGCTCTGTAAGTCATGAAATACTGTACAACAATGCAAATAAAAACAGATCTTTCGCGTTCATAACACACACACACACACTGACTTGCAGAGCAGCACACGCAAACACCCTCGTTCTTTCACCGTCTGTCTCGCATACACACAAAAACAGTGATACACAACTGCACGGTTCATCCACGCAGGCATTGTTTGGGTAGTGTTAACCAGCGGAGCCATGCAGGTTACAGGTCAACCACATGTTTCTGTCCCGCACAACACAGCAGCTATAAATAATAAACCTTCCATTCTTCCCTCAAACCGACCTCTCAGTCTGAGTCATACAGGGCTGGTTCACTTTAGCCTCACCCAATCATATTTCTTTCCTGTAACTTCCTGTAAGTATAGTTTAAAATTGGCACGGCATCCTTTTAATCCTCCCTGTTGTCCACTACAGTTTAAATAAAGTTTGCCTCACTGACAACCGCGACTAGAGGGCTTTTGGGTAATGTAAGACCCTGCTGTGGTCAGGCAATAGTGGCTGATGTGTCTAACTTATGCCACTTTAAATGAATATAGAAAAGTATTTGAGAATTTGTTGAGGCCTATTTCTGTTGTTTTTATATGAAAATGAATCAGTCCTGAACGCACCATTAAAGCACAATTTAAACTGTAAAGATAGGGACCTTATGGTGATGCCTATTAAAGTTCAACTGAAATCACAATCATCCCCATTTGCAGTCAAAAATAATGTTTTGAATGTATTGTTAACAGTTTTGTATTATTAGAATGAAGAAAACAGGTCTTTGGGGAAATATCAAAAAGGTGTGTCCGAGGCTTGTTTGATTGACATTAGCTAGCAGGCTAACAGTGTTACACCGCACAGAACAGAGAAACAAACTCCCGTAGCTACAAGTCATGGACAGACAGAGTGTTATGAGCAGTGGTATTGAAGAGTAAGAACCAAACCGGCATCTAATGGGTTCAAAGTGACATTTTCAGGTATGTTTACATGCAGCAGCTGAGCCGCTAATTGGCTATCTAGCCTGCTAACTGATATTAGTGGTGCACTTTTCCCCCTGAATGCTTGTTTGGCGGCTTGTTCAACAAGCTAAGGTGCAGAACAAGATGTGTGTTTATGTTTGTAAGTTAGATAAGAAGGAGACTTTAGCAGGTAAGCTAATGTGGGTTGTTGTTCAGAGTCTGTGGCTCTAGTGTTGTGTAGCAGGACGCTATCAGGCTCAGTGTGACCGTCTGCTATTTCTATGATAGAAAGCCACGTTATCGCTTTATGCAAGATTTGATTTGCTGTTATGAAAATAAGGTCTCCAGCTACGTAAGCGGATGATAGCATGGCATTTAATCGAAAGAATGTAAAACTAGTGGGCACCATCATGAAATAAATACATTTAAAATATAAATTTCTCCCTTTTGGTTTCAGATTTTTTTCTCAAAGGAGAACACAGAATAAATGATTTACAAAGCAGATATGTATGCTGTAGTAGACAAAAAAGGCAAATCACTGTAAATTCAGTTAGACGTTAATATATAAGTAGATTTTTTTCCCTATTGGTTAATATATTTAATTGCTTAATTAGCTTGCTTAATAATAAGCTACTAAGTCAAAAAAATACTTTGTTCATAACTAAAAAAGCTCTTCTCAAGCTACATATATCAGCCTTTAGAAACAAATATAACTTAATAATCTTTCTGGGCCTACAGTATCTGCTTTTGCAAAAAATTGTTTTATATTTTATATAGTTCCCCATTGGACCTCCATGATGCTACCATGGTGATCCAAGAGCCTCCACTCCTTTCACAACTATTTTATCAATCAGAGCAACATATCTACTGTAAGTGTAACTTCTAGCATTAAATAAAGTGTTTTTAGTTCTGTCGATGGTGTTGTTAAGTGATTTGTGTCCCCATGATCTTCCCAGCTCATGAAAGCAGAGCCACCAGTGTTGGCTCAGCTCTGTGAAAGCTCTGTTCCCGTCCTCTGCACACTGAGCTGGAGGGCACGGTGCTGAGCAGCTAGGTCAGGCTCAGAGCTCCACTGGACCTTCATCAAAGCAGCGTTGGCTGTGCTCCAAATCAGTCTGGACAGACAGTGAGAGAGACACGCACACACACAAGTTGATCAGCTTTGTCTTGAGACCACCAGAAATTCTCCACATTTCATTTCCCATTTTTGCATAAATTACGCAGATCCAGTCCTTTCTCACCGGTCTGCAATTTCCTAGTTTTCCTAACTTTGTCTCTACTCGAAGCAAAATTTTATAATGTCACGGGCAGAGGTTGTATTTACATGATATCCCACACAAGAATACAAAAATAAACAAAGCGAGCACATACACGTCAAAAACGCCCACTCAGAGCCAAAATATGCACATGCACAGAATAATGAAACACTGCAGGAATTCCACAGCCATAATTAAGCGTCTGCCACGCCTCAATCTACATGTGGCTGCAATGTGAGTTATGTGGAGGTGGCTCACTTAGAAAAAGCATTAGAGTGGGATCCACACATATACCCTAAAAAACAATTAGAGCAAGAGTGACAAGGTAACTAAAGTGGAAAAAAACAATCAGCACTGCAAAGGCAAAAATCTTTTTGCAGTGTCTATTTTTGTCTATTTTTTGTTCCTTTTTCCTTCGTCTAATCTCTCAGCAGCAATCAGCGTTACACTCAGTTCTTCCCTTATGATTCAAAGGCCGACCATGTTTGTGGATATGGTCCCTCCCCTGTACTTCCTGTGGTGCCACAGATTCAAAGGTGACAATGAAAACATTTGCTTTCATGAAAAAAAACTGGCGCTTATTTGTGGTCAACTCCCTGCCCTTGTAGACGTGCCACCACTGCACCTTATAGTCTGTACATCTCTGCCCAGGCCACACCAAAAATCACATTTTAGCATTTTACTGGAAGAACCTCAGTCCTTGGTCCAACTTCCCAGATGAGATGAAGCAAGCAGGGGCTCAATTACACCCACTGACCTAGAAGGGACCACAACAGCCTACTTGGGGCAGGCTTGTGGTTTGACTTCAACTGCAGACATCACATCTCTTTAAAACCGTCCTCAGTGGGTTTCTCTGCAGTTGAACATTTCACAGACACTTGAAATATTTGTCAACATAGTTTTCCTTTCAGAGAGCTGCTATACACCAGAGGATTTCCAGTTTTGCCTTTCAGTCAGTGGGAAGTCACGGCTGGCTTGCTGGAGTGTTACGAAGACAGATTCATTGCCAACCATCCCAATCGAAATGCACACTGATCTGAGGTCAGATAATGTCAAAAATATTTGTTGTTTACTATGTTACTAGGTTTACTAGGTTTTGAAATAAGCAACAGCAAACCTCTGTCCTGCAACAAATGCACCTACAACAATGGCTTAAAGGGCCAGTACACCTAAATTTCAAGTGTATTCACAAAAAAACCTCTGCATGCCTCTGAATGGCAGCGGCCAAGCCACCACTCCAATACAAAATTACATTAAAGGCCCTGAAAATGTACTCTGAGTGATAGCGTCCTACAAGAACACAAAATAATCTGCCAAGATTTGAAAGCAAGTTTTCAGGGACTTTTAACAAAGTTTTCTTAGAGACTATTTATTTCGTAGAATTAGTTCCAAAAAACTGTTCACAGTGAAGTATGTGGATTATCCATGAATGGGGCCCGTTTCTTGAAAAAGACAGATATCAGTAGGTGTTAGTGAAAAAATTTTTTTTTTTTGTGTAATTTGGGTAAACCAAATCTTTAACTGGAGTAAAAATGTACTAATTTTGTGTCAACTGGCCATTGCATTAGTGTTAATATTAATGCATTTTGATATGTTTACACACGTATCCTGTGAGATGCAATTTAAAAAAGCCCTGAAGGACATGATAAAATAAATTAGGGCTGCAACTAATGAGTATTTTCATTATCAGAGTGTAAGAAAATAGTTAAAAATGCCAATCGCAATAACCCAAAGCCCAAGCTGATATATTTAAAGGCCTTATTTGTCCAACCGAACAGTCCAAAACCCAAAGATATTGAATTTAACGCCCTAAAGGAAAATCTGCAAATGTCCACAACCATACTTTAAAGAAAAATAAGTTATCAAGACAGTTGCAGAATAATTTCTGCTGATTGATTAATCATTTCACCTCTAAAATGAATCATATCAGCTCTAATAAGGACAGAGGAGACTTCCCGGGTGCATCACAGCTCTCTTCCCCTAAACTGCAATCTGAATCCCATCACAGTAAAAGGCTGTGTTCCCGACACATGAACTAAAGTATGTGTGTGTCTGTACAGTCGAGTGTGAGGGGCGGCGTTGTCATCCACTGGGCAGGCTTTCAGCTTTGAACTGTGTTTCTCCCTCTTCCAGGCCCCTACTGTCTGTCTTCTTCCTCCACAGTCCAAGGGATTAGACAGAGAGACAGGGTCTTTTCTTCTGGCTGCTAACTCCACACAATCAGCCCAACCACTTGTTATTCTGATCAGGATCCACAGAGTTGGAAAGCGAGGGAACGTGGACAAAGAGTTTCAGGCAAAAAGAAGATTTATTTCCTGAGCAAAATCTATTTTTGCAGCAGCAATCTCTTCAAAATATTCCACACCAAAGTTTGGCCACAGACTCTTAAGCAAGTCCTGGTCCAACGCAAAGCTATTAATCACATGCAAACACTATATTTGAGAATGTCAAGACCTTGCCTGATGGTCTCATGAGTTAGGGATGTGACAGAAACACAAACACTCTTAAGTCAACAGCATGATTGAGGCTTTTGTTGTGTGTGACCCATGTGGGCGAACGTTCTGAGTGACGAGGAAAGGAGGAATTAAGAGAACGTGCCTCTTTCATTCGTGGGCAGAAAATGTATGATAAAGGGGAACTGGGCAGAGGTCCACATGCCACATTATGCTGGACTGTTTCCGTAATCCTCAAGAGGATATTGTGGGAAAAGGTGTTAACAGGAGTCAAGGGAGTGTTGATGACACCTCCACCCTGTGTGGAAAGTTGCTGTGTGTTTTCAGATAAATGTGAGCTATCTCACAGTGAGGTGATGCTTTTCTTCGCTGTCACTTTGCCAACACATGTACACACTGCCCTATTCACTTCCTCTGAGATTATTCACCACAGTAGTCTGAAAGCACTGACCTTAAACTCCCCTTCTCCTCAAAAATATGTTTTTCTTCTTGTTCCTAAATGGGTTGATCCATTCAGTGTGGTATGAAGCTGTTAGTTTGTTTTTCTGTCCGCTTGTTTTATGGATGACAAATATGGTATCTGGCTTGCAGCATGTTGCGGCAACTCCATGTCAGCATCTTCCTTTCTGACTTTTTAAACTATAGTTTACTTCTGGATGTGCTCTTGCACAATTAAAATTTGATTTGGGGTGTGACTCTGCTTTTTTAAATTCTTTTGCTTTGTTTTTATCCTTTTATCCTGCTGCTGCCTAATTTACCCCTGAGGGATCAAGAAAGTGTCTCTACTTTTTGTTAGTATTTTCCGTATCTTACAGACTAGTTATTTCCTTTCATGTGGGGGAAAAATGTAAAGGCATGTTTGAAGTCAGCTATCCGTTAGCTGTAGTCTTTATGGTGTGTTCGAGTGCACCTTTTTACAGAAAAAAAATGAGGTTTGCGGCATGTTTTATCAATCAGTTTTCTTGCTCATGAAAGGGCTCATAATATATTGGGGTGTTTTCTGTTCCAGTTTAACAGGATAAATGTGAAGAGTTTCTGATAATCATAGCAGGCACAAGAGGCACTTAAAACTTGGCCAGCGCAGCAGGCCACAAGACAATTTCCTGTGTATCAGCTGAGCGTTTTTTTCCAATGATGGAGATCACATAATAAAGAAATGAGAGTCGCTCCCAGAACAACCACAGTCTTCTGTTGAACTCTGATGCAGTTAGGATTATCAAGAACTGATAATACTGCTTATCAACTTTCTCCACCTACGTTTTCCTCTGCTGTTGGAGGATTCAAACTAGCAACCATAAAAGGGAAAATCCACATTCGGGTACTCTCATAACAGGAGTTCCAGTATTTTTGATGATGTGCTAAATTACTCTTTTGCGCCCAAAGTGAAGCTGGACAGTCGACACTCACCGTCAGTGCAGATGAAGCACTTGCAGAGACACACACACAGGCACAGGAGGAGGACCACGGCCACACCGCACACTGAGAGGAGGACAACCATGGCTGGAGCCACTGTAGCACACAAACACACACACTTATATTTAGGCCAAAGCTCTATTTATGTCTCAGAAGTACAACGTGTAAGTGTAAGACATCTGGACTAAACATGTTAGACAATGTGGTACGAAAATTCTCATATGACAAGAATAATACTTCCCGCATGCTGCAACATTACAGGATTTAGGACCCCATCAAAGCAGCCATAATTACCCCTGACTAAAATAATTTCAACCTTTTTTGTGTCTCAGTTTTGCATGGCAGACGGGTCCAAATACAACAATAGGCTACTCAGCCTCGGCTGCCGTTGCTATGGAGAAGAACCCAGGCAGAAAGCACTTTGTTGCTGCAGTTGGGAACAAAACATGTTGCCATGGTTGCTGAATGCATCCAAAATTGACCCAGAATCCAAAAGTTGCACTTTGGCCTTAATCCTGTATTGTTGCACATGACAGAATTTTAAGCTTAAGAATAACTGTAACCTCTGTGGGAGTGCAGAGGTTGTTGTGAGCTAATTTGATTAGAGACCAGCAAGCTCGACACCGTTCACACTGGTAAAAACCCCATTAGAACGGGTTTTTTAAACTCCTCACCATTTGTGTTGAGGGACACTGAGAGAGGTTTCGCCAAACCCTGGTGGTGCACGATGCACTTGACCGACAGGTCACTGAGCAGCGCCGATTGGAAGAGCAGCGTGCTCGTCACTATCGTCGTGCCGTCGCCCTGATCGTAGGCTGATGAAATGGGCGGCCCCAGCGTTCGGTTGTCCCCGCCGACGTTCCACGTGATCTCTGCTGCCGGCCGGGACTGGGCTGTGCAGTTGGCCTCGGTGACCCCTGACGGTGCGCTCACGTAACTCACCTCTGGTTTGGGTAAAACTGGAGAGAGAAAGATTGTTTAGCTGGCTGTTTGTAGACGTTATTCAGATGTTAAATTTCACTTTCAGTCCAAGTTCAATGAGCCTTATGTTGTGGCTTCTTTTAGATATTTTGTGTGTTTGTATTTTGTCTGAGCCAGCCAATCACAGGCAACAGAAAGCAGAGATTTGTTCCTCTGCCTTCATAATGGAGACAGAGAGACAGAGCACATTGCCGATCAGTCTCTTCCCGAGGACACAATGACACAAGTCGTCCTGCGAAAGGCTGGACGGGAAACAAAACCCAGACAGAGAACAGAGGCAGAGCAGCTTTTACTAACGCTGCGTGTTTGTGTGTGTGTGTCTGGATCTTTGGTTCCGTCAGTATAGACAAAAGCAAAGCTTGTTAGCAGAGCTAGAAGACGGACATATGAGTATGGACACACACACACACACAGAGGCCTTGTGTCTAGGAAACAGTGAGCCACTCATCCCCTGGGCTTTCACCCAAATTAATCACTCCTTTCCCCTCAATGACACCCCTCCCTCTGTCAACATTATTACTCCAAAAACCACAGACAGAGGACGATCAACAAGTAAGCAAGTCACACTTCTGGAAAGTTAGAAAGTTTGTGTACGACTTCTAAAAGAGTGGTAACACTGCTTTAACACCGTGGGTTTACAAATCTGTGGCACAGTAGCAGTACTGAGGGGAAAAAGAGGACAGGGATTAAGTCAGTGTTGGCGAGGGACACAAATCGCTGTGGCAAGTCTCCAAAGCAGGTCAGAACAGTAAATTATTCAGGGCTCCCTGTGGTTTGTTTAGACATAGCGCTTCCTTTTCCTGAGCTATATCTGGGTTGCATATTTCCTCTCAGCGTACAGTACAGTATATCCCCAGTTTGTGTGAAGGCTCCTTTAAAGGTCCAGACTCTTCAAAACAAAATAAAAAGGTTTCCCCAAAGAGTCCAAGCTGACTCTCGCTGCAGATTCAGAGTAGGCCGAAGCAGTAATTAGTAATATATCAGTGTTTATGCGACTACATTCATAGAAAACACAGGATTCAAGCACAATAAGCTCTGGAGTGCTAGAGCCAGGCAATAATGTTCCTTCATTTGCCTTTAAAGTGCCTCATTAATGCTAATGTTTTTAAAAATAAATAAATGTGGCTGTCGTCCGTGTCACCAGACTCACCATATACAGAGAGGCAGGCAGTGGCGCTCTTGGTGCCGTCTGGGAACGTGTGGAACTCGCAGGTGTAGCACGCCTCGTCCTCAGTCCTGACCTCCTGGATGGTCAGCTCGGTGTTGGCCAGGGTTCGGCTCAGACTCACACGCCCCCTGAACACCTCCTCTATTATATGCTGGCCCTTTTTGTCGTAGGAGGCCACGGTGGTGGTGTCGCCCTGCTCGGCTATCTTCCTCCACAGCACCTGCTGCACCTTCTCGGGGAGGCTGTACCAGCAGGAGAGGGTGGCCGGCTTCCTGCTCACGGCCGTCTTGTTGCCATCCATCCGCACTTTACCTGCGACAAAGGAAACGTTCACTTTATTAATATTATTACATGAATGTGTGATTGTATGTAAACTGTATCTGTCAGTGGATTATTTCTGCTGGCATCAAAATGTATGATAAAATCTTCACAGGGCTGTTGCTTGTGTGCAGGAGCAGGGCTAACAAAGAGGAGTATTAAAAGTGTGTGTGTGTGCATGTTTAATGGTAACAACAGGATGAAAAGGACAGCTAGGTGGGTGGGCTTTCTCCCCTGCTGGTGTAGGAGTTCAGACTTGAGGTTACTACTTCCTGTCTCAAGGCATTCTATTATTTCAAATACAATACAGAATAAATACACAGATTGCTGACTCAAATGAAAAGGGAGTGGTTGTAGGTGAGCTCCTGAAAAGCCGGACTCACCAGTTAGGGTGACACACGTCTGTCCTTTTTGCTCGCCCAGGGGGTAAACATCAAAGATACAGTAGTAGCAGCCATCGTAATCATGCCACACCCTCTTGATGGTGATGTAGCTGGCGTCGTTGTGCGAGGAGTTGAGCGCCACGTTTGAATCTTGATAGCTGATGCGGGGCGGCACACCTAGCTCGTACGCCAGGACCTTCTTGTTGTGCTTGTTGAACCAGCGCACTTGCCGGACGGTGCCACCTGTTGCCTTGGTGATGTTACAGCCGAGCAGGAGGGGAAGACCTGCCTCTGCGGTCACACTGGCAAGAGCCATGACCTCACCTGAGATCACACACACACACACACACAGCAAGCCAGTCAGACACTGAAGTTTTTTAGGGTTAATTAATGCAAATTTCAAATTCAAAGGTTTATTTTTTACTGATTTCCTGGAAATGTTTAATGTAATTTGCAGGTATTTAACAGTAAACTTTACAGAAAGAAAAGAGTGGTGATAAAAATTATAAGAAAACATGAAAAAAAAGTGTTAAGTTGGTTAGATTCTTGACTATTCTGTGACTGACAGAAAATACTCAGTTTTCAGTGTGTAGTTTCGTGTGTCAAACTACATTTTAGCATATTAGGTTGTTTCTTAAAAACTTTAATGAGCACATTTCCTAAACACTACTAAATTATATAACCCTCTCAAAGAAAACTTACTTTAGCTCAAAATGTGACATTTTAAAGCTGCATTAGTCAAGATTTTAGGTTGAAATGTCTAAAAGTGGTGCTTCAGTAGAGAAAAGCGTCCCATCCCTGCTGCGGAATAACCGTCTTTGTCAAAATGCAGTGGTGGAATAAGCACTCAGATACTTTACAGTATAACGATTTAAAAATACAACTTATGAAAAAGTGCAGAAGTATTATCAGCAAAATGTACTGAAAGTACTCATTCTGCAGAAAAATGGCACTTGTGACTGATATATTATTATATATGACATTATTAGATTGTTGATTCTGATGCATCAGTGCCTCAGTATCATTTTTCTGTTGTAGCTGGTTCAGTTTTATCTACTTTGGATACTTTTTGGCAGTGTAGTCCAGGGGATGGCCCCCCTCCAAAGGGTCACGAGATAAATTTGGGAGGTTGTGAGATAATAATGGACTTTCTTGAACTTTCTCTAGTTTTTGCCATTTGTGAAATAATGCACATTTTTTCTCTCTTTGGGCTTCAAACTGTCATTTAACCCGTAATTAAACCATCAGAGAAGTTTAGAGAGGAAAAGCTTTCCAACTAGACAATGTAAGAGACCACAAGCCAAAATGATCTGGAGTTTAATCTTTAATAAATGTTGTATTTCATAAATTCATCACATTTTTATGTAAAATCTTATTCTTAATCTAGCTAATTTTTAATTTTTTGCATTTTGTACACATATATTTTGGGGCGGTGAGGTCGTGTGCAACTTTAAGAAAATCTAAAATCTTCTAAAAAAAAGCTACAGTCCCTTTAATAAACCAAAATAAAAAAATATAAATAAAAATTACATGCAAAATGTACCTTGCGTCATGGAGACAGCCCCTACCATCCATAGCAGCAAACACAGGGGCAGAGCAAGTCCACACATCGCACACCAAAGCAGGGTTACCGAGTATCACATCCAGGCTGCAGCTGCAAACACAAACACTGTCAGACAACTTAAACAGCTTCAACCACAATCTCACCATAAAACCTCCACATCAAGCACAGCGTGTGGCTAAGTAAACTTAAAAAAGAAAAGAAAAGATGTTCAATCAGCAAGTGTGAATCAAGGTTGTGGATTCAGACATACTCCTTTCAGCTGTCCAGTGCTCTGACTTGTTGGTCAGCGCGGTTGTTGCTGCATCTTACTGGCACACTGTCTACTGTAATGAGAAACATGAAGCCAGAGGATGACATTAGCAATGAGAGCATTGTGTCAGCTTCATAAGAGATTACACTTTGCAAAACTCTAGGGCTGCAACTAACGATTATTTTCATTATCGAGTATTCAAGTATAGCTGTTTGGTCTATAAAATGTCAGAAAATGGTGAAAATGGCGATCGCCGTCTCCCAAAGCCCAAGATGACGCCCTCAGATGTCTTCTTTTGTCTCGACCAACAGTCCACAACTCAAAGATATTCACTTTCTCAGAAAACCATAAATTTAGAAGCTGGAACCAAAGAATTTGTTGGCAATTAGTTGGCAACTAATCGATTAATCGACTAATCGTTGCAGTTCTACAAAAATCAGACATGTGAATAACTAAACAGCAATCACTTTGGCACTTTTGTGCATCTGAGACAGAGGTTAATTCACTTTAAAGTGTGTTGCCATGGAGACGCGATGTGTAACAGCTGCTGATTCAGGAAACATCACCTGGGGTCTAATTGGGGTTTTTACGTTAATCCACAGCACGCTCCCTGCCCCCATTAAGCCCATAATCATCCGGCAGCAAAACAAGCTGCAACTTTGATGTCTAGACAGCACAAGCCATGAGATTTTCAAATCGACACTAAGAGATCCAACCGGGATGAGCAGACATTAGTCATTAGGGTGTGTGAGTGCTGAGAGACCAGCCGAGCCCTGCAGTTGGTGGGCTGTGAACATCACTTTGTGGCAAAGCTCCACACTTGTTGTTTAGGGAGATACAATAGAAAGATGCCACTCCAGAATCTGACTGTAAACAGCAGGGTTCAGGCATTAACTGGCCTTTGATCGGTTTCTGTAAGTGAAGTGAAATGCACTTGCTGGGAAATAGAAACCCGCCACGACCACAAGGTGCAGACCTCAGAGCTTTAGGGGTGTTATAAAATCTCTCCATCCAGATGTGTTTTTTTTTTTTTCATGAACAAAGTCTGCTGAAATAAGAAGAAGAAGAAAAAGGTTTTCCACATAATCAGTCCAATTTTGTGGATGTAAATCAATCACATCAAATGAATGGAAATGGAGAGGATACCACAAAGTGACACATGAGAGACACTGACATAATTTGCATGAGGTTTAAAAGAAAATTGCCCCAAATACATGGTGAAAAATTGTGAAGAAAAATCATCATCAGCCCTGCAGAGTTCATATGAGAAGTGCAACAAGGAAAACTTGTTAATTATATAAGTAAATCAAAACTGTTCTAGTTTAAATCAATGAGTTTATTATAAGGGGGAAAAAACTACTATAACATGTTAAAAAAATGTTATTTTCAGTAAAACAAGATTAGTCTTAATCTTCATAGACCTGTCTGGTAGTCACTGATCTACTCTTTACACTGATTTTTCATCCTGAGGAGTGTCACCATAAAGTTTGAAATAAGTAACAAAGTGGCAGAAATAACAGGAAACTAAACATTCAAGTTATTCCAAACCAATTTTACTTGAAACAAAAGTCGTAGAGACATTAAACGTACCAGCTGACAGATGATGGTCCCCCAAAAACAAGCTTGGCTCCCAGTCTGTGAGGTGTTCCTGTGTTACAGGTAATGTGAAACTGGAGCAGAATAATCCATGGTTACTACATAAAACTACGACCGACCAGTGTCGAGTTCCTGCTGCCTAATTTCACTCCCTGATCTCTCAAAACGCCTCAATCAGTACATTTGAGGACGGTGGGACCTCTGGTGTCCGTGTTGCGCAATCGCATCCAAACCGTTTTACTTCACATTATTACGCACAATATGAAGGTTTGATAGTTGCAGTATTGCCTTTTAAAAAGAGAATAAATCATCACAGCTTCTTGTCACAGCTCTAAAACCTTATAATTAAACTCTTAATTTAACTAAAAACTACTTCTAGACATGAAGATTCATCAAAACAGAATTTCTATTTGAAGATATCAAATTATGATCCAGTGGCAAAATTTTTTTTATCTACACAAATGACAGAAACAGAGCAAAAACAAAAAGAAACAGTAAATGTGCATTATATATAACATGTTCACATGAAAAAACAAGTTAATAAGTCAAACAAAATAAAACAAAGACTTGATACATAAAGTTTACAGGTCAAAGTGTCTTGAGAGTAATTCTACCTGGAATTAAAATCATCCAAACACTTTTTAAAGTCAAGATATTTTTTAGAAATATATAAACAAATATACATAATCAAGTTAATAGTATATAAAATACTAATACAACAAAGACAGGTGCATAATATCTAACATTTTCAGGTCAAAGTGGAGTTGGTCCACCTGACCTTGGGGCATCTCTTAGAGTTCCTGTGTGACAAGAATTTAAGAAAACTTAAAGCTGAACAAACATTCATTTCAATATTTAAATCAGACACAGTTATTACAATAGATATTGATTGGAAGACTTACCTGTTACCAATATTTTTGTTTAAGCACGACAGCGATGACTGCAGCAACACAACCACAGATCAATACAACAATCAATACAATGATCAAAGTGGAATCTATGAGAAAAAGAGAAACATTTATCTCATGGAACAACATTCATAATGCAACTATCAAATAAGAACTGGCTGTTAGTGAGAGGAGACCATGTGAACATCACCTGAATCACTGTTCAGTGAAAAAGAAACAAAAACATTAGAATCATAAAGTAATTATTAATCTATAAATCTGTGGTTTTGAAAGTGTTTCTCACCATCAGTTGATGACAGTTTCATCGCAGGAATCATCTTAAACACCTGAATTTCAGGGACTGAGAGCAGTCGTGCTGCACATCCAACTTGTGCGGCGTTTCCATGGAAACCAGACAGCACAGCTGTAGTGGTGACAGTGACTGTACCATTGGTGTTGTTGACACTGACTGTGCTGCTGTTAGAGAAGTAGAGGTCTTGTTGTGGGACATTCAGAGTTACTGTGGGAGCAGGACGACCTGTGGCCGAGCAGGACACAACTGTCTCTTCAGCAGAGTTTGATTCTCTGATTTGTAGAATGGGTTCATGCAGCTCTGCAAAGACAAAACATTAAAGAAATACTGTTTGACATAAATTCATTTCTTACAAAGACATCAGCTTTCACTGGTTCAGCTTCATAAATGTAAATATGTCTGATATTAAACTAAATTTCTTTGTGTTTTTTGACATTTCATGGACAAAATGATAAATTGAGAAAATACTTCAGATTAATCACTAATGAAAATAAGTTTCAGGCCTGGTCCTCACCATAGAGTTGGAGGCAGGTTCTGCCTGTCAGAGAACCATCAGGATACGTGTTAAACAAACAGAGATAGCAGCCTTCATCCTGCTCCGTCACCTTCCTGATAACTATGGAGCAGTTCTGCAGTCCAACATCTTTAAACTCCACTTTCCCCTGAAAACCATCATTCACTGTTTGCCCCAAGTGTTCGCTGTAGGTGGCAAAATTCTTCTTCTTCCCCTCAGGTGAAAGTTTCTGCCATGTGACCTGACGAACATCTTTAGACTGCATGAGCTGACAGCTGAGATGGACATCTTCTCCTACTTTTACCATCACAGTCTGCTGTGTTTGTATCACAGCTGTTAGACCTGCATGGAGGAAAAGAAAAGACAGTTATAGATGTGAGGCTGAAGTTTTTACTACAGCTTAACATTGTGATTTATAATGTAATGAAACAATTTACAAAAAAGCTACACAGTTATTTTTAGAGTTAACCTACTCACAATGAATAACTTTAAAACCAACTGTAACATGCATCATAATTATGGATTTCTTTTTCTTACCTTTTGGAAATACCTCCACCACAAATAGGAAATATAAGACTGCACAGTTTGACATTGTTGCTGCATGTGAACCAAAACTTCAAAATCAACAGGAGCGCTGTGCAGACAGGTCCTGTCTGTGGGAGAAAAGTAGGACAGTAGGCAGGTATCAATAAGAAATAACATAGCTACGTAATCCCTCGAAGAAATCCCCCTATAAACTACGGGACTCTTCCTGCAACTATCAGCTGTTAAAATCTTTTTTTAAATGTGAAACCATGTGACCGTGTAACCGGAGCCACTGAGCCTGTCGGCCAGCTCTGCTCCAGCAACAGACAGCTTCAGCTGACAGACAGGAGGACAGACAGTTTCAGCAGAGCTCTGATTATACCTCGACTTAAAGTTTCAAAACAAGATTTTGAGGTGAAGGATTTTTGTTGTGGCTGCTGGCAGCTCTTGTCATTCTACCATTTATATATATTTTATGACGTAGAGACCACCCAAACGGTCGACTCTACATCAGCATTGGCCCCGCCTTGTCAGGGCTGATTTTAAACAGCAGATGACAGGTTGAGCCATTTTCAACCAATGAAATGCTGATTTTTATAAATTTGGAGTCAATGTCAATATTAACACCAGCATTGGTGTGTTTCATCACAGTACAGTCATATAAGTTAGTTTACAGCTCAAAAAACATGTTTTAGTGTGCAGTACCTCTTTAATCGTGCGGCTCTTCTAGATTTTCCAAATGTTATCGGACCGAATGGATGGATGGAATCAGAGCTCCACCGAAACTGTCTGTCCTCCTGTCTGTCAGCTGAAGCTGTCTGTTGCTGGAGCAGAGCTGGCCGACAGGCTCAGTGGCTCCGGTTAAACGGTTACATGGTTTCACATTTAAAAAAAGATTTTAACAGCTGATAGCTGCAGGAACAGACAACCAGAGAGTTAAAGAGCTACAGGACAGAATAAGAAATGACTTCTGGCTCGTTTAAATGTCCTTGCACTGTTTGTCTCTTCTTATTATTATTAATTATTAATATTATTGTTATTATTTATAACTTATTATTATTATTATTATTATATGTCAGAGAAACTCCTGCCTCACTCAGTAGTAGGGATTACTACTATAACTTCCTATCTGTGGTTATTTTAGGGCTTAAATGTGCAACAATATTAAATGCAGCAAATGTGTACAATCTTAAACTGCTGGAATTGAGCTTGATGACCGAAGGTGAAAGTAATGTTCATATCTCAATGACTTGCAGGAACGAGTTGTTCCACTTTTTAAAAAAAAGGGGGGGTGGGAGGTGGTGGTGGGAGGGGGGCTCGGGGTTGAATCAGCAGTTATTTTGACATTGAAGTGAGTCCCGTAGTTTATAGGGGGATTTCTTCGAGGGATAACGTAGCTATATTATTTCTTATTGATACCTGCCTACTGTCCTACTTTTCTCCCACAGACAGGACCTGTCTGCACAGCACTCCTGTTGAGTTTGAAGTTTTGGTTCACATGCAGCAATGATGTCAAACTGTGCAGTCTTATATTTCCTATTTGTGGTGGGGGTATTTCCAAAAGGTAAGAAAAAGAAATCCATAATTATGATGCATGTTACAGTTGGTTTTAAAGTTATTCGTTGTGAGTAGGTTAACTCTAAAAATAAATGTAGCTTTTTTTGTCAATTGTTTCATTACATTATAAATCACAATGTTAAGCTGTAGCAAAAACCTCAGCCTCACATCTATAACTGTCTTTTCTTTTCCTCCATGCAGGTCTAACAGCTGTGATACAAACACAGCAGACTGTGATGGTAAAAGTAGGAGAAGATGTCCATCTCAGCTGTCAGCTCATGCAGTCTAAAGATGTTCGTCAGGTCACATGGCAGAAACTTTCACCTGAGGGGAAGAAGAAGAATTTTGCCACCTACAGCGAACACTTGGGGCAAACAGTGAATGATGGTTTTCAGGGGAAAGTGGAGTTTAAAGATGCTGGACTGCAGAAGTGCTCCATAGTTATCAGGAAGGTGACGGAGCAGGATGAAGGCTGCTATCTCTGTTTGTTTAACACGTATCCTGATGGTTCTCTGACAGGCAGAACCTGCCTCCAACTCTATGGTGAGGACCAGGCCTGAAACTTATTTTCATTAGTGGTTAATCTGAAGTATTTTCAGATTATCAGATGTATTCACATTTATGAAGCTGAACCAGTGAGTTTTTGGCATTTCTGCTGAAATCAAACGATTAATCAACTAATCGGTGCAGCTGTAAGGACCTTTCTGTATTATTAAAGACATTTCCATAATTGTCAAATTTTTAAATTGTATTAAACACATTCCCCCTGGAGGATTATCATGTCAAAGCTGATGTCTTTGTAAGAAATGAATTCATGTCAAACAGTATTTCTTTAATGTTTTGTCTTTGCAGAGCTGCATGAACCCATTCTACAAATCAGAGAATCAAACTCTGCTGAAGAGACAGTTGTGTCCTGCTCGGCCACAGGTCGTCCTGCTCCCACAGTAACTCTGAATGTCCCACAACAAGACCTCTACTTCTCTAACAGCAGCACAGTCAGTGTCACCAACACCAACGGTACAGTCACCGTCACCACTACAGCTGTGCTGTCTGGTTTCCATAGAAACGACACACAGGTTGGATGTGCAGCACGACTGCTCTCAGTCCCTGAAATTCAGGTGTTTAAGATGATTCCTGCAGTGAAACTGCCATCAGTATTTGGTGAGAAACACTTTCAAATACACAGACTTATAAATTGATTATTACTTTATGATTCTGATATTTGATTTTCTTTCTTCAGGTTTTAATGATGAATCTGGATCTGATAAGAGTAAGTTAACCTTAAAGTTGTCTCAAGTCAAAATTCACATTTAAACTGTAGTTGCTTTATGAATGTTTAGTGTTTCATATCACATTTTTTTCCTCTTTTTCTCATAGATTTCACTTTGATCGGTGTATTGATCACAGCAGTGGTTGTTTGTGTTGCTGTAGTCGTCACTGTCCTGCTCAAACATAAACATAAGAACAGGTCATTTCAACTTTCAACTCAATATCTGTCTTGTTGTGATACCAGTGTGTCACAGTTAATATGGTAATAATTTATTGACATTAAGAGGATACACAGAGCTTAAAGAATCTATACAGACAACAACTATAAATAAATAATATATAAATGTTCTTAAATCCTTCAATCTGTCACACAGGTACACTGAGGAGAATGAGATGATACACGAATCAATCAACATTTATGGGTAAGACAATTTCATAATTATTCACTTATTCATATTTATTATTAATTGCTTCTTCAGAAAATGATGTAATCTGTCTTCTATCTGTTTATTTTGGCATTTAAGTTCCTTCCTGTCTCTATATCTCTCTAACTAATGTGTTATTTATACATGAAGCTGATTCTGATGCACTTTACTCTTCATGGTCCATTGTGTACTCATAGTCAGCCTGTTTATCCACATAACTGTTAACTGTCAGAGTAATTCACTGATAGAAATATGTGTGATGTAATAATGTGAGTGGAAACTGGCTCATGTCTTGTTCTTATCTGAAGGTGAAAAACAGCTTTAATGAACCTGAAGAATGAGCAGATCAGGCGACAGACATCTCAGAGAAAAATCCAGAAAGGGAGAAACCAGAACCATCATCTTCAACAGTTTGAAGTCTATTTAGTGACAAACAACAAACCACAAGACTGTAGTTTCAGTATGAAGTCAGTCAGACTTGAACAAAGCTGCATCAAAGCATGTGTTGGTAAAATGTGCAGGTATTGTAAAAGAATCAAAAGGTGTCTGTACAAGATGAATCTCTCATCTTATATCTCCAGATCAAAAAGATTAATGTACACAGAGGTTTTGATGTTTTTGTGCTTTTTTTAATACCATATTTAACATTTTAAACTTTTTAAGATCAAATAAATCATTGAGTATTAGCTTTGACTCAGAGAGGAAATTAACGTAAATTAATGTGTCTTATTCCTGTAAAGATGCAGTTTTTCTGTAAAACTATCTTTTGTACTTTGTACTTGTCTTTTGTTGTAAATATTTCTGAACATGAATACTTTCTCATAATGTCAGGTGCCTAATTATAGCTACATTTTTCATCAAGCAGTGTCTTTGTCTCTTCCTCTTAACTTGGTGTTAGATTTGTTTGTGTGTGTCACAACTACAGTCTCAGTCCTGCTCATTTAGTCCTTTCTGCCTCTGTCCCAGCCTCCAGCCTCCTTCTTACTTCTCCAGACCTCTTGCATTACCACTGAACCTTCCATTCTCTGCCATTCATCACCTGACCACCAGGTGGCCTCAGACTTCTCCACTGGTCTGATGAAAGCTCTTGTTTATCATCTATGTGGCTCACTGTGTTGGGCAGCTATATTGAAATTTTGAGGTTGTGAGTGATGACTCAGAGGAGAGGGTTAAAAGCGCTCAGAGAAGGGCTAAGAGTAAAGAGTAATCCCAGTAAAATCACTTTACTGGCATCTAAACTTCTTCATCTTGAACTTGACCCCTTTTCATGGTTGTGAGGTCAGAAAAAGTCAAATTACAGATTAAAACAGTAACAAGAAGATCATCTTGTATGATCAGTAGTAGCTACTGAAACTGGAAGTAACACAGTAAAACTATTAGAAAAAAAAAACAAGACACTAATATTTATTTCCAGTTTAATCTGTTTATTTAATGACAAACTAACAGCAGTGTTAATGTTGGATTAGGGGGCTTCTGTACAAGTGTATAGAAGGAAAACAGGAGCATCAGGACAATCAGAAATCACTTTGAAACAACATGATGAGTCTTTAATTAGTGTAATTGTGTTTATAAAAGCCCAGCAGCGCCCTCTGCAGTTTGTAAAGAGAAGTGAAAAAGCTTACAGCACCTGGTATTCCCAGGCGGTCTCCCATCCAAGTACTAACCAGGCCCGACCCTGCTTAGCTTCCGAGATCAGACGAGATCGGGCGTGTTCAGGGTGGTATGGCCGTAAGCGAGAGAAGCAGCGACAAACAGACTTTTTATAGATGTCGATCATCAGGATCATTTTGTACAGAAGCCCCCTAATCCAACATTAACACTGCTGTTAGTTTGTCATTAAATAAACAGATGAAACTGGAAATAAATATTTGTGTCCTGTTTTCTAATAGTTTTACTACACTAGTTTAATCAGATATTCTGTCAAATGTTATACTTCCAGTTTCAGTAGCTACTACTGATCATACAAGATGATCTTCTTGTTACTGTTTTAATCTGTAATTTAACCTTTTCTAACCTCACAACCATGAAAAGGGGGTCAAAGTTCAAGTTGAAGAAGTTCAGATACCAGTAAAGTGATTTTACTGGGACTGTAGTTGGCTGGTTTCCTGAGCAGCCTTCTCTTTCCATTTTCTTAATTTCTTTTTACATCAGAGGCAACACAAATTCAACATTTAGAGGTTTATATGAAGTATAATGAAGCTCCATCCCCTCCTCCTCAAACTTGCTCCAGTTATTGATGGATGAGAGGGAATCAAACCAGCCCCCTCACATCCACAGACGTAGCCAAAGTCTGTGTTGACAACAGCATCACTCCACCAGGACCCCTCTTTACTCTTAGCCCTTCTCTGAGCGCTTTTAACCCTCTCCTCTGAGTCATCACTTTCAAAATTTACTGACAGAGTCGGGATCAAACCCACAATCTTAAAACTTCAATATAGCTGCCCAAAACAGTGAGCCACACAGATGATAAACAAGAGCTTTCATCAGACCAGTGGAGAAGTCTGAGGCCACCTGGTGGTCAGGTGATGAATGGCAGAGAATGGAAGGTTCAGTGGTAATGCAAGAGGTCTGGAGAAGTAAGAAGGAGGCTGGAGGCTGGGACAGAGGCAGAAAGGACTAAATGAGCAGGACTGAGACTGTAGTTGTGACACACACAAACAAATCTAACGCCAAGTTAAGAGGAAGAGACAAAGACACTGCTTGATGAAAAATGTAGCTATAATTAGGCACCTGACATTATGAGAAAGTATTCATGTTCAGAAATATTTACAACAAAAGACAAGTACAAAGTACAAAAGATAGTTTTACAGAAAAACTGCATCTTTACAGGAATAAGACACATTAATTTACGTTAATTTCCTCTCTGAGTCAAAGCTAATACTCAATGATTTATTTTATCTTAAAAAGTTTAAAATGTTAAATATGGTATTAAAAAAAGCACAAAGACATCAAAACCTCTGTGTACATTAATCTTTTTGATCTGGAGATATAAGATGAGAGATTCATCTTGTACAGACACCTTTTGATTCTTTTACAATACCTGCACATTTTACCAACACATGCTTTGATGCAGCTTTGTTCAAGTCTGACTGACTTCATACTGAAACTACAGTCTTGTGGTTTGTTGTTTGTCACTAAATAGACTTCTGACTGTGGAAGATGATGGTTCTGGTTTCTCCCTTTCTGGATTTTTCTCTGAGATGTCTGTCGCCTGATCTGCTCATTCTTCAGATTCATTAAAGCTGTTTTTCACCTTCAGATAAGAACAAGACATGAGCCAACTTCCACTCACATTATTACATCACACATATTTCTATCAGTGAATTACTCTGACAGTTAACAGTTATGTGGATAAACAGGCTGACTATGAGTACACAATGGACCATGAAGAGTAAAGTGTATCAGAATCAGCTTCATGTATAAATAACACATTAGTTAGAGAGATATAGAGACAGGAAGGAACTTAAATGCCAAAATAGACAAAGAGAAGACAGATTACATCATTTTCTGAAGAAGCAATTAATAATAAATATGTACAAGTGAATAATTATGAAATTGTCTTACCCATCAGTGTCTTTGTTTGGTTCTTGTGTCATCTCATTCTCCTCAGCGTTCCTGTGTGACAGATTGAAGGATTTAAGAACATTTATATATTATTTATTTATAGTTGTTGTCTGTATAGATTCTTTAAGCTCTGTGTATCCTCTTAATGTCAATAAATTATTACCATATTAACTGTGAGACACTGGTATCACAACAAGACAGATATTGAGTTGAAAGTTGAAATGACCTGTTCTTATGTTTATGTTTGAGCAGGACAGTGACGAGAGTGACGACTACAGCAACACAAACAACGACCACTGCTGTGATCAATACACCGATCAAAGTGAAATCTATGAGAAAAAGAGGAAAAAATGTGATATGAAACACTAAACATTCATAAAGAAACTACAGTTTAAATATGAATTTTGACTTGAGACAACTTTAAGGTTAATTTACTCTTATCAGATCCAGATTCATCATTAAAACCTGAAGAAAGAAACTCAAATATCAGAATCATAAAGTAATAATCAATTTATAAGTCTGTGGATTTGAAAGTGTTTCTCACCAACAAGTAGTGACGGTTTCACTGCAGGAATCATCTTAAACACCTGAATTTCAGGGACTGAGAGGAGTCGTGCTGCACATCCAACTTGTGCACCGTTTCCATGGAAACCAGACCGCACAGCTGTAGTGGTGACGGTGACTGTACCGTTGGTGTTGGTGACACTGACTGTGCTGCTGTGAGAGAAGTAGAGGTCTTGTTGTGGGACATTCAGAGTTACTGTGGGAGCAGGACGACCTGTGGCCGAGCAGGACACAACTGTCTCTTCAGTAGAGTTTGATTCTCTGATTTGTAGAATGGGTTCATGCAGCTCTGCAAAGACAAAACATTAAAGAAATACTGTTTGACATGAATTCATTTCTTACAAAGACATCAGCTTTGACATGATACTTTGTGTCCAGTATGTTAGTTTGTATGGCCTAGAAAGAATCACCTGCTACTGGTGATGTCGATTAATCAATCGATTTCAGCAGAAATGCCATCGATAATGAAAATAAGTTTCAGGCCTGGTCCTCACCATAGAGTTGGAGGCAGGTTCTGCCTGTCAGAGAACCATCAGGAAACGTGTTAAACAAACAGAGATAGCAGCCTTCATCCTGCTCCATCACCTTCCTGATAACTATGGAGCACTTCTGCAGTCCAGCATCTTTAAACTCCACTTTCCCCTGAAAACCATCATTCACTGTTTGCCCCAAGTGTTCGCTGTAGGTGGCAAAATTCTTGTTCTTCCCCTCAGGTGAAAGTTTCTGCCATGTGACCTGAAGAACATCTTTAGACTGCATGAGCTGACAGCTGAGATGGACATCTTCTCCTACTTTTACCATCACAGTCTGCTGTGTTTGTATCACAGCTGTTAGACCTGCATGGAGGAAAAGAAAAGACAGTTATAGATGTGAGGCTGATGTTTTTGCTGCAGCTTAACATTGTGATTTATAATGTAATGAAACAATTGACAAAATCTAAAAAAGCTACACAGTTATTTTTAGAGTTAACCTACTCACAATGAATGACTTTAAAACCAACTGTAACGTGCATCATAATTATGGATTTCTTTTTCTTACCTTTTGGAAATACCCCCACCACAAATAGGAAATATAAGACTGCACAGTTTGACATTGTTGCTGCATGTGAACCAAAACTTCAAACTCAACAGGAGTGCTGTGCAGACAGGTCCTGTCTGTGGGAGAAAAGTAGGACAGTAGGCAGGTATCAATAAGAAATAATATAGCTACGTAATCCCTCAAAGAAATCCCCCTATAAACCACGGGACTCACTTCAATGTCAAATAAACTGCTGATTCAACCCCGAGCCCCCCTCCCACCACCACCTCCCCCCCCTTTTTTTAAAGTAAACTTGTTCCTGCAAGTCATTGAGATATGAACATTACATTACTTTCACCTTCGGTCAATTCCAGCAGTTTAAGATTGTACACATTTGCTGCATTTAATATTGTTGCACATTTAAGCCCTAAAATAACCACAGATAGGAAGTTATAGTAGTAATCCCTACTACTGAGTGAGGCAGGAGTTTCTCTGACATATAATAATAACAATAATAATAAGTAATAAATATTAATAATAATAAGAAGAAGAAGAAGAGACAAACAGTGCAAGGACATTTAAACGGGCCAGAAGTCATTTCTTATTCTGTCCTGTAGCTCTTTAACTCTCTGGTTGTCTGTTCCTGCAGCTATCAGCTGTTAAAATCTTTTTTTAAATGTGAAATCATGGTGTAACTGGAGCCACTGAGCCTGTCGGCCAGCTCTGCTCCAGCAACAGACAGCTTCAGCTGACAGACAGGAGGACAGACAGTTTCGGTGGAGCTCTGATTATACCTCAATTTAAAGTTTCAAAACAAGATTTTGAGGTGAAGGATTTTTGTTGTGGCTGCTGGCAGCTCTTGTCATTCTACCATTTATATATATTTTATGACGTAGAGACCACCCAAACGGTCGACTCTACATCAGCATTGGCCCCGCCTTGTCAGGGCTGATTTTAAACAGCAGATGACAGGTTGAGCCATTTTCGACCAATGAAATGCTGATTTTTATAAATTTGGAGTCAATGTCAATATTAACACCAGCATTGGTGTGTTTCATCACAGTACAGTCATATAAGTTAGTTTACAGCTCAAAAAACACGTTTTAGCATGTTGACAGTGTTTTTAAGTTATCAGAGAAACAAGCTGAGCAAACGTTACCGGCAGATGTTTTGTGTGGTTTCACAGAAAAACTGCATCTTTACATGAACAAGACACATTTATTATTTACATTCTGTGCAATTTCATCTTTGGCATATTTTATACAAAAAAAGAGAAGTAAACAGTGCAAGGGACAAAACCAAAAGTTATATCCATTTACTTTAAAAAAATGGATGAGGCAACAATAAAGCGGTTTGAATCAACATATCTAAATTATATTATGGATAAGGAAGCAAGACAGGATCAAGTGCAGAATATTTAATAAAGCAATCCAAAGAAGGTGAGACACAGGAACAGGACACTGAAGTGCAGACAGGGAACTGAACGAAACAGACAATTCGACAATGACAGAACTAAAAACTGAACTAATTAGACAACAGGGAACAGGTGGCAACACACAAGTGTGGAGGGAACAGAAGAACAGAGACAGACACGCCCACCACACCACACACACAGACTGGGAGGCAGACACACAGAGAGAACACAGGAACCCAAAAGAACAAAAACACAGAGTCCAAAATTATGAGACCATGACAGGTAGAGTTTAAAGTCCCAACAAACAGCAAGAAAGAAGAGAAACTGGTTGGATTCAACATGTTAGAGACATTAAAGTAGTTTCTCCCTGAGTCAAAGGTAACATTCAATAATTTATTTTATCTTAAAAAGTTAAAAAATGTTATTAAGAAATATGGTAAAAAATAGTAAAAAAAAAAAAAAAAAACCTCTGTGTACATGAATCTTTTTGATCTGGAGATATAAGATGAGAGATTCATCTTGTACAGACACCTTTTGATTCTTTTACAGTACCTGCACATTTTACCAACACATGCTCTGATGCAGCTTTGTTCAAGTCTGACTGACTTCATACTGAAACTACAGTCTTGTGGGTTGGTTGTTAAACTAGATGTCTGACTGTGGAAGATGATGGTTCTGGTTTCTCCTCTGTTGGATTTTTCTTCTCAGGTGTTCGTTTCCTGATCTGCTCGTTCTCCTGCTTCATTAAAGCTGTTTTGCACCTTCAGATAAAAACAAGACATGAGCCAGTTTCCACTCACATTATTACAATACATCACACATATTTCTATCAGTGAATTACTCTGACAGTTAACAGTTATGTGGGTAAACAGGCTGACTATGAGTACACAATGGACCATGAAGAGTAAAGTGCATCAGAATCAGCTTCATGTATAAATAACACATTAGTTAGAGAGATATAGAGACAGGAAGGAACTTAAATGCCAAAATAGACAAAGAAAAGACAGATTACATCATTTTCTGAAGAAGCAATTAATAATAAACACGTACAAATGAATACAGTTGTAAACAAAGGTTTGGACTCCCCTTGACAAATAGCATTTTGGTGATTTTTTAATTGAAAAGATGTAAACACAGCCTCTCTAGGATATGGAACATAAAACACAATATTTTGAGCAAACAATGCATAGACGCTTTTTATGTCATAAACTGAACAAAAAATTAAAAAAATAAAAACATCATTGTGGGCACCCTAAGAGTTCAGCTGGTGCCAGTTTCAAAGCTTTACACATACTCTGACTCTTCAAACCTTGTGTGAACACTCAGCAACCATGGGTTCCTCTAAGCAGCTGTGTAAGACTCTGAAAATGAAAGTTACTGATGCCCACGACGCAGGAAAAGGCTACAAGAAGATAGCAAAGTGTTGTCAGTTTGCGGTTTCCACAGTGTGAAATGTAATTAAGAGATGGCAGTTTAGGGCAACTGTGGAGGTCAAGATGAGATCTGGAAGACCAAGAAAACTCTTGGAGAGAACTGCCTGTATGCTGGTCAGAAAGGCAAATTGAAACCCCTCATTTGACTGCAAAAACGAACATCTACAGAAGCCTGATGGGTTTTGGAAACAAGTGTTGTGGACTGATGAAGTTAAAATAGAACTCTTTGAACACAATCAGCAAAGGTATGTTTGGAGAAAAAAAAAAAAAGGAGCAGCGTTTCATGAAAAGAACACCTTGCCAACTGTTAAACATGGGGGTGGATCTATCACGCTTAGGGTTGTGTTGCAGCCCCGGACTTAAACATAATTGAAAATCTGTGGGTAGATCTTAAAAGAGCTGTGCATGCAAGACGGCCCAAGAATATTGCAGAACTAGAAGCCTTTTGGAAGGAAGAATGGGCGAAAATCCCAAATACAAGAATTGAAAGATGTTTAGCTGGCTACAAAAAGCGTTTGCAAGCTGTGACATCTGCCAGAGGTGTTATTAAGTACTGACTATGTAGGGAGGCCAAAACTTTTGCACATGCCATAATGATGTTATTTTTTTTAAATTTTTGTTCAATTTCTGACATGAAAAGCGTCTATGCATTAATGTTTGCAGCAAATATTGTGTTTTATGTTCCATATCCTAGAGAGGCTGTGTTTACATCTTTTCAATTAAAATTGTCTTATATTAATTGTCTTACCCATCAGTGTCTTTGTTTGGTTCTTGTATCATCTCATTCTCCTCAGTGTTCCTGTGTGACAGACTGACGGATTTAAGAACATTTATATATTATTTATTTATAGTTGTTGTCTGTATAGATTCTTTAAGCTCTGTGTATCCTCTTAATGTCAATAAATTATTACCATATTAACTGTGACACACTGGTATCACAACAAGACAGATATTGAATTGAAAGTTGAAATTACCTGTTCTTATGTTTATGTTTGAGCAGGACAGTGACGACTACAGCAACACAAACAGCGGCCACTGCTGTGATCAATACAACCATCAAAGTGAAATCTATGAGAAAAAGAGGAAAAAATGTGATATGAAACACTAAACATTCATAAAGCAACTACAGTTTAAATGTGAATTTTGACTTGAGACAACTTTAAAGTTAACTTACTCTTATCAGATCCAGATTCATCATTAAAACCTGAAGAAAGAAAATCAAATATCAGAATCATAAATTGAAAATCAATTTATAAATCTGTGGATTTGAAAGTGTTTCTCACCAAATACTGATGGCAGTTTCACTGCAGGAATCATCTTAAACACCTGAATTTCAGGGACTGAGAGGAGTCGTGCTGCACATCCAACCTGTGTGTCGTTTCTATGGAAACCAGACCGCATAGCTGTAGTGGTGACGGTGACTGTACCGTTGGTGTTGTTGACACTGACTGTGCTGCTGTTAGAGAAGTAGAGGTCTTGTTGTGGGACATTCAGAGTTACTGTGGGAGCAGGACGACCTGTGGCCGAGCAGGACACAACTGTCTCTTCAGTAGAGTTTGATTCTCTGATTTGTAGAATGGGTTCATGCAGCTCTGCAAAGACAAAACATTAAAGAAATACTGTTTGACATGAATTCATTTCTTACAAAGACATCAGCTTTGACATGATACTTTGTGTCCAGTATGTTAGTTTGTATGGCCTAGAAAGAATCACCTGCTACTGGTGATGTCAATTAATCGATCGATTTCAGCAGAAATGCCATCAACAATGAAAATAGGTTTCAGGCCTGGTCCTCACCATAGAGTTGGAGGCAGGTTCTGCCTGTCAGAGAACCATCAGGAAACGTGTTAAACAAACAGAGATAGCAGCCTTCATCCTGCTCCGTCACCTTCCTGATAACTATGGAGCAGTTCTGCAGTCCAGCATCTTTAAACTCCACTTTCCCCTGCAAATCAGAACTCACTGTTTGCCCAAAGTGTTCGCTGTAGGTGGCAAAATTCTTGTTCTTCCCCTCAGGTGAAAGTTTCTGCCATGTGACCTGACGAACATCTTTAGACTGCATGAGCTGACAGCTGAGATGGACATCTTCTCCTACTTTTACCATCACAGTCTGCTGTGTTTGTATCACAGCTGTTAGACCTGCATGGAGGAAAAGAAAAGACAGTTATAGATGTGAGGCTGAGGTTTTTACTACAGTTTAATATTGTGATTTATAATGTAATGAAACAATTGACAAAATCAGAAAAGCTACAGTGATTTTTAGGTTCAACCTACAACCTAACAAATGACTTTAAAACTAACTGTAACATAGTTTAGTTTATTTATTTGCAGAGTTTACAATAAAATGTTATATACAGTATAGAAAGTTATGTTAATTGCACAGCAGAGGAAAGAAGCCCAGAGGGTTTATAGAAAGTCCTCCACTTCATTTCAACAAGTCATTAAAAACATACTGAGTCAAAAAAACAATACAACATCAAATAGATAAGAAACATGTATAACAGAAGAGGAGAAAAAAAAAGAAAAAATAATCAAGACAGAGAAATAAGGTGAATGAAAGTCCTTTGAACGCCTCATTGAATAAGTGAATGTCTGACGATAAAAGGAAAACATTATAAAATATATCTGGAAGGTTTTGCTTGCGATATATGAATTTAAACATAATAATTATATACATTATAATTAGGGATTTCTTTTTCTTACCTTTTGGAAATACATCCATTATAAAAAGGAAATATAAGACTGCACGGTTTGACATCGCCTCTCCATGTGCGCCAAACATTTTAAATTTGAGCTGTGCAGACTGGTGAGCCTATGGGAGACTAGGACTGTACTAATCCAGTTGTAGAGTAGATAGGCGTCAATATAAAAATAATATAAGTAATCTCTAGTAAATCATTCTATAAACAACATAACGGGATTCACTTTAATCTCGAATAAACTGCTGATTTAACCAGCTGCTGCTGTTCTGCTCTGAAAAATTATATATTACCAGCACATAATCTGATCCCCCCTGTTATAGTGACATAGTGGAACATTCCGCTCTCGCCAGATCTCGCCAGATAAACATTGAATTACTCCCGCAAAGTTTAAACTCGCACACGTTTGCTGCATTTAATACTGTTGTTGCACATTTAAGCCCTAAAATAACCACAGGTAGGAGGTTATAGTAGTAATCCCTAAAAGTAAAATCATGTTAAATACACATAGTCCTTTCCTATATGCTATTTTGAAGAAAGTAATTATGATTTTTCACGTGATCAATACAATGTTGGCGATGTAAATGTTTCTGTTGCAGGTTACTGTTACACACATAGCTGACTGAAGAGGTGACATATTTTAGAAATGATTTGTTCTGAAACACACAATAGTGAGTCGACTGATCCTCAGTGGATTTACTGGTTCAGGTGTTAACTGTCAAATGAAGAAAGCAGCTCAAACCCACAGTTTATATACCTGCAGCTGATCTCAGGCCTTTTATACTCAAAATACAAAATTGAATGGGAGGTGTCTGTAAACATGCAAGATAAAGTGCATATATATAAAATAACACATTTAAGTAAGTGGGCAATTACATATTAAATATCCTATGTGCCACATTACCACTGGGAAGTTATAATAAATGGGTAAATTGTAGGCTACAGTAATACTGATACCTAATGTGACAGATGAGAAACACTGACATGGTTTTACAAAGGCTGTCCTGGATTTAGTAACTTCATGTCTCAACACAGTAAATCTGTATAAACACGGACCTCCAGCGGCCATGTTGTGCAATTGCTTATGAAGAAAATCTGCAGCAGACATTGAGGCACAGTTTAACACAGGAATAATACACACATTCATATTCAGTTTTCTCCTGTAATTTCATCTTTGGCATGATAAGTTTGTTAAAAAATTTTTTTTAAAAAACATCAAAAAGTAAATACTGCAAAGAATAAAACCAAAAAGTATATCCATTTTACTTAGAAAAAGTGGATGAGGCAGCAATAAATTGGTGTAAAACAGTATATCAGAATATAAATTATAGATGTTACAAAATACTTGGTAGAGTATAAAGTGACAAATTGTCAAATGTATTGTACTTTGTACTGAAACTACAGTCTTGTGGTTTGTAGTTTGTCCCTAAACAGACTTCTCATTTTGGAAGATGATGGTTCTGGTTTCTCCCCTTTTGGATTTTCCTCCTGAGGTGTTCGTTTCCTGATCTGTTGGTTCTCCAGATTCATTAAAGCTGTTTTGCACCTTCAGATAAAAACAAGACATGAGCCAGTTTCCACTCACATTATTACAATACATCACACATATTTCTATCAGTGAATTACTCTGACAGTTAACAGTTATGTGGGTAAACAGGCTGACTATGAGTACACAATGGACCATGAAGAGTAAAGTGTATCAGAATCAGCTTCATGTATAAATAACACATTAGTTAGAGAGATATAGAGACAGGAAGGAACTTAAATGCCAAAATAAACAGATAGAAGACAGATTACATCATTTTCTGAAGAAGCAATTAATAATAAATATGTACAAGTGAATAATTATGAAATTGTCTTACCCATCAGTGTCTTTGTTTGGTTCTTGTATCATCTCATTCTCCTCAGGGTCCCTGTGTGACAGACTGAAGGATTTAAGAACATTTATATATTATTTATTTATAGTTGTTGTCTGTATAGATTCTTTAAGCTCTGTGTATCCTCTTAATGTCAATAAATTATTACCATATTAACTGTGAGACACTGATATCACAACAAGACAGATATTGAGTTGAAAGTTGAAATGACCTGTTCTTATGTTTATGTTTGAGCAGGACAGTGACGAGAGTGACGACTACAGCAACACAAACAACCACTGCTGTGATCAATACACCGATCAAAGTGAAATCTATGAGAAAAAGAGGAAAAAATGTGATATGAAACACTAAACATTCATAAAGTAACTACAGTTTAAATGTGAATTTTTACTTGAGACAACTTTAAGGTTAACTTACTCTTATCAGATCCAGATTCATCATTAAAACCTGAAGAAAGAAAATCAAATATCAGAATCATAAATTGAAAATCAATCTATAAATCTGTGGATTTGAAAGTGTTTCTCACCAAATACTGATGGCAGTTTCACTGCAGGAATCGTCTTAAACACCTGAATTTCAGGGACTGAGAGGAGTCGTGCTGCACATCCAACTTGTGCGTCGTTTCTATGGAAACCAGACCGCACAGCTGTAGTGGTGACGGTGACTGTACCGTTGGTGTTGGTGACACTGACTGTGCTGCTGTTAGAGAAGTAGAGGTCTTGTTGTGGGACATTCAGAGTTACTGTGGGAGCAGGACGACCTGTGGCCGAGCAGGACACAACTGTCTCTTCAGTAGAGTTTGATTCTCTGATTTGTAGAATGGGTTCATGCAGCTCTGCAAAGACAAAACATTAAAGAAATATCACATGGAGCAAGTTAAAAAAAGGCAACCTGTTCGCTACTTTCCCCTCTTTTATAACATTAAAAATCGAATATATTTGGAGCAGTATCTGTCACTTTTCATGCCATAGAGAACATTTCATTTCACAATTTGAGGAAAATTAATTTGGAATAATTAGGGGACAATTTAACTGCCATCATTGTTTAAGCCCTGCGGGTGGAGAAGATGCGCCATATGAAACAGGTTAAAACTGTAATTCACCACGAATATGTCTTCAGAAGTGAAGAAAGGTCCTCACCATAGAGTTGGAGGCAGGTTCTGCCTGTCAGAGAACCATCAGGAAACGAGTTAAACAAACAGAGATAGCAGCCTTCATCCTGCTCCGTCACCTTCCTGATAACTATGGAGCAGTTCTGCAGTCCAGCATCTTTAAACTCCACTTTCCCCTGAAAACCATCATTCACTGTTTGCCCCAAGTCTTTGTTGTAAGTGGCAATATTCTTCTTCTTCCCCTCAGGTGAAAGTTTCTGCCATGTGACCTGAAGGACATCTTTAGACTGCATGAGCTGACAGCTGAGATGGACATCTTCTCCTACTTTTACCAACACAGTCTGCTGTGTTTGTATCACAGCTGTTAGACCTGCATGGAGGAAAAGAAATATGAGGTTTAAACTGTGTTTGTACTTTAGGTTGATGTGAACATTTCAACACAAATTCTGTTATAAATTGATACTTAACTGCTCAAATTGATTTATAATGTAATGGGGAAACTGCAACTCAGTGATAAAATATGATTTATTTCAGCAAATATAGTTTTGCTTTTCAAAGTAGGACAGACTGCAGGTAAAGTACTAAACTTTATTATAGAGACTGAACAGTGATGTTAAAAGTGAAAAAGAGTGTGAGTCACTTTAAGCTTCCTGTGTGACTGGTTGGTTGTGGTGACCACAGATGCTGAAATCAGGAAGAAGAACACGTGGCTGTTTTTGAGACAGACTTATTTATCATAATTACATTTCTAATAAATAACCCATGTTGCTTTTTTGTCTTAGTTTGCTGTAAATAAAAATTGTCACCAGTAAGAAACATTCACCTGTCACACTTTGAATGTGGAAAACAAGAATAAATCAGCAGGATTTAATATTTCTTCTCAAAACATTCACTTTGAGTTACATTTAAAAATACACAGGAATCCTCCACGGTGCTTTCAATTTCAGCAGAAAAAATGACTTCTGTAAAAGTACAGACTACTGTAACATCTCTCTCTTACCTTTCGAAAAGACTCCTAAAACCAAAAAGATTGTCATGACTGCAGCTCGTGTCATCAGTGCTGAAAGTTTCAACTCAACTATACTGATTTCTGCTGGTATCAATGTAAAAAAAGTCACTAGAATAAATAAAATATATAATATAAATACATATGAAACAGTAACATACACTGATTTGTTTCTAAAATATAATATAAAACAGCGTATTACGTCTCTGAGTCAACCACATGTACGTTGTGTACGAGGCAAAGAGGCTGGAGGCAGACACCGAGGCAGCTTTCAGTTCAGGTTCAGTTAACAGGCGGTTAACTGAATCTGTGGTTTTCTTTTTAAGTGCCTGTGAATACCGCAGCTGTGCGCATTTTATGTCCCTAGTTTACAGAAAAACTGCATCTTGGTATTTCAAACAGGAAGAGTTTGGACTTTAGACCATTTTTAATTTTCATTCAGTTGAACATAAGTTTAACACAGGAATAATACACACATTTATATTCAGTTTTCTCCTGTAATTTCATCTTTGGCATTATAAATTTGAACAAAAAATGAAAAAAACATCAAAAAGTAAATACCTGCAAAGAATAAAACCAAAAAATACATTCATTTTATTTAAAAAAAAGTGGATGAGACAGCAATAAATTGGTGCAAAACAGTATATCAGAATTAAATTATAGATGTTTTGAAGTATTGCCTTTTAATAAGAGAATAAATCATCACAGCTTCTTGTCACAGCTCTAAAACCTTATAATTAAACTCTTAATTTAACTAAAAACTACTTCTAGACATGAAGATTCATCAAAACAGAATTTCTATTCGAAGACATCAAATTATGATCCAGTGGCAACAAATTTCTATCTACACAAATGACAGAAACAGAGCAAAAACAAAAAGAAACAGTAAATGTGCATTATATATAACATGTTCACATGAAAAAACAAGTTAATAATTCATACAAGATAAAACAAAGACAGGTGGATTGGTTTTGCAAATGCTTGATACATAAAGTTTACAGGTCAAAGTGCCATGAGAGTAATTCTACCTGAGCTTAAAATCATCCAAACACTTTTTAAAGTCAAAGTTTGCATATGAAAAAAAAGAGTTGTTCAAAGACTGCTTCTGTTTTTCTTTTTTTAAAGAAATATATAAACAAATATATATTAAATAGTTTAAAGTGTTCCTCCTCACACAGTTACATTTATTACTGCTAATCTAATAAACTCCATCGTCTCCTTGCTGTCAAAGGTAACTTGCTTTAACCTTCAAATCTTCAAATTCAGTCTGTTGCTTGAATGTTCCTGAAAAAGCATTCGACATAGAGGCAAGTTAGTGAAAATGAAAATAAGTAACAATACATAACAGAATGGAGGCTGATCAAAAATAATTAGGAATACGTGATAAATATCTGCAAGTGAATGATGATAGTATGAAAGTGTGTTACTCATAAATGTCGTTAATTGTTGTTTGGGGCATCTCATCCATCCTGGAGTCTCTGTGTGAAAAACTGAAGAATTTAAGAAAAGTTAAAGCTGAACAAACATTCAATATTAACTCAGACACAGTTATTACAATAGATATTGACTGAAAGACTTACCTGTTGTTATATTTTCGTTTAAGCACGACAGCGATGACTGCAGCAACACAACCACAGACCAATACAACAATCAATACAATGATCAAAGTGGAATCTATGAGAAAAAGAGGAACATTTATCATATGGAACATCATTCATAATGCAATTAAAAATCAGATGGGAACTGGCTGTTAGTGAGAGGAGACCGTGTGAACATGGTTATCAGATTCATTTTCTTAATCAAAACGTGGAAAAAGAAACAAAAACATCAGCATTATAAAGAAATCTATAAATTGGTAATTTTGAAAGTGTTTCTCACCAACAAGTAGTGACGGTTTCACTGCAGGAATCATCTTAAACGCCTGAATTTCAGGGACTGAGAGCAGTCGTGCTGCACATCCAACTTGTGCATCGTTCCCATGGAAACCAGACAGCACAACTGTAGTGGTGAGGGTGACTGTACCGTTGGTGTTGGTGACACTGACTGTGCTGCTGTTAGAGAAGTAGAGGTCTTGTTGTGGGACATTCAGAGTTACTGTGGGAGCAGGACGACCTGTGGCCGAGCAGGACACAACTGTCTCTTCAGCAGAGTTTGATTCTCTGATTTGTAGAATGGGTTCATGCAGCTCTGCAAAGACAAAACATTAAAGAAATATCACATGGAGCAAGTTGTTATAAAAAATTAACTAGTTTGCTGATTTTCTGTTTTATAACATTTTAAATCAAATATATTTGGGCTTTAGACTGAATAAAACAAGCATTTTTAAGAAATCCTTGGGTTCATGGACACTGTGATGGACAGTTGTCTCTGTTTCCTGTGCACAAAATGCACAGTGGGGCAGGATCTTTCATTTTCATGCCTTAGAGTACATTTTATTTCACAAATTGAGGAATTTGATATAATTATAATATAATTTGTTACATTTGTAAAGAAAATAAACTTTTATGACAGTTGGAGGCAAAGTGTGTGAAATGCAGAGTATGTACAACATGCTGTTTGTGGCACAATGACGGCAAGCAGACAATTTAACAGCCATCATTTCTAACTGCCATCACTGTGAAACAAGTTAAAACTGTAATTCACCACGAATATGTCTTCAAAAGTGAAGAAAGGTCTTCACCATAGAGTTGGAGGCAGGTTCTGCCTGTCAGAGAACCATCAGGAAACGAGATAAACGAACAGAGATAGCAGCCTTCATCCTGCTCCATCACCTTCCTGATAACTATGGAGCAGTTCTGCAGTCCAACATCTTTAAACTCCACTTTCCCCTGAAAACCATCATTCACTGTTTGCCCCAAGTCTTTGTTGTAAGTGGCAATATTCTTCTGCTCCCCCTCAGGTGAAAGTTTCTGCCATGTGACCTGATGAACATGTTTAGACTGCATGAGCTGACAGCTGAGATGGACATCTTCTCCTACTTTTGCCATCACAGTCTGCTGTGTTTGTATCACAGCTGTTAGACCTGCATGGAGGAAAAGAAATATGAGGTTTAAACTGTGTTTGTACTTTAGGTTGATGTTATAATTTGATATTTAACTGCTCACATTGATTTATAATGTAATGGGGAAACTGCAACTCAGTGATAAAATATGATTTATTTCAGCAAATATAGTTTTGCTTTTCAAAGCAGGACAGACTGCAGGTAAAGTACTAAACTTTATTATAGAGACTGAACAGTGATGTTAAAAGTGAAAAAGAGTGTGAGACACTTTAAGCTTCCTGTGTGACTGGTTGGTTGTGGTGACCACAGATGCTGAAATCAGGAAGAAGAACACATAGCTGTTTTTGAGACAGACTTATTTATCATAATTACATTTCTAATAAATAACCCATGTTGCTTTTTTGTCTTAGTTTCCTGTAAATAAAAATTGTCACCAGTAAGAAACATTCACCTGTCACACTTTGAATGTGGAAAACAAGAATAAATCAGCAGGATTTAATATTTCTTCTCAAAACATTCACTTTGAGTTAGAGCTAAAAAATACACAGAAATCTCTCTCTTACCTTTTGGAAAGACTCCTAAAACAAAAAAGATTGTCATGACTGCAGCTCGTGTCATTGTTGCTGCAAGAGGAAAACCTTCAACTGAACTATACTGATGGGTATGGGTTCTGGGTCTGTGGGTATCTAAAAATAAACAGTTATTCAGTGTAACCAACTTCCTGAAGTTGGGGGGTAGAGGTTAGATTGAAGGTTGAGGTTAGACTGAAGAGCTCCTGCCAGTGAATAGAGAAGAACGCTGATGTATATACAGTATTTGTGAAATAAAATGTACTCTAAGGTATGAAAATGAAAGATGCTGCCCCACTGTGCTTTATGTGCACAGGAAACAGAGACTGAAGAAAGATTAACAGAGATTTTGATGTTTTTATGCTTTTTTTAATACCATATTTAACATATCTTCTTTCTTGCTGTTATTGTTTTACACCAATTTATTGTTGCCTCATCATGTTTTTTAAAGTAAAATGGATATAACATTTAATTTAGTCCCTTGTGCTGTTTCCTGCTGCTTCTTTTCAGATATTATTTTTGTATAAAATAAATTTTGCCAAAATTGAAATTACACTGAATGTAAATAGTAAATGTGTATTATTCCTGTAAAGATGCAGTTTTTCTGTTAAACTATGAGCATTTATTTGATCTTTTGCTGTTTGTATATTAAATATTTCTGCACATGAATACTTCCTCATTACGTCAGGTGCCTAATTATAGCTACATTTTTCATCAAGCAGCATCTTTGTCACTTCCTCTTAACTTGGCGTTAGATTTGTTTGTGTTTGAGTTGAGTAGAAATTTATATCAGAAACTGTGTTGATGTGAAAACATCAACACAGTTTCAAGTTCACAACCAGCTTAAACCCCATATTTCTTTTCCTCCATGCAGGTTTAACAGCTGTGATACAAACACTGTGGGACTGTGATGGCAATTGTTCTGTGTGACTTTAAACTCTACCAAGTATTTTGTAACATTTTTGTAAAATGTAGATTCTGGTTTTGTTCATGATTGTCATACATCTTAAATATTGCCAATATTGACCTGGGCAAATTGTACCCTCATTCATTATGTGCAGTAAATGTATTGTTGTAGCCCACAGGTAGATATACACCGCAAAAGCCAGTAACTTCAATGTGTGAGTGTGCCAGTAATGCAGATTTATCTTCTTCATAGATGAGAAAAGTACCCTGCTGTCCACAGAGGTCATACTCATCAAGAAATTCATAACAGCTGGACATTTAAGCCAAAAAACACTTTCAGTTATTTAGTACTCTGCAGTGGAGGAGCTCCATGTTCATACAGTTTGTGTTCTGGGCGAGCGGAGCTTGATGTTGGGTGTAGTCTGCCCGACGAAGCCACTGTTATCGCACTCATGGTAGGTTCACAGCTGTGTGTGTGAGCGTCTGACTCACTGTCAGCTGAGACACTTTAGAACATTGGACACAAATTATGGAGTTAAATGTGTTCAATTTTAAACTGTTGGAGCTTTTTAACATTACAAACTATCAAGTGTTACAACCGCTGTCCATGGTGCTGATCCTGCGACGGACGTGACTGTGGGAGCTGTCCAGGCTCAGGGGCGGTTCTGGGAACTTTTAACTGGGGTGGAAAAGGGATGTCAAGAGGTGGCCACAATGTGTTAATGTATGTGCATACACATAACCGTTGATGGTCAGTGTTACAGTCATTACCCTGATGTTACAGATGACACATCTATAGAAGACTAACCATGTAAGGTGCTCGGCAGTGAAACAGCTTTACAGCTTAATGAGAAAGAGTTTGATACCTGGAGAATAAAACACTACACTGATTTGAATAAAGAGTACTCACAGGCATCATATCTGAACAGGTATGGGTCACAGCCAGCTCTGTATTCAAGATATGCAGGTGAGTTATACAAAATATACAAGTTCAACACTTTAAGAACACGTCGGCATAACTGTGACTCCAGACTGTCACTATAGTCAAATTACCTTTTTTCACCCAAATGCAGGAAACTGCAGGCAGAGCAAAACTGGAGAATAACGTACATTTGGTTAAAGTAATTTAGTCTGAAGAGGCTCAAATGAAGAAGCAGGTAATAAGTTCCTCTTTGCCTCCTTCTTGCTGTGTCTCCACTGAAGAAGCAGCAGCGCCCTCTGCGGTTTGTAAAGAGAAGTGAAAAAGCTTACAGCACCTGGTATTCCCAGGCGGTCTCCCATCCAAGTACTAACCAGGCCCGACCCTGCTTAGCTTCCGAGATCAGACGAGATCGGGCGTGTTCAGGGTGGTATGGCCGTAAGCGAGAGAAGCAGCGACAAACAGGCTTTTTATAGATGTCGATCATCAGCTTCATGAACATCTGTGCGGGTTTATGTAGATAAAGACATCAGCGTATTTTCTGAGCAGGAACCTCTGATTACAGTGATACAATCCCCCAATATTAACAAGAATGATAAAGACTGTGTGTTATATAATAATGTGTACAGATAAGCAGCTGAGACATGGAGAGGAGCGCACAGTTACAGCTGTTACAGGCTCAGTTTGTCTTATAGTAAGATGTGTTTTATGTAGACAATCTACAGGCTACATATACAATCAGCACACATATAAACATGAGAATACATGACGTTACATCATGTATAAAAAGCCTGTTTGTCGCTGCTTCTGTCGCTTACGGCCATACCACCCTGAACACGCCCGATCTCGTCTGATCTCGGAAGCTAAGCAGGGTCGGGCCTGGTTAGTACTTGGATGGGAGACCGCCTGGGAATACCAGGTGCTGTAAGCTTTTTCACTTCTCTTTACAAACTGCAGGGGGCGCTGCTGCTTCTGATGACTCAGAGGAGAGTGATGTTGAATTAAAATGTTGAGTTGACGTTGAGTCAGGCTGTGTAAAACTCCATGTATGTGTTACATTTCTACTCAAAGGTTTTTAAGTTCAAGACCGAGCTACGTGGAGATTTTTAGCTCATTCTGTTTGGCAGGTGGTTGAAAGTTTCAGAGTTGTAGATTCAATCCTCAGTCAGTCAGTGATCTTTTTCAAAGCAGCTAAACTGCTGAAGATAGAAATTGTCTGGTGAAGAGTGACGGGCACATCTGCCTCTGTGGTTCCCAGTGATAGACAGCTTGTTAGAAGCTTTACAGTCATAGATTCAATCCTGACTCTGTTGCTCAATGTTCTAAATCAGACAAAGTGCTGAAGATTGAAAAGCTCTGTTGAGAACTTGTTTTTACCATCTGACCTTGTGGCTCACTGTGTTGGACATCAAGGAGTGTGTCTGTACCCTTGATGTTACACTTAACATCAGTGTAACAATCAGACTTCCTGAAAGTCAAAAACAAAATAAATCAATGAAGATTGAAAATATTTAATGACATCACCTTTATACCATCTGAGCCAGTGGTGCACTGTGTTAAGCTCAGCAGGATGAGCGGCAGATGTTTGTCTATTTGCAACAGTAGAGTTGTGGGTTCAACCCTTGCAGCTAGATAGAGATATCCTTGTTAACTGTGAGTCTCTAAGATTGATTTATAGAGCACTGATACTGCCCCCTATAGGCTGTTTCACATAAATACTAAGTACACACACAGAGGTTAAAGTGCAACAGGAAAGGAAGAGGACACAGAATGTCATTTGAGAATTCTGCATTTTATCCTGATAGGTAGGCGGCGGATTTATGTTACTCATGACAAAACATGAGCAACTAACACGCGATGGCAAGTATTGCAAAGAACATTTGTGAATGTGGAATTTGTTAGAGGGAACGTTTGTGGTAAGGACCAAACTTTTTACAAAAGCGGATGTAATTCAGTGGTCAACTCATGAGAGTATCTCTCTATCTCACTATATAAAACAAGGAAGCTCTGTCTGGGTACATTGCTGGGGACACCAGTGTTAGTGCAGTCTTGTATTTGGTGCAATTTGGTCACTCTACATGTTTAATATTAACATCACTGTGTGTGTCATCACTGCAGCACTTAACAAAAGCCAGTCAGGAGGAATAACAACATCACATCAGGTAAAGGCACTTTAACAGTTTAAGTTAACAGGCAGTGACAGGAAGAAAGTCCTAACATGTAAACAACAGGTGACAACAGGTGAGCAGACCAGTGGAGAAGTCTGAGGCCACCTGGTGGTCAGGTGATGAATGGCAGAGAATGGAAGGTTCAGTGGTAATGCAAGAGGTCTGGAGAAGTAAGAAGGAGGCTGGAGGCTGGGACAGAGGCAGAAAGGACTAAATGAGCAGGACTGAGACTGTAGTTGTGACACACACAAACAAATCTAACGCCAAGTTAAGAGGAAGAGACAAAGACACTGCTTGATGAAAAATGTAGCTATAATTAGGCACCTGACATTATGAGAAAGTATTCATGTTCAGATATATTTACAACAAAAGACAAGTACAAAGTACAAAAGATAGTTTTACAGAAAAACTGCATCTTTACAGGAATAAGACACATTAATTTACGTTAATTTCCTCTCTGAGTCAAAGCTAATACTCAATGATTTATTTGATCTTAAAAAGTTTAAAATGTTAAATATGGTATTAAAAAAAGCACAAAGACATCAAAACCTCTGTGTACATTAATCTTTTTGATCTGGAGATATAAGATGAGAGATTCATCTTGTACAGACACCTTTTGATTCTTTTACAATACCTGCACATTTTACCAACACATGCTTTGATGCAGCTTTGTTCAAGTCTAACTGACTTTTATTAAACTACAGTGTTGTGTGTTGTTATTTGTTACTAAATAGACGTCTGACTATGGAAGATGATGGTTCTGGTTTCTCCTCTGTTGGACTTTTCTCTTGAGATGTTCGTTGCCTGATCTGCTGGTTCTCCTGCTGGTTCTCTGGATTCATTAAAGGCGTTGTGCTCCTTCAGATAAGAACAAGACATGAGCCAGTTTCCACTCACATTATTACATCACACATATTTCTATCAGTGAATTACTCTGACAGTTAACAGTTATGTGGGTAAACAGGCTGACTATGAGTACACAATGGACCATGAAGAGTAAAGTGCATCAGAATCAGCTTCATGTATAAATAACACATTAGTTAGAGAGATATAGAGACAGGAAGGAACTTAAATGCCAAAATAAACAGAGAAGACAGATTACATCATTTTCTGAAGAAGCAATTAATAATAAATATGAATAAGTCAATAATTATGAAATTGTCTTACCCATAAGGGTCTTTGATTGGTTTTGGTGGAGTCTTGATCTCCTCAGGGTCCCTGTGTGACAGATTGAAGGATTTAAGAACATTTATATATTATTTATTTATAGTTGTTGTCTGTATAGATTCTTTAAGCTCTGTGTATCCTCTTAATGTCAATAAATTATTACCATATTAACTGTGACACACTGATATCACAACAAGACAGATATTGAGTTGAAAGTTGAAATGACCTGTTCTTATGTTTATGTTTGAGCAGGACAGTGACGAGAGTGACGACTACAGCAACACAAACAACCACTGCTGTGATCAATACAACGATCAAAGTGAAATCTATGAGAAAAAGAGGAAAAAATGTGATATGAAACACTAAACATTCAAAAAGCAACTACAGTTTAAATGTGAATTTTGACTTGAGACAACTTTAAGGTTAATTTACTCTTATCAGATCCAGATTCATCATTAAAACCTGAAGAATATAATATATAATAATAATCCATCTATAAATCTGTGGATTTGAAAGTGTTTCTCACCATCAGTTGATGACAGTTTCACTGCAGGAATCATCTTAAACACCTGAATTTCAGGGACTGAGAGCAGTCGTGCTGCACATCCAACTTGTGCACCGTTTCCATGGAAACCAGACCACACAGCTGTAGTGGTGACGGTGACTGTACCGTTGGTGTTGGTGACACTGACTGTGCTGCTGTTAGAGAAGTAGAGGTCTTGTTGTGGGACATTCAGAGTTACTGTGGGAGCAGGACGACCTGTGGCCGAGCAGGACACAACTGTCTCTTCAGTAGAGTTTGATTCTCTGATTTGTAGAATGGGTTCATGCAGCTCTGCAAAGACAAAACATTAAAGAAATACTGTTTGACATGAATTCATTTCTTACAAAGACATCAGCTTTGACATGATACTTTGTGTCCAGTATCTTAGCTGTTTCAGGTTTCTGTCGATCGATTAATTGTTGCAGCTCTATATGAATATATTGTACATGAACATAAATGCACACAAGCACTGTTTTTTGGGGGTTTTTTTGCAGTTTTTGCATTTTGTGGTGTGAAAATACAGTTGTCCCGTGTGACAAATTCAATTTCATGACAAGCAGACAAACATAATTTCAATCTGCCATCTATTTGCATGTGAGTGGAGATACATTATGAAACAGGTTAAAGTTGAAATTCTTCAGCAGGAACGTGTTTAATACTGAAAATACAGAATCTCATGGAAATGTCTTTAATAATACAGAAAGGTCCTTACAGCTGCACCGATTAATCGATCGATTTCAGCAGAAATGCCATCACTACTGAAAATAAGTTTCAGGCCTGGTCCTCACCATAGAGTTGGAGGCAGGTTCTGCCTGTCAGAGAACCATCAGGATACGTGTTAAACAAACAGAGATAGCAGCCTTCATCCTGCTCCGTCACCTTCCTGATAACTATGGAGCTGTTCTGCAGTCCAGCATCTTTAAACTCCACTTTCCCCTGAAAACCATCATTCACTGTTTGCCCAAAGTATTTGTTGTAGGTGGCAAAATTCTTGTTCTTCCCCTCAGGTGAAAGTTTCTGCCATGTGACCTGAAGAACATCTTTAGACTGCATGAGCTGACAGCTGAAGCACACTTCCTCTCCTACTGTTGCCATCACAGTCTGCTGTGTTTGTATCACATCTGTTAGACCTGCATGAAGGAAATGAAATGACAGTTATTGATGAGGTGAGGCTGAAGTTTTTGCTACAGCTTAACATTGTGATTTATAATCACGGTCGGGAGGGTTCATTTTAAAATTTAATCTGATACTAATTACTAATTTGGGGAGAAGGTCACCTACAAGGTCATTTCAGGAGTAATTCACTTGACATTGAGTTGAGAGGACTTTTAGTGTTTTTCATGTCAAAATGTAAATATCCAGCTCTGGTGTTTCTCTTCTAGGCTTTTACACAATTAGTTTATAATAAAACAATTATTACCATTAAAAAGTATAAGTAAAATTCTTAGCTATGCTACAACATGTGGTGATGTAGGAATGATTTTTCCTTCTTTTTGTTCTCTGGATGTTAGATTGTTGCATTTCAATGGAATTAAACGTTTTAAATTCATTTTTAAGATTGCCTCCATTTTTTATTTTTCCCCATTAAAATAACAGAGACAACCAACCCCATAGTGTGTGACTACTAACCTAACGATGGGGATGGTTGTCACATGTGTCCAAGATGTATTTGACAGTCCACATCTTTTGAACTGAATAAGCTTTTAGAGAGTAAGGTCCTGTATTAATTGTTCATTTGTCTCTTGTTATATGCCAAATATATGTCAAAAAAGTCAGTATCAGAGTATTTTTACATCAAAATCTGTCTTTTCTCTTCCTGTACAAAAATTCATCCAGTCAAATGTGTCAGTATTTAGCCACACTGGTCATATAAAACTGCACTTCACTGTTTGGGTTGTAGCAGCTAACAGAGCAATATGGAGACAAATAGGAAGAGATGTGTGTTTGGGCAAAATCGTTTTCATTTCCAGAACAATGTGGCTGAGGCCCTCGTCCTCCCTTCTGATCTAACAACAGGTGAGGGTGTTTGGAGTCAACAGTCCTCTGCAGCTCTGCATTGCACCTTACTCTCTAAGCCCCGCCCACTTTAAAACGGTCCAATCAATGCAAAGGTTTTGATTTAAATCGAGGGGTAGTGACCCACCTTCTTTCTACAGGCTGCAGCCAGGTATACTTGTTTGAAACCATTTTGTAACTGTGCACCGCTCATATGTTCCGTTTCACTTGGAAATACATCACAGTACAGAAGCTAAAGACGCTCTGACTTCTGTTTTACTGGGACTTGAATGAGGGATTACAGTTATTTTAGCTACCGTTATTTTTTGGTTTAACCTACTCACAGCAAATGACTTTAAAACCAACTGTAAGGTACATTATAATAAAGGATTTCTTTTTCTTACCTTTTGGAAAAAGCTCAACCATAAAAAGTAAATATAAGACTGCACGGTTTGACATTGCTGCTCTATGTGCGCCAAACATTTTGAATTTGAGCTGACCTGCAGACAGGTGAGCCTATAGGAGACTAGGACTGTACTAATCCAGGTGTAGAGTAGATGTCAAAATAAATAAATAATACAATAAATCCTTTTATAAACAACATAACGGGATTCACATCAATGATGAATAAAGTGCTGATTTGGCTGCTGCTGTTTTGCTCTAAAAAAAAAAATTCTACATTACTAGCACATAAACTGATCCCCCCTGTTATAGTGTCATAGTGGAACAACCCGCTCCTGAAGCTCATTGAGAGTTAAACATTAATTACTTTCGCTTACTTCGTCAGCACTTTCAGTAAAGTTTAAACTCGCACACATTTGCTGCATTTAATACTGTTGTTACACATTTAAGCCCTAAAATAACCACAGGTAGGAGGTTATAGTAGTGATCCCTAAAACTAAAGAATTATTATTTAAAACGATAGAGGCCAATGTAATTGTCTTCCTTTTTAATATCTTTGAAAAGTGTTGCATATGACGTTAGAGGCTGAAAAAACAAACATTTACATATGTTAAATACACATAGTCCTTTCCTATAAGCTAGTTTAAAGAAAGGATTTTTGTTGTGGCTGCTGGCAGCTCTTGTCATTCTACCATTTATATATATTTTATGACGTAGAGACCACCCAGACGGTCGACTCCACATCAGCATTGGCCCCGCCTTGTCAGGGCTGATTTTAAACAGCAGATGACAGGTTGAGCCATTTTCAACCAATGAAATGCTGATTTTTATAAATTTGGAGTCAATGTCGATATTAACACCAGCATTGGTGTGTTTCATCACAGTACAGTCACATAAGTTAGTTTACAGCTCAAAAAACATGTTTTAGTGTGCAGTACCTCTTTAATCGTGTGGCTCTTCTAGATTTTCCAAATGTTATCGGACCGAATGGATGGATGGAATCAGAGTTTACACCAGGTTCTGTAAGCTTTTTCACTTCTCTTTACAAACTGCAGAGGGCGCTGCTGGGCTCTTATAAACACAATTACACTAATTAAAGACTCATCATGTTGTTTCAAAGTGATTTCTGATTGTCCTGATGCTCCTTGTCTTGTTGTGGGACATTCAGAGTTACTGTGGGAGCAGGACGACCTGTGGTCGAGCAGGACACAACTGTCTCTTCAGCTGCACCGATTAGGTGATTAATCGTTTGATTTCAGCAGAAATGCCAAAAACTCACTGGTTCAGCTTCATAAATGTGAATACATCTGATAATCTGAAAATACTTCAGATTAATCACTAATGAAAATAAGTTTCAGGCCTGGTCCTCACCATAGAGTTGGAGGCAGGTTCTGCCTGTCAGAGAACCATCAGGAAACGTGTTAAACAAACAGAGATAGCAGCCTTCATCCTGCTCCGTCACCTTCCTGATAACTATGGAGCACTTCTGCAGTCCAGCATCTTTAAACTCCACTTTCCCCTGAAAATCAGAACTCACTCCTTGCCCAGAGTATTTGTTGTAACCAGCAATATTCTTCTTCTCCCCCTCAGGTGAAAGTTTCTGCCATGTGACCTGACGAACATCTTTAGACTGCATGAGCTGACAGCTGAGATGGACATCTCAAAAAAACACTAGGAAGACACAGAACAGACCAACCAAGAAAAGGCAAACAAAGTAACACCACGTCAGAAGGTCCCTCAAAAAGTCCAACAGCATCTGGTGGACAATGCCAACAAAGGAATACAGAGACAGACTCAATAACCAAAAAGAACTGGAAATAGAGACACACAGAGAGAACACAGGAACCCAAAAGAACAAAAACACAAAGTCCAAAATTATGAGACCATGACAGGTAGAGTTTAAAGTCCCAACAAACAGCAAGAAAGAAGAGAAACTGGTTGGATTCAACATGTTAGAGACATTAAAGTAGTTTCTCTCTGAGTCAAAGGTAACATTCAATCATTTATTTTATCTTAAAAAGTTAGAAATGTTATAAAAATATGGTAAAAAAAATATCAAAACCTCTGTACATTAACCTTTTTGATCTGGAGATATAAGATGAGAGATTCATCTTGTACAGACACCTTTTGATTCTTTTACAATACCTGCACATTTTACCAACACATGCTTTGATGCAGCTTTGTTCAAGTCTGACTGACTTCATACTGAAACTACAGTCTTGTGGTTTGTTGTTTGTCACTAAATAGACTTCTGACTGTGGAAGATAATGGTTCTGGTTTCTCCTCTGTTGTTTACATCACACATATTTCTATCAGTGAATTACTCTGACAGTTAACAGTTATGTGGATAAACAGGCTGACTATGAGTACACAATGGACCATGAAGAGTAAAGTGCATCAGAATCAGCTTCATGTATAAATAACACATTAGTTAGAGAGATATAGAGACAGAAAGGAACTTAAATGCCAAAATAAACAGAGAAGACAGATTACATCATTTTCTGAAGAAGCAATTAATAATAAACACGTACAAGTGAATACAGTTGTAAACAAAGGTTTGGACTCCCCTTGACAAATAACATTTTGGTGATTTTTTAATTGAAAAGATGTAAACACAGCCTCTCTAGGATATGGAACATAAAACAATATTTTGATCAAACAATGCATAGACACTTTTTGACATGAATTCATTTCTTACAAAGACATCAGCTGGTTCAGCTTCATAAATATGAATATATCTGATATTAAACTAAATTTCTTTGGGTTTTTTGAAATTTTATGGAAAAAATAAATATTTAAGAAAAAATAATCAACAGATTAATCGATAATGAAAATAAGTTTCAGGCCTGGTCCTCACCGTAGAGTTGGAGGCAGGTTCTGCCTGTCAGAGAACCATCAGGATACGTGTTAAACAAACAGAGATAGCAGCGTTCATCCTGCTCCGTCACCTTCCTGATAACTATGGAGCAGTTCTGCAGTCCAGCATCTTTAAACTCCACTTTCCCCTGAAAATCAGAACTCACCCCTTGCCCAGAGTATTTGTTGTAACCAGCAATATTCTTCTTCTTCCCCTCAGGTGAAAGTTTCTGCCATGTGACCTGAAGAACATCTTTAGACTGCATGAGCTGACAGCTGAGATGGACATCTTCTCCTACTTTTACCATCACAGTCTGCTGTGTTTGTATCACAGCTGTTAGACCTGCATGGAGGAAAAGAAAAGACAGTTATAGATGTGAGGCTGAGGTTTTTACTACAGCTTAACATTGTGATTTATAATGTAATGAAACAATTTACAAAAAAGCTACATTTATTTTTAGAGTTAACCTACTCACAATGAATGACTTTAAAACCAACTGTAACATGCATCATAATTATGGATTTCTTTTTCTTACCTTTTGGAAATACCCCCACCACAAATAGGAAATATAAGACTGCACAGTTTGACATCGTTGCTGCATGTGAACCAAAACTTCACACTCAACAGGAGTGCTGTGCAGACAGGTGTCCTGTCTGTGGGAGAAAAGTAGGACAGTAGGCAGGTATCAATAAGAAATAATATAGCTACGTAATCCCTCGAGGAAATCCCCCTATAAACTACGGGACTCACTTCAATGTCGAATAAACTGCTGATTCAACCCCCCCCCCCCCCCCCTTTTTTTAAAGTGGAAGAACTCGTTCCTGCAAGTCATTGAGATATGAACATTACGTTACTTTCACTTTCGGTCGTCATCCTCAATTCCAGCAGTTTAAGATTGTACACATTTGCTGCATTTAATATTGTTGCACATTTAAGCCCTAAATTAACCACAGATAGGAAGTTATAGTAGTAATCCCTACTACTGAGTGAGGCAGGAGTTTCTCTGACATAATAATAACAATAATAATAAGTTATAAATCATAACAATAATAATAATAATAATAAATAATAATAATAATAATAATAAGAGACAAACAGTGCAAGGACATTTAAACGAGCCAGAAGTCATTTCTTATTCTGTCCTGTAGCTCTTTAACTCTCTGGTTGTCTGTTCCTGCAGCTATCAGCTGTTAAAATCTTTTTTTAAATGTGAAACCATGTGACCTTTTAACCGGAGCCACTGAGCCTGTCGGCCAGCTCTGCTCCAGCAACAGACAGCTTCAGCTGACAGACAGGAGGACAGACAGTTTCAGCAGAGCTCTGATTATACCTCGACTTAAAGTTTCAAAACAAGATTTTGAGGTGAAGGATTTTTGTTGTGGCTGCTGGCAGCTCTTGTCATTCTACCATTTATATATATTTTATGACGTAGAGACCACCCAGACGGTCGACTCTACATCAGCATTGGCCCCGCCTTGTCAGGGCTGATTTTAAACAGCAGATGACAGGTTGAGCCATTTTCGACCAATGAAATGCTGATTTTTATAAATTTGGAGTCAATGTCAATATTAACACCAGCATTGGTGTGTTTCATCACAGTACAGTCATATAAGTTAGTTTACAGCTCAAAAAACATGTTTTAGTGTGCAGTACCTCTTTAATCGTGCGGCTCTTCTAGATTTTCCAAATGTTATCGGACCGAATGGATGGATGGAATCAGAGTTTACACCAGGTGCTGTAAGCTTTTTCACTTCTCTTTACAAACTGCAGAGGGCGCTGCTGGGCTTTTATAAACACAATTACACTAATTAAAGACTCATCATGTTGTTTCAAAGTGATTTCTGATTGTCTTGATGCTCCTGTTTTCCTTCTATACACTTGTACAGAAGCCCCCTAATCCAACATTAACACTGCTGTTAGTTTGTCATGAAAGTGAATAATTCTGAAATTGTCTTACCCATCAGTGTCTTTCTTTGGTTCTTATATCATCTCATTCTCCTCAGCGTCCCTGTGTGACAGATTGAAGGATTTAAGAACATTTATATATTATTTATTTATAGTTGTTGTCTGTATAGATTCTTTAATCTCTGTGTATCCTCTTAATGTCAATAAATTATTACCATATTAACTGTGAGACACTGATATCACAACAAGACAGATATTGAGTTGAAAGTTGAAATGACCTGTTCTTATTTATGTTTGAGCAGGACAGTGACGAGAATGACGACTACAGCAACACAAACAACGACCACTGCTGTGATCAATACAACCAAAGTGAAATCTATGAGAAAAAGAGGAAAAAATGTGATATGAAACACTAAACATTCATAAAGCAACTACAGTTTAAATGTGAATTTTGACTTGAGACAACTTTAAGGTTGATTTACTCTTATCAGATCCAGATTCATCATTAAAACTTCAAGAAAGAAAATCAAATATCAGAATCATAAAGTGATAATCAATTTATAAATCTGTGTATTTGAAAGTGTTTCTCACCAACAAGTAGTGACGGTTTCACTGCAGGAATCATCTTAAACACCTGAATTTCAGGGACTGAGAGGAGTCGTGCTGCACATCCAACTTGTGCACCGTTTCCATGGAAACCAGACAGCACAGCTGTAGTGGTGACGGTGACTGTACCGTTGGTGTTGGTGACACTGACTGTGCTGCTGTTAGAGAAGTAGAGGTCTTGTTGTGGGACATTCAGAGTTACTGTGGGAGCAGGACGACCTGTGGCCGAGCAGGACACAACTGTCTCTTCAGTAGAGTTTGATTCTCTGATTTGTAGAATGGGTTCATGCAGCTCTGCAAAGACAAAACATTAAAGAAATACTGTTTGACATGAATTCATTTCTTACAAAGACATCAGCTTTCACTGGTTCAGCTTTATAAATATGAATATATCTGATACTAAACTAAATTTCTTTGGGTTTTTTGAAATTTTATGGAAAAAATAAATATTTAAGAAAAAAATAATCAACAGATTAATCGATAATGAAAATAAGTTTCAGGCCTGGTCCTCACCATAGAGTTGGAGGCAGGTTCTGCCTGTCAGAGAACCATCAGGATACGTGTTAAACAAACAGAGATAGCAGCCTTCATCCTGCTCCGTCACCTTCCTGATAACTATGGAGCAGTTCTGCAGTCCAACATCTTTAAACTCCACTTTCCCCTGAAAATCAGAACTCACTCCTTGCCCAAAGTATTTGTTGTAACCAGCAATATTCTTCTTCTTCCCCTCAGGTGAAAGTTTCTGCCATGTGACCTGAAGAACATCTTTAGACTGCATGAGCTGACAGCTGAGATGGACATCTTCTCCTACTTTTACCATCACAGTCTGCTGTGTTTGTATCACAGCTGTTAGACCTGCATGGAGGAAAAGAAAAGACAGTTATAGATGTGAGGCTGAAGTTTTTACTACAGCTTAACATTGTGATTTATAATGTAATGAAACAATTTACAAAAAAGCTACACAGTTATTTTTAGAGTTAACCTACTCACAATGAATAACTTTAAAACCAACTGTAACATGCATCATAATTATGGATTTCTTTTTCTTACCTTTTGGAAATACCTCCACCACAAATAGGAAATATAAGACTGCACAGTTTGACATCGTTGCTGCATGTGAACCAAAACTTCAAACTCAACAGGAGTGCTGTGCAGACAGGTCCTGTCTGTGGGAGAAAAGTAGGACAGTAGGCAGGTATCAATAAGAAATAATATAGCTACGTAATCCCTCGAATAAATCTCCCTATAAACTATGTGACTCTTCCTGCAGCTGTTAAAATCTTTTTTTAAATGTGAAACCATGTGACCTTTTAACCGGAGCCACTGAGCCTGTCGGCCAGCTCTGCTCCAGCAACAGACAGCTTCAGCTGACAGACAGGAGGACAGACAGTTTCAGCAGAGCTCTGATTATACCTCGACTTAAAGTTTCAAAACAAGATTTTGAGGTGAAGGATTTTTGTTGTGGCTGCTGGCAGCTCTTGTCATTCTACCATTTATATATATTTTATGACGTAGAGACCACCCAGACGGTCGACTCTACATCAGCATTGGCCCCGCCTTGTCAGGGCTGATTTTAAACAGCAGATGACAGGTTGAGCCATTATCGACCAATGAAATGCTGATTTTTATAAATTTGGAGTCAATGTCAATATTAACACCAGCATTGGTGTGTTTCATCACAGTACAGTCACATAAGTTAGTTTACAGCTCAAAAAACATGTTTTAGTGTGCAGTACCTCTTTAATCGTGTGGCTCTTCTAGATTTTCCAAATGTTATCGGACCGAATGGATGGATGGAATCAGAGTTTACACCAGGTGCTGTAAGCTTTTTCACTTCTCTTTACAAACTGCAGAGGGCGCTGCTGGGCTTTTATAAACACAATTACACTAATTAAAGACTCATCATGTTGTTTCAAAGTGATTTCTGATTGTCCTGATGCTCCTGTTTTCCTTCTATACACTTGTACAGAAGCCCCCTAATCCAACATTAACACTGCTGTTAGTTTGTCATTAAATAAACAGATGAAACTGGAAATAAATATTAGTGTCCTGTTTTTTTTTCTAATAGTTTTACTGTGTTACTTCCAGTTTCAGTAGCTACTACTGATCATACAAGATGATCTTCTTGTTACTGTTTTAATCTGTAATTTGACTTTTTCTGACCTCACAACCATGAAAAGGGGGTCAAGTTCAAGATGAAGAAGTTTAGATACCAGTAAAGTGATTTTACTGGGATTGTAGTTGGCTGGTTTCCTGAGCAGCCTTCTCTGCAAATGACAGTCAACTCTCATTAACTTTCACTACATTCTTCTTTTTACATCAGAGGCAACCCAAATTCAACATTTAGAGATTTATATGAAGTATAATGAAGCTCCATCCCCTCCTCCTCAAACTTGCTCCAGTTATTGATGGATGAGAAGGAATCAAACCAGCCCCCTCACATCCACAGACGTAGGCAAAGTCTGTGTTGACACCAGGACCCCTCTTTACTCTTAGCCCTTCTCTGAGCGCTTTTAACCCTCTCCTCTGAGTCATCACTTGAGTCGGGATCAAACCCACAATCTTAAAACTTCAATATAGCTGCCCAACACAATGAAGCACATAACCAGAGCATTTACAACAGTTTTCACTGGAGGTTTTCAATCTCCTGCAGTAAGGCTGACTTTAAAAAGTCACTGACAGAGTCGGGATTGAACTCACAACCTCAAAATTTCAATAGTGGTGTCCAACACAGTGAGCCACACAGATGATAAACAAGAGCTTTCATCAGACCAGTGGAGAAGTCTGAGGCCACCTGGTGGTCAGGTGATGAATGGCAGAGAATGGAAGGTTCAGTGGTAATGCAAGAGGTCTGGAGAAGTAAGGAGGCTTTTACAGGAATAAGACACATTAAAAAGTTTAAAATGTTAAATATGTTTTTAAAAAAAGCACAAAAACATCAAAACCTCTGTGTACATTAATCTTTTTGATCTGGAGATATAAGATGAGAGATTCATCTTGTACAGACACCTTTTGATTCTTTTACAGTACCTGCACATTTTACCAACACATGCTTTGATGCAGCTTTGTTCAAGTCTGACTGACTTCATACTGAAACTACAGTCTTGTGGTTTGTTGTTTGTCACTAAATAGACTTCTGACTGTTGAAGATGATGGTTCTGGTTTCTCCCTTTCTGGATTTTTCTCTGAGATGTCTGTCGCCTGATCTGCTCATTCTTCATTCATTAAAGCTGTTTTTCACCTTCAGATAAAAACAAGACATGAGCCAGTTTCCACTCACATTATTACATCACACATATTTCTATCAGTGAATTACTCTGACAGTTAACAGTTATGTGGATAAACAGGCTGACTATGAGTACACAATGGACCATGAAGAGTAAAGTGTATCAGAATCAGCTTCATGTATAAATAACACATTAGTTAGAGAGATATAGAGACAGGAAGGAACTTAAATGCCAAAATAGACAAAGAGAAGACAGATTACATCATTTTCTGAAGAAGCAATTAATAATAAATATGTACAAGTGAATAATTCTGAAATTGTCTTACTCATCAGTGTCTTTGTTTGGTTCTTGTATCATCTCATTCTCCTCAGCGCCCCTGTGTGACACACTGAAGGATTTAAGAACATTTATATATTATTTATTTATAGTTGTTGTCTGTATAGATTCTTTAAGCTCTGTGTATCCTCTTAATGTCAATAAATTATTACCATATTAACTGTGACACACTGGTATCACAACAAAACAGATATTGAGTTGAAAGTTGAAATGACCTGTTCTTATGTTTATGTTTGAGCAGGACAGTGACGAGAGTGACGACTACAGCAACACAAACAACCACTGCTGTGATCAATACAACCATCAAAGTGAAATCTATGAAAAAAGAGGAAAAAATGTGATATGAAACACTAAACATTCATAAAGTAACTACAGTTTAAATATGAATTTTGACTTGAGACAACTTTAACTTACTCTTATCAGATCCAGATTCATCATTAAAACCTGGAATCATCTTAAACACCTGAATTTCAGGGACTGAGAGCAGTCGTGCTGCACATCCAACTTGTGCACCGTTTCCATGGAAACCAGACAGCACAGCTGTAGTGGTGAGGGTGACTGTACCGTTGGTGTTGGTGACACTGACTGTGCTGCTGTTAGAGAAGTAGAGGTCTTGTTGTGGGACATTCAGAGTTACTGTGGGAGCAGGACGACCTGTGGCCGAGCAGGACACAACTGTCTCTTCAGTAGAGTTTGATTCTCTGATTTGTAGAATGGGTTCATGCAGCTCTGCAAAGACAAAACATTAAAGAAATACTGTTTGACATGAATTCATTTCTTACAAAGACATCAGCTTTGACATGATACTTTGTGTCTAGTATCTTAGTTTGTATGGCCTAGAAAGAATCACCTGCTACTGGTGATGCAGCATCTGACACTTTCATGCTGTTTCAGTTGTCAATTGATTAATTGTTGCAGCTTTTTTTTTTTTTGCACTTTTTGCATTTTCTGGTGTTAAAATACAGTTATTGTCACGTGTGACAGTTAAAAAAAATGTGGAAATGTATGGAAATAATGCAGAAAGGTCCTTACAGCTGCACTGATTAGATGATTAATTGATCAATTTCAGTAGACGGCCAAAGAAATTCACTTGTTCCAGCTTCATACATGTCAATATATCTGATACTAAACTAAATTTCTTTGGGTTTTTTGAAATTTTATGGCAAAAAATAAATATTTAAGAAAAAATAATCAACAGATTAATCGATAATGAAGATAAGTTTCAGGACTGGTCCTCACCATAGAGTTGGAGGCAGGTTCTGCCTGTCAGAGAACCATCAGGAAACGTGTTAAACAAACAGAGATAGCAGCCTTCATCCTGCTCCATCACCTTCCTGATAACTATGGAGCAGTTCTGCAGTCCAGCATATTTAAACTCCACTTTCCCCTGAAAATCAGAACTCACTCCTTGCCCAGAGTATTTGTTGTAACCAGCAATATTCTTCTTCCCCTCAGGTGAAAGTTTCTGCCATGTGACCTGAAGAACATCTTTAGACTGCATGAGCTGACAGCTGAGATGGACATCTTCTCCTACTTTTGCCATCACAGTCTGCTGTGTTTGTATCACAGCTGTTAGACCTGCATGGAGGAAAAGAAAAGACAGTTATAGATGTGAGGCTGAAGTTTTTGCTACAGCTTAACATTGTGATTTATAATGTAATGAAACAATTGACAAAATCTGAAAAGCTAGTTATTTTTAGGTTAAACCTACAACCTAACAAATGACTTTAAACTAACTGCAATATAGTTTAGTTTATTTGCAGAGTTTACAATAAAATATTACACAGTATAAAAAAGTTATATTAATTGTGCAGCAGAGGAAAGAAGCCCAGAGGGTTTATAGAAAGTCCTCCACTTCATTTCAACAAGTCATTAAAAACATACTGAGTCAAAAAAACAATACAACATCAAATAGATAAGAAACATGTATAACAGAAGAGGAGAAAAAAAAAAGAAAAAATAATCGAGACAGAGAAATAAGGTGAATGAAAGTCCTTTGAACGCCTCATTGAATAAGTGAATGTCTGACGATAAAAGGAAAACATTATAAAATATATCTGGAAGGTTTTGCTTGTGATATATGAATTTAAACATAATAATTACATACATTATAATTAGGGATTTCTTTTTCTTACCTTTTGGAAATACCTCCATTATAAAAAGGAAATATAAGACTGCACGGTTTGACATTACTGCTCCATGTGCGCCAAAAAGGGTTCAAGTCCTGCTGTGGACAAATAAAAAAAGACAAAGGTGTGGCTGTGGGAGACTAGGACTGTACTAATCCAAGTGTACAGTAGGTAGGTGTCAATATAAAAATAATATAAGTAATCTCTAGTAAATCATTCTATAAACAACATAACGGGATTCACTTCAATCTCGAATAAACTGCTGATTTAACCAGCTGCTGTTGTTCTGCTCTGAAAAATGATATATAACCAGCACATAAACTGATCCCCCCTGTTATAGTGACATAGTGGAACATTCCGCTCCTGCCAAATCTTTTAGAGTTAAACATTAATTACTTCCGCTTAAGTCGTCAGCACTTTCAGCAAAGTTTAAACTCGCACATATTTGCTGCATTTAATACTGTTGTTGCGCATTTAAGCCCTAAAATAACCACAGGTAGGAGGTTATAGTAGTAATCCCTAAAAGTAAAATCATGTTAAATACACATAGTGCTTTCCTATATGCTATTTTGAAGAAAGTAATTATGATTTTTCACGTGATCAATACAATGTTGGCGATGTAAATGTTTCTGTTGCAGGTTACTGTTACACACATAGCTGACTGAAGAGGTGACATATTTTAGAAATGATTTGTTCTGAAACAAACAATAGTGAGTCGGCTGATCCTCAGTGGATTTACTGGTTCAGGTGTTAACTGTCAAATGAAGAAAGCAGCTCAAACCCACAGTTTATATACCTGCAGCTGATCTCAGGCCTTTAATACTCAAAATACAAAATTGAATGGGAGGTGTCTGTAAACCTGCAAGATAAAGTGCATATATATAAAATAACACATTTAAGTAAGTGGGCAATTGCATATTAAATATCCTATGTGCCACATTACCACTGGGAAGTTATAATAAATGAGTAAATTGTAGGCTACAGTAATACTGATACCTAATGTGACAGATGAGAAACACTGACATGGTTTTACAAAGGCTGTCCTGGATTTAGTAACTTCATGTCTCAACACAGTAAATCTGTATAAACACGGACCTCCAGTGGAGGTTGAGGATCCTCAACAGCTTGAGGATCAACAGTTCAACACTAGTCCTGAAAAACGAAACGAAATCCTCTTATGCACTTATGCATGAAAGGAAATGACAATAAACCTGAACCTTGAACTGCTTGGAATTATTTATAATGTCATGAAAAGCATCGACTCAGTTATAGAATAGGACTTATTTCAGGAATCTATTTTTCAAAGTTGGACAACCTGCAGGCAAAGCAGCAGCAGCAGAATGAATGACTTTTGTAAAAGTACAGACTACTGTAACATCTCTGTCTTACCTTTTGTAAAGACTCCCAAAACCAAAAGGAGTTTTATAAAGGCACTGTGTGTCTTTGCTGCTGCAAGTGGCAAGGTTTGTCAAATAATCTGCTTATTTTATGAAATGATGATTTGTTGTAAACACACAATATAAACCATGTGTTACATCTGAACAGTGATACAATCCCCCAACATTAACAAGAATGATAAAGACTGTGTGTTATATAATAATGTGTACAGATAAGCAGCTGAGACATGGAGAGGAGCGCACAGTTACAGCTGTTACAGGCTCAGTTTGACTTATAGTAAGATGTGTTTTATGTAGACAATCTACAGGCTACATATACAATCAGCACACATATAAACATGAGAATACATGACGTTACATCATGTATAAAAAGCCTGTTTGTCGCTGCTTCTGTCGCTTACGGCCATACCACCCTGAACACGCCCGATCTCGTCTGATCTCGGAAGCTAAGCAGGGTCGGGCCTGGTTAGTACTTGGATGGGAGACCGCCTGGGAATACCAGGTGCTGTAAGCTTTTTCACTTCTCTTTACAAACTGCAGGGGGCGCTGCTGCTTCTGATGACTCAGAGGAGAGTGATGTTGAATTAAAATGTTGAGTTGACGTTGAGTCAGGCTGTGTAAAACTCCATGTATGTGTTACATTTCTACTCAAAGGTTTTTAAGTTCAAGACCGAGCTACGTGGAGATATTTAGCTCATTCTGTTTGGCAGGTGGTTGAAAGTTTCAGAGTTGTAGATTCAATCCTCAGTCAGTCAGTGATCTTTTTCAAAGCAGCTAAACTGCTGAAGATAGAAATTGTCTGGTGAAGAGTGACGGGCACATCTACCTCTGTGGTTCCCAGTGATAGACAGCTTGTTAGAAGCTTTACAGTCATAGATTCAGTCCTGACTCTGTTGCTCAATGTTCTAAATCAGACAAAGTGCTGAAGATTGAAAAGCTCTGTTGAGAACTTGTTTTTACCATCTGACCTTGTGGCTCACTGTGTTGGACATCAAGGAGTGTGTCTGTACCCTTGATGTTACACTTAACATCAGTGTAACAATCAGACTTCCTGAAAGTCAAAAACAAAATAAATCAATGAAGATTGAAAATATTTAATGACATCACCTTTATACCATCTGAGCCAGTGGTGCACTGTGTTAAGCTCAGCAGGATGAGCGGCAGATGTTTGTCTATTTGCAACAGTAGAGTTGTGGGTTCAACCCTTGCAGCTAGATAGAGATATCCTTGTTAACTGTGAGTCTCTAAGATTGATTTATAGAGCACTGATACTGCCCCCTATAGGCTGTTTCACATAAATACTAAGTACACACACAGAGGTTAAAGTGCAACAGTAAAGGAAGAGGACACAGAATGTCATTTGAGAATTCTGCATTTTATCCTGATAGGTAGGCGGCGGACTTATGTTACTCATGACACAACATGAGCAACTAACACGCGATGGCAAGTATTGCAAAGAACATTTGTGAATGTGGAATTTGTTAGAGGTAACGTTTGTGGTAAGGACCAAACTCATGAATCATGAGAGTATCTCTCTATCTCACTATATAAAACAAGGAAGCTCTGTCTGGGTACATTGCTGGGGACACCAGTGTTAGTGCAGTCTTGTATTTGGTGCAATTTGGTCACTCTACATGTTTAATATTAATAAACATCACTGTGTGTGTCATCACTGCAGCACTTAACAAAAGCCAGTCAGGAGGAATAACAACATCACATCAGGTAAAGGCACTTTAACAGTTCAAGTTAACAGGCAGTGACAGGAAGAAAGTCCTAACATGTAAACAACAGGTGACAACAGGTGAGCAGACCAGTGGAGAAGTCTGAGGCCACCTGGTGGTCAGGTGATGAATGGCAGAGAATGGAAGGTTCAGTGGTAATGCAAGAGGTCTGGAGAAGTAAGAAGGAGGCTGGAGGCTGGGACAGAGGCAGAAAGGACTAAATGAGCAGGACTGAGACTGTAGTTGTGACACACAGAAACAAATCTAACGCCAAGTTAAGAGGAAGAGACAAAGACACTGCTTGATGAAAAATGTAGCTATAATTAGGCACCTGACATTATGAGAAAGTATTCATGTTCAGATATATTTACAACAAAAGACAAGTACAAAGTACAAAAGATAGTTTTACAGAAAAACTGCATCTTTACAGGAATAATACACATTAATTAACATTCATTTCCTCTCTGAGTCAAAGCTAATACTCAATGATTTATTTTATCTTAAAAAGTTTAAAATGTTAAATATGGTATTAAAAAAAGCACAAAGACATCAAAACCTCTGTGTACATTAATCTTTTTGATCTGGAGATATAAGATGAGAGATTCATCTTGTACAGACACCTTTTGATTCTTTTACAATACCTGCACATTTTACCAACACATGCTTTAATGCAGCTTTGTTCAAGTCTGACTGACTTCATACTGAAACTACAGTGTTGTGGGTTGGTTTTTAAAATAGACGTCTGACTGTGGAAGGTGGTGGTTCTGAAATCCCTTTTGAATTATTCTTCTCAGGTGTCCACTAGCTGATCTGCTTGTTCTCTGGATTCATTAAAAGTGTTGTGCACCTTCAGATAAAAACAAGACATGAGCCAATTTCCACTCACATTATTACATCACACATATTTCTATCAGTGATTTACTCTGACAGTTAACAGTTATGTGGATAAACAGGCTGACTATGAGTACACAATGGACCATGAAGAGTAAAGTGCATCAGAATCAGCTTCATGTATAAATAACACATTAGTTAGAGAGATATAGAGACGGGAAGGAACTTAAATGCCAAAATAAACAGAGAGAAGACAGATTACATCATTTTCTGAAGAAGCAATTAATAATAAATATGTACAAGTGAATAATTATGAAATTGTCTTACTCATCAGTGTCTTTGTTTGGTTCTTGTATCATCTCATTCTCCTCAGTGTTCCTGTGTGACAGACTGAAGGATTTAAGAACATTTATATATTATTTATTTATAGTTGTTGTCTGTATAGATTCTTTAAGCTCTGTGTATCCTCTTAATGTCAATAAATTATTACCATATTAACTGTGACACACTGGTATCACAACAAGACAGATATTGAGTTGAAAGTTGAAATTACCTGTTCTTATGTTTATGTTTGAGCAGGACAGTGACGAGAGTGACGACTACAGCAACACAAACATACGCTACTGTGATCAACACAACCATCAAAGTGAAATCTATGAGAAAAAGAGGAAAAAATGTGATATGAAACACTAAACATTCATAAAGCAACTACAGTTTAAATGTGAATTTTGACTTGAGACAACTTTAAGGTTAACTTACTCTTATCAGATCCAGATTCATCATTAAAACCTGAAGAAAGAAAATCAAATATCAGAATCATAAATTGATAATCAATTTATAAATCTGTGGATTTGAAAGTGTTTCTCACCATTCCCAGGAATCATCTTAAACACCTGAATTTCAGGGACTGAGAGCAGTCGTGCTGCACATCCAACCTGTGTGTCGTTTCTATGGAAACCAGACCGCACAGCTGTAGCGGTGACGGTGACTGTACCGTTGGTGTTGGTGACACTGACTGTGCTGCTGTTAGAGAAGTAGAGGTCTTGTTGTGGGACATTCAGAGTTACTGTGGGAGCAGGACGACCTGTGGCCGAGCAGGACACAACTGTCTCTTCAGCAGAGTTTGATTCTCTGATTTGTAGAATGGGTTCATGCAGCTCTGCAAAGACAAAATATTAAAGAAATACTGTTTGACATGAATTCATTTCTTACAAAGACATCAGATTTGACATGATACTTTGTGTCCAGTATGTTAGTTTGTATGGCCTAGAAAGAATCACCTGCTACTGGTGATGCAGCATCTGACACTTTCATGCTGTTTCAGGTTTCTGTCGATTGATTAATTGTTGCAGCTTTTTTTGCACTTTTTGCATTTTCTGGTGTTAAAATACAGTTATTGTCACGTGTGACAGTTAAAAAAAAGTGGAAATGTATGGAAATAATGCAGAAAGGTCCTTACAGCTGCACTGATTAGATGATTAATTGATCAATTTCAGTAGACGGCCAAAGAAATTCACTTGTTCCAGCTTCATACATGTGTACACATACATATATCTGATACTAGACTAAATTTCTTTGGGTTTCTTAAAATTTTATGGAAAAAATAAATATTTAAGAAAAAAATAATCAACAGATTAATTGATAATGAAAATAAGTTTCAGGCCTGGTCCTCACCATAGAGTTGGAGGCAGGTTCTGCCTGTCAGAGAACCATCAGGATACGTGTTAAACAAACAGAGATAGCAGCCTTCATCCTGCTCCGTCACCTTCCTGATAACTATGGAGCAGTTCTGCAGTCCAGCATCTTTAAACTCCACTTTCCCCTGAAAATCAGAACTCACTCCTTGCCCAAAGTATTTGTTGTAACCAGCAATATTCTTCTCCCCCTCAGGTGAAAGTTTCTGCCATGTGACCTGAAGAACATCTTTAGACTGCATGAGCTGACAGCTGAGATGGACATCTTCTCCTACTTTTGCCATCACAGTCTGCTGTGTTTGTATCACAGCTGTTAGACCTGCATGGAGGAAAAGAAAAGACAGTTATAGATGTGAGGCTGAGGTTTTTGCTACAGCTTAACATTGTGATTTATAATGTAATAATAATAAATAATGTATTTTTCCCCATTAAAATAACCCCATAGTGTGTGACTACTAACCTAACGATGGGGATGGTTGTCACATGTGCCCAAGACGTATTTGACAGTCCACATCTTTTGAACTTGAACTTGAGAATAAGCTTTTAGAGAGTAAGGTCCTGTATTAATTGTTCATTTATCTCTTGTTATATGCCAAATATATGTCAAAAAAGTCAGTAGCAGCTAACAGAGCAATATGGAGACAAATAGGAAGAGATGTGTGTTTGGGCAAAATCGTTTTCATTTCCAGAATAATGTGGGTGAGGCCCTCGTCCTCCTCCTGATCTAACAACACTTTAAAACGGTTCAATCAATGCGAAGGTTTTGATTTTAATCGAGGGGTAGTGACCCCCCTTCTTTCTACAGGCTGCAGCCAGGTATACTTGTTTGAAACCATTTTGTAACTGTGCACCGCTCATATGTTCCGTTTCACTTGGAAATACATCACAGTACAGAAGCTAAAGACGCTCTGACTTCTGTTTTACTGGGACTTGAATGAGGGATTACAGTTATCCTAGCTACAGTTATTTTTTGGTTTAACCTACTCACAGCAAATGACTTTAAAACCAACTGTAAGGTACATTATAATAAAGGATTTCTTTTTCTTACCTTTTGGAAAAAGCTCCACCATAAAAAGTAAATATAAGACTGCACGGTGTGACATTGCTGCTCTATGTGCGCCAAACATTTAAAATTTGAGCTGACCTGCAGACAGGTGAGCCTGTGGGAGACTAGGACTGTACCAATCCAGGCGTCCAGGCGTGGGGTGGATAGGTGTCAAAATAAAAATAATAAAGCTATAATCCTTAGAATAAATCCTTTTATAAACAACATAACGGGATTCACATCAATGAATAACCAATGAATAAAGTGCTGATTTGGCTGCTGCTGTTTTGCTCTAAAAAAATGTTTTAACATTACCAGCACATAAACTGATCCCCCCTGTTATCGTGTTATAGTGGAACATCCCGCTAATGCAGCTCATTGATTGGTCAACTGAAATTCATTGAATTACTTTCGCTTTCGGTCGTCATGATGTGAGAGCCTGAAAAAACAAACACTGACGTATGTTAAATATACATAGTTAAATATTATGTTGTTATAATTATATTTATTTTAAATATACATAGTCCTTTCCTATATGCTATTTTGAAGAAAGGAATTGCGATTTTTTTCAATCAATGTTGGCGATGTAAATGTTCCTGTTGCAGGTTACCACTGGAAAATTAAATGTCGAACTTAATCTAAAGGAGCTGTGACTTTCCAGATAGAGACATACATCACTGGACAGACGAACTGCACAACACATAAATGGGATGAATAAAAACAATTAATAAATCATACTGTAGCCAATATGTTTGTTTATTGGTTTAAACCCTGCATGTCTATCAGACCATTTATCTGCCTGGACTGAATCTCTCAGTGAAGCTGCATTTGAAAACTGCCAGTTCTGACAGTAAGGCTGATTCTGTTCATAATGTCTGCAGCAAAAGCAGTGTACACAAGTGAAATCACTTAAAACGAAACATTTTATTTACCTTAAAAACAATAAATAAATATATGGGGAAAAGGGAGAGAATAAATTATTAAAAACAAATCACAGCACAAAATACACACCACTAATTAATAATCCAGGACATGCAAAACAATAACCCACATGTGCTAGACAATACAACAATATAACCATATAGTAAGTGTGTGACTGTACATTTCAGGGTAGATCCAAAGTAGACACAAACATTAAAATGCAAAATCACACACAAAATTACCGACACACTTACAAATAAATATGTCTATTATGTAATATATCATCTCTAATTTACACTTTATTCATATTGATATATAAATATTCTTCTTTTGCACTACTTCACATTCCAACAGTGTAGGAGGAGTTCCAACTTATCAGAAACTTGAATTATATCACTTAGTGATGCTTAATTTGAGTTACTTCAATCCTCTTTAGTGCCATTGTATTTTAATTTATGATTCTTGAAAAAATTCAATCCAATTCTTTTGTTCCCAAAAAGCACACTAGATGGCACCACAGCGCCCTGAGATCAGTCTGTGACACAGTATCACCCATGGATGTGTTTTAAGACCAAAACACAACCTCATGGTCTGCTTTGCATTCAACTTCCCCCGTATTCTTCTTCCTTCCTTCATGTTTGCTGTGCTTACATCCAACTTTTCTGCCTCAGGATGGGCAGTCAGTCATTTTTCTATCCAAATGTTTAGCATCTCCGTTTCCTCCTCCTCTGGTCGAGTAAAATTCACCTATTTTTTTGTCTCCTCACATGATCGCAAGGACAAAAAGTAATATTTATCACATCTATATCAGCTGGTTATACTCATAATCCAGTTAGACTTGCTTGAACCAAATGTAACTATTTGGTTACAAATGTAATATGTTACAGTCAAGGTCACAGTCTTGTTAACAGCTTAAAATATAGTAACATAACTATAATACTCCTATGAAACATTGGTCATGTTCCCTGACTTTCTACATTTAGCAGCTTGAAGCTCCATAAAGAAAGATAAAGTGCTGAATATTGCAATCTAAATGAAATGCAAATTGGACAGGTAGGTTTTCAAAACACGAGTGCACGAGTAAATGCATCTTGGCTCGCAGCTTTTAGCTTAATTCACTGTTAAGTTTAGAAGCAAAAAAATGCTAATTTTTATAATGCTTGCATGCTTGCACAGAGATAGTCTAAGATGGTTGTGTGAGAGGTCAGACATTACTCAAGTTCTTTAAACACTTTCAAGTCTTCTGTTATTCTTTAACCTGCCAGGAAGAAAGAAAAGCAGAGTTTATTTTACCGTGGGAAGCACATTAAAACATAAAGATAAAATATTGTGCAACTGGGTTGATATTTATTATGCAAATTCTCACCTTTTTCGCTTGAATACAGCAGTGACAACGACGCAGCAAAGAACTATTACAGCAATAATCACAAATGCAATCCCCAATGAAGACATTCCTCCATCTGGAGAAAAACAGCACATGGTTAATGTGTTTCAGTACAGTAATAATGACAAATGACATTCCCCTAAAAGAGGAAGATGGGAAATGTTTATGGTAATGTTCTTAATTTTAAATGCTGACATAACTTCCCCCGAGTTTATCCAAGCATTGATCTGTCATATGACCTCCCTGGAGGTCTGTGTCACAACAACTCACTGTGCTGTGGCAAGTTTCACTTGAATATGAAACTGAGTACAGCACAGCTTATTCACTTTGAGGAACAGTAATATTCTGTCCTGTAAATTTACAATTTGCACTTAGTCAGACTGTTTGTGGGAAATAAATCATGCACGTCATTGAATATACTCTGTTGTATATTGCACCATGTCTGAAAATTGCTTCCTATTCTTTGAACAATATGAAATAAATTTCAGCAATTTTCTTGAATTCCTGGTTGAGTGAGCCACAGGACACTGATGAGTCATCTGTGATGTACACCCAGGCAGACAGCTCATTATGGGGATGTCACTGCATCTCTCTGGAGATTGTTCTCTGGCTGCAACCACTGATTATTTTTGTGATTAATTGTTTAAGTCTACAAAATGTCATTAAAATCATGAAAGGAAATATTTTGTTTTTGTTTTTTTTGCAATCAACAGTCCAAACCCCAAAGATATTCACTTTATGCTGAATACACTATAATCAGATTGAATGCAGATAATCACTATAATCAGTTTATCCGAACTAACCCAACCAATGAAGGCAACCATTCCTACCCTTCCAGGAATGGTTGGAACTGTACATCTATTAATTTAACAGGGACCTTTTTCACTTATGACGGAAAACACAGCTACAGCTAATACAAATTGCTAATGTGTATGTCAGTATTAGTGTCACCTAAATGTACCCATTAGAAACCAGTTTCTCTTTCAATATCACATTGTTGACAGAGTGACTTCGCTTCCAGTCAGTGACTATGCAAAACTGCTCTGCTGGGATTTTTGTGTGTGTGCTTTCTTGACACACAAAAACAAGCTTGTCATCAGGTCACTTCCTCTTTAATGAACCAGACACTGGTTATCAGAAAAAAGTGTAGTAGTTACCATTATGCAGTTTACTAATTAACTACTACAAAATGACTGATATACATACCTTTCTCTTCTTTATCTACATGATTTGATGAAAAAGGAATTCTCTCCAGCCTCTGTCCCCTCTTTCCACTGTTCACCATACATTCCACATGTCCACTCCAGTCTGCAGATACGGTCAGTGTGATGTTGCGACTGCTGGTATACGTGTGGTCACTGTTCATTACTGTCATAGTCTGTGTTTCTTCTGAGCCGGTTGCAGGAGATAAACCGACCCATTGAATGGAGGGAGCTGGTTTACCTGTTGCGGAGCAGCTAAACACAACCCTCACATCTTTCTCCTCTTGTCCTCTGCTGGCAACTGGTCGTGCAAATGTTTCCACCTCGGATATTCCTTGATAGAGAATTAAAACATTTTGAGAGCCTCTAAGGTGCCCGCACAAAGGAGAAAACATACCAAAGTTCTGTAAAGGCTATCTAGTTATGGGTAAATCAGGATGAAATGCCCTATAGAGGGACTCTATATGTGACAATCTGGAATGAAGTGCCCTGAGGGGTTCCCTTTCAGTGGAAGAAAATGTGATAGTGCTCTTTTTAGGCTACTTTAGGATGTAATGCAGTGCCCTATGACGCTGTTGTAATGAGGTAAGCTGGAGGTTCTGTGTAGGTGCCCTAGCGAACAAAAAAACATACTGAAGTGCAGAATTGGGTGCCCCGTGAATGAAAAAGGTGCCCCATAGGGTGCACTGTATGGGAGAAAAACATTGTGAAGTGGGGGCCCATTGAATGTATCAGGTGCCTTTTATATTTTTTCACCCCTGCCCCTGAGACAGCCTGAGTCCGCCACTGCAACCAACTAAATTTTAGATGTGTAACTTTTACTCATAATTTAAAAATACTATTCCTTCTCTTTTTCCGTCCACATGTATGGTTTTCCTGTAATTTACCTTCCACTGTGAGGCAAGTCTGTCTTCTTTGGGACCCATCTGGATACACATTGAACGAGCAAATATAACAGCTTTCATCTTCCCATGTTACATTCTTCAGAGTGATAGATGTTGAGCTGAGAGACGCCTCTGTGAACATCACTTTTCCCTGGTAAGGATCGTTCACTTGCTGTCCAAACCGCTTGCTGTAGGTTGCCAAATTCTCTATGGACTCATCCTTAAAGAGCCTCTGCCATGTGACCTGAAGCACACCTGTGGGGAAACCCAGATGGTAATCTTCCAGTCAATATTTACAGAGAAAACATCTGAAGAATTATAAAAACATATCTTAAATGTGACAGCAGCTAAAGAAAGCTGCACTTTCACAGCTAGTTGTTTAGTTTTGTTAATAAAGGAACATTAAGAAGAAGAGATGAAGAAAGTGGAGAAGGGTATAAGTACAGTGCATGAGTTATTTCTCATGCAGAATACCATCTAATTGACATTTGTACATTTATTAGCCTACATGAATAGAAAGTAATGAAATGGACAGCTTCGCAATTTACTGAATTTTATTGACTGTTTCAATATACAGTACAGCTGTTTTAGAGGCGAATTATTTAAACAGCATAAATGTTGTATATGAATGATTCTGCTTTTTGATCCATATAAGCAGCTGATCACGGTAACTGTTTCCACTGTATACATTTACACACAGCAGAAGGTCATGGTTTGGACTTTATTTTCTTTTTGTCTTCACATCTTGAACAAAATGAGTGAGTGAATGACTAAAAAGATACCTTCAAAACAACGTTGGCACACTTTTATTTCCTACCTTATAAATGTTAAGCTTTTAAATAAAAAGGGGTTCACTCCAAAACAAAAGTGACTATGAATGAAATGGGGATTACCTGAAACAGGTATTTTTGTAAAAAGAAAAAAGTCCCTCACAGTCCTTCCATCCTATGTTTTCAAACACAGACATGACAAAAGTGATGCGAGCAGGAAAAAAACACTTGACGGAACCATCGTTCAAGAGTCTGTTTCCGCCCGCCGGAAAAGTCTTTGACGCTAACTTTTGGCAGCTAATTTAGCAAACTACTAGCAAACCATAGTTACTGAGCAGTGATTCATATAAGCCACGGTGAAGAAACGGAGCTCTCACTGAAATTAGCGACAGGCTTATCCTTTATGATGGAATACCTTTCCGGAAAAAGGGAATTACTCCAGTAAAACATGAAAAGAAAACAACCTGGGCTGCAGACGATTAGAGAAGGGGAATATGATCACCTGTCGGGTTCTCCAGTGTGCACCGGTAATGTGCGTCACCGCCGTAATCAGCTGTTTTGTTTCCATATCCGCTGATGTGAGACGCCCAGGCTGGAAATAAAAACAGCTGAGTGTCGGTAAGACCAGACTTGAGGTAAAGTATCTATTTGTTATGCTATACTCAATAATACATAACAGGCAACATACAAACACAAATTAGCTTTAACTTCCATTCATGATTACCTGAGGGGAAAAAAAATATTTATTTTTGGATGTCCTTCTAGGCAGATGGCTTTAAATTATGCTATATGATAATGTAGTCTTTTAAAAAGATATAAAGACATAATATAGGCTACATGACTACAAAAAGGCTGTACTCTATTCTGTACCTGCTAATAAAGCCACCACACTGACTGCAGAGGTTTGCCTGTCCTGTGTGTCCAGTGTTACTCACCTTTCAACAGCAAACCAGTTAGTATCAGGAACCGAAACATTTTCCTCCCTGATGTAAAAGCAACACTGTCAGTTCAGCGTCAGAGCAGCTTTTTAAGTGTTGGTGTGTCAAAAGTGAAAGTAAAACAAGGAGAGGGGATTTTTCTCTGAGCTCAGTTTACAGTACATTGACCATAAAGACCAAAATGTGTAACAGTAATGTAAGTACATTTAATCTATGTTGAGGTACTGTCCCTTCATTTGACCAATCACAATAAAGCACTGCTTGCATATTAATATGTCAATAATAATAACATAACACTCACATACTTTAAGTACATTTTGTTGCTAGTACAGTACTTAAATACATAACATTTTGAATGCAGGACCTTTACTTGTAACTAAGTATTTTTATAGTCTGGTATTGCTACTAATTTGAATGACTGCTTTATGCAATTTTTTTTTTTTTGCCAATAGTGAAAAGTCTTTTTACTTGGACATAAACTATTTTAGAAGATGTAAAAACAGACTATGGACCACATTTATGAGGCTGGACCATCAGGTTAAAATATATACATATTGAATATTAATATGATAACAGGACTAATAAGGACAATATATTATTTGATTATCACATAATAATCAAATAATAAAATGTCAGTCACTTTTTATAATTCTGCAACAAAGAGCAAGACTTATTTCAACCTCATATGACACTCTGAAACTGACACTGATTCACACTTTAATTACTAATCTTACTATTACTTCAACAAACTGTATACTTACTGTAATGTTTACCACAGCTCCAGTAATATGAAGTGGTCAAAAAAGTCCCAGAAGCAAGAAGTACCTGTACAGTACATGTGTGTCTTTGGTGTTTTGGCGCTTTAACGCCCCCGCTCTCGGGGAGTCCATAATTTGAATCATGATGGTAACACAAGGTGACACAAGTGTGACATTGCTACAGAAATTTTTACGGCAGCCAATTAAGTCAGTAGTCATCCTCATGGGAAGTACTAGTGTACTTCTGTGTAACAAGCTTTGAGAAACATGAATCATACTGCAAAGGCTTCCCAACGCTATTGAGTCACGTGCAAATATAATCCCATTTACTACATTTACTAATTGATGTCCCTGTCAGGTCCTTGAAGAGTTAATATCCCATAATGGGTCCACTTCACCACTTTATTTGACCTCAGTGATGCCACCTTAAATTGAGAGATTCCAGCCAAGTCATGCTTGGGAAGGGTGGATTCAATTGTTTCATTTTATAAAAAAAGAAAGCACAGTCTTACTCCCTTAACAATGCCCTGTTGAGTCATATAATGAGATAAAATAATGCATACTGTGTCTGTTAGTCACAGTATAGTCTGTTATCCTGAAACTGGATTCAGGATTCTGGGAATATCCTGTGATTTATATCTTCAGGAAATGTAACAAAGGTACAGTACAGTACAATGCAACTGAAATCTTGTGCAATGACGTTCTTTTTTTAAAAGAGAGAGAAGTCACGTACTAACAGAAGCATCAGGCCAGTTCAGAAACCAAGATGCTGCCTTGGGTGAGGTCCAAACCACCATCACCATATACAAATACTAATTCTTATATAATTAAGTCTCTTACGAAATCTTGTTTACCAAACAGTATGAGGGGAAGTTGCTTTATAATTCCTCTTAAGGTTCATGCTAGGAAAGAACCTGAAGGGTTCTGGAAGGGTTACCTTAGTGTAAGTGACTGCCAAACATTTTTTAGGTGATCAATGTGCTCAAAGCCTGGGGAATATGCTAAAAGATGATGGTACTTTTCATGAAAATCCTTTGAGCCAAACCTCATTTAGTAATAAACTGTACAAGAGAGCTGCCCTCACTAATCATTTCATTATCAACATTACCTTTACCCATGCAATATAACCCTGATACGGCTGAGTGCTTCCAGGTTGGACAGTACTTTATAGGTGTGTTACAGGTTGTTAGTAGATATATTGCAGATTTGAGATATGGTGTCCTCTGCAGCAGCAAACCTCATATTGAAATTTTAAAAAAAAAATCTATTTAAGTGATTAATCATATCTGGTAAGTACCTACACTACCTGACAGCTGACACCTGTAATTTAAAACCAGAACACGACGCTAAAATTGTACCAAAGGCTGTTTGTGTTTTGTCAACATGTACCAGCCCTATGATCCAGATTAGACCAGAAAGTATGTGCTATTTATGGTCACACCGGCCACTTCCTTGACTTTTAAACTTATCTTCACGCACTCAGTTGTTGATAGTCACAGCCTGGCAGCCAGTTGCAAATCAACTTGAGATTGTTTGATTTGAGAGCCTCGGACGTATCTGCAAAAAAGAAATGAGGGCTCAAATGAGCTTCTCATGCCGCTGCTTTTTCACCATTTTTTTTCAAGGATTTGTTGTTGCTCGAGCGTTCACACAAGATACAGGGAGGACTGACAGGCCCTGCTGTATGGTGCATTGCAACCTCATGCAAAGAAATACATTGAGTTGGGGTTATTAAAGGGTCCAGTATTAGATCTGTGAAGAGTCTTTGTTTCATATTTCTGTATGATGATGACAAGCAGCAGCTGGTTTATGCTCATTACAAATGTACAGTAAACTTAAATTGTTCAGGTTTGTCGAAACAGATAATGAAATTTCATGCGGAGGAATTGTTAAAATCTAAATAATGGCCAGTATCAGCACTGCTGTAGAGAGAAATCAGGGACAAACATGTTATTTTGATTTTTGGCTCAAATATTTTTATAGCTCTCAAGTTGGATATAGGATATAGGATATTGCATTTTTGCCAGTTTGGTTCACCTCAGTTTTGGTAATACTGAATGGTCTTAGTCATCTTGAGCCTTTGCCACTTCTTTTGAAGAAGCTGACTCATTTTCCTCAGTGGTGCTGTGGGATTCTGCCCCAGATTATTGTATTTTACAAACAAAGAAGAGATTCAGGAAATGTAAATCAACAATAGAGTGCAGTGCTCACTGAAAAAGTATGTTTTCAGAATTCTTCCTCTGTAAACAAAGAGGAATGTCATAGGAGGGGAAGACCAGATAGAAAAAACAACAACAACAAAGGAATTATAGTGTGTCTGTCTCAGCGTTTGTGACGTGAATACTGCTACTGCTACATTTACAGGGCAACCAGCGGTGGTGAGTTCATGGACCTCCCCGCCGGCTCGGCCCTTTCTGTACTGGCCCCCATGGGCCAAACTCCCGCCCCCTGACGCAACTTTGCATGGTGTGTCGACGTGAGTGCGTACTGAGAGTGGATGCCATCGACCTGAAAGGTGCATGTTTTCATGTCGAGGCGGCGTCTTTCAGGGGATAGCCTACAGCCTAAGTACACAAGGGTACCGTTTGGCTACTGCCTGGTTCCCCGCACATCCAACAAGTGTGCAGGCAGGGCGCTGCACGACCAGGACTCAACTCAGATGGATGGGGAGCAGCGGTGACAGCTGTGACTGTCATGCAGGTGTTGGAGCTCATGGCGGGGGGCTATCCAGTGGATCAGCCTGCACATGCGCCGTCTGCAAGGACGGTTTGCCAGCCTGTGCTTGGATCCCAAGAGGCACAAGGTGGTGCAGCAGATTTGGAACCAGTTCAGGAGAGCAGAAGTGGACCTGTTCACCGGGCGAAATAACACCCTCTGCCCACTCTGGTTCTCCCTGATGCCACAAGACTATCCACCTTTAGGGGTGGACGCACTTGCACATGCACCATGGCCAAGGAGGCTGCTTTACGCCTTATATTTATTCAGCTTTAATCTGACGGGGACAGAACACAGGAGGCAGCAACTGAAGATGAAAAATATAGTTAAATTTTTTTTTTTTAAATATATAGATCAAAGTCATAGAGACATGACAGTAAGCTCTCTATCTGATCCAGTAATAATGTATTTGGTGATTTGCACTTGAAAAGATGTCGAGGTTAAAATTTTAAACATCTGTTTCTATACATTCATATACATTCAGTGATGCTGCTCTATACTGCTGTGTCTAAAGCTTCATACTGATTTTTAAAATTTAAAGATTACACATTATGTGCAATAAACATTTCAGTGCAGGAGCTGTTCTAACAAACTGACAGCTGTCTTGTGTGCACAGAGTCACAGTGTTATAACAGGAGGACGTGCAGAGGTTTTCCTCTGAATTCACACTGTGTAATATGAGAATGTGAGAGTAAAAACATGCTGTTCGAAGAAATGACTGATGTGCATAAAAGCGGTAACATTAGAAAGTCCCTGAGTACCAAACAAATATCCAAACAGGATTTTTGTTCTGCTAATTATTGTGCTTGATGCTGAACAAATGAGGAAATGAAAGGACATGTCTGACTCTTTAAATGGGAGGAGAGAGACAGAAACCTGCCAGTGAGCAGGTTAGCTTCACAGTGTCAGTTGCCACGGTTACTGGTTTAAGTTAGCTGTTTCTAGAACTGAAAACCCAGAGTTTCCCTCATCTCAAGATGAACAAACTCAGCTTTCACTAAATCCGCTTCCTGGAATACCACCCAGGCCAAAAAAAAATGCAGGCTTATTACGGCAAACAGCTATCCTAAACAAACAGTATTTTTTTTAAGTGTAATTCTCATATATATACAGTAGGTGACCTCTTTCTTTGTGCTGATCTTATAAAACTACAGCTACAGTTGGATGACAGCATTTCTTTGGCATATACTGGAGTGACATCTAGTTGTCATCTGAGGGTTTTCACTAGAGTCACAGCAGTGCCCATTGTTGCTAAATTTATATGTTACTTATATGTAAACTCAAGTCACCCATATGAGATTTTTTTTTTTTGCAAATGAAAGAACTGTGATCACTAAAGTGACTAAAACGGAGCAGATTGTATTATTATGTGTAAAATATTAGAATAAAAGTGTCGCTCTTCTACTAAAACCTTAAAAAAAAATATTCCACTGGAAACACTTGAAAGTGATTCATCAAGAGTAGATGTATGTTTGTACAGTATATATGTTAAAAGATCCCAAAAACAAAAACAGACCCCAAAACAACCTCAGGTTATATAACTCACAATGTGTTTAAGAGCATTACGGATCTATATTATTTGAATTAATAAATGGCCACACATAGAAGTTTGGAGCCAAAGCCTTAACATAAAAAGCTGCTAATTGATATATAATGTTTATATTGGGTGTTTTTTAAAATTTTTTTCGAGGAATCATAGAAACCTTTAGCAAATATTGAACTATTTGAGTCAGAATTGGAAAACTGAAAAGAAAAACTGCCATTTAAAGGACAAGAATCATCTTTGTTTTAATGTTTATTTAACAGATTTACTGATTCTGATCATTATATTTGATATATTGCTCTTACTGTGTTCATTTTAAGAGATTAAACATACAAAAAGAATACACTGCTATGTAAAAAGTTTGCAGTTGTTAGAATAAAATAGTAATGCATACATTTAATAAAGCAAAAATAGTGCCACCATGTGGACATCTTGGGCTACTTCACTTATTCAGCAGTAAAACATGGAAATGGATACAGTTTAGTTTCATTGCAGCTCTACTAAAGATTCTCTCAATTTGTGTCATTTCTGGTAAAGGTGTTTGAATTATTAGTGTTAGAGCCGGGCAATCTGACAGTTGAGTAAAGCCCAGCAGACTCTCTTCGTATGAAGGTGCTGTACGGTTCAATGTCGTGTGGCTCCTGCAGAAAGACATTTAAAAAATGATTATAGTTAAATAAACAGTACACATGAAGCAGGTAAAACACTTTTTCTGTACCGTACCATGTTTGAATGACTGCTCAGTGGCTCTTGTTGTCTTCTGTTGGATGAACGGACAAAACAGCGCTTGTTAGAAAAAAAAAAATAATTAGACGAGACAGGAAACAAAACATCACGCCTTCCTTCATTGTTTCCTATTAACCAAGATCTTGAGATATGCGACTGCAGTGAATTTAAAGTCAGACAAAATGAGATAAACATGTATGACGGGTGACTTTTAAATGATATATTTGACTTACAAAATGAGAACAGGTGTTAAAAACACTGCATGTAAATGAACTACAGTCCATATAGTCATATTTATATAGTTTAAGAGCATTCAAAAATAATAATATATTGAAAATATGAATATTACAGTCCCTCACCTGTGCTGTTTTCTTCTGTAGATAAATCCCAGGATAACTCCAGTTATAATGATGAATACAGTCACACCAACAGCAGCACTGACAATTAACATTTTTGTGGAACTTCCGGCCTCTTCATCCTCTACAACGGCACTGCGATTTCCTGAAATTGTAAAACAAAAAACATTAGATGCTTCTGTAATATTTTATTATTTAAATCTGCAAATCAAAGCTAATAAATGACCACAGATAAGACCAAAAACGATGTATGACATTACTATCAGCACTAATGCTGTTTTAAGTACTATATTGCTGTTATAATTACTGCATGCTTTAACCTGTAAAGCTGAAGTATAGACATCATATAACCACATTAACAATACAACACAATGGAAAATAATCACCATAAATTTAGCCAAAGTATGAGGAAAAATACATAACGTGTGTTTACCTTCCACAGTGATGTTAAGATGGAGAGTAGATGTTCCTCCAGGAGCTGCACACTCACAGCTGTAGTTCCCACTATCCACTGGTGTTAAACTGGTCAGGTTAAGAAATATAGTCTGATTCTCTGTCATAAGTGTGAACCTGGAGTCACATTCATGCTCAAAGCCTTTTTCAATGTGATACCTCAGGTAACACCCTGCTCCTCTGCTCCTCTCTGTTCTGATCTTACACACTACAAGTGTGATGATATCCAGTGTTACATTGGTGCATATCGGAGTGACATATGGTTCTCTCCCAGTGATTTTCACAAGAGTCTCTGCAAACAATCAATCATAAAAGTCGGTATGAAATATAGAAAATATAATTCTCTTTAAACCAAACATCTGGCAGTCTTAAATGATAAATGATAAAAACTAGTTCCTGTACAGTACCTTGGCTGTTGTTATACGCAGATAGCAGCAGAAACAGAACAAACCACAGTTCCCAAACAGCCATGCTGGTTAAGACGTCTGAGCAGCAGTTTAAGTGCTGCTGGCAGTGAAGACTTTACTGTACTGAAGGAAACTGACTCGCGCCTTCGACCTGTTCTTTAGATAACTAAACCTCAAACTCTCACAGAGGTCCGAGCTGAGCTTCTCTTCTAAAAAAGGAAGTGCAAGACATGACTGCTTTCATATTAAAGCACTCTGAGGGTGAAACAGAGTAGAATACGGAAAGAAAATGTCAGATCATCAAACATCAGGTATACAGTCATGTATTCAGACTACAGTTGGAGCTGAATCCACTAAGAATCCAACCAATAAGATGTTTTGCCTGGTTTTATGTCTTAATGTTTGTCCACTGATAGTAGTACATCATGTAACATGCTTTAACTGACACGTTTGCTTTTATAGTCATCACATATTTAGAGGCCTGAGGTGAAGTGAAAATAGCAAGCAGCATGCTCTTATCACCTTTTTGTAATAAGGAAACCGCTGCTTCACCTTCACACAGCACTGTTTTAACTTGACACAATTGTAAGTGACAAACACACATCACTTAATGCAGGTTAACAAGTCAGTCTGAGCACAAATGAACAGCAACTGTATTCTACAGACTAGTGTTGTTGATTGCAGTTATACACTTCCATTGCCTGATATTTATTTTCAAATTCCAATAATTTATCATCAATATTGCAAAATTTGTGGCCATAGGACACAAAGTCTTCTCTCTGTAGTTTAAACTATATTATTGTGCAATTTTTAAGAGAATCGGAAAATGGCCTCAACTTTTGTGATGAAACTCCAACTCAGGAAGGATCTGAGGTACATTACTCATAACAAGGTGTGTGTGTTAAAAAATAGCGACACTACAAGAGGGAGTTATATGTTACATGCTTTATTGTATGTGTTGATTTTGTCGGCCGCTGCAGCAGTTTTACACAAAGCATTTCTGAACAAACTAGTCAAACTCAGTAAGCAGTAAACTCACACCACAATCTATTAAACATGTATCTCTTATGACCAAGTAGTGAATCTCCACAGGAAGTCTTGGTGTCAAGAAAACCTCTGATACTTCACTCTCAGTATTTAGGGAAACAGTATCAGACAGTTACGTATTTATGTTGTCTTGAATTTTGGTTCAAGTGTTTTCATAGATTTCCCAACTTGGATCAGTCTCGCTTTCCTCTATTTCCTGATCGTCCAGCTCCATTATATTCCTGGCTGGATTTGTCTTGGCGTCATGTTGATGATGTACTGAGGAGATAGTTTGGTAGACATTGTTTGCTGGGTGCTGAAGGCTTGTGTAGGGGTCATCTGCGTCATCTTGGTCCTATAAAACAAGATCATAATATGAATGCATGATGTTTTAAAGGTCTGACTTACTTATGATGAACAATTGTTGAGACACTGAGTCACTACATTTACTGAATCCTCCACTTTTCAAGGTTTAAATCCACTCACACTCCTCTGAGCAGAAAGTACATTACTCACCAAAGAGCCAGGAGTTTTACATACAGATAATCCAGATGTGTCTGTTATTGAAAGGTTTCTTTAAATAAGAAGAGATATCAGAGTTAGTGACACACACACACCAGCTCTTCTGTGCTTTCCAACAAAACCACTGACTGCATTGTTTTACAGGGTTTAAAGCACTTAAGTCAGACTTTTTAACCTGGAAAGAATTTTCCTCAAGATGAATCCAAAGACAACTCCAGTAACAACGATCAATGCAGTGATCACCGCAGCGGTAGGTATTAATAATGCACCCTGAATTTTGTGGTCTATTTTATTAGACAAGACAGGAAACGAAACATCACGTCTTCCTTCATTGTTTCATATGAACCTGAAAGTCAAGATCTTGTTTTATGTGACTGTAGTGAATTCAGAGTCATTGGAAATGAGATAAACATGAATATCAGGTGATATTATTAAATAAAAATACTTTTTAAATGATATAATTGACTCACAGAATGAGAACAGGTGTTGAAAACGCTGCATGTAAATGAACCACAGTTGATATAATCATATTGTTTAAGAGCGTCTGATGCTTTTAAATCATGAAGAAAAAAATAATGTATTGAAAATATGAATATTACAGTCTCTCACCTGTGCTGTTTTCTTCTGCAGATAAATCCCAGGATAACTCCAGTTATAATGATGAATACAGTCACACCAACAGCAGCACTGACAATTAACATTTTTGTGGAACTTCCGGCCTCTTCATCCTCTACAACGGCACTGTGATCTCCTCAAATTGTAAAACAAAAAACATTAGATGCTTCTGTAATATTTTATTATTTAAATCTTCAAATCAAAGCTAATAAATGACCACAGATAAGACCAAAAACGATGTTTGACATTACTATCAGCACTAATGCTGTTTTAAGTACTATATTACTGTTATAATTACTGCATGCTTTAACCTGTAAACCTGAAGTATAGACATCATATAACCACATTAACAATACAACACAATGGAAAATAATCACCATAAATTTAGCAAAAGTATGAGGAAAAATACATAATGTGTGTTTACCTTCCACAGTGATGTTAAGATGGAGAGTAGATGTTCCTCCAGGAGATGCACAGTCACAGCTGTAGTTCCCACTATCCACTGGTGTTAAACTGGTCAGGTTAAGAAATATAGTCTGATTCCTTTTCATAAGTGTGAACCTGGAGTCACATTCATGCTCAAAGCCTTTTTTAATGTGATACCTCAGGTAACACCCTGCTCCTCTGCTCCTCTCTGTTCTGATCTTACACACTGCAAGTGTGATGTTATCCAGTGTTTCATTGTTGCATATCGGAGTGACATATGGTTCTCTCCCAGTGATTTTCACAAGAGTCTCTGCAAACAATCAATCATAAAAGTCAGTATGAAATATAGAAAATATAGTTCTCTTTAAACCAAACATCTGGCAGTCTTAAATGATAAATGATAAAAACTAGTTCCTGTACAGTACCTTGGCTGTTGTTATACGCAGGTAGCAGCAGGAACAGAACAAACCACAGTTCCCAAACAGCCATGCTGGTTAAGACGTCTGAGCAGCAGTTTAAGTGCTGCTGGCAGTGAAGACTTTACTGTACTGAAGGAAACTGACTCGCGCCTTTGACCTGTTCTTTAGATAACTAAACCTCAAACTCTCACAGAGGTCCGAGCTGAGCTTCTCTTCTAAAAAAGGAAGTGCAAGACATGACTGCTTTTATATTAAAGCACTCTGAGGGTGAAACAGAGTAGAATACGGAAAGAAAATATGTCAGATCATCAAACATCAGGTATACAGTCATGTATTCAGACTACAGTTGGAGCTGAATCCACTAAGAATCCAACCAACAAGATGTTTTGCCTGGTTTTATGTCTTAATGTTTTCCCACTGATGGTAATACATTATGTAACATGCTTTAACTGACACGTTTGCTTTTATGGTCATCACATATTTAGAGGCCTGAGGTGAAGTGAAAATAGCAAGCAGCATGCTCTTATCACCTTTTTTGTAATAAGGAAACTGCTGCTTCACCTTCACACAGCACTGTTTTAACTTGACACAATTGTAAGTGACAAACACACATCACTTAATGCAGGTTAACAAGTCAGTCTGAGCACAAATGAACAGCAACTGTACTCTACAGACTAGTTTATGCGACAGACAGACATCTTTCAAGCAACAGCAGGGTTTGTGTGCACAATTCAAGTATTATAGACATCTGGGATATTTACTTGTTGATTGCAGTTATACACTTCCATTGCCTGATATTTATTTTCAAATTCCAATAATTTATAATCAATATTGTACGATTTGTGGCCATAGGACACAAAGTCTTCTCTCTGTAGTTTAAACTATATTATTGTGCAATTTTTAAGAGAATCAGGAAATGGCCTCAACTTCTGTGATGAAACTCCAACTCAGGAAGGATCTGAGGTACATTACTCATAACAAGGTGTGTGTGTTAAAAAATAGCGACACTACAAGAGGGAGTTATATGTTACATGCTTTATTGTATGTGTTGATTTTGTCGGCCGCTGCAGCAGTTTTACACAAAGCATTTCTGAACAAACTAGTCAAACTCAGTAAGCAGTAAACTCACACCACAATCTATTAAACACGTATCTCTTATGACCAAGTAGTGAATCTCCACAGGAAAACCTCTGATACTTCACTCTCAGTATTTAGGGAAACAGTATCAGACAGTTACATCCAGCTCCATTATATTCCTGGCTGGATTTGTCTTGGCGTCATGTTGATGGTGTACTGAGGAGATAGTTTGGTAGACATCGTTTGCTGGGTGCTGAAGGCTTGTGTAGGGGTCATCTGGGTCATCGTGGTCCTATAAAACAAGTTCAGAATATGAATGCATGATGAATCCTCCACTTTTCAAGGTTCAAATCCACTCACACCCCTCTGAGCAGAAAGTACATTACATACATTACTCATTACTCTCAATCAAATATTAAATATTTGCACCACATAATTCTAACATAAAAAGAAATTTAAAAAAATTAAGTAATCTGTCAATATTTAGCTATGAATGCAGAAAAAAGTTTAAAATATAACATAACACTAAAAGTACAGAACCAGTCAAGACTTTACGGTACTGAAGGAAACTGACTCGCGCCTTTGACCTGTTCTTTAGATAACTAAACCTCAAACTCTCACAGAGGTACAAGCAGGCGTCTCTTTTCTTCTGAAAAAGGAAGCGCAAAACATGACTGCTTTTATATTTAGACACTCTGAAGGTGAAACAGTAGGTGCATGAAAGAAAAAATGTCTTCAAACATCAGGTCTACAGTCACGTGTTCAGACCACTCTTGGAGTTGGATCCTCTAAGTTTTGCCTTAAAGTTTGAACACATTTTCATTTCATTTACACATTATTAAAACGTTTACTAGCTGAGACATTCCTGAAGCTTTAATGGTGCAACCTGATTTAGTAATTCACTAGTTTGAAACTAGCAGGTAGTTAAATATTTCACTTTTACGGCTTTGCAGCAATTTGACAAACTGAATATCAGACATCAAGAGAACAAGCAGTTTTAAACATTTACATAATTAATTCTGATCATCTTTATGTTTGGTAAACAGTATATTGCTCTGCCTGTTCTCCTCTTAAAACATTAAACTTACATGAATAATACAATTTATATAAAACAATTAAGCTTGAATGTTTTAGAATGAAATACACTTTAAGAAACAGTCCGACAGGAGAGTGAAATACCAATGTATGTACAATAGTGCCATCTTGTGGACATCAGGCTTTGTTTCACTTATTACTCAATAGAAAACATGCATCACATTATAGTGGATGTTGTATCATTAAAGCCCTACAAAGGCATCTATAAATTCATCTCCACTCTGGGGAACACATTTGAATAATTACTAATTGAATAAAGTTCGTTCTCTGTCTGCATGAAGGTGCTGTACGGCTCAATTTCTTCTGGTTCCTGCACAATAAGAGATATTTTAAAATAATATTTATATTATTATAAAATATATTTGGTTATAAGTATAAGTATATAACAGCACAAACAAAGTAGGGACAACATTTTGGTGTACAGTACCGTGTGTGGAAGACTGGTCATTGGTTCAAGTTGTCTTCTGTTGGATAAATGTGGAAATACTTCGTTACAAAATGTGTAGAATCAAATTACTAAGCTATAAGCTGTATTAACAGGGGTTGACAGTAATAAAGTACATTTACTTGAGTACATTTTTCCAGTATCTGTACTTTACTTGAGTATTAATTCTTTTGGAGACTTATGACTTTTACTTTAAAGTGCTTTTTGAACAGTTCAATTTGAACACGGCGGTGGTAATGATGGCTACAGCAGATAAAGATGACGATTCCTCACCAGAGCACCTGTGGCCGTATCTCAAGTCTATGTTTCAGATTTTTGAAATGAGGAAAGATTCATATTGTTTTGTTTTTGTGTTGCTGTTGGGCAGTTATAAAGCTAGAGGTTGGTTGTGTTATTTATTTTTTAATTTTCTGAGAAAACTATCTACAGCAACACCACTGTCTGCCTGAGGCACACGTGCACAAACACACACACACACACACACACACTGCCAGAGCTGTGTCAGATCACTCCCATGCGGTTTTGTGGGGGTGGGCTGGGGGGTGTTAAATAGACGATAACTGTTTCTATAGGCTTTGCAACATATTCAGAGTCATTAGGTTCTGTAAATGCTTTGTGGCAACAATACAACAATGTGCTGACATTAAAAAGAAAATGTACTTTTGAATATTTTTAAAAGTACTTTAACTCAAGTAAAAATTTGACTTCCACTTGTATTGGAGTCATATTTGAGTATCTATACTTGGACTCAGTGTGTACTTTGTCCACAACTGTTTATTAAATTCCAAACATTAAGGACATTATGAGTGTGACATTAGTATCTTACCTATGATGCTTTTTTCTGTGGATAAATCCCAGGATGACTCCAGCTATGATGCAGAATATAACTACACCAATAACAGCTTTATATTTTAGCATTTCTGCTGAACTGGGGGCTTCTTCATCCTCTAAAACAGTGTAAAGGAAGAAACATGACATTAGTATTTGCTTTATTTGTAAAGAAACATTTAAAGTTCCCCTCCAGGCAAAAATATGTTTTTCTTCTTGTTCCCACAGTTGGATGTTTGAGCTTCACTGTGCAGAATGATGTACGTGCAGAGTTTAACACGAGAAGGCTGTTTTCACATTCATCTGCTGAAAGTGCAAAAGCTTCTCTGTGCTCAATGAAAATCTGATTTTAAGGGTCGGACCTACGAGCAGGATTTGATCTGTGCCATCACAACTAGTTTGGAGCCAATCGTGGTCAAATATACAACTTATAAAAGTGCGATACGGAAACATGAAGCCTCCAGTGCAAAAACACCGAGAACAAACTTCACAGTGAAGTAGGAGACATCTTCTGTGAAGTAGTTAAACTTTTCAAATGAACAATATTTGCATATTTATATATTCTGGCATTTGTAATAAGAGAAAAGGAGCAGGTGTCATTTTAACAATTTTAAATTGGTAATTACAGTTGTGCTCATAAAATGAAATATTGGCCATTTTTGGAAAATATGACTGATCATGCTGAAAACATCTTTTATTTATGGATAGTAGTCAGGTGAAGCCATTTATTTTCGCATCATTGTTTATGCCTTTTTTAAATCATAATGATAAATGAAATCACCTAAATGGCCCTGATCAAAGGTTTACATACCCTTGAATGTTTGACCTGATAATATACACACAAGTTGACACACACAGGTTTAAATGTAATTGGTGTCTGTGTATAAATAGAGTTAAGTAAATGAGTTTCTACACATTTCATCCAGGGCTGTTCTGACTTTACTGGATACTGAGCCACGGGGGAAAGCAAAAGAACTGTCGAAGAACCTGTAAGAAAAGGTATTTAAACTTAATAAATCAGGAAAAGGATATAAAAAGATTTCTAAAGATTTGAAAATGCCAATCAGTAGTGTTCAAGCTCTGATAAAGAAGTGCACATCTGCCAGGTTATGTAAACTTACAAGCACAACTGTATACATTTTTTGTGGAAAGCCCATATTAGACACACATTATTATTCCAAGTATTTTTAGATGTCTTAATACATGTCTGGATTGGATCTTTAAGATTCTACTTTATCAACAGTATCATGTAATATTATATATTGTAGGGAAAAAGAAATCCAACATTTACCTTCCACAGTGATATTAAGGTGGTGAGAAGATGTTCCCTCACGCTTTGTACACTCACAGCTGTAGTTCCCACTATCCACTGGTGTTAAACTGGTCAGGTGAAGAAATACAGTCTGATTCTTTTTCAGAAATGTGAATCTGGAGTCACATTCATTGAAAATCTTCTCTCCATATCTGTACGCCAAACGACACTCTTCTCCTCTGGTCCTCTCTGTTCTGATCTTACACACTATAAGTGTTGCATTGTTGCATATTAGTGTGATATATGGTTCTCTCCCAGTAATTTTCACCAGAGTCACTGCAAATCAAAGCAATCATAAATCAATGTGAATACATTCAATGAGCTAGAACTACTGTAGAACATGCAATTTACAGTAAATATATTTTTAAATCAAAGACAATAAAGAGAAAACAAGTTAGACATTATGAAAAGGAGTTTGTGTACAGTACCTTTGCAGTCAATAAAAAAACTTGGCAGCAGCAGCAGCAGCAGAGTAAACCACAGTTCCCGTACACCCATGCTGGTCAAAACTGAAAAGCTTTAGTGAAACTGCTGCTTGCAATATACAGCATCTGTCCTGCTCAGTGTGGGAGAATGACACCACCTCTGCACTGCAGTTTGGTTACCTCTCTCAGAGGTAGAGGGTGTGAGCGCTTAAAAAGGAAGTGACTTAAGTGTTTCTGCTTTCATATGAGACACTCTGAAGGCGACTGCATGAAAGCACAAACACATTTTCTTCATTCTAATAATACAAAACTATAAATAATACATTAAAAAAACGTGTTGGCATTATTTTTGACTGCAAAGAGAGATGATTCATTCTTGCTTATATGCTGGTTAGCTGTGTGCCACGCTGTCCTACTCTCTGAGCTCGATGGGTGCGGCGTAAAAGACGTAAGACATTAGAAAACAAGAAAAAAGAAAACAATTTTAGAGTTTTGTCTCATTTACACAGACATTGACTTTAATGTAATTCTTTTTCCACAGTGCAAACATTACAAACTTTTTGGCTCATAGATATACTGTATATTTTCTGTATTTTTAGTAAAAATGTGCAAAAATATGTTATATTATTTTCACTGATAAATGAAGACAAAAAGTCCATTACAGCATCATTTCCAGCTTAGTATTATATAGTTTCATAGACTGGGTAAACTGGATGGAAATCCTCCTCGTCGCCACAATGAGAGCGACTTGAGGAGATAGTTTGGTAGACATCACTGGCTGGCTGCTGAAGGCTTGTGTAGGGTTCCTCTTCCTATAAAAACAATTCAAAATCATTACACACTACACACAGGAGAAGTATAAAACAGAACCACTGTGTTTAATGCTCACCAAAAAACAGGGAGTTTCAGTTCTGGTTAACGCGGATGCTCCTGAACTTGTATTCTCTCTGTTAGGACAAAGTTAGTAGTTAGTACAGCCACGTTAAATTAAGAGAATATAACATTTCTGTGCCAAGGAAAGAAAACTACTTGTGCCGTTACAGTACAGCATTTCTAACTAAGACACACTATAAAAACAGTATTATTCTACAAGTTTAAAGCTTAACGTTTCTCACCTGTGATTATTTCTTCTCAGAATAGGTCCACAGATGATTCCAGCTGCCATGATGAACGAGGTTGAAACAGTCACAATGATGACGGCTGTAGCGATGAACTTCAAACCAGAAAAAGTGGCGCCCTCTTTATCTGCTACACACGGTCACAAAAAACCAAACCCCCCCCAAAAAAACATCCACAGTGTGTTACTTCATCTGTTCTGACTGAAAAGATTAAACGTTAGCAATGTAAACTCCATTAAAAAACCCCTCTCCATATTTATACACCAGACGACACTCTTCACCTCTGCTCCTCTCTGTGCTTGAATATGTGATCTTACATAATATAAGTGTGATGTTATCCAGTGTTACATTGGTGCATATCGGAGTGACATATGGTTCTCTCCCAGTGATTTTCACAAGAGTCTCTGCAAACAATCAATCATAAAAGTCAGTATGAAATATGGAAAATATAGTTCTCTTTAAACCAAACATCTGGCAGTCTTAAATGATAAATGATAAAAACTAGTTCCTGTACAGTACCTTGGCTGTTGTTATACGCAGGTAGCAGCAGGAACAGAACAAACCACAGACGTGCAAGACATGACTGCTTTTATATTAAAGCACTCTGAGGGTGAAACAGAGTAGGTGCATGAAAGAAAAAATGTCTTCAAACATCAGGTCTACAGTCACGTGTTCAGACCACTCTTGGAGTTGGATCCTCTAAGTTTTGCCTTAAAGTTTGAACACATTTTCATTTCATTTACACATTATTAAAACGTTTACTAGCTGAGACATTCCTGAAGCTTTAATGGTGCAACCTGATTTATTAATTCACTAGTTTGAAACTAGCAGGTAGTTAAATATTTCGCTTTTACAGCTTTGCAGCAATTTGACAAACTGAATATCAGACATCAAGAGAACAAGCAGTTTTAACCATTTATTTATTACATAATTAATTCTGATCATCTTTATGTTTGGTAAACAGTATATTGCTCTGCCTGTTCTCCTCTTAAAACATTAAACTTACATGAATAATACAATTTATATAAAACAATTAAGCTTGAATGTTTTAGAATGAAATACACTTTAAGAAACAGTCCGACAGGAGAGTGAAATACCAATGTATGTAAAATAGTGCCACCTTGTGGACATCAGGCTTTGTTTCACTTATTACTCAATAGAAAACATGCATCACATTATAGTGGATGTTGTATCATTAAAGCCCTACAAAGGCATCTATAAATTCATCTCCACTCTGGGGAACACATTTGAATAATTACTAATTGAATAAAGTTCGTTCTCTGTCTGCATGAAGGTGCTGTACGGCTCAATTTCTTCTACTTCCTGCAAAATAAGAGATATTTTAAAATAATATTTGGTTATAAGTTAAATGAACAGCACAAACAAAGTAGGGACAACATTTTGGTGTACAGTACCGTGTGTGGAAGACTGGTCATTGGTTCAGGTTGTCTTCTGTTGGATAAATGTGGAAATACTTCGTTACAAAATGTGTAGGATCAAAATTTGTACCACTGATGTAGCTCCAATACTAAGCTATAAGCTTTATTAACAGGGGTTGACAGTAACAAAGTACATTGACTTGAGTACTGTACCTAAGTACATTTTTCCAGTATCTGTACTTTACTTGAGTATTAATTCTTTTGGAGACTTATGACTTTTACTCTGCTATATTTAAAAGACAAATATTGTACTTTTGCCTCCACTACATTTCTATGAAGGTTCCTGTTACTCGTTACCTTGAAGCAAAGCTTTGAAGTCAGTGGATGAATTTTTTCTTTTCTAAAATGCAACAGGCCACACACTGTGTTCATCACAGGAGAGAAACCAGTCACAGTAAACTACTCCTACGCTGTCAGTCAAGTTCAAAGCGCTTTTTGAACAGTTCAATTTGAACACGGCGGTGGTAATGATGGCTACAGCAGATAAAGATGACGATTCCTCACCAGAGCACCCGTGGCCGTATCTGAAGTCTATGTTTCAGATTTTTGAAATGAGGAAAGATTCATATTGTTTTGTTTTTGTGTTGCTGTTGGGCAGTTATAAAGCTAGAGGTTGGTTGTTCTATTTATTTTTTAATTTTCTGAGAAAACTATCTACAGCAACACCACTGTCTGCCTGAGGCACACGTGCACACACACAAACACACACACACACACACACACTGCCAGAGCTGTGTCAGATCACTGCCATGTGGTTTTGTGGGGGTGGGCTGGGGGGTGTTAAATAGACGGTGGCTGTTTCTATAGGCTTTGCAACATATTCTACAAGCTTTTTATTCTACAGGTTCTACAAGCAAGTCAGTGCATTCAGTAGGTTGTTTTTAGGTTCTGTAAATGCTTTGTGGCAACAATACAACAATGTGCTGACATTAAAAAGAAAATGTACTTTTGAATATTTTTAAAAGTACTTTAACTCAAGTAAAAATTTGACTTCCACTTGTATTGGAGTCATATTTGAGTATCTATACTTGGACTCAGTGTGTACTTTGTCCACAACTGTTTATTAAATTCCAAACATTAAGGACATTATGAGTATGACATTAGTATCTTACCTATGATGTTTTTTTCTGTGGATAAATCCCAGGATGACTCCAGCTATGATGCAGAATATAACTACACCAATAACAGCTTTATATTTTAACATTTCTGCTGAACTGGTGGCTTCTTCATCCTCTAAAACAGTGTAAAGGAAGAAACATGACATTAGTATTTGCTTTTTTTGTAAAGAAACATTTAAAGTTCCCCTCCAGGCAAAAATATGTTTTTCTTCTTGTTCCCACAGTTGGATGTTTGAGCTTCACTGTGCAGAATGATGTACGTGCAGAGTTTAACACGAGAAGGCTGTTTTCACATTCATCTGCTGAAAGTGCAAAAGCTTCTCTGTGCTCAATGAAAATCTGATTTTAAGGTTCGGACCTACGAGCAGGATTTGATCTGTGCCATCACAACTAGTTTGGAGCCAATCGTGGTCAAATATACAACTTATAAAAGTGCGATACGGAAACATGAAGCCTCCAGTGCAAAAACACCGAGAACAAACTTCACAGTGAAGTAGGAGACATCTTCTGTGAAGTAGTTAAACTTTTCAAATGAACAATATTTGCATATTTATATATTCTGGCATTTGTAATAAGAGAAAAGGAGCAGGTATAATTTTAACAATTTTAAATTGGTAATTACAGTTGTGCTCAAAATGAAATATTGGCCATTTTTTGGAAAATATGACTGATCATGCTGAAAACGTCTTTTATTTATGGATAGTATTCAGGTGAAGCCATTTATTTTCGCATCATTCTTTATGCCTTTTTTAAATCATAATGATAAATGAAATCACCTAAATGGCCCTGATCAAAAGTTTACATACCCTTGAATGTTTGGCCTGATAATATACACACAAGTTGACACGCACAGGTTTAATAAGTGAGTTTCTATACATTTCATCCAGGGCTGTTCTGACTTTACTGGATACTGAGCCACGGGGGAAAGCAAAAGAACTGTCGAAGAACCTGCAAGAAAAGGTATTTAAACTTAATAAATCAGGAAAAGGATATAAAAAGATTTCCAAAGATTTGAAAATGCCAATCAGTAGTGTTCAAGCTCTGATAAAGAAGTGGAAAATTCTGTTGATACCAAGCCACGGTCATGTACACCAACAAAGATTTCAGCCACAACTGCCAGGAAAAATGTTCGGGTCGCAAAAACAAACCCACATGCAACTTCAGCTGAAATACAAGCTTCTCTGCAAAAACGTGGCGCGGCTGTTTCAAGATGCACAATAAGGAGATAACTGAACAAAAATGAGCTGCACGATCGAGTTGCCATGAAAACGCCATTACTGCGCCAACGCCAAAAAATATGCCGAACAGCAGCAAGACAAGCCTGAAAACTTCTGGAACAAAGTCATTTGGAGGGATGAGACCAAAACTGAACTTTATGGTCACAACCATAAACACCATAAACACCATGAATGGTACACATCTGCCAGGTTATGTAAACTTACAAGCACAACTGCACACATTTTTTGTGGAAAGCCCATATTAGACACACATTATTATTCCAAGTATTTTTAGATGTCTTAATACATGTCTGGATTGGATCTTTAAGATTCTACTTTATCAACAGTATCATGTAATATTGTATATTGTAGGGAAAAAGAAATCCAACATTTACCTTCCACAGTGATATTAAGGTGGTGAGAAAATGTTCCCTCACGATTTGTACAGTCACAGCTGTAGTTCCCACTATCCACTGGTGTTAAACTGGTCAGGTGAAGAAATACAGTCTGATTCTTTTTCAGAAATGTGAATCTGGAGTCACATTCATTGAAAATCTTCTCTCCATATTTGTACGCCAAACGACACTCTTCTCCTCTGGTCCTCTCTGTTCTGATCTTACACGCTACAAGTGTTGCATTGTTGCACATTAGTGTGATATATGGTTCTCTCCCAGTAATTTTCACCAGAGTCACTGCAAATCAAAGCAATCATAAATCAATATGAATACATTCAATGAGCTAGAACTACTGTAGAACATGCAATTTACATAAAAAAATATTTTTAAACCAAAGACAATAAAGAGAAAACAAGTTAGACATTATGAAAAGGAGTTTGTGTACAGTACCTTCGCAGTCAATAGAAAAACTTGGCAGCAGCAGCAGCAGCAGCAGCAGAGCAAACCACAGTTCCCGTACACCCATGCTGGTCAAAACTGAAAAGCTTTAGTGAAACTGCTGCTTGCAATATACAGCATCTGTCCTGCTCAGTGTGGGAGAATGACACCACCTCTGCACTGCAGTTTGGTTACCTCTCTCAGAGGTAGAGGGTGTGAGCGCTTAAAAAGGAAGTGACTTAAGTGTTTCTGCTTTCATATGAGACACTCTGAAGGCGACTGCATGAAAGCACAAACACATTTTCTTCATTCTAATAATACAAAACTATAAATAATACATTAAAAAAACTTTATTTATTACATTTATACATTATTTTTGACTGCAAAGAGAGATGATTCATTCTTGCTTATATGCTGGTTAGCTGTGTGCCACGCTGTCCTACTCTCTGAGCTCGATGGGTGCGGCGTAAAAGACGTAAGACATTAGAAAACAAGAAAAAAGAAAACAATTTTAGAGTTTTGTCTCATTTACACAGACATTGACTTTAATGTAATTCTTTTTCCACAGTGCAAACATTACAAACTTTTTGGCTCATAGATATACTGTATATTTTCTGTATTTTTAGTAAAAATGTGCAAAAATATGTTATATTATTTTCACTGATAAATGAAGACAAAAAGTCCATTACAGCATCATTTCCAGCTTAGTTTTATATAGTTTCATAGACTGGGTAAACTGGATGGAAATCCTCCTCGTCGCCACAATGAGAGCGACTTGAGGAGATAGTTTGGTAGACATCACTGGCTGGCTGCTGAAGACTTGTGTAGGGTTCCTCTTCCTATAAAAACAATTCAAAATCATTACACACTACACACAGGAGAAGTATAAAACAGAACCACTGTGTTTAATGCTCACCAAAAAACAGGGAGTTTCAGTTCTGGTTAACGCGGATGCTCCTGAACTTGTATTCTCTCTGTTAGGACAAAGTTAGTAGTTAGTACAGCCACGTTAAATTAAGAGAATATAACATTTCTGTGCCAAGGAAAGAAAACTACTTGTGCCGTTACAGTACAGCATTTCTAACTAAGACACACTATAAAAACGGTATTATTCTACAAGTTTAAAGCTTAACGTTTCTCACCTGTGATTATTTCTTCTCAGAATAGGTCCACAGATGATTCCAGCTGCCATGATGAACGAGGTTGAAACAGTCACAATGATGACGGCTGTAGCGATGAACTTCAAACCAGAAAAAGTGGCGCCCTCTTTATCTGCTACACACGGTCACAAAAAACCAAACCCCCAAAAAAAACATCCACAGTGTGTTACTTCATCTGTTCTGACTGAAAAAATTAAACGTTAGCAATGTAAACTCCATTAAAAAACCCCTCTCCATATTTATACACCAGACGACACTCTTCACCTCTGCTCCTCTCTGTGCTTGAATATGTGATCTTACACACTGCAAGTGTGATGTTATCCAGTGTTACATTGGTGCATATCGGAGTGACATATGGTTCTCTCCCAGTGATTTTCACAAGAGTCTCTGCAAACAATCAATCATAAAAGTCAGTATGAAATATGGAAAATATTGTTCTCTTTAAACCAAACATCTGGCAGTCTTAAATGATAAATGATAAAAACTAGTTCCTGTACAGTACCTTGGCTGTTGTTATACGCAGGTAGCAGCAGGAACAGAACAAACCACAGACGTGCAAGACATGACTGCTTTTATATTAAAGCACTCTGAGGGTGAAACAGAGTAGGTGCATGAAAGAAAAAATGTCTTCAAACATCAGGTCTACAGTCACGTGTTCAGACCACTCTTGGAGTTGGATCCTCTAAGTTTTGCCTTAAAGTTTGAACACATTTTCATTTCATTTACACATTATTAAAACGTTTACTAGCTGAGACATTCCTGAAGCTTTAATGGTGCAACCTGATTTATTAATTCACTAGTTTGAAACTAGCAGGTAGTTAAATATTTCGCTTTTACAGCTTTGCAGCAATTTGACAAACTGAATATCAGACATCAAGAGAACAAGCAGTTTTAACCATTTATTTATTACATAATTAATTCTGATCATCTTTATGTTTGGTAAACAGTATATTGCTCTGCCTGTTCTCCTCTTAAAACATTAAACTTACATGAATAATACAATTTATATAAAACAATTAAGCTTGAATGTTTTAGAATGAAATACACTTTAAGAAACAGTCCGACAGGAGAGTGAAATACCAATGTATGTAAAATAGTGCCACCTTGTGGACATCAGGCTTTGTTTCACTTATTACTCAATAGAAAACATGCATCACATTATAGTGGATGTTGTATCATTAAAGCCCTACAAAGGCATCTATAAATTCATCTCCACTCTGGGGAACACATTTGAATAATTATTAATTGAATAAAGTTCGTTCTCTGTCTGCATGAAGGTGCTGTACGGCTCAATTTCTTCTGGTTCCTGCACAATAAGAGATATTTTAAAATAATATTTGGTTATAAGTTAAATGAACAGCACAAACAAAGTAGGGACAACATTTTGGTGTACAGTACCGTGTGTGGAAGACTGGTCATTGGTTCAGGTTGTCTTCTGTTGGATAAATGTGGAAATACTTCGTTACAAAATGTGTAGGATCAAAATTTGTACCACTGATGTAGCTCCAATACTAAGCTATAAGCTTTATTAACAGGGGTTGACAGTAACAAAGTACATTGACTTGAGTACTGTACCTAAGTACATTTTTCCAGTATCTGTACTTTACTTGAGTATTAATTCTTTTGGAGACTTATGACTTTTACTCTGCTATATTTAAAAGACAAATATTGTACTTTTGACTCCACTACATTTCTATGAAGGTTCCTGTTACTCGTTACCTTGAAGCAAAGCTTTGAAGTCAGTGGATGAATTTTCTTTTCTTTTCTAAAATGCAACAGGCCACACACTGTGTTCATCACAGTAGAGAAACCAGTCACAGTAAACTACTCCTACGCTGTCAGTCAAGTTCAAAGTGCTTTTTGAACAGTTCAATTTGAACACGGCGGTGGTAATGATGGCTACAGCAGATAAAGATGACGATTCCTCACCAGAGCACCCGTGGCCGTATCTGAAGTCTATGTTTCAGATTTTTGAAATGAGGAAAGATTCATATTGTTTTGTTTTGTTTTTGTGTTGCTGTTGGGCAGTTATAAAGCTAGAGGTTGGTTGTTTTATTTTTTTTTTAATTTTCTGAGAAAACTATCTACAGCAACACCACTGTCTGCCTGAGGCACACGTGCACACACACAAACACACACACACACACACACACTGCCAGAGCTGTGTCAGATCACTGCCATGTGGTTTTGTGGGGGTGGGCTGGGGGGTGTTAAATAGACGGTGGCTGTTTCTATAGGCTTTGCAACATATTCTACAAGCTTTTTATTCTACAGGTTCTACAAGCAAGTCAGTGCATTCAGTAGGTTGTTTTTAGGTTCTGTAAATGCTTTGTGGCAACAATACAACAATGTGCTGACATTAAAAAGAAAATGTACTTTTGAATATTTTTAAAAGCTGGTACTCCAGTACTTTAACTCAAGTAAAAATTTGACTTTCACTTGGAGTCATATTTGAGTATCTATACTTGGACTCAGTGTGTACTTTGTCCACAACTGTTTATTAAATTCCAAACATTAAGGACATTATGAGTATGACATTAGTATCTTACCTATGATGTTTTTTTCTGTGGATAAATCCCAGGATGACTCCAGCTATGATGCAGAATATAACTACACCAATAACAGCTTTATATTTTAACATTTCTGCTGAACTGGTGGCTTCTTCATCCTCTAAAACAGTGTAAAGGAAGAAACATGACATTAGTATTTGCTTTATTTGTAAAGAAACATTTAAAGTTCCCCTCCAGGCAAAAATATGTTTTTCTTCTTGTTCCCACAGTTGGATGTTTGAGCTTCACTGTGCAGAATGATGTACGTGCAGAGTTTAACACGAGAAGGCTGTTTTCACATTCATCTGCTGAAAGTGCAAAAGCTTCTCTGTGCTCAATGAAAATTTGATTTTAAGGGTCGGACCTACGAGCAGGATTTGATCTGTGCCATCACAACTAGTTTGGAGCCAATCGTGGTCAAATATACAACTTATAAAAGTGCGATACGGAAGCATGAAGCCTCCAGTGCAAAAACACCGAGAACAAACTTCACAGTGAAGTAGGAGACATCTTCTGTGAAGTAGTTAAACTTTTCAAATGAACAATATTTGCATATTTATATATTCTGGCATTTGTAATAAGAGAAAAGGAGCAGGTGTCATTTTAACAATTTTAAATTGGTAATTACAGTTGTGCTCAAAATGAAATATTGGCCATTTTTTGGAAAATATGACTGATCATGCTGAAAACGTCTTTTATTTATGGATAGTAGTCAAGTGAAGCCATTTATTTTCGCATCATTCTTTATGCCTTTTTTAAATCATAATGATAAATGAAATCACCTAAATGGCCCTGATCAAAAGTTTACATACCCTTTAAATGTTTGGCCTGATAATATACACACAAGTTGACACGCACAGGTTTAATAAGTGAGTTTCTATACATTTCATCCAGGGCTGTTCTGACTTTATTGGATACTGAGCCACGGGGGAAAGCAAAAGAACTGTCGAAGAACCTGCAAGAAAAGGTATTTAAACTTTATAAATCAGGAAAAGGATATAAAAAGATTTCCAAAGATTTGAAAATGCCAATCAGTAGTGTTCAAGCTCTGATAAAGAAGTGGAAAATTCTGTTGATACCAAGCCACGGTCATGTACACCAACAAAGATTTCAGCCACAACTGCCAGGAAAAATGTTCGGGTCGCAAAAACAAACCCACATGCAACTTCAGCTGAAATACAAGCTTCTCTGCAAAAACGTGGCGCGGCTGTTTCAAGATGCACAATAAGGAGATAACTGAACAAAAATGAGCTGCACGATCGAGTTGCCATGAAAACGCCATTACTGCGCCAACGCCAAAAAATATGCCGAACAGCAGCAAGACAAGCCTGAAAACTTCTGGAACAAAGTCATTTGGAGGGATGAGACCAAAACTGAACTTTATGGTCACAACCATAAACACCATAAACACCATGAATGGTACACATCTGCCAGGTTATGTAAACTTACAAGCACAACTGCACACATTTTTTGTGGAAAGCCCATATTAGACACACATTATTATTCCAAGTATTTTTAGATGTCTTAATACATGTCTGGATTGGATCTTTAAGATTCTACTTTATCAACAGTATCATGTAATATTGTATATTGTAGGGAAAAAGAAATCCAACATTTACCTTCCACAGTGATATTAAGGTGGTGAGAAAATGTTCCCTCACGATTTGTACAGTCACAGCTGTAGTTCCCACTATCCACTGGTGTTAAACTGGTCAGGTGAAGAAATACAGTCTGATTCTTTTTCAGAAATGTGAATCTGGAGTCACATTCATTGAAAATCTTCTCTCCATATTTGTACGCCAAACGACACTCTTCTCCTCTGGTCCTCTCTGTTCTGATCTTACACGCTACAAGTGTTGCATTGTTGCACATTAGTGTGATATATGGTTCTCTCCCAGTAATTTTCACCAGAGTCACTGCAAATCAAAGCAATCATAAATCAATATGAATACATTCAATGAGCTAGAACTACTGTAGAACATGCAATTTACAGAAAAATATATTTTTAAATCAAAGACAATAAAGAGAAAACAAGTTAGACATTATGAAAAGGAGTTTGTGTACAGTACCTTTGCAGTCAATAAAAAAACTTGGCAGCAGCAGCAGCAGCAGAGCAAACCACAGTTCCCGTACACCCATGCTGGTCAAAACTGAAAAGCTTTAGTGAAACTGCTGCTTGCAATATACAGCATCTGTCCTGCTCAGTGTGGGAGAATGACACCACCTCTGCACTGCAGTTTGGTTACCTCTCTCAGAGGTAGAGGGTGTGAGCGCTTAAAAAGGAAGTGCAAGACTTAAGTGCTTCTGCTTTCATATGAGACACTCTGAAGGCGACTGCATGAAAGCACAAACACATTTTCCCTTATTCTAATAATACAAAACTATAAATAATACATTAAAAAAACGTGTTGGCATTATTTTTGACTGCAAAGAGAGATGATTCATTCTTGCTTATATGCTGGTTAGCTGTGTGCCACGCTGTCCTACTCTCTGAGCTCGATGGGTGCGGCGTAAAAGACTTAAGACATTAGAAAACAAGAAAAAAGAAAACAATTTTAGAGTTTTGTCTCATTTACACAGACATTGTCTTTAATGTAATTCTTTTTCCACAGTGCAAACATTACAAACTTTTTGGCTCATAGATATACTGTATATTTTATGTATTTTTAGTAAAAATGTGCAAAAATATGTTATATTATTTTCACTGATAAATGAAGACAAAAAGTCCATTACAGCATCATTTCCAGCTTAGTTTTATATAGTTTCATAGACTGGGTAAACTGGATGGAAATCCTCCTCGTCGCCACAATGAGAGCGACTTGAGGAGATAGTTTGGTAGACATCACTGGCTGGCTGCTGAAGTCTTGTGTAGGGTTCCTCTTCCTATAAAAACAATTCAAAATCATTACACACTACACACAGGAGAAGTATAAAACAGAACCACTGTGTTTAATGCTCACCAAAAAACAGGGAGTTTCAGTTCTGGTTAACGCGGATGCTCCTGAACTTGTATTCTCTCTGTTAGGACAAAGTTAGTACTTAGTACAGCCACGTTAAATTAAGAGAATATAACATTTCTGTGCCAAGGAAAGAAAACTACTTGTGCCGTTACAGTACAGCATTTCTAACTAAGACACACTATAAAAACGGTATTATTCTACAAGTTTAAAGCTTAACGTTTCTCACCTGTGATTATTTCTTCTCAGAATAGGTCCACAGATGATTCCAGCTGCCATGATGAATGTAGTTGAAACAGTCACAATGATGACGGCTGTAGCGATGAACTTAAAACCAGAAAAAGTGGCGCCCTCTTTATCTGCTACACACGGTCACAAAAAACCAAACCCCCCAAAAAAAACATCCACAGTGTGTTACTTCATCTGTTCTGACTGAAAAAATTAAACGTTAGCAACTTAAACTCACCTTCCACAGTTAGATCCAGACGGACAACATCTGTCCCTCTTTCATGTGAACACTCACAGCTGTAGTTCCCACTATCCACTGGTGTTAAACTGGTCAGGTGGAGAAATACAGTCTGATTCTCAGGCATCAGTGTGAACCTGGAGTCGCATTCATGGTTAAATTGCTTGTCGGACATGTATAGCAGATGACACTCTTCCCCCTGATGTTGCCATGTGCTGACCTTACATGTTACTACTAAAATAACACTCAAGTTTTCATTCGCACATACAGGCGTGATGACTGGTTCGCTCCCAGTGGTTTTCACAACAGTCACTGCAATTAAAAGGAAACTCAGTGGATCACATTTAACACTTTTCTAACAAAATGAACAGCATACATTATACATAATACTAAGTAGTTTTAGTACAGTACCTCTGGTGTCAGCACACAGTGGCAGAAGCAGAAAAAAACACTGTTTCCATCCAGTCATACTGGCCATAAGACAATACAGTTCTGAAATGATTCTGAAATGATTCTTTGTCCTTATTAAGGTGTCGATATGAGCGTCATAAAACAGAAGTGAACCTGACTGCTTCTACTTTCAGGTTATTAATCCTGATTGGTAAAAATAAACTTTTCATACTTCACTTTTAGGTGACTTCACTTTTATTTTTAATACAACATTCATGGATTTTCAGACAGTAGGAACGTTTTTGAACCCTGTTAGATGTTTTTAGAAAAGGCAGTAAGATGCACACCATTCTTCCTGTGTAGTGTGGGGGTACTATATGTAAGAAATGATTTGATAAAGCATTTTTAACACTTACTTTATAGTATTTCTTGATTTCTGTCACTTCTACAATGGTTTAGCAACCTCACACAAAAAAAAAATCAACAACAAAAACATCTAAAAACAAGCTAGTGTGTCTATAAAAGTACTGAGAGGAGGTTATAGGAGGGTAATCTTGTAAATGAACAACAGAACAGTTATATATATTATGACTGAAGCACTTAGTAAGTATCAAAATCACAATGCTCTTGCCTCTTTTGTATGTGCAAACTTGCAATCTTTATCCAGTATCATATCTCTAAACAATTTTACACTGTCCCAATAATTATAGTTATACAGGTGTGCTATCTTGACTTTTGATGTAAATGTTTCCAAAGGTATCGTAACTTCCATCAGTCTCTCTTTTGTGCATTTCCTGATCATGTGACTGGGCCATCGCTATATTGATGCTGGCTGCAACTGTGTGGTTGTCACGCTGATGACGCATTGAGGAAATGGTATGGTAGAGATCACTTGTGGGCATCTGGAGGCTTGTGTAAGTGTCATTTAGGTCATCTTCATCCTATAAAAACATATATTCAATAAAGCACCCTTCATAAAAAAGGTTTATAAGCTGCAACTAACAGCTTTAATACAGATTAATAGATAATTTACAATGGTTCAACAGGTAACTTTATTAAAGACCAACCAAATAAGCTATAAAGCATGCAGTCACATGCATTTAGCTATTGACAGGTAATGAGTTTTTCCACTTTCTACTGAGCCGTCAAGTCTGAACCATAAAAAAAAGCTGGTTAGTTATCAGACTATAAATGTTAATCCAGTAAATATTAAGTTAGGTAGGTTAAAATTATTTAAACTAGGTTAGCATAAAACAATCAAAGCAACCATTAAGCCATTAGTTACAACATATAAGCCCTTTATAAAAATAACATATTAGAAAGTGGTAATAAAATCCTCAACATAACATGCTGTAAAATCTGATTAAGTTTGGTTGACACATGACCGACAGATTGTAACACCAGTCAGGAAACCTGAGTCATACTGAAGCTCTCTAGGTCATCACATCCTCTCTCACTCACACCACTGATCCTCCGTCTGTCCCCTTTCTTTAGCCTGCACTTTATTATGCGCAAATCATATATTTATGACTGCAAGAACCGTACCCTTGAACGTATGTACGTATATATATCTCATATGCAGCAACCCTCCTGCAAGTTTAACACATTACACTATGTGTTGTCACACTCTCATTTGAATTGAGTCAACTTAGAATGGTGTGACAGCCAAAACTTTAAAAAAAAGGTGTGTAAATGTAACATGTTTCCACTCGGTGTACTTTCCTCTAAAAAGTACTTTTGTAAAAACAAAAAAAAACAATGCTCACCGCAGGGCAGGGGGGTTCAGATGTGTGGTCTCTTAAATAATAAGAAAAGAGAGTTATATATCACCAAACAGAAGAAAAACATTTAAAGAAGGAACTACAGCTGATGTAGCAACTGCTAGATTTGCACTATTCAATTCAAAACCTCATTTTAATTACTCCTACGAAATTTTTGAGTGTCTGCAATTACAGTGCTTTTCAGGATACAAACACTAACTGCCTTTAAGCAAAGTATGAAGTTACAATCTTTCACCTGCAATGTTTTTTTCTCAGGATAAGTCCAAGGAAAACTCCACATACAGCGATTAATGCAGTAATACCACCAACCACCGTGGGGATTATAAAGGAAGCCTCTTCATCTCCTAGAAAAAGAGGAATGGTGACATCTTTTATGAACAAATACTGGAAGCAGATGTGACAATATTTTCTGAAATTTAAAATGTTGTGGTACAGATACAGTCCAGACAGTAAGTATTCAGACACATTTTATGTACAGCCCATTTAACACATAAGTGTCCAAAGTTTAGGGTTCAAACAGGAAGTCAAAATCATCATATTTAATATTTTGTGGAAAATCCTTTGACTGGCTGACATCTTGGAGCCATAGACGTGAGCAGAGGCTTTGCATCTTCCCTGGTGACACTCTCCCTTCACTGCAGACACATTCAAGCTCTCGCTTGTTGTGGGGACTCTCAGCACGTAGAATGCGGTTAACTTGGCGCGAGATCAGAGACGTCTTCACCCTGAAAAGCTCTTGTTGCTTTGGCCTCTCTGTTTTGGAGCCTTACCAGGGGTTTGCATCTCATGCTGAACCCTCTGATGTCTTCTCTTAATAGCTTAGAAGGAAACATGTCTGCCCACATCCTGGAGAACATTCTCACATTGCAGCCATAAAAAGGCTTTTTCTTCACAATGCAAATGCTTTTCTTCTCATCCACAAGAGTGGTGGGTCTTTTTCTGGTTTTCAAGTCTTCACTTGCATGGTCACCACTTTACTTTACTTACATACTGACAGACAAGTCTACCTCACTTCTAAATAGCAACTCTCAATCAGGTCTGAGCTACGTGTGAGCTCTTTTGTGCATGAACGTTGAAACGACACACAGTTTGGTGTTAAGTTATTTATATACTTTGCACTTTAATGCAGTATGCACTGAGCCTAAAGAACAAAATCTGTCTAAATACTTACTGTCTGGACAGTATCTGTACTACATAATTTTGACTTTCTTTCAGCACTGCAGCCACAAAACTTTGAAGCAATACAGAAGCAAGAAAATAAATATAAATTTACCTTCCACGAAGATATCGAGGTGGAGAGTGTCTGTTCCATGAGTATGCGAACACTCGCAGGTGTACTTCCCGCTATCCACTGACATTAAACCGGTCAGGTGGAGAAATAAAGTCCCATTCTCTTTGATCAGCCTGTGTCTGGAGTCACATTCATTCTCAATCTTCTCTCCATACTGATACAGCAGACGGCATTCTTTTCCTCTGCTACTCTTTGTGCTGATCTTACACACTATAAGCATGATGGTATTCAGTGTAGCAGTGGTGCATATTGGAGTGACATCTGATTCTCCCCCAATAATGTTTTTCAAACGAGTCTCTGCAATTAGAAATGTTTGAGTGACTTTGAGGTCTAAGAAAGCAAAGAAAATGATCACTGGCTGCTTGTAATTCTACCAAACTGCAAAACTGGCTGACTTGCATAAACTGCATGTAATGAAAAAGCTCCTGTACAGTACCTTCAGTGTGAAAACACAAACACAGTGGCACAAGCAGGATAAACCACAGTTTCCACTGATCCATAATGGCTGAGAGGTCTGAACGACAGTGCTGCTGCCAAAAACCACTAAACTATACTGAAGGGAGGAGGGTAAACATCGACGCAGTCCTACAGTCCAGTGCCTACCTAAGCCCCAAACCACACACAAAAAAAAAAAAAAAAAAAAACATATGGGGTGTCCTAAAAGGGAAGTACAAGACATGACTGCTTCTACTTTCAAGTTAAGACACTCTGTAGGTGAATCCCTGACACTGGTTTCAAAAAGCATCAATTTCAGAGACTATTAATAGAATATGTATGGAAAGCCAAACTTACATGTCAACTGTATAAATGCAAAATCATAAATTTTAATCTTAAACACGATTGCTAAATACATTCATTCATTCTAAATACATCCATTTATAGCAGCCCTAACTGGCTAATCTGTATATTTCTTAAACAGTAATACAGTTTAGTTCATAGCAAGTAGTCGGATCAAAAAGTGAATTATTTGAATATTAGCAGGTTATTACTTTACTGGTATCTAACACACAACTCACCATGCTGGGAATGTCAATGTGGGCTGGTGTGTCGTATTTGTTAGTCATCAATCTGACAGCAAAAAATTACTTTCTTCAAAATCGTACCATCTAATAAACAATATTGGCACATTCAAGACTTCTTATTTGGGGCATTTTTGGACAGAACACAGTACATTTTGACGCCATGAGGTTTGCAATAAAGTTTTCAAAAATACGGGAAAGTTGTGCCGTGCCATGTTAAACAGTTATGAGTCAGTGGTACTAGGCTCCACTTCAGCAGCCATGATGAGGAAACGTTCCTGAGAAGACGCCACAGCACTCACAGTCATGTCTCCAAGTCAATCAGAGCAGCAGCTAGAGCTCAATCTGAGTCTTTTTTCCCCCATTTGTACACATTTTATGAGTTTTCCAACACAGCAGATGTACTCTTTGAAATGCCTTTAACTGTCTGCACTACATAATCAGCTTTAAAGACAACACAAGTGATTTTGGGCGACATTATGGTCAAAGCTTCCTCAGCTGGACTGGAACCAGACAGACAGCCTGACACCGAAAAGGACTGACACAAACTGAAACTACGACACAAAAGATTTAAATAGATATAGGTTTAAGGAAAAATGGAACCAGGTAGAGGAGGTCACTGACGCAGACGAATTACCGTTTTTGGTAATCAATTATTTAGTGAATAAATAAGGAGATGCAAAAAACGCAACACAAAATCAAACAAATCTGGAGAGACGTAATAGATGCAATAATATAAAGAAATGAGGTCAACAAAAACATTGCCCCTGTTCCCCAATATCACCCCATCATGACTTGTTAAAGATGGACACTGTTGTTGTCAGCTCTTTGTTAATGAGGTAATGAGAGCGGTCACAGCTGTAAGGACTGTGGTAACTGTGGAATGAAACTAGGTCAAGTGTTTCTAGACTAGAATGAAAATGAAATGTGTGAAACAGTAAAATCACAAATTTGCATGTTAGGAAAAAAACTTTTGTTCTATTTAATATAATAATTCTAAGCGTTACATCCTTCTTTTCTGCTCTGTTTTGAAACACGTAGTTTCAAGAAAGACGAGTGTCTGACCTGACGTGATGCAAAGAGCCTTTAAATGTGCTGAGCTTCTGGACAGACTGACGTCCACTGTGTCCTCATCATCATCTGCAAAGACAGACAACAGGCTCAGAAATGAGAGGTGACAGGATTCCCTGCAAAATCTAATTTCTATAATTCAACGTACATGACAATAAAGCACTCTCACAAGAAAAGGAAACCACAGCCTCAGTAACAGCTTTTACTGTATCTTTATCTTTGCTGTGGGTGTTGCGGCTTTCACTCTCTCGCTTCTAATGTTGGAGATACAGTAACAGCAACAGCATCAAATAACAGGCTTTAGTTTCCAATCAGAAAGCACAGTGCAACTTAACTTGCACACTAGGACAATGTGAGGCCAACCGGAAGAGGAAGTAGTAGATATGACTAATAACTGAATATACTGGCAGGTCAATCCACTTTTACATCTTTTTGTGTTGTTTGTGTTACTTAAGGTATCAATACATGCATCACTGATCACTGGTCTCAAGGTTTTAAGTAACACATTTAGTTTCCAACACTTTTTAGGATATTCTAACTTCATTCAAGTGTAGTACATTGGAAAGCAATTAATGATTTATACTTCAGAATCTCCATGTCTTGCAATAGAGGAAATGCTTATTTTATTTCTAGACTTGTTTTATTTGTGTTAATGCATCCATAGAAAGCTCACAGTAGTAAATGTGTTTTGAAAAGGCACATCTGTCTCTTTGTGTTTCCTCTGAAAGCTTTGAAGCCTCCAGCCAAAGCATGACCCAGATATATAGTCTAACATGTCTCACAGCACTCAAACACTAACTATTCTGTTTTTAACCCCCCCTCCGCCTATATGTCACAATGCCCTCGCTCTTATAATGTTACATTTTGACTACACCGAAAACTAAACCAGACACAGAAATATATGAGGAACCAGATGATTCTGCAAATATTCTGTTTGCAAATCAAAAGGTTTGTCCTGCTGGACTTTGGGATGAGGTGCAACTTCTACTCTTAACACTCTAAGTCTACTGTGAAGCCAAATTACCACAGAAAAGTCATTAAATTCAACAGAATTAGAAAAATTAAAACGTTGCTGACTTACCTTGAGATTGAACATCACCTTTGACCCTCATGGTAAGCACATCACATGTTTCCTCCCTCAAACACTTTTTGTAATCTGTAAAGAGGGAGGAGAAACCAGTGGCAGTGAAAATGAGAATAAAAAGATGTAAAAAGAAATCTCTTTTTTGCAAATTTATACTAGGAGGAAAAGAAAAACAGAAATGTGTAAACAATCAGTATATAGAGCTCAAGAAGGAATGTATTTTCTTACCTTTGTGTTAAGAGAAGATCAAGTGAAAAAGGCAAAAACTAAGAGAAAAATAAGATTATACAGCATTTTTACCAGTAAATAACTAAAACTCAAAGTTCCAGACATTCACACAATCAAGATCAGAGTCTGAGTCTGAAGGTGCAACCCACACCTGTTAACAATTACACGGTTGATTGGTCAGAGCCTTTCTGTCTTTCCATGCACACACAGTAAACACATTACTCCATTGTAGTACATTATAAACACCAAGCAGGTAGTAGAGAATAACATTTCATATGAAACATGAGAGGAGTAAAAGTGAAACACAGACCTCCTACTTAGGCCGCAGTCTGCAGAGCCCTCGAAGTCATGAAAAATCATTGTTTGTCGTGCTGTTTATTGTGTTTTTGTCCATATTTATGAATGTGAGCAAATGTGTACCACAGGGCTCTATTCTAGGACCACTTCTTTTTACAATTTTTATAAATGAATTAGGAGAAAACATTAGGAACAGTACAATTCATCTGTGTGCAGATGACGCCATTCTCTATGCAACAGCGCCCTCTGCTGCTCAGGTGGTTCAAAATATTCTTGTTGACTTCTGTGTTGTACAGCAAACTTTGTATGATCTGAAATTACTTTTGAATTCAGATAAAACTACATGTATGCTGTTTTCTAAAAAACTAGCTAACTGTACCAATGATATAAATATTAACACTCTGGATGGGACACAAAGTGAAAGAGTTTCCTCTTACAAATATCTTGGGTTATGGATTGACGATAAACTGTGCTTCAAAAAGCACATTAATGAACTAACAAAATCACTAAAAGCAAAACTAGCATTTTTTTTTACAGAAATAAGACTTGTTTTACCCAGAACTGCAGATAACAATTTGTTCAATCAACCTTTTTATCTGTATTAGACGACGGCGATACAATTTACATGCACACTTCTGCTGCTACTCTTGAATTGATTCTTGCAGAATATCATGTTAATGCTAAAATTGGAAAATTGGCTTTTAAATATTTTGCTCCACACAACAACTGACAAAAGCGTGCCAAAATGGAAGAGCTGATCCCTTATACTGATTTCAAACATCTGCTGGCAGATTTGGTACAGTGTAACTGTAAAATAAATAAATCAATGACAATGACTTATTTATTTATCACATTGTCCATCACATCTGTAATATTTCAGATTGATCTGTATACAATCTTTCAATCTGTCAGTATATACTGTTACATATGTATATACTTTGTGTAAACTGTTCATGTTTCATTGTACACTTAATTCTAACATCCATGGACAATCATGCACCTTACTACCATAACATTATCACTAAACAGTGTTATACTCAGCAAATAATATATTATAGTTTTAGTTAGGGTTATATCTCTAGTCTCTATTCTATTTTTATTTATTCTATGTTTTATATATTGTTATATTTAGTTATTGTATATATTTTAGCCTTTAATTTAAATCTATCTATGTAATCATGTGCGTGTCCGCTGGGTGGCGCCACACGGACAGCAGTGCTGTGACCCAAAGGATGCTGGGAAATATTCAGAAGAAGAAGCGCTGCTAACAAGTTGACATCAGAGGTAAACAAACGTCTGTAAACGGGAGAAATTCGACATATAATACATAATGTTACATGTATTTTCTATGTTTTTATACATCTTTTGTTTGTGGTGTTGCTTGGTGTGAAGTTGGGGAAACAGTTTTTGTTTTCGAGATGTCAGCGTGGATCTTTGACTCAGACTGAACTCTTAAAAGTTATCTCAACGGTTTTAAAGTAGACGAGTATTTTTACCTTAAAATGGGCAGATGGTGTTTTATCTTTCTCTTTGAGTGCTTGTTGTTAATGTCAGTATGTGTGTGTTTTTCAGATTTTGTCCACTAATTGCAGGCTTGTGGATGCTATAACGTTAGCAGAGTTAGCATAGATCCACTGAGCAGCAGGCATCTCCAGTCATGGTAAGAAACACTAATCATTTTATACAAACATACCTCCCTCACATGTATATTTAAGATAGAGCTGCAACTATTAGTCCATTAATAGATTAGTCGATCCATAGACAACTGTTTTCATAATCTAACAATCGTTTTAGTCATTTTTAAGCAAATATACCAAAGAAATATGTTGGTTTCAGCTTCTTTTCATGCTGTTCTTTGTCATTCATGATAGTAAACTGGATATATTTGTGTTTCGGATTGCTGGTTGGACATAAAAAGATGCCACCCTTGATTCTGAGATATTATATAAGGGTCATTTTCACTTTTTTCTGACATTTTATAGACAAAATATTTAGATTAATCGACAAAATAATGAATCGATGATGATTGTTAGTTGCAGCTCTAATTGGGATTGCAGCATAGAAGAGCAGCCAGATGCTGATTTATTGAGCCTGTGATGTGTGTTATGTAAACTTTAAATAAATACAGCTATGATCATGTGTTTAGTTGTGTGTGTATCTGTCCGCAGCTAATCTCACATACTACTGGACTCCATCATCCTAATTATTTTTGTGCACATTCATAACTGCATGCTCAAGGACCTCTCGTGGTTTCAGTGATTTACAATTATTGAAAAACCACTATTGACTCACTTAATCTGCAAAAGGCATTTCCGGCAATCAGCTAGGCTAAAAACAAGTCTGTTGCAGGCCACATGTTGGCCTTTGTTGTGGTTCGAAAGCTGACATCCATAGAAAAGTTTGGCCTCATCTTGAACTGGAGCATCTGCAGATTAATTCCATACCCGATATGTTATGATCCACTAAAGTTTTGTTAGCTTTGCTGCCATCGTAAAGAAAACTGAGACTATACCCAGAGACACACCTGGCAGAGATGTGCACTCTACTGAGTGCACTCTTCTAATTATTTTTAACTATTTTTTGGTGGTTTTCTACTGCTATTTGGAGCCACCAGTGTGCAAAAATGTTGAGTATACCCTTAAATTACTCTATAACTGTCAGGTTTTTACTCAGGTAATGAATTTAATAGATAATAGGAGGCTAACTATTTCTTGTACTGATTGATCCTTGTTTTTGGCAGGAGGACATAAGCACTGTAATGTCCTGGTTCTCCAGCCCTGTTTACAGTCGATACTGGCAGCACTACCAGCAGGCTATGGCTTGGCACCAGAGACACAGGCGTGCCTACCGAAAGGCCTTGGAGGCTGCCTACAGCCCCGGCTACTGCCACCCTCACTATCCCAGCAGCCAGGAGCGCTATGCCGACTGGCACGCCGCCGGAGAGAGAGACAGCGAAGACGGAGAGGATGGGGACGAGGAGAGCAGCTCGGACAGTGAGATCGAGTGTGACGTCAGCAACATGGAGATCAGCGAGGAGCTACGGCAGTACTTCGCCCAGACGGAGAAACACAAAGAGGAGCTGAGTAAGAGAGATGAGAATGACACCATCATGAGCTTAGAAAAGTTCAAGATAGTGACAATTTTTTGAGCACTAGAGTGCCTCAAATCTTCCTCCATCTCCATCACCTAATCAGTAATACTTTTCTTTGTCTAGCAATGCTTAATCATAGTCACATATCATAATATTAGTTAAAAAATGGGGTGTAAGGTGATAAGACTGCCTGCTGTGTGTCTATAAATGAACTGTTTCCTGTCCTTGCAGAGAAGCAGCAGCAAATCGAGGCCGAGCAGCATGAGAGCTACGTGCCAGCCGACCAGGACCTGCACAGAGTCTCCTGGCGGAGCAGTGCGGCTCCTCCCTTGGAGCGGCCCGGCGAGAGACGCGGGGCGGAGATGAAGAAACTGTACGGCAAGGACGCAGCCAAGATCCTGGCCATGGAGGCGGCGATGCAGCTCACTTTTGACAGGAACTGTGACCGCAAACAGCCCAAGTACTGGCCCGTTATCCCTCTGAAACTGTAACGGCTGCACGGAAAGCTATAAACTGTTTGATTCCCTGCTCCGATCTCTCAGTGAGACAGCAGCTTTGTCATGTAATGGATCATGGCTGTCAAAGCTGCTGATGTCGAACAAGTGGTGTTGGTTAGCTGAGGGTTAGGAGTTATTTTAAGCACAAAAAGTGGTTGGGATAATACACATAATGTTGGATCTTACTTGGGTTTACACTTTTACAATAAGTTAAGCATAAAAACACAAGCACTGCTCAAAGTTTCAAGAGATTGCATTGTTTTATTTAGTCCTTTAACCACTGTTTCTTGATGTTAGGCCATGAAATTGAAAATACAAACACCAAAGAATAAAAATGAGTGTCAGTTGATGGTCAGAGCTACAGTAAAACCGCCGCCGCAGGTGATGTAAATAGACTCATGTGGTGGCGTGTTTCCTCCTAATCTGTTTTTGTTTACCCTCTAGCTTGGTGATGTTTCATGCTGCAGTAGCTCCTCTTATGCCTGTCAACTTAGTTTAACCACAAATCGCCCCCCCCCTCCTTCTCCTCCTCCTCTTCTTCCTCTTCCTCTGTTCAGATTCAGAAGCCTTCCTGCATGGCTGCTTCTGATATTCCACTTTTCAACACAACACAAAGAGTGATTTGTTGACGTTACTTCGAAACTGTGCCGCTCCGATTCTGACGTTTGATCAGGTTCGAAGCTGTTCCTGTGGTTTCTCAGGGGGGATGGTGAATATTCTCTTATCTTGCATTCACACCACCTTACACTCTTTTTTTTTTTTTTTTTTTTTGTAGACTGAGCCTTGTGTATTTTAATATAAAGTCTTTTTCTAATAAAGTGTTTTATGTCTGGATAAAACCTGCTTTGTCAGTGGTTATTTCTTAGTTTCTTAGTTATTAAAGGGGCATTCTCATCCTGGAAGAGGGCACTCCCATCAGGATAGAAATGTTTCATCATAGGATAAAGGTGATCACTCAGAACAACTTTGTATTGATTTACAGTGACCCTTCCCTCTAAGGGGACAAGTGGATCCAAACCATGCCAGCAAAATGCCCCCCGAAGCATAACAGAGCCACCAGATCCCCTCACTGTAGGGGTGAACGATGAAGGCTTGAATTCGAGCTCTGACCCTCTTTCTCAATCAGCCACCTTTTACAATAAATGAGCACAATAATTACAAAAGACTTCTCTTTAAAGATATAACAGTGTTTATTAAACAATAGCAAAGTTAACAAGTTAAATGCTTTGATCAATAAATAACTCCTAAAATCGAATCCTACCTAAGCAATAATACAGCTATGTACAATGAAAACACATGCAAGCCGGAGCGTGCGTGTGTGCGTGCGCGTGTGTGTGTGTGTGTGTGTGTGTGTGTGTGTGTGTGTGTGTGTGTGTGTGTGTGAGAGAGAGAGTCTGAGAGTGTGAGAGTGAGAGTATGGGAGTGTAGATGTGTGTGTGTGTGTCTCTGAGAGTGTGTGAACAAGATGGCAACCATGATCTGGGAGATGACGTCGCACGAGAATTGGGCTGACTGGTGTGATCTTGTGACACGTGATCTCAAGGACAGCGACCGTGATCTCGCGAGATGGAGTCACGAGAGACCCAAATAGCGGATGTGACCGCAGTGTAGGTTAGAACAAAGGCAAGATGGCGCTACCTGGGGGTCGGCGTCTCTGCATTCACCCGATTCAATGTATCAAACACGTCTGGTTCGGTGTGTGTTTTATCCGTCTTGGACCTCACTTGCTTTTGTTCTAACCTACACTGTGGTCACATCCACTATTTGGGTCTCTCGTGACTCCATCTCGCGAGATCACGGTCGCTGTCCCTGAGATCACGTGTCACAAGATCACGCCAGTCACCCCAATTCTCCGTCTTGGACCTCGGCAGGGTTTTGACGGCAGCTGATCCTTGGCGGCGTGGCGAGGGAAACAGCGCGTCGACTCAATCGGTAGACAGCAGGGCGTAGAAGTTATCCACGTCTCCGTGAAGAAATCCTTTTCTTCCTTCTGCAGGCAAATTGAGAGCGCTGGGTTGCAACAGCAGCGGTCTCTCTCTCGGAGGACAAAGGAAGCCTCATGTTCAGGCTTCAGGTTTGACATGTAGGCCTGCCTTTGTCTGACCCCATGGTCGAAGCCCAACAGTATTGAAACTACAGTCTTGTGGGTTATTACAATACATCACACATATTTCTATCAGTGAATTACTCTGACAGTTAACAGTTATGTGGATAAACAGGCTGACTATGAGTACACAATGGACCATGAAGAGTAAAGTGCATCAGAATCAGCTTCATGTATAAATAACACATTAGTTAGAGAGATATAGAGACAGGAAGGAACTTAAATGCCAAAATAAACAGAGAGAAGACAGATTACATCATTTTCTGAAGAAGCAATTAATAATAAATATGTACAAGTGAATAATTATGAAATTGTCTTACCACAATCGGTTCCTATATCATCTCATTCTCCTCAGGGTCCCTGTGTGACAGACTGAAGGATTTAAGAACATTTATATATTATTTATTTATAGTTGTTTTCTGTATAGATTCTTTAAGCTCTGTGTATCCTCTTAATGTCAATAAATTGTTACCATATTAACTGTGAGACACTGGTATCACAACAAGACAGATATGGAGTTAAAAGTTGAAATGACCTGTTCTTATGTTTATGTTTGAGCAGGACAGTGACGAGAGTGACGACTACAGCAACACAAACAACCACTGCTGTGATCAACACAACCATCAAAGTGAAATCTATGAGAAAAAGAGGAAAAAATGTGATATGAAACACTAAACATTCATAAAGTAACTACAGCTGAAATAAGGTTAAATTAAGGTTAACTTACTCTTATCAGATCCAGATTCATCATTAAAACCTGAAGAAAGAAAATCAAATATCAGAATCATAAATTGATAATCTATCTATAAATCTGTGGATTTGAAAGTGTTTCTCACCAAATACTGATGGCAGTTTCACTGCAGGAATCGTCTTAAACACCTGAATTTCAGGGACTGAGAGCAGTCGTGCTGCACATCCAACCTGTGTGTCGTTTCTATGGAAACCAGACAGCACAGCTGTAGTGGTGACGGTGACTGTACCGTTGGTGTTGGTGACACTGACTGTGCTGCTGTGAGAGAAGTAGAGGTCTTGTTGTGGGACATTCAGAGTTACTGTGGGAGCAGGACGACCTGTGGCCGAGCAGGACACAACTGTCTCTTCAGTAGAGTTTGATTCTCTGATTTGTAGAATGGGTTCATGCAGCTCTGCAAAGACAAAACATTAAAGAAATACTGTTTGACATGAATTCATTTCTTACAAAGACATCAACTTTGACATGATACTTTGTGTCCAGTATCTTAGCTGTTTTTTTTCTTTCGATCGATTAATTGTTGCAGCTCTATATGAATATATTGTACATGAACATAAATGCACACAAGTTTTTTGTTTTGTTTTTTTGCAGTTTTTGCATTTTGTGGTGTGAAAATACAGTTGTCCCGTGTGACAAATTCAATTTCATGACAAGCAGACAAACATAATTTCAATCTGCCATCTATTTGCATGTGAGAGTGAAGATACATTATGAAACAGGTTAAAGTTGTAATCCTAATACTGGAGATATAGAATCCCATTTGACGACTATGGAAATGTCTTTAATAATACAGAAAGGTCCTTACAGCTGCACTGATTAGTCGATTAATCAATTGATTTCAGCAGAAATGCCAAAAACTCACTGGTTCAGCTTCATAAATGTGAATACATCTGATAATCTGAAAATACTTCAGATTAATAACTAATGAAAATAAGTTTCAGGCCTGGTCCTCACCATAGAGTTGGAGGCAGGTTCTGCCTGTCAGAGAACCATCAGGATACGTGTTAAACAAACAGAGATAGCAGCCTTCATCCTGCTCCGTCACCTTCCTGATAACTATGGAGCTGTTCTGCAGTCCAGCATCTTTAAACTCCACTTTCCCCTGAAAACCATCATTCACTGTTTGCCCAAAGTGTTCACTGTAGGTGGCAAAATTCTTCTTCTTCCCCTCAGGTGAAAGTTTCTGCCATGAGACCTGAAGAACATCTTTAGACTGCATGAGCTGACAGCTGAGATGGACATCTTCTCCTACTTTTGCCATCACAGTCTGCTGTGTTTGTATCACAGCTGTTAGACCTGCATGGAGGAAAAGAAATATGAGGTTTAAACTGTGTTTGTACTTTAGGTTGATGTGAACATTTCAACAAAAAATTCTGTTATTAAGAGGCAGAGAACAGAACACATAGCTGTTTTTGAGACAGTTATTGTAATTAACTTTCTAATAAATTACCCATGTTGCTTTTTTGTCTTAGGTTGTGTTAGGATGGCTGTGTAGCGGCTGTACTTGGGGGTTAGGTACAGGCTAACCAGGTGTTTATTTCACCCACAATGAAGACGTAGTACAATAACAACCATAATTCTCCACATAAAATACTACGGACCATTCTGAATTGATAGGCCCATGCCTGCTAATGGTAATTTGCATATTACCACACCCCAATTTCTCTATCTGTCTATATAAAGCAAGGAATCTCTGTCTCTACGTATGTATGTTTGTCCTTCACATATCTTGAGAACCATTAATCTGATCTACTTCACACATGACGGATGTATTGCTTGGGATACAAGGGAGTGCAATGTTGAAATTTGGTGCAATTTGGACATGTGACATGTTTGGAATAAACAGGCGAACAGTGAGCCGCTCCTCTCTGCAGCAGCAGGGTGGGGCTTCTGGGCTCTGTTACTGCATATCATGGTCAAAGCTGTATAACCCTGCCATTAGAGAGAGGAGGGGACATCACCTCTCCCTGTGCCACTACTGAACTGTCAGGCTGTGAGGAACACTGAACAGGCTGCTGGTTAACCAGCTGCATATATCATGGCCAAATCTGACGGGGGAAATTAATCGCTGTCACATATAAGCTATTGTCATCTAAAAGTGGGTCCAGTATTACTCACCTTTCAACAGCAAACCAGGTAGTATCAGGAACCGAAACATTTTCCTCCCTGATGTGCAAACAGCAGCATCACTTCAGCATCAGCAGCATCAGAGCAGCCTCAAAGATGTCGGTCTGAAACTGAAACTGAAACTAAGGGGATTTTTCTCTGAGATCAGCTGACAGTATATTGGCTGTAAACTGAGCTCAGATTGGCTGGCCTGGACAGTGATGCAAGTATTTTTCCTCAATTTTGAGGTACTGCCTCTTCACTTGACTAGTTCCATTTTATGTCATCTTCACAGGTGAAATTTGGTATTTGTCATATTAATAAAGAGGAATGTCATAGCAGGGGAAGACCATCCAGAAAAAGACAACAACAACAAAGGTCTGTCTCAGTGTTTGTAGAATGAAATTGAAAGAGCAGAGACAAAGGAGTACAGCTTTAATCTGACAACACTGGAGACAACTGAAGATGAAAAATATAAAGTTTTTTAAAATATATAGTTTAAAGAAAGGGAAGATTTTCCTGTCCACTGTGTCATATTAAGTCTGATCCATTTCTAGTCCCGGTCGTGACGTCATCCTACACCCTCCACCCCTCTGGTTCCAAAACGGGACGTCCAGTTGTTTGCGTTCTGCCCCCCTTCATACAACCTGTGGCCATCATCTGTGAGCTTTGCCACACTTTTGTGCCTCAGGAAGTTTCCACGAGAGCTAAAAACATGGGTACGTGGACTATTTTCTACATTTGTGTCTGTTGCTTTAGTTTTCCGAGCAAGAAAATCGACTCACTTTTAGATTCGTCTTGTTAGTTTCTTTTCATCTGGATACTGTCTTTGCTGCGGAGACCTCTGCTGGCTGTGTGCGCTCTGCGTGACGCGCGGTGCGGTTGGGTTTAATTTGCATGTCTAATAATCAGTTTAAAGGCTCAAACGTACCTCAGTCTGTTCACTTTCACCGCTTCACTCTGAATTTCGTGCAATTTCTTTTTTTATATCGGTTTGTATCAATATTACACTTTGGAAGATCTCATCTTCAAACCATTAGAAGTGCACGATTATCTGTCGCTATATGTGCGTGAGTGCCTCCACGTTCTTTTCTTTCTTTCCTTCTTTCTTTCTTTCTCCGTGTGTGTGTGTGTGTGTGTGTGTGTGTGTGTGTGTGTGTGTGTGTGTGTGTGTGTGTGTTGCATGCCACTGAACAGGCCAGGGTTTAAAGCTTTAAAAGATTAAGACAGGGCCAAGGTCTCTTGACAAAGCAATAAAGATTTTACTATTCGGTCATTTTTTTCTTCTTCTTCTTTCAAAAATATACTCCATACATCCTCCTTCTTTCCCAAGATGGTACACCTTTAGTAACATGACTTTTACCTGACTATCAAAGGCAATTCAGCCTCAGAAAAGCAGATTCATGGTCACTCATTTTAGGATATCATCAAGCACACACACCTCTCACGTGCAGGGTAAAATGTGAGATTGCCTGACTGTACATTCGACGTGAAGCGTTCACCTCATCCTCCTCACGCCTACTCCTCATGTGAGAGAGTGGATGTTGATTGGATTAAGAGGATTATACAGGCTGGACAAGCTACAAAACACGGAAGACAGTTGCTGCTGTTGTGTAGCAGGTGGACATGTGCTGCAAGACGTGAAGGGTTTTGCACATTTGCTTGCTGAAATTTGCCAATATGCACTTTAAAAACAACTTGCTTCATTCAAACACACCTATTTTGGAGGTAAAATACCCATAATATATCTTATGTTAGCAATAATTTGATTAAAAAATGCATCATTTCACTTTAATGGGCAAGAAGTCGCTTAATTTTGTGTGTTTATTACAATAATGTAAACTCTATATTACAATTTTGGCTGATTTTGTCTAAACAAGGATGCAAAAGACAAAGTTTATTGAGATTATGAGAATATGAGACAGTAGATTTGGTGGATGACACCTACAGGCCTCGGCCATCTTCTAACCTCTAAAATGAGAACATAATAACAAACACGTGAAAGGGAAAGGACATAAAAAACAAGGTTATACTCAATGTTTAGTATACAGTATGAATTCATGGGTGCATAGATAGACTGATAACACCAGTTCCACAAGCTTAAAATACTACAAACCACAGTCTGGACTTCAGCTTCACTGCAAAAGCTGCAAATACAAGTCTGTTGTGTTTAATGTTCAACAGGTAAAGTAACACTAAATCAAAATGAAACCAGCTAAACTTTTCGACCAGTTGAAATCATAGAAAACAGACTGTAGATGCAATTACAGCACTGGTTTCCACTTTGTTCAGGAGGAAATAATCAGGCCAGAATATCTTGGCAGACGTGCAGCATTGTTTCTGTTTTACTGGAGGCTGACCTGAAACCAGTAGCATTCAGTTTGATCTCATTAGGACGTTGAGCCAAAGCTACCAACTTTTATCCTATCCTATCCATGACTTTTCTCCCTGTCCTCTTCCTCTAGATCTCTCTCTCTCTCTTTCTTTGTCTGTCTGGCTTTCTCCCATTCACAACATCTGTTTCCAATAAGGCAGCCGGGCTGTTTATCGCCTTCAGGCCGGTGAGAAGTTGAGAACAGACAGGATGTAGCCAAGTGACATGATTTACTGCGATGGGGAGCTGGAGCCATTTTTCTGCAGGAAGCCGCTATGAACTTCTCTTCTTTCAGCTCCCCCCGTTTTGTTATCCCTCCCCCCCAAAAATGCTACTTGGGTCTCATCATCGTCAGCATCATGATCCTTGTCTTTCATCTGCTCCTCTCATCATCTCCCCGCTCATTGTCTTCATCATTACTCTCTCCCCTCTCCTCCTCCTCCTCCCCCCCAGTCCTCCTCCTCCGTGAATTCGCTCTTTGTGCTCTTTGCTGCAGTTCGTCTCCGCTCAGGCTGCATGTGAACACTCATATCCTCTCGCATCCTCTCCTGTGGATTTGCGATGCACTGATCTGCAGAATGGATACTGAATGTAACAGCCGCCAAGCAGGGGGACTTCAAAGGCTGCAGATTTTAAAGATTTTTTTTTCCATTCTCAAGGAATAAATGATCACTGGGCTGGGGGGGGGGGGGGGGGGGGAGAAAGTGGAACGATCCACTGACCTGATTAGCATACCAACACTTAAATTACAGCAATACTGTTATAATAACAGTCTGAGAATAGCTGAACACAAGCCATAATTACTGTGTTTTCATCTGTATGTTGAGTTTGCAAGTTTATAAAAGCATTTATTTTTAGACTGAAGCTGCTGAAACCCAAATTCTGCAAGTGAATTACTTTTCCATATTTAAGTTGTGGTTATATATATATATATAATGCTGTACATCTACTTTACAATACATGAAATAGCACATGAGATAAAACGTATGGAAATGAATAATCAGACAGTTGGTTATCCACTGATATGACTGTGGGGCATCTTTTCCAAACTATCTGAAAGTGATAAATTAAATCTGAAGGTTGTGGACTTAAATAAGCACTGGCATAACTGTTGATCTTTACACCACAAGAGTGAAATTAAGTGAAATTTGGAATTGGCAGCCTTAAGCGTATCATAACTCTGATTGAATGCCTAAAAATGACAGAGAGGAGCAGTGCTAATTTTGTGCAGGCCATCAGCAAATAGGGATACAGGAGACATTGACAGAAAATTAATTGGCAGCTATTTTGATAATTAAAATATCATTTTAGTTTTTTTTTCCAATCTAAAATGCCAAACATATGCTGGTTTCAGCTTCTGCTGAAAATGCCACCTTTGACTCTGGGAAATTATAACAGCCATGTACTGTTTAGTCACATTTTATAGACAAAAATCAGTCGATTAATCATTAAAATAATTGGCAGATTAATCGATAATGAAAATAATTGTTAGTTGGGGCCTACTCAGGAGTGTACATTGTTTCATACAACAAAGAACTGTTGAAGGGAAAATAAGCTTAGCCTGCTAACCATTGTTGGGCAAGCTCATTAGCTTTGTAGCCAAAGGGACAATAGTTCATACAGTTCATTCACAAAATGTATTTGTGCTCTTGTCTCGTAACTATCTGCAAACCATTCCTCTTCTGTTGAGCAGTTTATACTCCAACAGAGAAGGGTTTAAAAAGCTGCGACAGAGCTAATAAGCTACAACAGCTTCCTCCATTGTGGATTCTCTGGCTTTCTGTTCCCTCGAAGGTCATCGTGTCAAGAGAGCTTGTTTGTCAAAGGGCTTTGTGAGAATTTACTTCTCCCCTGTGAGCAAATCTAGCGATTCCATTTGAATGAATTGAATTTGCTGTGAATTTTTGCCATTTTAAACGCAGGCATGACCAGATGTTTAAGCTGAGTTTTACAACAGAAAATCTGTCAAGGAAGTGTGGAATAAGGGCAGGTACATGTATATATAGGCTACTGAGGGGTTGATGAGGTGATTGATAGCAGGTGTGCAGGTGGGTTGCTGGTCAGGTGATAACGAGAGGACAACTACTGGGCAAGGAGGCAATAGCAGAGTCTGGAATGACAAATAACAGAAGTTAAAGGTGCAGAGAAGAATAATGAAACGGCTGTCAACATGACAGATAAGAGCAGGTGACTGATTCATCACACTTGCCAGGTTTAGACTGTTTTCAGCTTTAGTTTTCCGGGTTAGAGAACATGAATCATCCCTTATAGCAATTTAGAGATGTGTCATCTTTGCTTTCATCTAGTGTCACTTCATCGGGCATCATTCTCTGAGTCCAAAAAATCTGTATTTCATCTTTCTGCGAGTCTCAAAGTTGATTTTATGGTTTTACTGATTGCTTTTAGGGCACGATGGATCTAATGCCGAACTATATATCACAGACATTTACCCCCTGAGGTCCAGCAGTTTCCTTTTGGCAAAATTGAGATGTTATTTTGCATTAACACGAGTGTTTTTTACCTTTTGCATGTTGGTTTTTATTTATGTTTTGAAAAGTGTTCTTTACTTTCAGCATCACATCTTTGTATTGCACTATTGTGCAGTTGACCTTGCCCTGGCTGAGGCCTGCTGCAGACAAAAAAAGAGCTCAAAACATTGCTTCTTTTTCAGTATTTCAACCCTGCATCTATACTCTTTCTATACACCCACCTCCCATCCCTCATATATGCTTTTATATTTAGGCTACAGTCTTTTTCATGTCCTGCATGTTGAGCATTTTAAGCTCAGCCCAACGGCTACTCGGATGTGTCGGAATCGTTCGTCGTCGGGAGGACCTGTTGCCATGGCGACACATCGATGCACAAAGCTCCCGGCACATGTGAACAGTCATACATCTGATCACACGAGCCCACACAGGCAGAAAATACACAAAAATATATAAAAATATATGTGCACATGACCCACAGACAGCAGGGGATGGACATTCTGCCTCACCTCCCCTGCTGCTCTCCCACCTCTGCATTGATGATGATGATGATGATGAAGATGATGAGCCCACCCAGCTTTGCATTTCCTCCTCGTGGTGACTCATGGCGTGCTTGCATACTGTAGATGGAAGCAGCGCTTTTTCCAACATTGCTGCCGGCATGCGCTGCACTACAGTACAGTAGGTCACAGGTGCAGCAGCTCCTGCGTCACATGACTCATGGAGGTCACATGATGCAAGAAGGCAGTCTGAGAGGGGGTGGAGTGGAGGTATATATACATATATATATGTGTGTGTGTGTTTGGCATTTGGACAGGGTGTGTGTGTGCACTTGTGATGACAACGTAACAACATGTGGTGCAGACTGTGGACCAAATCTGGGCCAGCGGGATTAGCGGCTCGTCGGATAAATTGCTGGACGGAGGGGGGGCGGTGGGGGGATGGGTGTGTGGGCATGTGTGTGTGCGTGAGTGTGTGTGGAGGTGTGTGTAGGTTAAGCCATCCGCGCTGACAGGAGTCAGATATTGTAAATAAGGTGAGATATATCAGAGATGCGCCCTCACTTTGATTTGATCCCTGTACACAGCTCTCATTGATGCGTTCAGTCAGGCATTTGTTTGTTTTTGTGTGTGTGTGTGTGTGTGTGTGTGTGTGTGAAGGAGACAGAGGCAGAGGCCGAAACATTTTCACCGAAATCATTACACATCAAAGCAAAACTTTGCAATGGCATGCAAATTCAGCGAGCACACAGAAGTGCAGGTGTTGCATGAATTTGCATTAAAGTTGCCCATTTGCCTGCATCCTGGTTCAACTGAGGGTTGGAGAAAGAGGTAGTAAAAGAAGGAGAGAGAGACTCTTCTGCCACACAAACATACCTTTAAAACACCTGCACACAATAACACTGAGCTGAATAAACTTTAAATAAAAGTGGTTGTAGTTATGATAATATCTTTAGATTGTGTGTGTGTGTGTGTTCGAGATGGATTAACCTCAGCATCCGACGGTTCCGTTCAGGGATGAGAGGGAAGCGTCTCCTTGGCGACCGACGGCTGAGGGCGGGGTGGGGGGGGGCGAAACTGGGTCATCGTCACCATCACAGATTAAGGGCCCGGATCTGGATGCGCACACATACACACACACACACTTATAGATGCACAAGCACATACATATTCTTTCATACACACGCAGCAGAGGAATCAGAGGAATCCTCTCAGGTGAACGACGAGATAATGCGAGGTGCACCACTCTCTGCCAAAGGTTTCCCTTTTAGAGGAAGCCAGAAGCCCATTAAAATGGCAAGGATTAGACTAAAGCGACAGCGGGAGGCTCATAAAGCCAACGCTGAGACACTGCCTGCTTGTGTGTGTGTGTGTGTGTGTGTGTGTCTTTGTATGTTTATATTTGCTCAAGTGATGGCCTGCTTCCAGCATTACTGATAAAACACTTCTATTTGACTAACGGAGGCAGATAAATCAATAGCCAAACAGACAGAAACATAAAGGGTGAGACATGATCAACAAGAAGGCCGGGACGTCTAATTTGTTGCTCGCGGGAAAAAGTTTGCCTCGTTTTATGACTCTGAGAAGAAAAATGCACAAAATCATTAATGTGTTTGCAACTTCTTTATTTCAAGACAGCTAAAAGAACCTTTATGGACATAAACAGATTTCTTTTATGGTGATGACAGGATGATAAAAGGCTGCTTACCCATGTAGGAGCTGTTGGATATGTAACACTGACACTGAGCTATGATCAGGTTGGACTTCCTTAAAATACTTGGATAAAATTCCCACCTGCTGCTGTAAAACTACTAAAAATAACTGCAAAAATTTGCAGGCAGCTGCAAAAAACATCCAGCCTGGCTGCAACTTTAGCTTTCCAAGTCCCTTGTTTCTGAATCATCCCATTCCCAACACCCTAAAACGCCGTATTAGACGGAGACAGATACGAATAGCTCTGAGCGGCGCAGCAGTGATTTCCCAAGGCGTGGTAAAACAGATACTGTAGGTCATGACGAGGTCAACCTCAGGGATCAGAGCTCAAAGCCTAACAGTCAGTGTCAGCGCTTGACAAAAGAGATGCATAAAGTGGTCTTGAGCAGCGTGTCAGGGAGGCAGTTAAAAGGTCAATGCGATGCCTGTGGTGGGGCTGAGTGTCACACAGGAGACAAAGGAGCAGAATAAAGAAGCAACAACCAATATCTAAACTACATTACTGCTCTTTGATGCTGTGTATCCCTTTTTCTTTTTTTGTGAGCTTCCACCTTTCTAGGAATTGATGCATTTTTGATTGATTGGGTGGCTGGGCTTTAATATAATTTAATATTATCTGATAGTTAAAATTCAGAAGCATGCATCCAAAGCAGTGGAGTGTACTCGCCCCTTAAGATTCTACAGTCTACTGCATTATGTATAACATTTACCATGTTCACAATCTTAGTTTTACCTGTAACACAAAGTTCTGCACTTACTTAGTTATGAATCAAATTATTATACAAAATGTTGACCCGATGATAGCGCTAGAAGAAAAGTCATCCTCAGGGGGACGTAAATATGTGTAAATGTACCAAATTTAATGGCAATCTATCCAATAGTAGTTGAGAAATTTCACTCAACACCACAAATGTGAACTTCAAAAGTCTATATAGGATACATCATCTGGGGACTATGAATGTCTGTACAAAATTTCATGGCACTCAATCCAATAATATTCCAATCCTGACCAAAGTGGTGGAGCGACCAGCCAGCATTTCCATCCCAACGCCGCTAGCATGGTTAAAAATAATGCTGGTTAGCCTGATGGAGACATAAAGCGTTTAACGGTACTTACTGCTGCACCACCACCAGTCTGATTTTGATACAACTCAGAAGACATGATGCATCTTGTTGCTGATTGCTGTCCACAAGACTATTCTCCCTCTAATGTTGTCAGACAGCAACACAGAAAGCCTGAGAAATCAGCAACAACAGGAACACATTGGCTGCGTGTCAACAGCTGTAGCCTCGAGCTGAGCTGTCACAGCAGAAGAAAGCATTTCGCTGATGGTGCATTGATAAGATTTCTTTCAGTCAGTTGCTCTTCATGGTTATCTTATTAATTTGGTTTTCTTGCTCTTGGTGGGTTCGGGCTGCTACGAGGCCACATGAGAAGTTTTCTCAGAACTGATAGCATCGCTAAAAAGATCCGAATCAGCGCCGCTTACCAGCGGTGTCACACGTCTCCGTGGCAACAGCAGAGGATGTATCACTCTGAAATCAGCCTGCTCTGATGTTGAGGATGTCAGCATCTCAAAAGTCGGCTTTCTTTTAAACAGAAGTTTGAAATAAATTTGAAGCCAATTACGCTGTTTATTACAGAGGTGTCCAGAGACAGCCTGTTCTTCTTCTTCTTCTTCTTCTTCTTCTTCTTCTCTCCCATTAACTCCACATCTGATGACATGAAGGAGCTGCGATGTCCTCATTACTTTGGGACGACCCCATTTGGGCTCCACTTTCTCGTCTCTATCTCACTGTAATGAGGGGAGACAGGCATTCGACAGGCACTCATGGCGCTCCTTTTAATGGACGCCAAGAGTTTTAAGCGGAGGCAGATAAGAAAGTTTCTGCAGCCGAGCAAGAGTGCAGCCCTCACTGAGCTCTCTCTGAAGCATAAAATTGGCCAAGATGACACATGATTCAGCAATGTCAACGTCAACTCTGAACATAAGGCTTCAAAATGTGACATTTATCTGGCATTTACACACATGCACACAAACAAAACTCAGTTTAAGGTTCATGCAGTCGGCTGTGTTCATGGATTTATCTTTTGGTGAACTGCTTCTGTCCTTTGTCTGGTCTCAACCTCGCTCTATTGTTACTCATTTCCAGATAATAGACTCCACACAGGCATAGTCATATGGCTGAAGGGGATTATATATGAATCCACAAACCTGACTCCCACCCCCAAACACACACAAAGTACACTTCATATGAGGAGCTGCACAAAGCTAAATCATTTTCTCTCTCCATCCAATCCAATGCATAGATTGGAAATGCAGAATTTTTTCATCAGTGAACCTGACTTGTGCAAATTGAGCAGGTTTATGACTAAGGGAGGACATGATGAGTTTTTCCTGATCAGTTCATGAGTACAAACCCCACCTCAGTAGGACAGCGGAGCTGAAGTATGCGGCGGTTATTTGGTTTTTTTTAAGAGAAGGGAGGAAAAATAATAAAAAGAGAAAAAACATGAAAGAAAATATTAAATATGTGTGTTTGAGGATAATTAATTGTACATGAGTTAGATAATTGTGGAGGTTAATATATTAATGACATGATACCAAAATTGATCAACAGTTTTGTGCTTGAGGGAGGTTTTTCTGTGAGTGATTTTTATATTTTTGGACTTCTAATCTAAGAAGATCGTCTTCTTGGTGATAGTTAAAGATCCCCTCCAGACATGTTTTAAGATGTTTATAAAATACTCTACTTTGAATAATAATTGGTGCATAATATAGATTTTCCACACATTTTTGTGTGGAGGGGGCCTTTAAGAACTCTAGAAGTACTGTTGCGTGGTTGTAATGCTGATAAGTCACCTTAAATGCAAAGTTGTGGTGATAGTGGGATGTGGCCTTTCAGTAAATAGAGTGCTGTAAGTGTGCACACTGATTTATTAAAAACACATGTTGTGTTATCTTCTCCCAGTTTTCTGTCTTAAAGGAGAAAAGCGGCAGAGAGGAACAGAAACGAGATGAGTGAGGGTGCAATTAATAACAGAGACAGGCAGAATTGGGGATGTGCATGTATATATAAAAGGGCAGTGCTGGTGTACAGCTGAGTGGCTCGTATAGCTATGGGCTAAAACCCTTTCCGTACCTTATTGCATCTTTTTTTAGCTATGAGATTTTGGTCATGCTTCAGGTCCTTCCTGGCAATGATTAGTAATTTGCAGGTATTTAACAGTTCATTTCACACCAAGGGGGGTGCAATTTGGTACAAATTGTAAGAATAAACAAAATGTTAATATGTAGATTTACACACCAGACTACACACTGAAAACCAAGTATTTTATGTCAGTTAAAGAGTTAAAGAGTCTAATTTATTAAGAATGCTTGCAAATTACTAACTACAGTACTTGAACCCAAACTGGCACTTACCAACTATAAACCAACTTAACATTTTTTCTCATAATTTGCACCAAATTGCACCACCCTCTATGTCCTAAAAATACCTGCAAATCACTACAAAATTACTATAAACTTAAAATCAAGCATTGCCGAAATGCAGCATTTCTGTAGTTAGGGGTTAGGGGCATTATGTGTGTGTGTGCGAATGTGTGCATGTGTGTGTGTGTGACAGGGTGATGGTGAAGAGTGCCAGGGAGCACTGTATCTCATCTTTTGGACAAGTCCTTAATCTGTGTGACCCAGCAAGGGATTATGGGGGTTCTGGGAGAAAAATGGGAGTTGAAATTCACTCTTCAAGCCTGATAACTGACAGTTTAGAGTCGGCGTCACTGTGGTTGTGTGGTTTCCTGTGTGTGCGCTCTTCATTGTTACGACAGAGGAAGGCCTTTTCTTCCTGCAGATTAAGAATTTTATTGTATGAGCTCCCGTTGTGCTACAACAGCGACACAAACCACTATAGAGCACCATAGCAAAGACATATATTTCTACTATTATTGTAAATGTGATGAGGACTCCTGGATCAGTAATTAATTTCTAATGAAAAGAGGATCAGCCACCGCAATAAATAACATTAAAGCAATGAAAAAACATCTAACTGGAGCTCACAGTCCTGTTATGTAAAATGTTATAACACATTTTGCGGTTTATGAATACATTTTCTGAATCTGCTTCTTGATGCTGTATTAAACAGGAAAAGGTTTGCTTCAGATTACTTATGCAACCAGATAAAATCACTGGTCCTATACGGTTCAGTAGTGAACACATTTATGAATTGACATGCACTGTGTGGGCCAGTAGGTAAAATATGTGGTTGTCTGTCATATCTACAGCTAAACAAGCACACTGTGCTGCCTAACTTCCCCTCTTTCCTGAACAAAACAAATTAATTAGTCCATCAAAGGAAAAATAATCAAACATTTAATCGTTGAGGCCATCTTTTAAGCATAAATACCAAATATGTTCTGGTTTTAGCTTTGAAATTGTGAGGATTTGCTGCTTTTCTATGTCTTATATGATAATAAACTTAATGTATTTAGTCTTGAAATCTTGGTTGGACACAATATACTATCATATTAGGCATTTTTTCACTTTTTTTTTTTTACATTTTATGGACCAGAAAATCAATCGATGAATCAGCTGAACCAACAATCAAAGTAACTGTTAGTTGCAGCCTTAATAAAACACAAGTTTCTTGCACGGTTGCAGCTACAACTAACGTTTTGGCTCTGATATAAAGATATAAAGAGAAACATTCTCACCAACAAAAAGAAAGTCTGCTTTTGGGGCCACAGCTTCTCCAAATCTTCAGTGATGCTATATAGACCGTAAACTGTTATTTATTTATGCAGTGGATCAGGTTTCCTCGTGGCTCAGTATCAGAGAGCCATACAAATGTCAAAAAGTCAGTGTGAGGATTTACCAGCATATGGTGCATAGTGGGTGTTAATTTCAGCCCTCTGGGTGAATGGAGCCACTAAATGTCATATATGCCATGTTGGCTGTTCTGGTGTCTGATGTCGGGGGATGCTTTGTGGGATGAACAAATCAGGGGTTGGTGGGGTCAGTGTCTGCAGTGTGGGGGGTGTGGGGGGGTAAGGGGGGGTGGGGTTCCTGGACTGGTGTGTGGGCTGAGCTTTGTCTGAAACAGAGCCACGTGGGCCCGAATTAAAACCTTATTTAAGAGGATTCAGGACAGATGGTGTCCCATTGTTTCAGGATGCGTTTATTATTAGAAAATGGGGTGAATGATGAAACCAGCAGCCCCCCCTCCCTCCCTCCCCTGCCTTCCTTCTCTCAAGAAACACACCCACTTTTCTCCAGGGTTCAGGGACTCACCTTGCTTGTTTGCTTTCTCATTGGATTACGGGACCCCTGCACTCAGCCAATCAGTGTCCTCGGAGGCAAACAAAGAATCCCCTCACAAGTACAACCAGACACATGGCTGTTTACTAGTTAAGAAGCTCTGATTGGTCAAATGTGATCCAATCAAAGTTCAAAATCAACTTAAGTAAAGCTGTTTTTTTCCAAATTAAGAAACTAAGGAAAGCTAACAGGATGTTTTTCAGCTTTTAAGAGTGTAATGACAACATATAGGACACAGCATCCTCCTCTGTATGTGTGTTTGCCCTCTGCAACTATGGATTATTGTCATTATTTATTCATTTTAAAGTTGTTTTTGATGAAGTGGTTAGTCTATAAATAATCAGAAAACAGAATGTCAATCACAAGTTTCCAGAGCACGAAGCTAATTTGTTTTTTCCAATCAACAGTCCAAAACCCAACAATAGCAGCAAAGCAGCAACAGTGCAAACATTAATTAAGTGATTGGAAGAAAATTGCAGAAGAAATATATATAAGAATACAAAAAAAGGGAGAAAGGAAAGAAAATGATAAACAAGACAGATGAATTACTTTTTCTCTAAAAAGTATCTTGATTTTGTTGCAGCACACTCACAGACTTGCTCTGACTTTAAGGTCATCACATACAGGCACAATTGGTCCAGGGTTAATTATAAGGAGTTGACTGGTGACTGGAGAGCTGCTGGCTGTTTAAAGACATCTTAAAGTGTTAAATGAACTATGATGGCTGTTGATTTTTTTTTTCCATTGTCAAATTTATTTGTGCAGACTATAAACCACAGTCAGTCCTGTCCCCGCCTCTGCCCACAGTCTCACTTTTATCTTATACACTGGATCTTCATCTTTTTCTCTTTCTCTTTCTCTCTCTCTGCTCACCAGATGGAGAGGGGGTGGTGAGTGTGTGATTGTGGCTGTGTGTGTGTGTGTGTGTGTGTGTTTGTGTATTCATGCATGCATGGTTACCCATGAGTTTGCATATTTACATCTCCTTCTCGTCATTCTGTCCTTATATCCTGCTCTGCTTCACCGAGGCAGTTCCACTTGCAAACCCGCAGACAGAAGAAAGAAATAAAATGACATTTAATGAGGCTCTTAAGTGAATAAGAGGAGGACAGACCCTCGGGAGAGATTTTTAACCATCAGCACCATTTTCTCCACAGTTAAGAGTGATTTTCGGGGCCAAAAGCGTTATCTGGCATCTTCTTGCGGCCACTAAGCGAAATAAATCCAATCTGACAGCTGCCTTTGCATCTTGAAACTGGATTGTTAATATATATATATATATATATATATATATATATATATATAGAGAGAGAGAGAGAGAGAGAGAGAGAGAGAGAGAGAGAGACAGTGCTAAGCGTTAACAGGGAGAAAGAGAGAGAGGGAGAGAGGGAGGGAAAGAGGGAGGGTGTGTACGAGGCGAGAGAGAGAGAGAGAGAGGGAGAGAGAGAGCATCAAGGCACCGGGATAGGCTCCAGCATCCACACACTGTAAGGTACGAGTGCCACAAGGAGACTATAATTCTCTAAAATAATGGATGGGACAAAGCAGGCCATGGAGTCCAACGCGGAGGAGACTCAAGACGAGGGACAGGAGAGCAAAGGTACGCTTAATCAGCCGCTGACATTTGCGCGTTTTTCTGTCTTTGGAGACATTTGCGTCTGCGCCAGCCTGAGCGGTTTAACCTACTTGCAATGGCTTTCTCTTGTGCTTGTGTGCGACACAATAGCGGTGCCTTTCTCTTGTGGGCTCTCACCGATGTGGAAAGCAACGACGGTCTCTCTGTCTGCTGCAGATGACCGAGATTATTCGCACCACAGACCCGTTTTTTTCCCCGATTTTGCGCCTTCAGAGGGATTTGGGGGCTGATGGAGGAGAAAGAGGGTGGGCGGGCTGTGGAAGATACACGGTCTGGTTTTATGGAGCATATAAATGCCAATTTGCTTTTGCATTGCTGCACTATTATGAGCTTATTGCTGCACTAATGAGCGGCTGATAAAGAGGAGGCTGTGCGCTGCGCCCTGCATTGTCTCCCGTCAGGTGTGGATGATCCTCCCGCCGCAGACGCTTCGATTATTATCGGCGATCCCCCCCCCACAGAGGCTCGGTGTCTGATGTGTGAAGAGCGTGATTAGTCGACGGCGGTGCGATATATGAAGCCTGTGTTTCGTATGACCGCAGTAATCAGGTCCATTAGTCGAGCAGGAGGCTGCAAAAGACGCGAGCAGCGGCGAACTTGACGCAGAAGGGATGGCTGTGTCCATCAGTTACAAGCCCGCCGCTCACAGCTGATAATGAGGCGTCTTAACAGCGCACACAATTAATTTTTCGCTTCATAAAAGATGAATCTCCGCGATACGCATCCTCTAAATCTTACAGCACCCTCTGAGAGCACAAAAACGCTCTTTAAACCCATAAATGAGTGTCAGGTGCAATGTGCATGCAAAATAAATCCAAATATAAAACAGCTTCTTGTGCGCATCAATAATAACAGATAAAATAGACTTTTTTTTAAAACCAAAATGATACCAAACTGTTGCTGTTACTCTGCTCACACTGAATCTGTGTGTAGGAACAGTGTAGGTGTGTCTTTGTGCGTTGGAGGACTCAACGCCCATACAGAGTGGATGTGACTGATTTGTTTTTATTGTGGCTTGGTAGTAAAATCACATCCTTCAATTTGGAGACAGCAGTGTTGTTAGTGAAATACCTAAATGATGGCATTACTTAATGTACAAATCAGGGTGGATGGGATGCTGGGATGATGATGATGATGATGATGATTGAGGATCAGAGTTCATCCTTTTACAAATCAGTGCAGTTGAGTCAGAGGCAGTGTGATGCCTTTTTGCCCTGCTGGCTACAGAGAGCAGGATAGTTGATACCAAGTCAGAGCTCATGGGCCTGAAGGGTTTTACACACACTGACCTGAACAGCTTTTTTCTTTCATTTCTGCAGTTTTTTCTCCAGTTTCATGTGTTAAAATGAAGGGTTTGTCTTTGAAAAGATCCATTTTTTAAAGTAATTTTTAGCTTCAGCGTTACAAAATGGCACGAAATGTTAATATTTTGAAGGCAAATATTAAGATTTTTGGCTTCAGAGTTACAAAATGGCATAAAATGTTACTATTTTGGAAGCTAATTATCAGGCAATGAGTTCAAAGTTTACGCTGTTGCGACTGTTGAGAGGCTGACGTGTTTTACGCCCCCGGATTTATATTTTTTGGCAGATTTTGTGACTTAATCTCTAAAAAAAAAAAAAAGCAATAATATATCACGTGTAGTCCTTGCAGCACTACTCGGACCCTGCCACAGTTATATTGCTGGGTCACGGTCTCTCTTTTCTCAGCTATGACGTAAGGTGGAGAAGAGTGGGGTGTCCCTCAACAGTGATGTTTTAAAAAGACATTACATCATCCTCTCCGGAGACACGCTGCTACGTATGGGCCGGCGTCCAATGAGAGCCCATACCATGCAACTTCAGAGGGTGAGGCTGTTTGAGGACCCTCCGGATAGTTGAGCAGGAGGGCAGCCATATTTATAGTGAGCTATTAACCCTCTGAGTCCCTTAATCACCATTTTATGTGGAAGCAATGAAATCATCACCCAGTTCCACCTCTGCAGCCTGGACTGTTGTGCTCCAGGTGTGATGTTGCGCAACTGAGTCCCACCCACACCAGTGTACCAAAATAGACTGGAGTGGAGGATGGCCTATTTGTTGGTGTTTGTGTGTGCCTTTGACATCTGGAATGTGACCATAAGCTTATAGCGTCCGCTAAGAAGCTGAAGATTTACAGTGGGGGCAAGAAGGCGAGAGCTGTCATGTAAGAAGCTTGTGTCGGTGTGTGCCAGCGCTGCCTCTCCAGCTTCGCTACGACACGTTTCAGTTTCAGAAAGCAGATGTGTCCAGTTGTGGAATAAATACTTACAGTACTTACAAATTCATCACTCCAAGGTGCATGATGGGACAAATCATCTTGCGTCTCCTGCAACAGACTGTATCTGACAGGGACAGGTTCAGTTTTAGAAGCAGTCTGGAGACACAAATCAGGTCATGAATATTTAAACGGGCTGCATTTATAGAGCGCCTTACCAGTCTTCCGACCACTCAAAGCGCTTTACAGTACATGCCAACAGTCACCCATTCACACACACATTCATACACTGACGGCAGAGGCTGCCATGCAAGGTGCCAACCTGCTCATCATCAGCTCTAAAGCTCATTCACACACACACACACTCTCTACCTCCTGAGCTACAGCCGCCCCCATTTAAATGTTTAAAGTCAAGTCCGAAGTTACATTTCGGTTTAGTATATTTGCAATATAACTGTCATAGTTGAGCATCGTTGAGCAGGAGTTGCGTCTCTCTGTAGCGTCTCCGCATGACATTGAGCTGAGAGTAATCACAAACTGAAAAATGAGCACAGCACAGGCATGGTTTATAATCCGGGAGAATGGGCGGTGTTTTGTGGGTATGGATTGATCTTTTTGCTTGATTGCTTCCTATAATCTCTGATCTGTACATCTATAGATGTAGGCTACACTGTGCTCGGGACTTGGATAATGAGACATCAGCTACGCTCTCTGAGGTACGCGTATATCAGATTTCATTAGTACGAGACAGCTTGATTAGAGAAAGAAAGCACCTCCCATGTGACATTTATAGTTTTACCTTTAATGTAGCTCCCTAAAGCAGCTTGGAGTATTTCAAAGTGTATTTCAAGTTAATGTGTCTCCTCTTTTGTTGTAACGCACACCTTCCTTCCCTGCATGTGTGCATATGCCCGCTCTTACATAACGCAGCGCTGGCTCGCCGTCCTTGGTTGTGATGTTCAGATCAGAACCGTAAGAGATTACATCATTGTCTGGAGGGGTGCAGGTTTTGTCGAATTTTCTGCATGGAAGGGCAGAGCGGCCTCTGAAGCACAAAGAGACGTCCTCTTAATCAGTCTTTGAAGTTTTTTTGTTGTTTTTTTTAATCGGTGACCCGAGCAGAGTAGGATTTTAAGATCATATGCTTGAGAGTTATCACCTTCTACTTCTATTTTTAACAAGCATATGTCTCCAAAATGGCATAAAACCACTGGAGTGTATTGCTTTATGTCGCCTTCACATTGCAGCAGTGACTTGTAGATTGAGAGTGTTCAAACAGGTCACAGTTAAAAGTAAAGGGCTAGTTTCCAATTTATTGTTGGTGCTTTTTACACAGGAAAGCAGATTAATCGGGTTCAGTTATTTCTCTTTTTGTGTTTTCCCATTGGACTCGGCTCTGTGCAGCTGCTCCCACGAAAACAGACTTTAGTTTTTATTTCTTACATGTGTGCATATCTTGACAAAACTTGGGATTGCATTTGTTTATTTAAGAATAGGATCATAATTTATAAAAAGCTGATTAAAAAGCAGTTCTGTGTTTTTGCATAATAACCCCTTTTTTTCAATTATCCCATCTTCACCAGGGCAAATATTTCTGAGTCATTTCATTGATTTTACCCAAAAGGCTGGGGACGACTGGATTAGTCAATTGACAGAGAAATAAGTCATAGCAATAAGTCATTTTTTAAGTAAAAATACTCAAAAATGTTCATGTCCAGCTTCGAAAATTGGAATATTTTCTTCATTTCTTTGTTTTCTATGATAGTAAATTTAATATGTTTGGTTTTATGACAAAACAAGCAAACCGAAGATATCATCTTGGGCTCTGGGAAACTGTGATGGTCTTTTTTCACTTTTATTTGTAGACCTGAAAATATGAACATAATCATTCGTTGCAGCCCTGAACTCACCTTGGCGAAACCTCCAATGTGTGACAATGTTACAAGAAGAGGAAGTTGGATTTCCATTTCGCCCAAACCAGGAAGAGACCTTTTTTTTTTGCCGAGACAGGGGTCATTTGAGAAAAAAAGCCTCAGGAATAGGGTCCAGCTGAGCCCAGGTTGTGGCCCTGAATCTAAAGGCCACAACCTAAAGGCCTTGAATCTAAAGGCCAGCCCCTGTTTGATGATCATCAGTCAGGTGAGGCGACAGAGGAGCCGGACTCTTCTCCCTGCTGGTGCTGACATTTAGTTTGTGATGCTGATAAATATTGGACAGGTTCCCTTTCCTGCTCTTTCTTGACCTTACAGTAGATCAAGCACTGCATGTTTCACGTTAATCCTTGATCATGATGCATCAGTAGCACAACATTCAAACGTGTCCTGAATGATAAAAAAAAAACAGCCAGTATATATTACAAGTAGTGACTTCTGCTCCTTTTTTGAATGAACGTCTCGCCCGTGTTCAGTGTTATTCTGCCTCGTAATCCACTTTATAGGGCAAAGCAAATCGCTGCTGCCACACACACAAATCCTAAGAAGCTTCCTCTGCACACTCTTTAAGGAATGAGAGAGAATTAGAGCATGTGTGTAATAACTTTAGGGCAGAAAACTAGCTTGGCTAACGGCAAATTATTGCGCAATATTGAGATACTTCCCTCTCTTGCCTTTTGATGAAAAGAAGATTTAACATTAGCTAATATTAGCCACCATATTTAAAGTCTTTGCTATAGTTTACACCTCTTATAATGTTCAACTTATTACCTTTACCTGAGATTACTGGCACCTGCTGGCTAAACCAAACACAAATGCAAGCCTTGAAACTTCCTTGGTATTTTAGAAATTTCCCCACTGTGATTGTAAGTAGCTGATTTGCACATTTTCTGCCATTATGGATTTTTATTGTGCTGCTGCTGCTTCACTCTCTCTCTCACACACCACCACCACACACACTCTAATGTATAGACTTGCTGTTATTGGCATCCGTCTACTTGACTTTGTTACAAATAACCACCTCTCACATGTAGGCTCAGGCTCTCGCTCCATATCTTTTTGGCAGTTTGTCAATGACGATATCGAGAAGAAAACGCTCCCACGCACTGAATTGATGCTCCAAAAAAGATTTATTGAGTGCAGCTACGTCTTCATCAGCTAATACTCAAAATGAGGCCGCAAATTAGTTTTTCAATGACCAAAATATTGAGTTGGCACAAATCAAATAGAAGCAGTCATCAAATCCAAATGTAAGCGCACAGAGGAACTGTCTTGGTGCATACTCTGCACCTCGCTTTCTGCAGCTTGTTTGTTTGATTCTGAGGACTCTCAAATTTCTGTTATTAAATCTAATGTGTGAACGTGATTGTGATCATTTTCACCCAGACTTCACCAGTGTGTGATCATTATCTGTCTGTTATTGCCACGTCTTCTGAGTTAAAGTGTCTCAGACAAATGAAATAGCAGACCACACTTGGAAATGGACTGGTTCAAACGATAATACACTTCATTTCCAGTTCAAATTGAATGAGTGTGCCGTGCTCTCAGTTTGCGTGCAAGGAATAAAAAAGAGCTGAACGGAAATCCCATTCTTCTTTCAAAACATTGACTCACGATTCTGTACTTTCATCTCTCGAAACTTCCGTCCCTGTGCGGTCATAAATCTTTTCTGTCCAGATTGTCAGTAAACTACTTTTTTTTTTTGCTTTCTTCTGTCTCTTCTCCTCTCCGTCTTGTCCCGATTCTCCTTCTCACCTCCTTCCCACATGCATACACACACTCATGCACACACCCATCGCCTATTCTCCTCTCGCCCCGGAGGTGTGTGAGGTTGTGGGAGCATGTGAAAGCCGTCACACAGGGAGAGGCTCATGTGTTCCTCATTTGAAGCCATTTGCCCAAAGCATGCTGTCAGCCTCCATCTGGATGTGTGTGTGTGTGTGAGTATGTGTGTAGTGTTGGTTTGTGCGCTTGTATTTGTTAACGTGTCAATGACCAGGAGTGGTTGAGGGGAATGTCTGTGCTTGCACTAAAGGAAAAGCTCTATTTTTGTGTGCACACGTGTGGGCGAGACTGTGTGGTACGCCGTTGTGTTCATATTCAGCACTCTCAGTCCCCACACTGTGGTCACATTTATATTTAAATGTGCTTTCTCTGCTTGCATGTTCAGGAAACAATCAGCATTTAGTGTGAGTGCGTGTTGTTGCCGTTTTTTGTCAGCCTGAAAGCCGGCAGCGTTGGGGAAAATCCCTTAAAAGTAGCTTTTTTGGTGCTTGCCTTAAAAAGCAACTGCACATTCATTGTAAATGAAAAACACATTTATAAAAGAAAGAGTATTTTTGTATGGCTCACTTCAAAAACATGTTGTAGCAATGTGGCTGAATGAAGGTGATGAAGGTGAAATTGTACTTCAAATGAAAACAATATAAAAGAAGAATCAGTCGCATTCATTTTAACATGAAAGCAGTAGAGCAGAAATCATTAGTTGATTAATCTATTAGTTGATTGACATGTACTTGCATTACAGGAAAATGGTACATGCTAACACTTTAGCACAATTAGAGAAGAGTCATGAAAAACATCAACTATTCAAACAACTATGATTTGATATTTTAAGTGATTAATCAGAAACATAATTAATAGATGAATTGATAATGAAGATAGCCTAACCGTTAGTTGCAGCCCTAATGGGAAGCAACAGATTACACAAATGCACTCAATGCACTCAACAAGCTTCCACAAAACAGTAGATCGTTGTATCTATGTTTGAACTCCAGTCTGCGGTGGGTATATGAATAGCAGCAAGTGACAGGTTGGCACAGCATGCCTTGTTCCTGAGAGATGCCAACCTCCTCTGGCCTTCCTCCATCACCCACTGATGCCCAATCTGCTCCTCCCATCCACAGCCCATAAAACGCCTGATGCCGATTAGCGCTCGTCATCATTAGCCATGGCTGACACGAATAAATGGCTGGGTCTTAATGATGTGGAGGTCACTCTGGGTCTTTGTTTCAGACCTGGCTTTGTCTTGGTCCATCTTTGGGTTAATAAAACTGTTCTCAGTTGGATTTTTATAACATGAGCTTTGATTTTTGGTGCATGACCCCTACTGTCATACTCAATAATTGATCAATTGGTGATGATAGATCAAAAGCTCAAGAGCTGTTCCATTTTTGTAGTATTATTATTGGCTTTTATATCTTAGTCTCCATTTTCTGAATATCTGATGAATAATCACACCTAAACTGACCTAACAATGTAAAGTCTGCCTTCACAGAAAGTGCTTCAGTCGTACAGTAAATGAGACTCTCTGCAGTAACTCATATTTCAGAGTTCACGCTCAGTTGGACCCTTGTGCCAACCACACACACAATTTTCAGCGAGCCCCAGAGGCTGCTGGAAAGTGAATCTCCATAATCACATCAGGGGTAGGCAGGGGGGGCGGAGGCGATGGGGCCAGCGGAGGGCCACCGACTTCTTTGACATCTCAGGGAAAGTGACATTAGCCAAGTTGGTTGCATAACCGCTGAGCCATTCACTTCTGGCCAGAGGGGCCATTTTACATTTTGGTGGAACAAGACTCAAACTAATAGTGTGTACTCCACTCCGCTGACCCGGCCCGAAGGCAGCACAGGACAGGTGATCGTGCTTCTGAAGAGGAGATTAGAGACAAGAGAGAGCTGTTAAGTGAGTTTTCACACTGCGTGGGCGGTCGGTGGACTTTCTGCCATCTCTGTTTAGATCAAGTCACTGCACCCTAAAGCCAGGCAATTTTGAATAAACTCCTTTAATGTTGCCGTTAATTGTGTTTGCCTCATTATACGAAGTAGCCCTCAAGGAAACAAATACAGCTTTCTTGCATCATATTGTGTGATAATATACTCCAGCCTGCCTGAAGATAAACCAGAATTTGCAAATGTTAATATCTTGAGCACCTCATTTCATATACAGAAGCCAACTTCTGTCATAATAAAAAAGCTTTCTGCCTTGTAATTCTCACCCACTATCTCATACACTTGACCTTTTGAGCTAAGTTTTTTTTTTTTTCATGGCAGAAATGGGCTTCCATATTTCATATCCTGCTGAACATTGCTGGGTTTTTCCTCTGCGCTTTTTGAGCCTCTTGTTTGTTCCTAATGTTTCCCACTTGGTTCTGTGGAATCTGCTGACAACTTGTGTTTTGTCGCCACATGAAACCAGTGAAAGAAACACTGAAAAAACTTCTTAACTAATATGAGTTTGCTCCAGGTCTGAAAGAAACCTTCATAATACCGGTTTTAGTAGTGTTAGCAATTGGATTATACATTTAAAAACACATTTACAGTACATAGGAAGGCATGTATATCTATTTAAAATCTTTCAGTTTTTCAAAATTCAGTACTGAATCTTTATCTGTCTTGCAATTCTACCGTATCTGTGGTTGATCCTGGTGGACCACAACAGGGAACGTAAGGAGAAGTGTGTTACACTGCGCTCCTTCTTCCGGGCTCCACGTGAGAGTAAAGGCACTCCAGCTGCATCTCAGTTCACAGCACCAAACAAGCAAAAGCACCTTAACTCACCCAGAGAACTGATTAATATTTCATGTTTGAGTCTTTAAGAGCAAGAGTGTGAGCATAATGTGGCTATCTGTGAAGTAAATGTTCTCTGATGTGCTTGTGATGTGATGCTTTACTTGATTAGTTCCTGTTGTTGTTGTCATTTTTGTGTACTGGCTCGTTGGAGTTTGGAAGAGTCAGCGATAAATATGTTGTTTTAGTTGCAAACATGCAAACAAGTTGATTGTAATGTGCACCGGATGAACTGTTTGTGTGTGTTTCTCTGCACATGTGTGTGCCCCATCTGTACCTTTTTTTTTTTTTGCCGTTGTTACGTGGGTGGGTGTGTTTGTTGCGTCTTGGGAGTTGAGTTCCTCATCCAGCTGTTAGAGGTTAGCCCAGATTGGCCACAGAAAGAGAGAGAGAGAGGTACAGTAGAGCGAGCCCAACATCCAGCAGATCAGCGGGATGAAAGTATTGATCACCCAGCAGGGCAGGATTTTAGGGCCGTACAGTCCATCACGCTCAATTACCCCTCGCCAGATGCTGACCCTGTGGCCTTCATAATACCGCATAACCAGCCAAGGGTTTCTCATAAACAGAAGATTAGGGTCAGTTATGTACGGTGGGAAAAGGAAAAATAAAAAGGTTTCTGGTTCAGAATGGTGCTGGGCGCTGGCGTCATCCTCTTACCTGGCAGGGAGCATATTTCCTCCTCTTGATCAACGCCACAAATAAGCCGATTAGTGGAGACATTTGCCTGCATAATGTGCTGTTTGTCAGGTGAAAGTGTGTCAAGATGAGGAAAGGAATTAACGAGACCCAGATGTTTATTATGGTTAAACAAAATGCATATTCTAGTGTTTTCTTCACGTACTGCAAAAGACGAATCATCACATGCAGCAACTGAGACTGTGCCAACAAAATTGCCAGCTTTTGAAAGACAATTCCACTTTATTATGACTTGGGTCTAACTTTTGCTCCTATTGGTAATAAGTTAAGTTAATTTCTGAGATCTGGGAACACGGCAACAAAAAAGTGGTACAAGAAACATGAGTAGAATTTAAACCACATCGCTGGAAGTCAAAATGAAAGCAACTCTGTTGTAAACATGTGTACAGTTAGAGCTGAACGAATAGTTGATTAAAAATCTTATAAGTCATTTTTTGATGGTTCCAGCTTCTAAATTGTGAGGATTTTCTGCTTTTCTTTATATCTATATGAAAGTATACTGATTATCTTTAAATTTCAGACTGTTAGACTTGTCTACACGGGAGGACAAAACCATATTTTTACACCTCGAGTCTATTTTATTCCGTTGTATGAGCGTAACTACAGTGATTTGACCCTGAGCACTGCCAAAAGACAGGTGACCCACACTCAGCGTTGTCCCTGAATGCAACACGTGTAGACACTAATGGAGGACGGAAGCTGCCCTCTGTAGACACAGTGTTAATCAGATAAAATTAGCAATTTGAAGACTTTGGGAAATTGTGATGTGAATGTTTTACTATTTTCTGACACTTAATAGACAAATCAAGAAAATAATTGCCAGTTTAATTGATCACAAGAATCATTAGTTGCAGCACCGACTTCCTGGTTTAGCTTTGACAACTTTGTGCAATGAGGGATTATTTCCAGCATTTTGAGTCCGCTAACTTTCAGTTTAAATCATCTGACTAAACTGATGTTTAAAACCTCATTTCTGGCCCTGTTGGACATTGTTGTGGTGATATAGCTGTTTGTTGCCAAATCTAAGCAATTACTTTGGTGTCAGAACTCCTAGAAAAAATGTCCAAAACAACAAAAATAGGATGCAATGAACCGGAAATATCTTTTAAGGAGAGACAGCCGTGTTTTTAGCTGCATGACGATGGGGTTTTGATGTTCTCTCTTGGTTTTTTAAAAGGGTTTCATAAAAGCTCAGAGTGGCACTAGATCCTTCAGTACAAGTGCAGAGATGGAAATCTCTCCCAAGCTGAAGTTATGAGCTTATGAGTTTGTGTGTGTGTGTGTTTTCTGCTGCCGTCAAACAGATGGGGCTTCTTTTTCATCTCAACCAGAAGAGACGTATCTCTCTCTTTCACTTTCCCACACCTTTCCTCTCTCTCTCTCTCTCTCTTTCTGAGGTCCTCCACAACTCTTGTGGGAATCTACCCATAATGCACTGTGAGGAAATTGCCCCATAATGAATACAGCACTCCTAAACTGGAATACAGCCGCAGGCAGGGACCAGACCGGCCCGCTGAAATATTCACAAAGCTTTATTAATGCTGTTATTCCTGGCAGATGCCCTGTGCGTACTAACAGTTGGCGATAATCATGCTGTGCCACTGGGTTGTACAGTTTATGGCAAATCATTAACTGTCAGGACAGTCGATGTAATCTTCTCTCTCTCTCCTCTACTCTCAGTTTATATTTAAATCTGTTTTATAGGCGTGACAGCAAGGAAATCAATGTTGCCAGAGAAATACAGCACATCAATTCAGGCAGTATTTTTTTATAGAGGTGACAGGTGATCACTGCTAATAAAAGGTGGAAATTGTTAATTAAGTGTTCAGCTTCTATTTACCCCAATTATCTTGCAAAGCACCCTGTAACTACTTCGATTTCTTAAAACGTTGCAAGTGTTTTGCTGTTTTTAAAATGCTAAAGCTATAAATTGAAACCTAGTGACAATGCGGCAATGAAGTTTATAAGGCGATGTGTTTTTGGGGGGATTATTTCACGGCGAACACTTCTCATTTCATGTCAGGGGTGTCAGGTGATTGACAGGAAGCGGAGCGCAATCACAAAGCATGTCAGCAATCGGTGACAAGTTCTGTCTCCATCCACGCCTCCTTCATCCAGGCGAAGAGCCTGAAATATTCTCTCGCCCCAATAAAAAGACTTGATGATGATGATGATGATGGAAAAAGGGGAGAAAATGAATTTTGTATTGACTTTGTAGATAATCTGGGACATCACAAACTGCTACACTGCGCAGAAAACCAGGAATAATGATGAATAAACATGAAGAAAACCAAGATAATTTGCAAAAACACCACTCTTGTTATTACTCATCAAAGGCTTTATTGTTCTTCATATTTTCTTCAGCTGCACAGCTTCCTTCAAATCAAACTGCCTGCACTGTCTCTGCTGTGTAACGTTGTGTAATGTCAGTGCAATTGCATAATCAGTTTGGAAACGAATCAAGTACAGAATGATTTCAGTTGAAAAAGCAAGAACATCTTGATGATTTAACCTAAAATTAAAGCTGCTATGCTTAATACTTTTTATATCAACAATGGATGTAATGGTCAGTGTGCAATGTGAAAGGGCACCAAACAACAGACAGACGAAGTTAGCTACTAGCCGGTGAACATAGCAGAGCAGAGCGGCTAAAGAGCCTCAGACGTTGGTGGACAACTATCAACTTAAAAAGCTATAAAGCCTCATGTGTATTTCTGCTTTTCGTCTTCTTTGAGTCAATGCAGAGTTGACATATCTGCAAGAAAGTGTCGGAAATAAAGCAACCTTCAGTCCAAAAAAAAGAAAGCAGGTCTCTACTTCTGTGAAATAATACAATTTATTCTTGACCTATTTCCCAAAACCAGAGCAGAGGAATATGGTTGGAGCTTATTTGCATCTTCCTCCTTGCATTTTTCTACTCATTCCTTCAGTTGCTTTTACATCCTGGAGCGTGTTTGTTATTTTCAGTTCAAATGTCAGACCGTTGTCACCATTTAGTACCAATCCTTAGGTTTTTATTGAGGTTACATCACTCTACAATCAGTGTATGTGTGTGTGTGTGAGAGGGAAGAGTAAAGCGGCTGTGAAGCACTACGCTACTGCTGAACTGGGTCGTGGGTAACACGTTGCTATGGCAACTGCTATTTGCCGGCCCTGGGGCCAAGAGCTGCTTTTTCGCTTACACTTTCTCTCATTCTTTTCTCTGTTCTTCCTCGCTCGCTCTGCCTTTTCTCTTCACCTTCTTCTCTCTTTTCCTCATCCCTTTGTTCCTCTGCTCGATCTCCATCGATCTCGCGCTCTGTCCTCCTCTCCATTCACCTCTCCGCTTTTTCTCTGTCTCCTTCTCATTTTGCCTTCATCTCTTTCTACATCCGTTCATTTATCTCTCTCTCTCTCTCTGCAGAGAAAACAAAAAGAACAGGCATCTATTATCTGTCTTTCCTTTAACTGTCACCCACAGACGCAAATTGAAATCCTAATTTAAGCAGGGGAACAATTTCTAGTTTTGTCCTGCATCCTTCCCACCCAATCAAACAGCTCTTTTGGAAGGAGAACAAACTACAGCAGCAGGGGATGTTAATCCTTAATTGCAGCTCTTGTCTGTCAAATTATTCACTGTTCTGTTGCTTGACAAAATTAAACAGAAATTCCCAAATCTTTTGTCCTTTCATATTGGCAAGCTGCCTTCGCTGCTAAAACGTTCCCACAAACTGATGCATCGCCCTTGGTCTGAGATTGTCGAGATATATGAGACAGCATCGTAACAGGAGCGTAACATATTGTCTCAGTGATTAACCCCACCTGGCTCACTGTAAGTACAGTGTGAGCATGCAGTCATATTTCAAAAAGAGAGCATACAAGAAGACAAGCAGGGCAAAGGCAGAGACGGAGGTAGCGAGATGCAGCGAGGTATAAAACGAGAGCGATAGGCCGACCTCGGCGTGTCACCTAAATTCTGCCCTAATGAATAGTCCATTGATTTCCATTACGGCTGGCTTGAGCTGACCACTACGGCCTGTCTGTTTCCCATTAGCGCACTTTTAAACTGAGGCTGATAAACAGTCATAGCCACAGGCGGACCGGATGAGGGGCCCGTTCAGTGTTTAAAAGGAACCTGTGAACTCTTCCGTGAAGCCGCATGGAGCCAGGGAGAAGACAGAGTTAGCAGCAGAAATAGGAAGAGTCTTAAATACCAGTCATGCAATCTTTTTCCTTAAAACATAAATCTGTACACCTTGGCTCCTTCTGCCACTATCTACCTTGAAATGAGTTGCAGTCAAAGTCAAGATAATGCCACTTGAAAAAGCAGGATTATCACAACTCACTGATCGGTTTTATTGCCTTTTCTATATAAAAAAGACTAACATACTAAATTACCTGTTGTGATTGACCTTTTACAACAGGATGGAGCTTTTAAACAGCCTCCTGGTCATCATCTTATCGACCAGAGACTCCATTGCCCCCCCCCCCCCCTCCCCCCGAGGCCTGGCCTGTTTCTCGGCTCAGGACTTTAGAGCCATCGAGCCTTATCAGCTCCACCTCTCCATCAGCCCGCTTCTTTCATTAACATTAATAGGATTTAGATCTATTATGCAACGAGCCTCCGCTTCGTTACGCAACGCAGAGTCTTCATCAGCTGCACACTTTGGTGGGGAGCAGTTGCATCTTAGATTTATGACTTTGGGTTTTCATTCACTCAGACGTGGACTGTAGGAGTTTCCGATGCGTGCTGGCACGTGACCCCACATTGAGGTCAGAAACGATGAACCGCAAGAGAACAGAACAAAACATTTCTCATCAGAGTGAAACTTTATGTGATAGATTAGGACATTTCGTATTCAGACTGATTTACAGTTTTGAAACTGGACGCCATGCAGACAAGCTTTTAAGATATATTTTTTAAATCTTTATGTAAATAATAAAATCTGATGACTACAGTTTAGATTTCAAACTTTTTAAAGCTGCCAAAATAATCAAAATGTGTGGAAACAAATTCTTAAATTACTGAACTTTCTGGATAAAGTTTGATAATATCTTTTATCTTGTTTTTACATTATATGAAATAGTGTAAAACTGACCAATTCAGCAGATAAAATGTTGTTGTGTAATAAAAAGATGTTTTTGAGTTTAGTGTGTTAGCATGCAAATTAAAATCAGCACTAAACACAAAGTCAAGCTGAGACCAGTGGGAATGTCATTAGTTTTGCAGGTATTTGGTCATAAACCAAAGTATCAGACAAATTAAAAATTTGTTGTGATGATGGCATTAGATGAAAATTAAGGTCACTATTCATCCTCCTCATGTCAGGCAAAATCATATGAATTAGAAGCATTCAGATTAGGGGTAATAAGGGTAAAACTTCATCTTTTTAGGAAACAAACAGTTTACAAGGTCTGTTCTTCAACCAACAGGAGCGTAAGAGCCATCAAATAAAGGTAAAACATCAAAATCACCACATTTAGGTTCAGTAAGCTAACGTTTTTTCCCCCAGCAGTGATACTATTAATGATTCTTCTTCCCCTTAGGGAGGGCAGAAATCAATCTGCTCTTTTAAACTCATCAATAACGACTTTCCACACAGGCTTGTAACACTACCTGGCCCGAACGGTCGATTGAAAAAACAAGAGTGGAAGTGCTGAAGGTTTTCACTCCGAAATAAAATAAAATGATGCTCTTCTTGTGGTTTAGTGAGGATTTATGATGTTTCCAGCAAACCAAGCTTGGGAAAGCCGGATGTAGTGTGCGTGCGTGCGTGTGTGCGTTTTAATTGCTTTATGTGGAAGGATATCACCTCATGTCATCAGCTGTCAGAGTCCATCGACTGAGTTTGAAGTTAATAAAAGCTGTCAGAGGGTCTTAGCTTCTGCTTGTGTGGATGTTAGAGTTAATCTCATGTTCTCACAGGATCGCCCGTCATATACGCTATATATCATAAAGCACCATGACTGACCCTTAGTGTGTGCTAGTGTGTGCTTAGTGTGTATTCACTCATTCATGGTTTCACTTTAGGAGCCGAGGCTGTCAGAGCAGATAATTTCATGTCTGCAGAGCTGCACGTACAGGTTTTGAAATATATGTTTGGCAGTCAATCATGTTTTCAAGGCTTTACAAATAGAAATGTTTAGATTCCACAAACTTCTGAACGTGATGCTTCAGTAGCCAATTGGAGCAGGTTGTCATGGAAACAGCAAAGTGGCGCACACAAGACAGTTCATTTTGTCTTCCCAGAGTAACTTCCTGCTTTGCTGGAGGAGCTATTTTTAACGGGCCGTTATATAAGATGCGAGTCTTGTGCTCAATACAATGTGTTATTTTCCCTCCTCTTCATTACTCTTTATCCTCTTGACTTTGATGGGAGTGGGATACACTGCATTCCCCGTACCTGTATACCGAGCTCATAACTCACTCAACAAGCTTCACACGCTGCCGCGGTTAATGGAAAATGTACTAATTCATCACCATCATTCTGTAGAAACTGCTTGAGCATAAAGGGATCATTTTTTATCATTGATTATCATTCTGGGGGTGTGAAATATGGGAAAATGCTGTAGGAAGATGGAAAAGAATATATGTCAGGCGCTTCCTTAAAAATCTTTCTGATGTCACATTTGTTAGTTTTTAATTGACACTGAAACCCAGAATAAATTAAGCATAGAGTCAGTCTTATTCCCATTCACCTGCAAGAGTAACACCATCAGTATTTTAGAGGTAGGACTCGTCAAGTGCCACTTAAATGTCACTTTTCCGATGCCCTAGAAAATGTCATTCATTGTGAAATTATTTAGGATGAAATCATGAGTTATTCATGCAATCTGGTCATGAGAAAGAAAAAGAAAAACTTTTGAAATGTTTCTTTAAAGACAAAGGAGCCGTGTAGGATGCGAGTGTGTACTGTAGCGCGGCTTACATGTAATATTCATCACTCCCAGCTGAGCTCAAAGTGAACGCGCACTAACTGTGAAAGCTGCTATGATTAGCCACTCGACATGCCTGACAGGGAGGAATGTTGTTCTTCCCTTGTAGACTCTGAGAGATGAGCGTGGCGGTGGTGCTCTCGCAGCACGTATGCTTGATTCACACTCACAGTATGAATGTAAACGATGCACGAGTAATCAGACAGCAGTGGACAAAAGGCTGTCGAGTGTTGCAGCGAGTGTCATCACCACAGCTGATAGAGCCACTTTATGAGGCGTCATGTTGCAGCAGTCTGCTTTATTTGCCGCTTGTTTCTTCCTTAAAGCATTTTTTGCTCTCAAGTTTCCTGTAGCTAAATGCAACAGGAAAGCTTTTTATCTGTGAATTAACTCCACTCTCTCCGTCTCCCCCTGCAGGATGCTTCGAGTGCTGCATCAAGTGTCTGGGTGGGGTGCCCTACGCCTCCCTGGTGGCCACCATCCTCTGCTTCTCAGGCGTGGCTCTGTTCTGCGGTTGCGGCCACGTGGCGTTGACCGGCACCCTGACCATGCTAGAGAACCACTTCTCCAGGGTCACCAGCGACCACGCCACCCTCACCATGGTGTAAGTCCTTATCTCGACAACAGCTGTGATTGAAATCAGCCGAAATCTCACGCTCCACTATGGGCAGACTTCTAGAAAAGATTAATCATTGTTGAACTTTTGGCACCAATATTGGTTTACTAACATACTGAAACAACAGTATGACCAGAATATGCTTGTAGTACCCCTGCAGTTAATAATCAGCCAGCCACCCACAATATCTGCTATGATTCAGAATATCCTAAAACTAGTAAGTGTCTCTTAAAGACCCCCTCCAATGAAAATCAAGTTTTTAACCTTGTTCATGTGGTGTTTTTCATACGCTACAAGACATATCAGGAGCTAAATAAGCAGTGAACGCCATGGTCAAACTCAGTCAGCAGGAGCCAATCATTTATAATCACATATATTTATATGTAGAGTCTACTTCCTCTGGTTTCCCCCGACAGCTGATTCCAATCTGCACGTAAGAGTAGCAACCCGTCAAAGCCGAGTCTGGCATATTGCTGTTTAGCCAAGTTTTGGCCAGGAGAAAAACAACAGTTCCTCATCTTCTGATGAACGCTCAGTCTCAGGTGGATCAGATCCGTTTTATTATCTAATGAGCAAATGATGACCAGAAAGAGCGATTGAATGGCTGTCACGTTAGTTTTTAGCTTGGCCAACAGACGGGCCCACTAACACCTGTTCTACTTCTGTACATACTGCTTCCTCTTGCCTCTGAGCCGTTGTAACACTCTTTACACCATAACTGGGAGCCCAAGAAGCTGATGCACTGCTACGCGCCGCCATGAATATATTTGCATATTCATAGAGTCTGGAATTTTTAATGATGGAGAAGCGAGCTAGAGAGTGAATGGAGAAAGTGAGCGGCGCTGGCACAAACAAAACTGTGAATCAGATAAATAAAACTTTATTTTCTGATTGTTTCACAGCAGTTACGTTCTAAAGCACAAATAAACACCTCCGTACAACCCTGCAGGAAGGTGCTACATTGCCAGATTTTGCGTGAATGCAGAGCTTCATCCTGTCCGCTGTGGCCTCTCTGCTCTGCGTGTGTGTAGCTCGGCCCCGCCCTCGGTCAAGCAGACACACAGACCTGCTGCTCTTTATACATCCATGACCCAGAGACAGAGAGCGATGTAACCTGGTCGCTGGTTATTGGCTGGGGGCTACACACCCACTGCGCAAAGGTTGATCCCCAGAAGCGTCCCAAACACAGCAAAATATTAAGAAAATTAAAAAAAAAACAGACAGAGAGCAGGGTCTCTGCAGATAAATACACCACCACACACTTTAGTGGGTCATAAGTGATGACTAAGAGGGATTATTTTTGTATGAGTCGACATTGTTTTTTAGGAAAATCCTGCCTAGTATGCCTTTAAGGATTAAAGTGGTAATTATACAGTACTTTTTAAACCATATAAGACACACATTATTGTTCCAAGCAGAGTATCTTTATAGGTCTTAATACATGTCCGGAGAGGATCTTTAACTCATTCCTCGTCCTTTCTTCTCTGTATGTGCGTGTTCAGGATCCAGATCTTTCAGTACATCATCTACGGCATCGCCTCCTTCTTCTTCGTCTACGCCATCATCCTGCTGGCTGAGGGCTTTTACACCACCAGCGCCATCAAGAAGGAGCTGCAGAGCGACTTCAAGACCACCGTCTGCGGACGCTGCATCACCGCCTTCGTACGTCAACGCGCTCGCTCGCTCGCACACACACACACACACACACAGCTGCTGCAAATCATCACACCCACTGACCCAGTTACGCTTCAGATTAAAGCCTCTAAATGAGATTTAATTACTTTGATGTGTATTTTATAGTGTTTCTGCTTAAAATAGTGTTTACAGGCCGAAAACAATTATTCATTATGCTTTACAGGCCAGGACATTAAGGGTCATCATAAAAGTGTTGCAGAGCCACATTGACAACTCTTAAGAGCTCACACACCTCTTCACATTTATGAACACATACATATAAGAAAGACAAATATACGGCACACACACATACACACACTAACACTTCCGCTTGAGCCCTTGAGGGCAACTCTGGCACAGTTTGTCCTTTCTAGCCTGATTACTCTAATTGCTGCAGATGTCCAGTAACATTAGCTTAAACTTGGATTCTGTGTGTCCATTTATGTGTATGTGTGTGCGGTGGGTGGAGGTCCTTAAGGAATAATATTAACCTATTTCTGCAACTCACAAAATAAATAAAAAAATCTCTCCTTTCTTGCGTCCTCCAGTTCATGTTCCTGACCTACATCCTCGCCCTGGCCTTCCTCGCCATCTTCGGCTTCACGGCGATCCCAGTTTTCCTCTTTTTCAACATGTGGAATACCTGTGCTGCCATGAGGTCTCCTGATTCCAACATCACCGCGCCCGACTCCATCTGTGTGGACGTTAGGCAGTATGGTCAGTGGCATACACACATGTTGGAGCCTCTTATACAAGTCATTTCTACCTATATGTATGATTTTTGGGTGTAATTGGAACATAAAATGTGAGAGATTAGCATCAAAAGCAGAAATTTCATTATATCTCAACACAAAGTCTTGTGTTTTTTGAAATCCAGAGCTGTTTTTGAAACAATCATGCAGTGTTAGATGGTGTATTTTCCCCTTAGTGCCCGTAAATGTTTGGAAAACTTGATTTTATTCTAATAAATACCATAAACCATTGCTACAGTAAGAAGACTGGCAGCCTCCTAACAGTATTTCTCAGCTCATACTCAAGTCATCAAGGCCAGCATGTCCTTTATATTTTTGCTCCTGCTCTGTTTCTGCACACCTGATCTAATTAAAGATGACACATTTCATTGTGGTCTAATTGTGTCAGGTGTGCAGGAGTGGAACTTGTGACAGGTGGGGCTTAGCAACTGGGTTAAAAAAAAAACCCAGTCGCTAAGCCGTACTGTACTGTACAAATTAATGAATAATGTTACTTTTTTTCTGGCTCAATATCTTACATGTGGAGCTTCAACAGCATGTCAGCTCACATACAGATTAGTTATTCACTGCTCTTATCTTTCTTTACCTTCGAAATCAGGTCACAACGTTATGCTTAAAAGCGGGTTTATGGGAAATGTGTTTTTTATTCTGAGAGGTACAATGTGTTACATGTAAAACTCACTGCAGAGTAGTTTAAACCTCATTGGTTGTATATATATATGGTCACAGGTGAATTATGTTTCTTAGAATAAATGAAATAAACTCCTTCCCTGTGCAACTGGTTGCATCTCCCCTGTGCATTTTGATTCACAGCCAAAATAGACAAGATCAAGTCACACACTGTGCAACACGTCTTCAAAGTTTAAGAGGAGTTCCCTTGATCAAGGTGTCTGCGCTCAAACATGTCCGCCAGCCTCAGCGATGAAGGCTTTTAAGTTTGCACATAAAAGAACCTCCTGGTGCCTCTCATGCTGCTTTTACACATTTAGTTTAAATGTGCAGCATTGCAAGATATATAAAAAAAAACATTTTCAAAACCCTTCACTTCTTTCTCTGTCCCTCACAAGCAACATCACATATTCATCTCCAGCAGCTGTCATTTTCTACACAGCGAAAGGTCAAAAAATGCATTTAGATTATTGAGACTCTGATTGGATCTCTTTGAAAATCCACCTTTATGCAGTATTACAGCACAGTAACACTCTCTTGTGATTGCATATCTAGTTATCTGTTTGATGGCCTAATGTACAGTATGTGACCCACATTTGAAGGACAGCTGGCCCGCTTACAAAGTAGGATGAGGATCACATATGCTTCATTGGCAGTCGCACTGTACTACTCTGTATGAAATATTAACCCCAATTATTGGCCCTCAAATTATTATCAGCCGTTCAGGAGCTGTAGTTGGTCAAGGTTTTTGATAACTTTCTTGTTTTTTGCAAGGCATTCTTTCACCTCATCTTATTTATGATCATAATAAGAAAAGGTAAAATGAGAATGTATAAAAAGAGGCTAAAACAGGCAGATTAAACATTAAAACAAGTCCCAGTTTATAGTATTCAGTTGTAAAAATGTTTCTACTGTAAAGAAATGAGTGAAAATAATGACCCATATATTTCCCTCAGAGGCAGCAGCAGCAGCCCTTTTTCCTTTAATCTTTATCCGAGCCTAATTCATAATGCCTTCAATCATACAGTCTCGGGGGAGGAAAAAGCTTCTTGTCTGAGATGAGAGAGTGACCTCAGTCCGATGACGTTTCATCTCTCTGATCCTGCAGGTATTATTCCCTGGAACGCCACTCCGGGAAAAGCTTGCGGAGCCACACTGGGAGACATCTGTAACACCAGCGAGGTGAGAGGATGCTGACCTGTAACTCTTCTCTTTTTTTTAAATTTTTTTTTTATCTCTCATGTCCTTTCACTAACAGCCTCCTTTTCATTCACAGTTCTACCTGTCCTACCATCTCTACATTGTTGCGTTAGCCGGCGCCGGAGCCACTGTCATCGCATTGGTAAGCGTGTCATGATCCCGCTGATAATGTGCCTCTCAAAATATGCACGTTGCCATGGCGTGCTTATCTGTTGCCATAGCAACTCCGCCTCTCATGTTTGTCAGTATGTCATCCTATGGGTTGAAATTCTACCCTGCAGCCTGCCTCTGTTGTGTGTCTGTGCGTACAGAGGGTCAGTGTTGGGTTTTTTTTTTTACTCAGCTGTGGAGGCGGACTTTTTTTTGTTTTGTGTTTAGGGAAATGGCGATGCTAAAAAATGCAATAAGCTCGGGTCACCTGAAAGCCTGTAATGTGTTTTTCAGGAGGTAGCAGAAACAGAATAGTAACAGGCAAGGAATAAGCGACTGAGTGCAGGAAAATCCATACAAAATGAACATTTTCTGCACCAGTTTACCAGGTGATTTCACTGACGACTGCCAATTAGTGAAATCACCTGCAGTCTCGTGCTGTGACGAAAACCTCCACACTCTCAGGTTACGTCCTAATTCCATACTTGCATGTTTTAAGTATGTAGTGCTCAAAAAATTCTGTATATATACAAAAAAAAAATTATTTTGTACACGTTTGTCCCACAAAGCAAAGCACAAAGGAAAAAAAAGGGGCTACTCACAGCTGCAAGATATTAAATTAAATTGTGGATGGCGGAGAAATTCTCTCTCTTTGTGAGGTTTAAATGGCAGTTCATGTTTTACATAACATTTTATAGTTATTTTTGTTCGCAAAGATGTTTCACTACCATCGAAAATTGGTTTTTATTTCTTCCAGATGTGGGCAGCTCCTCCGTTTCCTTTTTACAAGCCATCGTGATAAAATAGTGTTTTTTTAACATGTACACTGACTGTTGTAATTATAATTTTTTGCCATTTTTTGAACAAGTGGACACTACAGACTCAAAATTTGCTTAGAATTAATATGTACCAAGGAATTGAAGCGCAGCGTTTTGAAGTGAAAAAAATGGGAATTGGACACAGCATCAGTCCCGTGTTGCACATTTTGTTTCTCGTCCCAAAAGTAGTCAAATAAAACTTGTGTTTCTCTCCAGATTCACTATCTGATGATTCTGGCGGCCAACTGGGCCTACCTGAAGAGCGCCGTCTCCACGCACGAGTACCAGGACATCAAGACCAAGGACGACCAGGATCTGGAGGCCGAGGCGCGCTCCAAGGAGGGCCAGAACTCCTCCTCCTACTCATAAGGACAAGCAAACCTCTCCCGCCACCACTCATCTCCCCTCCACACCTTAACCCCCACCTTAACCCCCACCCCTCCCTCCGTTAAAACAAACCACCTCGGTCATGTTTGATAGTCCACCCCCCCCACCACACACACACCCCAACCTCCTGATTCTCCATCCTCTTCCCTTCCTCGATGTCTATTAGAAATGTGGGAGCGTACTCACACCAGAAGGGAAGAGAGTTGAGGATCAGGAGTGACGGCAGGCCCAGACGGAGTCAGATGCTTCAGAACGGGGGAGAGCTCGCCCGCCCCGGGGTCGAGCTCAGGTACGGTACATCAGTTCAGAAGCGTCTCCTCCTCACCCCAACCCCACCCCCCCACACACCCCGTGCTTTTTGGGCGGCGGCTCGTGAAAGTGGCCCGGCTGTGATGGCCTCGCGCCCTGAGCCAACACAGCCTCTCGACCACACAGCTCCTAACAGCCTAAAAAAAACATTCACTGTCTGCTTCAGCCACAGGGAAGCCAGGCAGCGACCAACTTCCTCTGTTTTTTTGGTGTTTTATATGCATATATATATGAATATGAATATATTGTGCGAATGTGTACGAATGTTGTTGTTTTTTTTAATACTCTCTGAAAAGTATGCCAGGTACTATTACGATCTTCTTATGTTTTAGGTTTTTTTCTCATTAACTTTCCTCTCCATCTTTAACTTTTTATTGCTAAGGCTCAATACGTTGTTGCACTATTTAAAAAACAAAAAAATAAGGGATCGTTAAAATCCCTTAAAAAACACAAAGCACCCCCCCTCCCCCATAGAAATACCTAGAAGACTCAAATCATGTGGTATCTCAAGGATTATTGTGCATTTACATGAAGTTCATTTACCCACCAAGGTTAACACAGTTAATTTAAGACCAGAGGTGTAGCAAACTGTTGGAAAATGCGCTTTCTTGCCGAGTTAGACGAGAATACCACTCATTCAGTCTTCTCATCTAACCTCTCAGCAAGGAAGCAAGTTCCCAAAATGTCAGTCTATTAATTTTAAGATCTTTACAGTTTTTTGCTACACTCGTCACCAGCGGCAGCATGATAAATCTGTCCTGGTCTTTTAGCATAAAAGACACACACCTCAGGTATCGAACCAAGTCTGACTTTATCCAGTTGTGTTCTTTTCCAGAGCTTCACCATTTAAAGCACTTAACCTTTTTTTTTTTTTTTACACCGTATTTAGTGAACCCATCAGATTCTGTGACCTGCCCTGATATTCCTACCCTAACCATCTCACTCCTCATGCCTACACCTAACCAACACTGCAGGTCACAGAATCTGACGGGTCACCACATACGGTGCACCACCGGATTGGTACGCTGTCCTGCGTGAATTATACAGTTTTCTCATTTTCTTAAAATTCCTCCTATTGGGAATAAAGTTCACCTGTAAATATCCGAATCACCCCTAAAAGATCTGAATTTACACCTCTCCCAGACGGGGAGAACACAATCAGTGTTTTAACATGCTATTCTAATTTTTTTTTTCCCACAAATATATGTAAATGTTCCCTTTGAGATCTGTGTTTAGCACTCAAATACTAGTTCTGCATTTGATATAATAATTGTAATGTAACATCTTCAATGATATGTCGTGAGAGGGATACAGTGCAGTCATGATATGATATGATGGATTGAGGTGCTTGTGATGTATACATTTTAAAATGTGAAAAAAAAATATATGGAAATTGATTTTTAATGTTTTATCAGTTTTGGGCAGCTGAGTTCTTCTTGTGATTCAGTAATAATGATTTTATGGATCCTGTTTGTGCTTATTTTTCTCGCTGGCCGGCCAAATGAGTGACTCGTCAACGCGCGAGTTGGGGAAAAGGTTTTGTTTTTTTTCTTTGTTTTTTTTTACGTCATGCCTCTCATATGAGCCACAGAGACTGTTTTGGATGTTTACACTCTAAATAAAACAAGTCAGGAATTTTCATACGTTAATTTTATAATCAGATATTGTTTAATAATCATGAACTATATTCTATACCGATCATCACTGGTTACTTTACCCTCAAAAAACACTGAAGAAGACAAATTTTTGAACTTTAATGAGATGAAGCATGTCAGTATTGTCCATGTGTGCAGCTGTCTATTCTGTATAAAAAAGGACTATATTGCCATGTGTGTTATGTTTGATAAATATACGTGCTTTGCCGCCAGGTTGATGTAAAGGCAAACTTCAATTTCCTATAAGACGATGCGTGTCAGGGTGTTGTCGTTTCCTTGTTATTTGCATGAAGGAGACATGACTGTGTCTTTGCAGTTTTTCAGGTGATGTGTAGTCAATTGTACTGACAACTTATGGTAGGCGGTGTTTGCCCCCTCTCCTCTTCCTCCACACTCCCCCCGCCCCACCTTCTCACCCACTCTTTTCTAAAGAAAACTCCACTGTACTTTGATGGCATTGTAGTCCCTGTAGGTGTTTCATTATGTTTTTTTTTTTTTAAGTTGGAAATAGTTCTATGACTCCTATATAGTGATGATTTTTGTAACCTTCTCTAGTAAAACCGATATTTTTTATTATCGTGACACCGTTGTCTCCTGCCTCTTTCTTGAGTTTGAGTCTCTGAAGTGTTTTAAATTTTAGTTTTTATGGAAACAAACTTATTAAAAATCAAAAAGGAAAACGCAAAAGGTATCACTTGTTACACAGCTGCTTATCACATGCATACATCATTTTCAGTCAGTAAAAATTGTCCCAATTGTACTGATTTTACTAGATTTGAAATCCCAACATGTAACTAATGTTAGTCTCATGCCGTCATAAAGTTCTTGTTGCAACAGGTGATGCTAGTTGAATTGCGTCAACAAAACAGACCAAATTAGTTTTCCAAATAGCCATTAAGAAGTTCATCATCATTGTTACATTTAATGGAAAAATCAGATATATTGCAACTGCGTCAGTACTGAATGAAATCCTCAGGTAAAGTTTTAACACCCACACAGGTGTTTTCACTTACATTACCTGATTGGACCTCTGCACAGAGCTGTGTGTGTTTTTTTTTTTTAAATTTTTATACACAGCTGATACTCTTGACTTACCATTGTAATAAAAGCACAGGTGTTACTAATAAGACTAACGAGTGTCCCACTAAGTCATGAGTGTGACAGTGAGCCAGCATGCACAGTACTGGGAGCCTGAAACTGAAGCAGCCATTAATTTTATTATTTACACCTGTGGTTTTCATACTGTGACAAAGCCAAAATGTCTTCCATGAAAAAAGGCCAGTTTGCCAGTCCTCAGTCTTTCAAACTTCTGATACGTGAGCACCATCTGGTGGACAAAGTGGATACTGCTCTTCAAAGATGTTTGTCATCTATTCTTGTATTGTGAGGAAATAAATGGTTTTTAAGACTAAGTGATTTTAAATAAGACAAAAGAGTTTTCTTCAGTTTCGTCATCAGCCACTGTTTTATTTACAGTGTTAAAAAATGTTGGGAGTCATTTGCCTTAAAGAAGGCGGTGCTGTTAAGATTACAGTCATTTGAAATGTACATCAGCAATTGAAAGTTCATCTGTGTTCTCCATTTTTCATAGAAAGCGGAGGGGTAGTGATCGAAATATACCTAAATACAGGGGAGAACAATATCAACAGCTTGTTCTTCTTCAGGGAAACTCCAAATTACATAACAGAAGCTACTACAGAATAGAAAATAGATCTATATCTAAAAAAAAGTTAAATTATTAAATTATTATTATTACTATTAAATCATACGAAAATAGTGGCAAACCTGTTATACAGTAGACATTCTCATTCATTCATCTACTACATGGGTAGTGGCTAAATTTAAAGGTTCATTTGTTTTTAGGTACTTTCATATATAGTGTATATGAAGAGTTTGAGTTATAGATGGAAAATTAACATTTTATATATCTCAACTTAAAATAAGACAATATTGGCTTTTCTTTATACAAAAAAAAAACATTTTACCAGCACCAGAAAAACTTTAATAACTTATTTAGTTGTTGTCTAAGTTTATGTATTAAAGGACTGTATGTTGTTAAATTAATGTGCCGTTTAAGGACATTTGCATTATTTTAGCTGTAAACAAGGCTGTATAGTTTCTACAGAGTGAATAGCATTATTGTTGTACTGTAGTTCGATGAGTCATGCATCTTCTTCTATGGGCAGAAAATAATCAGAGCACTTCTCCTTTTTGTGGGCTAAAACTTGCGGCCACAGCCCCGTCAGTGACGTCAAAACTGTTGTTTCACCTTTCAAAAAGCAGTTTGAAATGCTTTGTGATCAGAGCACTGTTGCTACTTTAAAGCTGGTTTAGTTTTTATGCCATTTTTATGCCATTCATGTCAATCTCAGATATAACTGAAGATCATCTTGGACCACAAATACATCTATAAAACTTGTAAAGACATTGTTTTGTTTTTTTTAAATAAAAAAAAAAAGTTTTTTTTCTCCTCTGTGTGGTGTAAATGCTGAACATTGGCACAAAAATATTGTCAGGTTTGGTCTAAAAACATCAAGACTGGATTACAAATGCTAATCCTGGTCAAAAGTCTGACTGAGGGCGTCAGGTAGCTGCTGATCAAACACCAGTTCCTTTTTCTGCAGAGTCACAAACCACACTCAGACAGACAGGATGTGTCAACTACAGGAGCATCACATGAGCTCCTGTTGGGTCACATTCTCCACTCAGCAGCAGTTGGGTTCAGAGTGAGTCTTCCTCTGTAAGTCCACCGTGTTGGTGTGGATGAGGTGGTCAGCTCTGTCGTCCAACGCCAGAATGCGGCGTACAGCCTCCTCAAAGGCTGATGCTACATTAGTAGCATCCTTGGCGCTTGTCTCAAAGTACGGGTGTCCGCCATTCTCGCGGCACCACTGCCGTGCGTCCTCCCCTGACACCTGCCGCTCTGGGACATCCAGTTTGTTGCCCAGCACCACAAAGGGGAAGTTGTCTGGGTCCTTGACGTCAGCGTAGTAAGTGAACTCCTTCTTCCAGTTGGCCAGGTTGCGGAAGCTCTGTCCGTCGTCCACGCTGAAGGTGAGCAGGCAGCAGTCGGAGCCGCGGTAGAAAGGCGTGCGCAGGCTGCGGAAGCGCTCCTGACCCGCCGTGTCCCAGATCTGCAGCGTGACGCTCTGGCCGTCCACCTCCAGCTCCTTGTTGAGGAACTCCACGCCGATGGTGTGGAAGAGGTGCGAGTCGAACTTGTTGGTGACGTAGCGGTTCATGAGCGATGACTTGCCCACGCCGCCGTCACCCAGAAGGATCACCTTCAGGAGAGCTGACTTGGACATCATGGCTGAAGGCTTTTTAGGCTGAACGAAGGGTTTGGAGACACCAACAATGAAGAGAGGAGTTTCACCTGTGAAGGCACAAAAACTTCAAATCAGCTGAGAAAGAAAAAGTGCAGAAACACATCCACGATCTTGTTTTATCTTTAAAAAAATGTTTACATAAATACAAAACATACACTAACATCTCAGAGATTCCATCCATTTAGCTAAATAGCAAATATATTGTTTGACCAAACTTAGTATGAAGTCATTTGCTGGGATTTTTCTGGAGCTTTCAGTGGATCATGTTTGCGGTGAAAAGCTACATGCATTTTCCAGTAAGTGGCGTTTTTGCTAAGAATTTCATCAAACTGCAGTTTCCAAGGTCAATAATGAACATTCAAGCTCAGCAAATAAGTTATCTAGCAAAACTTCTAGTTCTCTGAATGTGGCGTCTTGCGTATAATTGCCAATATGTGTAGGATTTTTAAAATTCATTACTTTGGCGCCACCTGATGGTCGTATCAAGAATTACATAATGGAAAAGTGACGCACACCAAGGGCTGCAGTGAGGTGCTGATCACTGGAAGTAGGAAAAAAAAAGTGTCGCACGCTCTGGCTCCATATGCATTTTTCTTTTTATTCAGATGACGTCTCCGTCCTCAGGCCTTCGTCAAGATCAACAAACATAGGAGGAAACAGGCGCTGGTGTGTTATATAGGCCACACCCTAATAACACATCTGATGGTGATTAGATAGTCATGTTCCATGATAAGGGTGAAGGAACACAACACACCAGCACCTGTTTCCTACTATGTTTGTTGATCTTGAAGAAGGCCTGAGGGCCGAAACGTCATCTGAATATAAAAAAATATGGAGCCAGAGCGTGCGACACTTCCTACTCTATGTATCAAGAATTACACCATCAGAACAATGGAAAAAGGTGCTATAATATTCAATTAAGTATAAAAGTATATATCCAAACTTAAAATAATTGATCATTTGTGTCACTTAAATAGTTTCAATAAACAATGGCAGCATTTATATAGAGAATCCAGCTCGTACTGAATCCAAGCAGAACTCTTCTTAAGCACAGTTTTAATGTAAGTAGGTTTTTGTCAGACAATACGACAGTCGGTCATTACAAACACTTCATTCAGTGTGTTGGTACTTTTGTTTCATCCAGTAATGACTGCTCTGAGTTTGTACCTTTGGCCTCACAGATAAAGTTGTGCTTGAGATAAGAACAAACTGCTTCTCAGTCAACTTTCACTTCATCCCCTACTGACTGAAAATAAAAACTAACGCAGACTGTTTACATCTTTCCTCACACTCGCACTAATTAAAGTCAGTCAACGAGCTAATCCTATTAAACAGTCACAGCCCCCTCATTACACTATGCAACTAATGAACTTCCTACACTGCGTGTACTGTATGCATAAAATGATCCATGCTGTGCATCACATGGACTCTGATCACGGGACCAGTGAGTCGTCCACAAGTGATGAAATTCAACACGGTCAACAGCAGACAAAAACATTTGAACCCATTTATCATGTCTGCACACGGCTCATTTTGTTTAAAATCTCAAGGAGAGAGAGAGAAAGATTATTTAACTCCACAGATCACCAAGTGGCCGAGGGCACCCACAGGCTCAGCTGGAAAAAAAAATGCGGATTTAAGTACAAATTTAATCCCGCACCACACACTTGCATACTTTACATGCTGCTTCACTCCACCCACATCCCAGAACAAATCTCTTGAGATGAAGGTGGGAGTTCTAAATGCGAGCGAGGAGGAGCTTTGGATCAGTTCATCCATCACAGTTCAGATAGTAAAATGGAGCAGAGTGAGATTGCACCGTTTCCTCACTCATCCATCACAGTGTAGAGAAGCGAGTGGGTGCTACTGATGACTTTTTTCATTAACAGTTAATCTGCTGGTTAATCATTCGGTCTGTAAAATGTCAGCAAATCATGAAGAGTCCCAGAGTCCAAGGTTACATCTTGTTTTGTCCGACCAACAGTCAAACACTCAAAAACTTGAATAATTATAGATTATCAAAATAGTGCCAGATTAATCCACTCTTAACTGACTGAATGATTCATATAGAGCTGCAACGATTAGTTGATCGAAGTTGAACTATTTTGATAATCATTTCAATCATTTTTTTTCAAGCAAAAATGCCAAAAATTATCTGCTTCCAGCCTTTCTAAAATGTGACTGAATGTGAATTTTCTGTTTTTCTTTATCATATGACACTAAATTGAATATATTCTGTTTTTGGACTATTAATCGGACAAAGCAAGGAAATTGAAGACATCACCGGGGCCTCTGATAGATGAATCGATAATGAAAATAATGGATAGTTGCAGCCCCAGATTAATCAACTAATCGTTGCAGCTATAAATGGTAAAACAAATACTGGTATCAATACTTCTCTGTTCTTGCATTAAACTTTAGTAAAAGAAGCATGTGTCAGGCCAAATTTACAGCAAGCACTCTCAGGAAATACTCCACCAAACATCTGTCTTTTCAGTATCCGATTCTTATCCCCTTGTAGGGCTTGAAACGTGGCTGTAAAAAGTTTGCACGTCGCTCACACTCGCTTCACAGAGGACAGCAGCTGCAGTCAGCTTGGATTCACAATAGTTGCAATGCTTCTAAATGCGCTCTTGCGAAATAATCAATTTCTCTGCTATTAATCTGTACGTTCAGGCTCAGTCATAGTTTCTCCACGCTGTGGCTAAATATACTACTCAAATGTCACGCTGCAAGCCTACAGGGGGTGAGTATGTGATACTCAAAAGATAGATTTTGTAAGCGGAGTAGTTTATTTACACCTATAGCTATCCAACTAATGTATGTCTATGTAACAAAATAAGAAAATATTCATGTTGCAACATCCAGCAGGAGTGCAGTCTCTAGTTAGGACAACCTCGACCAAATCCACAGCTTGTTAGACATTAAAGACTTGAGTGAAGTGAAGAGTTAAGTCCCTGAGTTGGGATTCAGTGCCTATAGGCTGCGCTGTCACATGAACTTGCAGCAAGACGCATTTTCAGCCTAAGGACACAAAATCTGGTAAATGATGTCTTTGTCTTTGGGACCTTTAAACAGACTCCAGCGGTGCTCCTGTCATTTCTTCCGGGGAAGCATTAACATTTGTAAAAGAGAGCAGGAATGAATGAGAGAACACACACACACACACACACGAACACACACACACACACACACACGAACACACACACACACACACACACACACACGAGTCATGTGCCTGGTTCAGAAGAAGGCTACTATTTAAAGAGAAAGCTGCTCTGTCGGATTATTTCCAATAAAATCCCACATAACACATAATTTGATTTAAATCTACAAAATGTAATATTTCTATTGGTGTTTTCTAAATGCAGAGCAAGAACAAATATGCTAAATCAGCAGGATAATAGAGAGTTTTGTCAGGTGACACCACTGCTGAGAGTGAGGAAATAACATGTTTCCGATCAATAAACCAGATTTATAAGTCAAACAGTGTAATAAACGGTCGAAAACAGCATTTTAAAGTTGACACTGACTTACAGACTTGCTGTAAAACTTCATTTAAAAAGGGGCTGGAAAGGGTCCATTTTCGGACACTCAGTCGGTCATGGTGAATGTTATCCATCTGTTATTCCCCGTTATTCTTCTCCAGCATTACTTCTACTTTCTTTCTCCGCTTTTGTTCAAAAATGAGTTTAGAAATGTGGAGATGTAGGCTATGATGGACACAACATCATGGAAAATGTAAGTGGTTAACCGCGACAACTTGTGAAAAAAAACAGACTCGCCTGACCGATTTCAGTTAGCATTAAATAACTTTAAAAATAGGCGTTAATTGACACAAAAAGTTAGCCTACGTGTTCACTGAGATGTCTAAATAATTAAAATTGCATACTTGTGTTAAGTCGCCGCCAAAATATTGAGGAAAGTAAGGGGAAAGCACGACTGCGCTGGATTCGTCCGATAATGGAAGATTTTCCATAAACTGTAGCTGTCCGATAATGGGCGTGCTAACAGCTATACACTCGCGACTTTACCGGCGGATTAAAACGACAGCAAGTGGACATTTTTTGCCACTGAAATAAAAGTTTTGCCCTCTCAGTTAACTGTACCTGTCGGTGTGGTGATCACAGCCCGGCTGCTGCGGTTAAACACCCGTCATTCATCCCGGCAGGATGCTGCTGTCAGCCGGTGGCATGGCGCTCCAGACGGCGTCCCCGCTGCTCTCTGGCCCCTGAGCCGCTGATGACGCTCATATGACCCGAGTGTGTCACGGTTGGTGCTCGATTTGAATCTCGCGAGATCTTCGCGAAAGTTCGTCCCTCCGGCTGATCCAACCATCCTCCTCTCATCATGCGCTTCCCTGGAAGCAGTCAGACATGTGCGTCCACATTTGATTGTTTCATCTTTTGAAATTATTGAATTACAGACTCTAAAATTTAAAGATGAGGTCGACTTTAAGACTATTCAAATTATGTATAGAGCAAAAAATCAATTATTACCTGAGAGTATCCAAAAGGAAGTATGGAACAGTTGTGGTGAGGAACTGAAAATACGTAAAATACTTAGTAAGTCCAAAAAAAAAAAAGTTTAAAAATGACTTACTGCCACTCAAGACAAGGGGTTGTTTTGACCCAGTTTTAGTGTTTTTTTATTTAACTTTTAGGTTATTTATTCAAAAGCTTGTTATAATCTACTCTACTCTTTTTAAACTTACATGTCACGGTTTGTTATTGGGTAAAGTTAATCCAATGTTGTACTGGTGCTATACTGACCCAAACTGGGTAAAATCTTAACCCTGTTAAGTGTGCAGACACTGATCAAGAGTCAAAATGGTTGGTTTAAAGGACCTGATAACCTGCTGCAATGTGGGATATAAACTATATTACTGCTATATTCCTTGTGCAATGCTCTTGCCCTGCATTAACATGCAAAGATTATAAGAATATATGCCTATTAAAGTGGGTTGAAATTTTTCTTGTAAGCAAGACACCTTATACATGACAACCCCAACATCTTATCTCTGTCAAGTATGTTTTGTCTGTTTGTATGTGTGTGTGAAGAAGAGAGAGAAAGACGATAACACACCACTGATTTGACAGGCCACCGTGACCAAAAGGGTGAAAGCCGTCATCCAACACAACACACAGAAGATAGTGAGCATCTGAAAGCAGACACAACACAGATATATGCCACACAGAGAGAGAGAGATACCACACAACCACACTCTGTATCTGACTGACAAGATACAGCTGCTCCATATCTGATGACATTTGATTAACCGTGAAGAGGGGGATTTTCATCGCAGGGGAATTTTATCTTTGAATGTCCCTGATTTGTTCTGAAAAAAATTCTCAATAGGAGGAACACAAACAATGAAAGAAAAGAAATAAAGATCAGAGCAAATCCACTTAACGGAGCTTTATTTGCATGATGGAGGTGCACGTCTGATTCACTGTCAATTCAAAAATGTACAAGTTTTACAACAAAATGAGATCTACAAACATGTGACATGAAAGCAGAACTGACTATTCATTTTACAGTGACTAATGTTTGAAGCATGTCCTACAAACTGGGCTATACAGTGTGATGTGGATTGAAGACAGGAACACAAGTGCTTAACACACAAAAAAACATTTAAATACATTTAATGAGTGATTTAAACAGCTTTCTAAAACATTTTGGGCCTGTACAGTGAAGGCCCCTCGATATGATGTCACTGTGACGTGTAAATGAGTCATTGTGCCACGTCGGCTAACTGTGTGGAGAGTGGAGGACCATGGGATTTCCACCCCAGAGGCTGTTCAGAACGGCAGATTACTGACTCACATGCTCGCTGTTTTCTAAGGTCACATGTCTTATCCACTGGATTCAGTTTGCAAATGAATGGGATATTGTAGCTGGCTAGAGGCATGTTTTTTTTCTTCTTTTTTTTAAAAGAATTTACCCAGAATTCACACCAAGAATGAAATTTAAAAAAGTGCAACAGAATACACAAAATTATACATCAGTGAGGGCAAAGGTCAAGGCCTCTGTGGCTTTTCTTCTGATCAGAAAATGTTCATGTAAGAGAGAGAAGCTCTACTTTACTTGAGCTACTGTAAGTAAAGCTAAAATGAAGGGCAATTAGGGAGAGTGGAGGAGACAGGAAATGATTCAGCGGGAAGAGGATGACAAAAGCTACCTCTTGAAAAGATGTGGTTTTTAGCCTGCAACTTCAATAGGCAGTGACTCAGCTTTTACTGCCTGCCATAGAAAGGTAGTTTCTGGTGAATTTTCTTTTAAAAGTCCAAATTGTGACATGAAAAATAAAGGATAAATCCTTGAAAATGAACGGTCTCAACCACAAGTATGCACTCCATACTGCAAGAATGCTGTCATTTGTTTCCACTCAGCGCTCCTCTGACCATTCCTCCCGTTTCAGTATTAAAGAAAAAACTTGAAGCATTCAACAGGCTTTAAGAACGTTCTTGTTGTCTCCATTTTGCTGACACATATCAGCACTTTTGAGTTCAGATCTTGCACCTTAAAACACCCGTAAGCTTTGACCGCAATGTTTTCAAATCCAACATGTTGTAAAAGGTTTTCTCAACTCATACACAGTCATGAAATCTTTCAACTGCGGTGAAAACAGGAAAACCACAAAAAATAGGGTGGTTTCACAACAATGACAGTTTGTCAGTTTATGGCGCCAAAAAGATCAATACTACTATTTTTTTAATATTCTATGATGGTGCATTATGAAGGGATTTTCTAATGGTCAGAATGAACAGGAGGAATGATTTATGGCAAGAAGAACATGTTTCAATGTTCATTTGGACACCTTTTAAGACAGACTTGAAAAATTGTGAACTCGTCCTTTAATTTAGAGGCAGACCCAGCTGCTGTGGTACCACTGCTGTCCACATCCGCTGCAGGTCACAAAGGTCATTGCGTCATCATCAGGGCCTCCCGGCCGCACCCACGCAGGCAGGAACAGGGCACCGCGGGACACCTGCGTCACCCTGCAGTCTGACCCGCCGCACCGCTTGCATCGGATCTTCTGCGTCTCCATCCCCTCCACACTTTGAGGGAGCTGCCTCTCGCTCACCCCCCGGGATGAGTATTGCTCCCTCAGCTGCCGGAGCTCTGCGCCGGCCATCTCCTCCGCCGACATCCGGGCGAAGGCCTCGGGAGACAGGGAGCCACTCTGGAGGCCCTGCCGAAGATGCCCGTTTTTGGGATTCCTCAAGTTGGCGACCTTGCTTCTCACGCAGGCTTTGTATTTGACCTGACTGGATGTGTGGAGTCTGTGGATGTGCTGCTCCACGTCTCGAGCCAGCTCCGCGCCTTTGTCCTGATCAGGAGGTTCAGGGCTGAGGGCGGAAAGGAGGAGCTGAACACATTTGGCTCTTACAGATGAGAAATCAGAAGATGCAGAAGCGCTCTCTGCATCTTTAGCCATTAAAGATGGAGCTTCTTGTTCTGCGGTGACCTTCACATTCTCCACAGCACCATCACATGTCTGCGCTGAACCAGACTGGGAATCCCCGCGCTTGGAAAGTCCTTCATCTGGTAGAGAAACCCTACAGGAGAGCTGGGGATCTTTGCTGTCCTCTGTGCATTTCACACCTCGTGTATCTTTGCTGTACTGTCTCTTCCACTTAGACAACAAGCACCTCACTGCCTTCTTCACGCCGTCATCAGAGCAGGTTTTCAGGAGCCTGTAGAGAACTTTGACAATGTCCGTCGTTTCCAGCTGCTCTGATGTGACATGCGACTTATCAAGGTCACCGAGGAGGGTCAAGATGTTCCCATAGCTTCCGTCTGCATTGGATTTCTCTATTTGCAGAGCATAGTGGACTATTTCTTTTGCATCCATGGTGGCTGCAGAGAGAAGGTTAAGTAAAATTACCAATAAAGATGTGTGACTTCATGTGTAAGCCCATGACACTGACTGCACATCCAGTGTGTTGTTTCTACACAGCTGTATGTACCATTCGACATATTAAACCATTTCTTTGTGTGTGTTTGTGCTGGTTTACCTGAACTCCCTCATGGTTTGCAGAAAACTGCACACAAACAGGAAACCCAGAAACGTCTACAAGGGAGCAGCCATGTTGAATGTGTCTGCAGATTATGAAATTGCCTGAAGTGACCTCTAGATGGTGCTGCAGCCTCACAGACTCTGACCCTCAATGAGTTCTTGAAGGGTTATTAGCTTCTTATGATGGAACTACATCTACTTGAAGCTAAACTCACAATTTGCCCAGTATAACACCTCTTTTTGAAGGTTTTTTGTTTTTCTTTAAGCAGTTTGGGGTTGAGATTGATGCCAAATTTCAAATGTGAGTCTGAGTAAATGGAGTGAATCCAATAATCTTCCTATAACATTCCCATGAAATCTTAATGTCTCCTTAATATCACAGTAATATGACATTGCACCTGTGTGAGTTTGCTCAAAAGTTATTGTAGGATTTGCTCTTTATGTAAGGATTTAGGTGAGCGTATGTATTTGGCTTTTTAGGTTACTCCAGGAAACCAAGCATGATGCTGAACACCTCTGTGGTTAGATGCCTGTTTATTTTCACAACTCTTCTCTATGCTCTGACAATAAAAACAAAGCTGGATTAACCTCAGTATCAAAACATAAAAGGAGTTGAGGGTGTGACCCAGTAGTTGAGGGATTAAAGTATTCAATAATGAGAATATGTAGTTAATCTGTGTGACTGTACCTTACCTTTTATCTGCATGGTTGCGATACAGATTGAGGATTTGCATGAGCTATAGTGTTGGATGCTGGCGTGCAGAAACACGCAGTCTTTACATACAAACAGTCGAGCGGCCTCCAGAGAAGAATTTGAGAGCGGATGGTATCTCACAGCAAGATGAGGCAAGTCTTCAGCTCTTGTGCGATTATATGTTATGGAGGAAGAAGATGAATGAGTGTTTAGGATAATTCATGGTTGTGGAACCAAGACAAGAAATTTTTCCATGCATCAAAACCTTGACAGCGGACAGTCTAGTACGCAGGTAGTTGTTATTATGCCCTCAGAGCCAATGAGATAGTTTGGTATAATCACACACTTGAGAGTGACGTGGGTGAATGACAAAAATAGATACCCTGGGCGGCTGAAAGGCTACATATGTACTCATGTAATTGTATTTGAATGGAAATGTTCACACATAATGTTACTGAATATAGCAGCCAAAACTGAGTGCAATTTAGGGACTGTATGAAAATTATTTGGGTGGGGAGCAAGGCAAAATCCTATGTTTTTTTTATTTTATTATTTATACTAGGGCTGCAACTAATGATTAATTAAAGTTTAATCTGTTGATTACTTTTATTATTATTACTTTTATAATTATTTGGTCTATAAAATATCCCTAAGATATTTTGTTCATTGTTATAGAAAACCAGGAAATATTCAAATTTATGTCGCTCATATTTCTCAGATTCTGTTTTGTTGTGTTGGATGTGATTGTTGTCAATTAATGTGTTTTTATGTAACTTTGTAAAACCGATTTTACGCTGCCATTTTGGCCAGGTCTCCCTTGTAAAAGAGATAATGTATCCCAAGAGATTTCCTGGTTAAGTAAAGGTTTTTAAAAAAATACATTTAAGCAGCAAGTTTTAGCAAATTTTGGTCATTTTTGCCTGAAAAAAATCAACTGAAATGATTAATCGACTATCAAAATTGTTGCAGATTAATTAATTTGTTGTCAATCTACCAATTGATTAATCAGCCAATCATTCCAGCTCTACTATCCTCCCTTCAGCAAAAAAAATACACAACTCTCCCTCTCTTCTTCTCCTTCCTCATGCCCTAAACATCTTCATACAGTCCCTTAGAGGAAATTTCACTCTAAAACACACTTAAATTGTGCTTATTCTGCCTCCAGTATGTAGGATGTATTATATCTTCTTGTCTGTTATTGTTATAATGGATTTGGCAAAAAAAAAAGACCAAAAAAGGCCAGTTTCTAAACTGTGAGGCAAATGTTCCTGGCTGCCTTTGTGTACATAAATTAAACATAAACCAGACTAGAATTTGAGTTTTTACATCCAAATGAGCTTCGAATTCAGTGAAGCACATTTAATAGCAGCACCGCAAGTCAAAGTACACTCTCATCAAATTATACATGTCATTATTCACACACAAATACTTCCATGACATGTAAACAGATGAGCAGGGTGCCATTACGTAACCTGAAGTATGACATCACCCTTGTAATCTTGTATTAAAAAATTGCTTTCAAGATTCTTGCAGCTAGGGCCAATAGCAGCGGAGGCCCTGAGGGAAAACCGATACAGCATCTCTTCACATAATAGCTTCTGGCTCTCAAGTCTTCAAACAACAGCTTTTAAAACTCCAAATGGAAGTCGAAGCTTCCAGGAGGCTTTTAGCAGCGTTAATGTTTAACTTTTCTTTCCGAACACAAGTCTGCATGGCTTAAAGATTTCTCTGGTGGCGCAGCAATGAGCAACGTTGCAGTTTCGAGATGAATGGGAAGTTCGTTTGCTGTTTGCTCTTTTGGTTGTCATTCAGGAGGATTTGAACCTGTACCCTTTCAGTCACGGGAGGGTCCCTCATCACAAACTGGGTGTTGTGCTTCTATGTGTGTGGATTGAGATGGGTGGGGTCTGTCTCGGCCTTCAGTGAACATATGTGGGACAAAAAAAGAAAAAGCCCTCTCTCAGCAGTCAACACACACTCCAGGCTCGCTGCCTTTTGTCCCTCCAACAACACATGACTGGAATTCCCAAAAACACACTCAAGACTCCTTGTATCTTATCAAATGATTTCACTGCGCCCTGTCTGCACTTGTGCGCTCCTTATCTGTGGGAATGGAATTTTACCAGCACGCCGCAGCTGTGGCGCCCATTCGCCGAGAGGTGGCGCTCTCTGCGCTGTGCTGATTTCATTGGAGCTCTATGAGGAAGTAGAGTCCTGCTGTATCATATCCTGCTTTTGTTGTCTCCGCCTCTTGTGCAGACCACGCCACACTTGACGGTGTGTACGCATGAGCACACACGCACGCACGCGCGCACACACACCACACACACACACACACACACACACACACACACTCTCTACCCCGCCCTGAGCTTGAGAAATCCTAAAGAGGAGGAGGGAGGCTTTCTTGTTAAAGTGATCAGTTTCTTCATGGGCAGACATTCATGACAACATGGTAAGTCCCTGCAAGCCCCCCCCCCCCACAACCTGAAACACCCCCAACACTCCAAACAAGTGTGTGCGTGTGGGTGTGTGTGCGTGCACACATCAAGCAACACAAAAGAATAAAAGGTATTCACAAACATCATGTGTTTTTGAAGGTACACAACCATATTAGAAAGTGTTTGTCTCTCATTCTTGCTCTATTTTAATTGGATGTTATTAGATATGATGAGGATTCTGTTTTTGTCGCCTATTTTAACACATTCAGGATGGTGCCGCCGCTGCAAAAAACACACACGTGATAGACTGTTAAAGGCTGCAGTTTTCATGCTGTGTGAGCAAGATCGAGATCTATTTTGTATTTGTACTTAATGCTCTTGACAGTGTGTGTGTGTGGAGGTGGGGGGGGGGGGGGTACCCATCACACACACACACACACACACACACACCAACCCACCCATCATGACCTTGAGGGTGATCACAGTTGACTGAGTTTTTTTTTTTTCTCTCTCTCTCTCTCTTTGTGTTTCTTTTGCCACATGGTTCATCCTGTTTTGACTGATACTCTGTAAGGTTTTGTGTTGCTTGAGTTTCTATTTTGGGGGTTATAAAGTAGACAAAGTGTCACAGTCTTTACCCAAACAGTTATTAACAGTGTTGCGCCGCCTCAGGCATGAAATGAGATTCCCGAAACATGCAACCACAAAAGCTAGCGACTGTTATGTCTGCGCTGGCTGATCACAATATTGTCTTTTTCTGATAAAACTCTTGTCAGAAATAATAAGGAAGTACAACTGGTATCAGTTTGTTTGTCTGTGTGAATGAGTCAAACGCAGAATCACAAGATACAGTAACACTTAAATTGTTTTTTGTTTTTTGTGCAGTTTATGTTGCTGATTTCTAAGGATTTGAATTTGTGACACCTCTGGTGATGTGATGCAACACTTCTCTTGGTAATAGTTCAGTTGTAAGCTCTGCAATCATTTCTGCTTCTTTTCAATGAGCAAACACCTCTAAACATAAGATAGAAAAAGAAAAAAGAGGAGTATTGATTTTAAAATCCTGCTCACACATGTGACTTTGCTCTGGAGGATGTGACGTACCAATCCTCTGCGGTTACGACCATATGTTCCCCACTGCTGCACAAACAATTATTCACATTGATTCATCACATTTGTTTTCCCATGAAACCCTCGCCCCCACACACACACACACACACACACCAACTGGACACATGCTCGGCCTTGTGGGAAATCCTCCACCAGTGGGCCCGGGTTACAAATAACCACATCCTCCCACATCACTCACAGTTGCATCTACCGGACTAACATTTGTAATGTGATCGCATTGCAAACTGTGCACAGGTGTGAGGGGCTGTTCGGTGGTCTTAAGTTTGGTTCAGCTGTGTGTGAGAGACATGGTGTTTAGGTTGCACCAAATAACTCCGACAAGAGTGTCAGTCTTTCCAAGTCAGTATTACTGAGAAAGTATGAAAAGGGTCCAACTGTGGACACGTCTGGGGACCCCAGCACTGCGAGCCAATTTGGAAGAGAGTAGTGTCCCCAGACGTGAGGACCGTCCCTTCCGTTAGCTCTTTTTTCTTAATTTAGTTTACTAGATTTAACGAATGAAACTGAAAACATAAGCCTCTCGTGTTGTGAGCAACAGTGTTTGATTTTAGAGACGTAGCCTATGTGTGCCTAAACTCTTAAAACCTATACGAATTTTGAAATTAGAAAGCATTATTTTTCAGTATTCTTAACTCCTTCCTACTCAGGATAAAAACGTAATGGTGCCTTCACTTCATTGACAAGCACATCTTATACAACAAGCTAATTTTTAACCGCATTTTAGCTGGCTGTTTAACATTAGAAGTTAGATCCTACTCTAGTTTTTTCCTGCACCTTGCTAATGCTGATGGCAGCTAGAAATGTCTCTATAAAAGACTGAAAAGACATTTATATCTGCCCAGTAATACCTGAGGTAAATTAACTGTAAAACAAGTAGCCTATTGACCCTTATGTGTCTATACATTTGTGTCAGAAAAGGACAGTTCTGATTTGCAGATTGAAATGATTGGTGGGTAAAAGGAGCCATGTGCTCACACCTGATAGCCAGCAGTTACTTATGTTTGGAACGCATAGCCAATGAATTGAGGGCAGCCACATGACTCATATATACTGGTGGAATTAGATACTGTATGTATCAACATCTAACATTACTCACAGCGACAGGTCACCATATAAAGGGTGGACAGTTGCATTACAGTATGTGAAGAACTTTCTATCTCCGTTTTTAAAGTGCTTCAAATAAAGATGATTATTATTATGCTGCTGCTGCTGATGATTATTATAATTATTACACATTTTATCACAGTTGTGATCTGCTGGAATTTTGCAAACAAAAGGGTGACATCAGCGAAACATTGATTTCACATGTCTAGGAGCTGTAACCACACACACAGTTAAATATCTACCTGGATTAGAAGGTTTGAACAGGTGTGATTGAGTGCATGGGAGATAAGAGCTGAAAGTGCTTTTGACTGGGAGGGCGGCACCCTGTGTGTAAATGACCACTGTAGCAGAAGGCTTTTGTCTAACGTGACTCATTGTGTATCATAGCTTCTCTCACTGCAGCCAAGCAGATATGAAAGTGGAGCAGGAAAGATAGTTTTTTTGGGATCAACTTTGGTATAAATTCCTTTGAAACAGAATTCCCAAGACGATTCTGCATTTTTAAGCTTGGTGTAAGAAATGAGACGAGGTCAGTACAACTATCAAACATGTCCCAAGTATATTTTCCAGAGAAAGCACAGAGGCTGCATGAACTGTCCTTTTTACATTTTTAGCCTGTGATCTCCCCCTTCTCTCCCCCCTTTCTCTGGTAATTTCCGTTGGGTGATTGAGTCTGAATTCCAGATATCCCACAGTTAAGATTCATGAGCCTGCGGTGTGCGTGGATAGGACACTTTTTAACCCCTTGACTCTCTTTTACCTCTCATTCTTCTCTTATTCCCTCTCTTCCTCCTCTTTCTTTGTTTCTTTCTCTTCACCTTCCTGTCCTCTTTTTCTCCTCCTCCACGTCACTGCTCCTCTCACCCCCCTGCAGATTTACCAAACACATTCCTCCTCCCCCTCCTCCTACATCCTCTATTTCTCCTCTCTCGGCGCCTGTCCTCCGTTTCAGTCGTCTGATGGATGCACAATTAGAAAGCCCGGAGAATCAGAGTCGGTTAGCCGAAGGGCTGACATGAAAAGAGTAGACGATAGAAAAAAAAAGTAAGAAAGACAGTGTGGGATGAGGTGTGTTACTGGTATGTGATTGGACACAAGTCATGGGAATGGACACACATGCGTGTATTGTATTCATGTACACACTCACACATGCCTTTACAAATTCCTGCTTGGTCATGTGGCAAAGTCATCAACAGCCAACTGAGAGCAGGAGTCAGCACATCTCTCTGTCTTTCTCTCTTTGACTAATCAACAAGACACACAAACGCACACTGTTTAGTTTGAGTCACGAGATGAGAAGAAGCTGTGAACAGATAAGGTGTCAAAAAGAGTGCGATCACACCACCAGTTGGTTTATTTGGGTCTGAACAAAACAAAAACACTGAAAAATATTTGCATTTAGCTCCACAGTGCCAACATACAGGGTTTAAACAGGATTTAAAGCTAGACTATGTAACTTTTCAAAGAAGAAAATAACACAATCTTCCTCTTACAAATGAAAAGTTGAGTCCATAAGCAATAAAACACCTTTGCTCATTTCATTACACTCAAATCTTTCGCTACTACAGCCTCACTTGGTCTGGTATGACCAGTAGCTTCTGGTGGCTAATGTTAGCAAACTTTAGATAGCTAGAAGCTGCCTGACATTAATGATGATTGCTGACTTTATGACTCTTTTTCTACTGGTGCTCATGTTACACTACATGTTAACTCTTCGTGTAGCTCTCTGTTTGGGCCACTATCTCCTGAGGGAAATATCTGGCTCTTTAGCAGCTAAATGGTCCGGCATCGTCAACATCAGGCTTCCGGGACTTTAACCAGGAATGTTTTTTGACTAGCCCTGAATCTTTCTTACAGAGGAAAAAACCTACAATCATCAGGAAATGCAATTAACTTAATTCTCGACCACCCCCAACCCTTGCTGCTGCCTGTGTGTGGATGTGGTAGAGACTGAGGGGGTGGGCAGGGCTGGGTAACATCCTCTTGTATACAAGCTCAGTCCATCTGCAGCACTTCGCGTGCATGCTCATGTCCTCACCTGCACTATGGCGCGGACGCATGGCGTCCAATGCTGCTTCTGCTTCATGCTGTCTGATGGCTATCTGACATTTTAGCCGGAGAACATGGCTAAGCTAATGTTACTGGTATATGTCAACAATTGAGAATTGTCAGCTGCCCTGCAGATGTCAATTTTGTCCAGAGCAATTGTCTTAACATTACTATTAAAAATTAAATTGCAAATGAAATGTAATGTTTGTAGTAGTCATACAATGCAGTAAAATCAAATGAAATTTAGGCGGTGGTGTTCCAGGCAGTACAGCAGGGACCACCCAAAAGAAATTCGGCGGTCACAACCAGACCACAGCCCCAGATGGTCTGGACTTAGCCCCAGACCCTGGTCTATCTGTCATTTGGTGCTGGGCAGGTAGCGTACAGTGTTTTTTTGTTTTTTTTTAGCATTTTAGTTAAAAACAGCTGCCTACTCCGGGCCAAAAACACAGCTAACAGTCAGACTTAATCAAAACAGTAAAGTTGAGGGCAGTAAAATCAAAACAGCGACCTGAAAGATGGTAAAACGCTCCGTAGAGGTGAGGAGAACTGCTGAGTTGGTGAAAATTCTTTACAGGTTCGTCACTTCAAGCGAACCCTTTCACATACAAGTAATCATGTGAACCATTAACATAATAATGTTGATTGTAAGCACTTAAATGTAACTCGATTCTCAAATACCAGCACTCTTTGGAAGAATCAAAACAAATCTGATTGCAGTCTAGCAAAGATTGTTGTTAATTTGCGGTAATTTAAACTCAAGTTTCAGGTTCAGTTGCTGTAATTTTATCTGGTCTTCACTCAAGTGAAGAATACATGAAAAAATAGCTGAATAAGTGCATCGTTTAGTTAAGCCGAACTAAATCAAAGGAGTAAAGTCTGCAGTGCAGAGGTCAAGCAAACTTCTCCAAACATGCTCGGTATGAACACACACCGTAAAATCAGGACAGGACATCACGCACTTTTGATGACTGGCTGTCTGAGAGACGGTGCCTTCCTCCAGCCCTGTTACTTCTGCAAATAGTTAACCTCTGAACTGCTGAATCTGTGGTGCGATATGCTAAACGCAGTAGATGGAGGTGGTAGCCACTAAATTTCAGTCCTGTCTGGATGAAAGCTGCTCTCACAATGAAGTTTGTGTGATGAAGCCCACACATACACACACATCTAAGTGGGGACATCTGAAGACAGAGTGCAGGTCATGCTCTTTTCATTCCCCCCTTGGCTTTGAACTGAAGTCCTTTGTTACTCGGCTGATCTGAGATAAACCACAACACTGCGTCTCACTTCCTCGCTTTCAGCCGACGTTGAGCGTTAGTCTCATTCCAAAAGCGGAACTTTTAAAGTAAAAAAATACACCACACACATTGTGCTTGTTCACAGCTTAAAGGAAACAACACTAAACAGGAAGATGGCAGGCAGCATCGAGGCTTGATATGTTTTCCTTAAATCAAGTGGAAACATCTGGCAGAGGGGTGAAAAGGTGCCACTTGCTAAAAATTTGCTTTGTGTGACAGTACTTTGAAATAAGACTTCATTGAGCTTGCAGAGAATTTAACCAATGTATTTTCACCAAATAACTGTATGCGTGAGAGCTTCTTGTGAGCATTAGATAGTTTTTTTATGGACCCTACCTCCTTCTAACACCATGTAAAATGTCAGAGATAAGAGCAAACTTATCGTAATGACCTATTTAAAAGCCGGAAGTTACATCAGTTGCTGGGAATTGGTGAATTTCCATTTTAGGCCATTTTGTTTCCACCACAAAAAAGTGCAGAGTCTATTGGGTTAATTGTGTGTACTCTGATGCTGACAGTTGGTGAGACGAAGCAGCTGTGGCCAGGGGAGGAAAAGGGGAAATGTCTTCTCCACGCGGTGCAAAGGTTCACAATCTCACCCTGGCTGCCTCGACAGGGTTACATAACAGCGAACATGTGAAGAAATAAAAAGGCAGGAGACTGAAAAAAGACGGGAAAGATAGAGAGAGGTGAGAGAGAGAGAGAGAGAGAGAGAAGGGGGGAGGGGGTAAAGAAAACCAGATGATGTCATGCATTTCATAGTAAAAGAAGGGGATCAAGTCAGCAGACACAAACACACAGTAAAACCACACTTTTTTTTCTTTCTCTCATTCTTTTACGGAGTCAGAGCGAGATGCCGAGACGTTGAGCGACAGCTACAAACAGGCCTCGAATTTCAGCAGATGTGGCAACGTTAACTGGCCTTATTTGGCATCCCAGGGAAGAAAAAAGGAAGGAAGGAGGCAGCGAGTGCCAAAATTCCACATCAGGTTTTTATCAAACCTAGATTGATGTGGAGTCAGCAGCAGCAGCAGCAGTAGGCTTTCAAGCTCGGTTTGTCTGCTACGAAAGCTGAATAATGATATCTAGAGGCTATCAGGTCAGCCATTTTGAGACCTGAAGTCTTTCCTTCAAGTAAACAATGATAAGTATTCTTGATTTTCTTGTTTAATGGTGCAAGTTAGGAGGGAGCAGAGGTTTAAAGCAACCCAGACAGATAAGAAAGAAGCTGCAAAAAACACTCATCTGAGGAGCTCATGTGGAGGTTTCTTTGTCTCTCACTGATTTGGTGTGGAGACCTCAGAGCACAAACAGTTCATTTTGACACATAAAGACACATTCAGCCGCTCACATCTGACAAAACAACCAACAGGAAACAGAACAGACACCTCCTTGTCTGCTCTGTGCCCGCTGTTTTCAGAAAATGCCACCCCCGCTGTTATCAAGCCCGGGTCACACTTCCTGTCTTTCTGCTGCTTGAATCCGTGCAAGGGATTCTGGGTAAAGGACTAGAGGTAGAGTAGGTCCCTCCTCCCTTCTCTCTCTGCGAGCAGCAGGAAGTCAGCACTCACACTTCCTCCTCAGTGAGAGCGAATGCAGAAGTGGAGGTGGTTCAGGCAGGAGAAAGGTCGCTCTCAGTTCTCTATCTGAGCCTTTTTCATCGTCCTGTTCCTCTCTGTTATCAGGCTCTTTTCTTCTTTAACATGTACAGACAAAGTTTTTCTGTTCACTGTTACACATCCATTATAATTAGAAAAACAATATTCTTTTGTGGAAAGTTGCTGTGAAATAGGAAATCACCATTAAGCTAGAAGCAGGATGAGGCTCGCTGAAGAAAAGTAGGTGCACCAGATGAAATCTCCCATGAATCTATCCCAGCTTGTGCAAGAAGCAGGGTAAACCCCGAACAGGTTGCCAGTCTATTACAGGGCTGCCACAGACAACTACTGACATGCACAATCACATCTAGGGCAATTTATGGTCTCCAATTAATCTAACCTGCATGTCTTTGGACTGTGGGAGGAAATCAGGAGAGAACATGCATTCTCAGAGTGTTTCCCAAACCCGCCTTGTTTAGTCCGGTCAAACCGGACTCTGGTTTATTTTCACCCTTTATGCGATTCATTTGGCCAGATATGAACGTAGCAATCATCCTTGGCCCTTTGAGGGAGTTGTCTTGGTCAGCTTCCAAACAAAATCCGGAGCGGTTTATTTGTGGTGGGAAAGTGATTCGACCTTGACCTCGGTAGGCATACTTTACAAGTTTGAGCTAAACGGCCCCCATAGCCAGGTGTGCTTTGCACGCTGGGATGCACATAAGATAAATCAGCAGTTGGTAGCAGCTAGTCGAAGAGTGAATCGAGATCCAATCTGGACTAGCACTTGGCAAGAGGACCTTCTTCAGGACTGTTTACGTTCTCGCTCCCGCCCCAGACACATCTGGCCAATAAGAAGAGTGAACGTTCTCACATGACTTTAGTGAAGCATTTTGGTTTTCTTAAACTTTTTCTGTGTGAAAAGAAACCAAACTAACAGGAAAACACAACAAGTGTACCAACTCATCCACTGATTCAGACCAGAGCAAACAAACTCTACACCCTCAGACAGAAACTAATACTAATACTAATTCTAAGCAGACAGACAGCATGCATAATAAATACAGTACATCCACACTACAGTTAGTATGTAGATAAAGTATAAAGTTAGTATGTAGTGTAGATCAGAGATACACCAGATGTACCATGATGTCTTTGTTTGATAAATGAGGAAACCACCGACCGTGCATCAGAAACTGGAAAGCTGCTGCATCATTTTGCAGGTAACCTTTTTGAGTATACAATATTTCACTTCCCTCACTTACACAGTAGCTACAAGGTGTTTGGTCTTAATGTTTGTCCCTGCGGTCGCCAAGCATGCTCTTTGTCTATGAGCCAATTAAAATAAAACAACCACCAACACAGAAACCTGCTTGGCAGCAAGTTTCTGGTTATTAAGCTGCCCTGCAAAACACAGCAGCATCAAAACCGCCTGGATAAAGCACACAAAAAGTAAAGTGACATATTTCTGTTAAAACAATACATGTTTTATGATAGTTTATGCACAGTATCATATTTATCCAGCTAATAAGGATTCATAAAAGTGAATATATGAAAACAACAGAGTATAATACATATGGATGGTGATAAGGAAACCCTGTTGTTGCCATTTTCCTTTTGAAACACACAAAGTTAGATGCTGCTGGATGACTTTTCAGGCCTGTCCTCGCCTTAATAAACACACCATCCCTCCCACATTCCTGAAACAATGGCTGCTCTTTGTACCAAAAACAGTGATTCTTCAGCTCAGGGCCGAACAGTGTGGAGAGGACAAAAAAAAAAAAAAGTCCCTCTTGATGTGATAACATGTTGTCCTTGTAATGTGCAGGTTATCTGGCTGGCTTCAGTGTAACAGAGGAAGGGACGGCCCACATTCTTTAGAGCTGACCTCATGCTTGAAAACCAATGTGCCTGCTCTGAAAACCAAAGAGTGTATTTAAATCCAAAAACCGGCTGAGACTTTTATACTTTCTCTAATGAATGTTCCTGCTTGTTTACCTTTTCTTTTGGTACATTCCTAGCACCTGACAACAGGAAATTATTAAGCTCTAACCTACCATTTCATGCTGAAAGTGTGTGTGTGTTTGATGCTTAAAATGCACAATGTTATGGTGGTTCCTCTTCGTTGCAAACATTAAAGCAGATAAAAGCATATTCGAGTTTCATTATTTATTTCTGACTTTCTTCCTCTTTCTCCTTCCCCCAAAAGATGCCCTGAACCCTAAACTTCTGTTATCATAGTTTCAATAATCAGAGATAACGGCCTGGATTGAGAAATTCCTGTACAGAAAATGAGTACATGCTCATTCATGTCCAAATATGGTTGCATGCTGGCACTTGGCAAGTAGCAAAAAGTGAGGTAAGAGTGACAGATTTCTGCTTGTGTGTGCTCCACATGGACGTCCCAAAAGGAAAAAAAGGGATCTTTTTTTCAACGCCCACGCTATGAAAACAAGAGAACAGACCCCTGACCCCAGGTGGAGTCTCAAAGCAGTGACATTTCAAACAGTGAAGGCGTTGAGAAGTCTGTTTGCAGCGCTGCTCGGTGCACCTGCTGTGCACAAACAGGCGGCTTGTTTTCAGCCACAAAGATGCCCTCACACATATTTTCTGGCAGTCCGGGAAGTCTCATGCATATTCATCTTCTTCCTCTTATTTTACCTGCCACAGTCAATTCATCAGCAAGCAATGTGCACGCACACACACACACACACGCACACACACAGAATGGACAACAAAGGCCGCTAATGAGTAGGAATGCCCACAGATCAGTGAAACAGCACGACAGCTGCCGCAGCAGGGGGTCCTCTTATTGGTCGGCTGTTGTTCGCAGCCAACGGTGCCCCCCAATCAGACAATGGCACGCCTGGCTTTTCCCGCCACGGGTGTGTTTGTACTGTACAGTGAGAGACAGAAAAAAGAACAACGGGCAGAAGGGGTGATGGTTTGAAGGCCACAGGGGTGACTCACTTCAGCTGCTACAAGATGAAAAACTTTCACTCCCTCGTAACAGCTATCCAGAGGACCAACTGTCCTGTAAGAAAGCTAAAATAAGGGAAATGCTTCACGAAGAGAGACTGGGGCTTTATCAACTGAGGGGCACAAGGGCAGGAATGACAGCACATTTCCTATCTCAAGATAAAATATTGCACATTGTAGTTTTTAGCTGCATTTCCTGTCATAGTGAATGTTAGGACCATTTTCAAGAGCTAAGCTGAAGCTATTTCGATTTTTCTGATGTCTTATGGTTACGTTTGTTTGGTTCTTTTTATTTTGATGTGAATGCATTGCAAAAAAAATTGAGTCCTAAAACACTTATTTTCTTTTTTTAAATGAGAGAAAGCAAAAATCTGCCAGTGCAGTAAAAATATTTCCTCCCGATTCAAGTAGAAATCAATTTTTCAAGGATTCCCCAGAAATTAGTTCCTGTATCTTGAAACAACAAAGGGCAACTGAGGTCACTGCACTACAATTAAAGAAAAGTTGATTTTTATTAGAAACAGGTTGAAATAATCTTACTCCGCTGCAAAAAAAATTACTTTCAGGACTCGATTACAGACAAAAACTAGATTTAGTTTAATTTTTTAAGTGAAAAAATGTTTAATTCCCTCATTCAAATTGGTAGAAATGAGTCACATTTGACTGAAAAGTGAATATCTTTCATATATATCTTACAATACCAGTTGTTTTGTTTAACTAGATACATTTAATGCATACACGGGCAGGTTTGAGTCCATTATTTTGACTAATTATTCAAAATTCATGTTGACGAAATCAATTCCAACTGATGTGTGCATCGTCTACACCTTGCAGCCAAACTTCATGCATCTTAGAAACAGGGCCAGGTAGCTTCTTGAACACTTTTGGCAGGTCCAGAATTACAAAAAAACCTCATGCTCATCAACCAAGAATTGTTCAAATATACCAAACTTTATTCATAATTCTTGTCCTGATGCCAAGGCTTCCAGAGACACAAATATGCCAAGCAGGAACACAGGGAAATACATAAAGTGTTAAAAAATGATCTAGCATTTTGGTGCAGCCACAAAAAAATGACATAATGGAACTCAATATAAGCCACATGATAACTGTCCTCCTGCAAGTAACATGTAAACATATTCAAGGATTTACGCTGGAAAATTGGCCTCACATTCACTGTGGCCAGAAGAATTTGTTAAACTATTTTACAGCCATAATCCCCCTGCAGTGTAATAAATACAAGTGTTACTTTCCACATATGCCATCATACCTCACATGCCCAGTGCCTCGCTGAGTCAACAAACACAATCGTCATTCATAACATCCCAAACATCCAGAGATTTATACGTCACTCTTAATTCACATACAATGTGTGTGATGACATAAGTGGAACAGGAGCGGTTACAGTAATTCCCATCTGCTGCAGCGGCCTGGTCTAATGTCTGAGGAATGCACAACAGGAGACGTTGGCTCGGGGAGGAGGAATGTTCACAATTATACTGCTGGATCTAGGCGGACTGGAGGAGTGTTTGTGAGATGGGGTTTGTAAAAGGGCTGAAAGACTAAAGGAAAGAGAGAGAGAGAAAAAAATGTGTCTTGAGGCACAGTCTAGTTCAAGATGGCTTCAAAGATAAAGTAGTAGGAGTATATCTGTGTGTGTGTGTGTGTGGGAACGGCTTGTGACAAAAGCTGTGTCCCCAATTGGTAAAACAGTGATTTTCAGGTCAGTGGTTAAGGGTTAGGGATAGTCAAGTAGTGGTTATGGTTAGGGTAAGTCTCCAGGAAATAAATGTAAGTCTATGCAATTTCCCCAAAAGTGACTTAAGTAAACCTGTGTGTGTGTGTGTGTGTGTGTGTGTGTGTGTGTGTGTGTGTGCGTGCGTGCGTGGTCCCACATGCAAACCACTCCTCCACAATTTGTCTGCCTCCACTGTGCTGCTAGATGGATGCAGGGATTACATAAAACAAGGTCTGATTGGCTGCTTCTAAGCATGACAACTGGCCCGGTCTGCACAGATACATCCCGGTGGATTATGGGTAATATTGGAAAGTTGCATTAAGGGCGGACTGTCTGTTTACTCAGTCTCACTGGGCTCTATTGATATTAATACTCATTCTAATATAGTGGCAGGAAAACAAAGAAGAGAAACAATGAGATTAATCTTTATTTGTGCACCTGTTTTCAAAATGAAAGTGTTTAAGGGTAGAATAATAAACAGAACAGTGAGGAAAAATAAGCAGAATGAGTGACGGACATTTGAGAAAGAATTACATACATATACAGTATATACAGCTAGTTTGCTAGATTTCGTTGGTCAGGTAACTCTAAAAGTTCGGAGGCTTCTTGAAAACTGGAAAATCTAACTAAATTTGAATTCTCCTCAATTGTTGTGTGAGGAAAAAGACTATAATGATACTGCAGCTATAGTGCATATTTTTCCATTTTCCAAAAGAGGAAAATGAGGATTTTTAAGCATATTTGTGAAACAGCTTTTTTCAACAAGCCCACGTGCAGAACAACAACTTTTAGCGATTTAAACCGTCTGCATCTTCACACGTTTTGTTCCTGTTAACCTATTTCACGCAGAAAGTGAAAGCTCGCCAAGCTAGTCTCACTAGCTCTCACCTGGAAAGTGGGAGCTACTTAGACTGGCTAGTTATGTAGTCATAGGGGAACGAATGAGAGCTCACAAATGACAGATGGAAAGCAACGGCTAATGATGTCGACGTCCAAGCTAGTAAACTACCTGTAGTGAAATGATATTACAAATTATTTTTAGTGCCCACCTACAGATATCAGACCAATCTAATTTCCGATGGTTCCGAGGTTCACAATTTTTCAAGTCTGTATTAAAACAACAGTCATGTGCCCATATGCCCATATAATCATTGAATGATTATGGCAAGATAAAGATGTTTCAATGTTCATTTGGACACTTGTCTATTGTTTTAAGGCTGACTTGAAATATTGTGAACCCGTCCCTTAAAGCTTAAAACAACTCAGAATGTTTACCTAAAGTCTTCGAACAGACGAGTCACAACCACCCTTGACATTACTGGGAATTTCTGACTTGTCAGAGCCAAAACAGGAGACAAAAAAACCCCTTGAACTGGGGCAGGCCTGTGCAAGTTTGTCCACTATCTTGAACTGCAAAAACACACACCCACACACGACTGGTGAAACACAAGCTGAGAGTGGGCCCAAACACTCTCCCCCTGGGACTGAAGCAAATCAGTGGATCAGCTAGTTTGAGTCAGAGCCATCGATTTCTCGAGCCATCTGCTCCCTTTTTGGCCCCGACGACCATTTCCATGACAACGCAGTGTTGATAAATGGAGGAGAGTCTTATTTAAATCTGCAATCTGTTCATGTGGTGAAGTTCATTCTCCACTGCTTCCTTTGTGTGTTTACTAAAATGACGGTCTGCGGCTGCTGATATGAGATGTAATCCTGGTTCAACATTTTCATAACAGAGGGGTTATTGGGAACATAAACACATATTTTTTAAATATTATGTCTTTCATGAATGAAAAACTACTTGTCATTAGTCCCCGTGTATTTTTAGCAATGATACTATGGGACAGTGGTGGCAGATGTACTCAGATCTTTTAATTATGTAAAAGTACTAATACAGTAATGTAAAAATACAAGTAAAAGTCCTGCATGAAAAATCCTACTTAAGTAAAAGTACATAAGTATTATCAGCTTGATGTAGTTTGGTCCCTCTGACTGATATATTATTATATATGACATCATTAGATTATTAATACTGAAGTGTGTAAGCAGCATGTTACTGTTGTAGCTGCTGGAGGTGGAGCTAGTTTCAACTACTTTATATACAGTTAGCTAGTTTAGTCCAGTGGTTCCCAACATAGGGGTCAGGCCCCTCCAAAGGGTCACCAGATAAATCTGAGGGGTCGTGAGATGATTAATGGGAGAAGAAAGAAGAAAAAACAAAGTTCTGATCCTCAAATCTGTTTCCAGTTTTTGGACTCTAATCTTTGGTGGAGCTGTTAACAACTCATAGACATCTGAAATGTGACCCCGACTACACACTGCTTTTTGTAAGACGTCAAAAGCCAAAAAGGTTGGAAACCACTGGTTTCATCTCTAACAATGTGATGTATTTTAAAAGCTTGTTATATTATCCATTGTGTCAAATCTTCATCTGAAAAGTAACTAAAGCTGTCAAATAAATGTAGTGGAGTAGAAAGTACAATATTTCCTTCTGAAATGTAGTGGAGTAGAAGTATAAAGTAGCATATAATGGAAACACTCAAGTAAAATACAAATACCTCAGGATTGTACTTAAATACAGTACTTGAGTAAATTTACCACTGCTGTGGGATATTATTTGGATTTAAGCAACTTGAAGGCATGAAACACCATAATATTACCTCAAGAAATGCCCTAAAAAAGCAGCTACTTTTACTTTTTACCAAGTTGTTATTTTTTTGAAATCCAAACCAGATCAGAGTATCATTAAGGTTTAGAGGAAGTTTACACAGTGGTTTTAAAAATGCACCCCAGGCCCAGCAAACAAAAACCAACATCCCCAATGCTGCTCCACTTCCCATGAAAAGAGGTTGCTCTCCTTTTGTGTGTGAGGAGATCTTCTTTCCTGTGACCTTTCCTCTTGCGCTTTAACCACAGGTTTTCAGTTCCTCTCCACTCCTACTCATCTATAGCTGCTTTATTTACAGATTTCAACCTCCAGTCAAATTCAATAGTACTGCAACCTGCTGAATGACACGCTGTAAATGTGTCACACTGAAAGTATTGTGTTAATGCTCCATCACATTGCAGCACATACTGTACCGTGACTTTGAACATACTTTACTTTGTGTTTAGATGAAAAATAAGCTTTGTGGCAGTTGTTTAAATGATGTGAAACTCATGTTTAGCTGTCAGATATTCTGTTTGCATCAAAATCATAGGCAATGAATTGCAGGGTAAAGTGTGCCTCCTGCTTCAGGAGTCTATAAGCAGACATAATAGTGGGGCTCCAGCACTTTAATTTACTGTTAATTACAGACTGCATATTTAAAGCAGGAAAGAGATTTAATACTGTAGGCTCCCCCAGATTAAAACTAAACATTAACTACTGAGGGAACTTCTCTAGTTCCAACACAAAAAATAAACATGACAATCCCAATTTGATGCAGTTTTGTAGCGGTATAGCTTTTACACTTCGGTTTTTGTTTTTTAAAACCAATTAGATAAAGTAGAGGAGTTAAACCGCACTTAAGAGATATAGTTTTGGAAAACCGATCAGCCTTCCAACACCTCTTAAGCTCACTAATTAACATATTATATCTAATTTGTTTAAAAAACAAAAAACGAAGTGTAAAAATGAGTCTGGCTAGCCGTTTTCCCCTGCTTCCAGCTTATGCTGTGCTAAGCTAACCATCTCCTATCTCCAGCTTAGCGTGCAGAAATTAATGTGCTATTGATACGCTCACTCCCTGCAAGAAAGCGGATAGGCGGATTTTCCAAAACTATTCTCCTAAATCCATTTTAACTCCAATGATTTTACTTCTACTTCTGTAAAATCGCTGCAAAGTCACACTAGTTCCTCTTGAGTTGGACTGTTTGTACCTCCTGTCTGCTCAGTCAGCACACATGTCAGTGGGTGACAGTGTCAGATAAATGCTTAAAATGTAGGTAAGTCCTGTCAACTGAAGCCCTGACAACAGCAGGAAGCAAAAAATAGGATTGTGTGGCCCCCGAGGTGCCTCAAACCCCATCTGTGTGACTGTCTGTCTCTCTGTCTGTCATGAGTTATATAAGATCCAGCCTGAGGAATCCACACACAAACACACTGCATGAGCCTGACGGGGCTTGTACGTCTATCTGAAGTACTGCAACACTCTATCTGATCAGCATCTTGTCAGCACGGATTAGTGTGTGTGAGTGTGTGTGTGTATGTTTTCTTAGACAGTCAGGTGGATGCTGGGCAAGTCGGTGCCAATGAAGACACATGCCTATTCTTGATTCGGTTCATTTAGCAGTTAACATACGCCTGGTATCCCTTGACAATACTCACTGAAGGCACATCCAAAACAAAAACACTGAGTTCAATTATAACATTATACAACAAATTCTGCATTATAATAAGACCTAGCTTTAAGGCCAGGTTCAGCTGCAAATCAGTCAATTTGCATGAAAACTTCAAACATTATGCTCTTAAGCTAACAGTTGAAATCTCCTTAACCATAAAAGCATCCTAAGCTCTTGTGGCTGTCAGGAACATGCATCAGCATGTCCCTTTCTATTGAGAGTAATGAGAGAAAAAAAAAAAAGTAAGCCGTCGCTGTGCAGAGAGCTTGCATGCAGCTTTTACTGTAGCTAGAAGCACCAGTTGTCCTATTTATCGGCTCCGAGCCCGGCCTCGCAATCCATCTAAACCATTCTACCCCTCTGGCAACCGAGCGCTCCCGCTGCCAATCCCAGCCGAGCCCATGATATGACATAGATGTGCAAAAGAGAGAATCCATTTAGCAGCGCTGTTCCCGTCACTGTGCAAATTGATTAGCTTCTAATGGTTACGGGTTGTCTGTGGGGCAATCTGGCTAGTGGATGCAGGAATGCAAGAAGCTGCCAGTCTCTGACAGCCTATTGTCTCTATATCAGATGCTGACAAGCTGACAGAGGCTGCCCTATAGGGGAACTTGCGGTTTGACTTGACCACTATCTAATCTCATCACCTTGTTAGCTTGGAGGAATGTAAATGTGATGTAAATGGTCGTATATCCATTCTGCCATTTAAAGACCCTGTTTTACCTTTTGAGTTTGACTTCTGTGCCACTTTAGCTCGAGGCTGTTTGAAACAGCTCTTGTGTTTGTCACCACTTACTGTAACAATGTCAACAGACTTCAATGAGCTATCAGTCATTTATAACTTAAGCAGGACGCACAGAGTCATTTGTTTGATTTAAGGATCGTAATGTAAACCGCTTACCCAACAATGGCAGGTAATTACTTCAGTAGGCATTATGCAATGGCCCTGGATTTGTCTACAGCTCGCACCACTTCAGGTAAAGCCAGAGTATTAGTAGGACTTTGCGTTCCTGCACTAGGTTACGTAGATAGATCAAGATACAGATGCATGCATACAGTACGTGCATGTGCACACACGTGCAGTATCTGAACTCTGATGTACATAAACAGACACACTGTTTACATACCCAGTTTGCATTAATTACAATAAAAGAATCGTCACAAGAACACCGTAGCTGATTCTAAACTCAAATTATCCCAACCCGCACTCCAATCTGATCCAAATCCAGCAGCCATGCTTAAACCAGAGCTCCCATTTGGCTTTAGTGTCAGAATACAACTTAAAATTGGCCTGCCAGGTGTTTCCTGTTTCTGCTAAATGTAAGAGGGGCGTGTGTTTCAAGTACCGGTGAAGCAATAAAAACAATTCCTGAATAGTTTTTTACTTGGAACAACACAACCAGAAAACCAAATTCAATATATTCGCCATGATCAGTGGATTCTTTCGCAAAAGCGAAGTGAAAACATGCAAATTTTTTGAGCCGAGTTCAAACACTGGTGTACTTTGACATGTAAATTTGCACATGTCCTGTTAGCTCAGGAGCTAACGGAGCTCAGGAGCTAATGGGACATGCCTTTTCTGCTTTTTCCGGATGATTTCTTTCAGTGTTCATTGGCTATAGGATTGTTTTGGAGTGCCACACAGCGCGCACAATCTATAACAGAAAACAAGTCAAAACTTGACCTCTAAACTCAGGTGAGCAACAAAAACAAATCTCCTTAAATCTCATTATTATTACAATGAGCTTTGTTTAAGACAAAAAAGGGACCTCACACAGACTAAGAAAACACCGCCGGCAGTAGACGACACATATCACTCCTCACAGACACTTTCGACATTCTGTAGCTGTGTGGAACCCGTCCAGCTGTATCAGGCAGAAAAGTTTTGTAGCTCTTCGGGCTATGAGTGCTATTGTGTTTGGGAGATTTGTTATGGAAAGACAGGGATTGAGGGTGGGCCTGTTTCTGAGAAGTAACCCTGCTCTGACCTCTGAGAAGAAGAAGCTGGGGGAGGGTGGACGAAGGAGGGGAGGAGGATTCTTTCTTTACGCCCCCGTCCCACCCATCTTTCTCTCTCTAGCTCTCTGTTTCTCATGTTAATCCTCTGCTATTTTGTCTCAAATTTCCCATTGGAGCTGAGGACCAAGCAATGTTCATAACAAGCCGTAGCGAGGAGAAAAACTCCCTCTTAATCAAATGAAAACAGGGGGGAGATCAACTTGGGATTCACTCAGTTGGCAGCGGTGCGGAGCCAGTTTCATTTTACACATCATCATACTCACAACATTTTTTAGGCTTCATTCTGCTGCTTTTGAGTAAAATAATTATCAAAGGAATGTCAGCCTCTAGGGGAAATATCATCCAACCTTCATCTCTCTTGTTCATGGATTTGTTATTCCGGCATGGCGGGGGCGCTCCAGTCCTCGGTCGGCCTCACACGGCTGACATTCCCTCTTCTCCCACGTCAGTTATTCCCGCCTACGTCCAGCAAGGTCCGAACTACATCGCAAAGCCAATCTATTGTGTAACAGATGGGATGAAACTTCGGTCCCCCCCCCTTCCAATCTAAACATTTACATTCTGATGAGAGCAATTTCAGAATTTGAGGCCTGTATTTGGGTTTTCACTTCTTCTCAGATGTGGCTTATCACTTTTATTGCACACGCTGTCTACATTCATCCATGACACAATAAAGAATAGTTTTAGAATTTGGCTCCTATCAGAAAGTGAAACAAATCAGCTGTTTTTGGACAGGCAGGATGAGCTGCTGTCATGGTTTGCACAATTATAAATAATGCATTGCAAACTAAATGCCCTTTGATTGACATTTTAGCCTGAGGAAGCATCAGTTCTTGTTGTTTGTGGTAAACAGTGATGGTCTCTGGGATTTTTTGGTACTTTATTTGACTCCAGTGGTTTTGGTTATGTGGTGTCCTATTTTGTGAGTTGAAGTGTCAAACAGTTGGTGTAAAAAATATGCTTAAAGGGCTTGTTCGAACAAAATCCTGCACACCTGGTTGTTCACCTACAGTAAATGCAAATCTCTACTAAAACCAGTCATTTGCGTGGATGATATACAGTACAGATGGTATGCTTTAGCGCATAAACAAAGATAATTAAGACATGGTACAGTAAATTAATGCAGCTCTCGCTGTTGTCAAGTTATTATGCAGATTTCAAAAGAAAATTTGTCTTAATCCCGCCACGCTGAGACAATCCAGACAACAACGCCGTGCCAAAGCGTGCCTGCCGAGGCTCTGCAATGAAGCGGCTTCTGCGCACTCCTTACACATGAGCACTGACGCCATCGTTGTTGTGCCCATCTTGGCGCCGTGCCTACGCTGGGGCACAGGGAGTTTTTTGGGGGGCAAAACAGGGCACAGGGAACAATAGGGGCGTGGGTGGCGTTTTGGAGCTCGGCCCACAGTGCCAGTTGCCAGGGCGGGTCATGTGCCAAATCTGGACACAAAGAGGGTGAGTTGGTGCTCAACTGGGCAGGAGTCCAGTTGACGGTGGAGGTGGGGGGGCGAGAGAATGTAGGCACACGTCTGACCTAAGCCTTTATGTAAGGAGGGGGGCCTCAACGGACAAAAAGACACAGAGACCGGCTGTTTCCCCCTGCAAAGACGGTGAGGCACTCAGGCATCTGGGATTCTATTCACCCAGCAACGGCTAAAATCTTTAAAAGTGAACGTTTGAGGGAATTACAGCAGCTTGCGGCTAGTCCTGTTTGCTGATTTGCAGTACAAGCAAAGCAACATTATCACGTGTGCTTCAACTATCAGCATCTGTGTGCAGCCACACAGATCCTCATTGGTGCACTCATTTCCCGTGGGTTGCTTTTCCTCAGTGGTGTATAACCTCTTCGCATTTTGCCCCTTTGGCTTGTTTTCATGGGAACTATCTACCACTATAAACAAATGCTCTGCCCGCATACCTCCATAATTCATTAATCCTGTTCATAACAAACACAGTTGCACTTTTGATACTCAGGTGGAGGAAACTTGGCAGAAAGGAGGGCAGTTGAGCCAAAGCCTCGCGCCCAAAAAACAGGAAGAGCAATCAGCTCCTTGACTTCCTTGTGCTGCAACAACAGCAAAATTAGTCCAGCAGGTTTTGTTTTGGAGGACAGAACCTGCAGAGACCTTGAGAGTTGGTTTCTTTACCCCAAACTATTCCAATAATAGAAACAGAGGACTTTTTTTCTACTTGTATGTATCCACAACACTAAAACAGCCTCAACAATATCACCGACTGTACTTTTACAATTGAGATTACTACTCTGTACACTGTAAGTTAATCAGGTCTCGTTATCTTTATTTATTGGGTGTTGACCCAGAATGCTCACTCACTATCAGTGAGTCATAGTTTGGTTGTCTTTTTGCTTTACAAGCACAATAAAACCTTAGAGATTACAGCCTGTGACAGTTAAATCATCTCTTTTAGTGATCTGATAAATCAATAAATAGCTGACCTAAAACATGCACCTTTGCATACAGAACACTTTCCCAGTGTTAATGGGCAAAATTAAACAGCAGTGCAGACTTAAAAAAAAACAAAACAGCAGGCTGCACATTTTGCATACAAATTGAGCAGACAGCATCTTGTTTATGCTGCACAAGTTTCCCAATGAGGTTCCCCTTCGACACGCGGTGTTCACTTTGAGCAACACACACCGCAGGCCCTAATGAGGAAGCATTAACGCTCCCTGAGTGAACACATTAGCTGAGATACATTTATTGTTTAGCAGCGAGTGCCAAACTGCAACAGGCTACATATCTGCAGCGAGTCCTCGTGTCTGTTGCCATGGAGACAGCATATAGCCTACTCTGACTGGAGCCACACATGATGGGGACAGTATGACAGTTGCTGCTTGTATCATTTGACTATTAGGTAGTGTATGGTTGGTAAAAAAGTGTGTTTAAAATGTAATGCAGTGTTGCACAAGCTTACATTTTCTTTCTATGTATTTTATCATAACTTTTCTATGGTATTGAACAATTATTACAGTATCAGCTGCTCCAAATAAACACGTTAGTGAGACCTTTATCCCACGAATCATGTTGATGTGCAACTTCCTCCTTTTTATCAGCTCTCAAAAATCATTCTTTAACGAGAAGCTACACGCTCATTTTAGAGATGTGACATCCTGTGACATTTTAGTTACATCTCTTCTTTTTTTTTTCTTTTTTTTTTTGGCTTTCTAAAATACAACACAAACTAATTCTGAAACGTTGCTACTAAAAGCAGCAAGCGCATAAAATGACTGATGCAGTGTGAGAAGAATTAAAGTCCAGCCAGACATCCCTTTTTAGACAGAGAGCACACAAAAGGCCTTATTCATAAAAAAAAAAAAAAAGCAGGACTGGAAAGGCATGCTGGGACATTCAGGAGGCCGAGGAAGCAGATCTTGGCTGCGATCAGGGCTCATTCCTCCACTTGGGGTAAAAACCTCAGAGGATCCTGAAAAGAAGAAAAAGAAGACTTGCAACATAGCGGGTTTGGGTTCGACTCTTGACCTCTGGCAACATCAAACTGGACCGAGACCACATCTGACAAACCACAATCCAGATTAGAGTGGGTTTGGTTGCTGAGGCCTCCGAAATTGACTCCAAATCAATTTTGCAAAATACTGCGCTGATAATAAATTTTATAGTCAGTTGATCCCTGCTGGGATATTGGATTCACCCACAGCCAACCAGTGAGGTCAAAGGTCAGGCACCAATCCAGGAGACTGAAGAGATTCAACCACTTTCTCAAGAATTCTGAAACAAACATTCCTGAACACGATCTCCTCTGTCACAACACTGCTACGCCTTCGCAAAATGTTTCTATTATGATCAAACCTTCTTCACAAATGCCTCAGGGCATATAAACAATTCCCTTTAAGTCTTTGAAGTTTCAAAAAAAGCAATTTAATAATATCTTCATTCACTGAGGGGTGATAATGTGTTATATTCAACATCCTATTCTGCGTGTTAACATTTGTGTTTTGCCAAAATCAGCGTTCCCAATGAGAGTATTGACTTCCTCAAGACAAAACAACATGTGATCCAGAATTCCTGGGATGCCTGGAGAATGGTAAATTAAGGTTTTGTGTTGTTGCACGTCTGTGTTGACGTCCTTGACTCTGCCGGATGGTTGACAGCAAAGGCTGCAGCTGACCTCGAGCTCAACAAAATGCAGGCCAAGGATTTCAGCTCTGCTATTGTTTGACGAGAAAACAAGTCAAACTGATACATTTAAAAGAATGCCTTTCAGTCCCCCCCCACTTCTTCTTTTCTCGTCTCACATTTCAAAGCTGATACTTGCTACTGTAGGATTGGTTGACGTTGTGATGATGAGGAAATAAATGTGCGTGTGCCCTGCCAGCAACTGTGCCCGGGCCAATAAACGTGTGCGTTATCGTAATGATATGATGCAGAATCAGCTTCCAGTGTAGGTCAAAGCTTCTTAAAACAAGCAAATGTATTCATCAACAAACTTTCAGACGTAGCCGAGAGAAAATGAGCCATGAGATCAGTGACGTCATTATATTTCAACGCGCACACCCCCATCGTCCATGTAAAAGCTTCAATAAATCGCAGAATGGGGCAAAACTTTCCGCTAACGAGAGGAAAAGCTGCCAGCTCTTGCTCTTTAAAATCTCTTGGCATTCATGAGAGTGTGTTTGGGTCTGTGGGCGTGAATGCAGGTGTGTGTGTGTGTAATAATCTGTCTCCTCTATTCGATTTTCAACACAGCAGACCAAACAGCCTTGCCATCCCATTTACCAGCATAAAGAGCAGGGCGGCCATAATGTATTCAACTCAATTATGCTGCATTTCAGTCCATCTCTGCAACCATGACTGCTTTCATTAGATAAAGAGCCATTCTTATCTCAAAACAGAGGTTTCTGGGTGCATAAAACCACAACTTATGTCATCAAATGGCAAGCTTTTAAAAGAAAATACTATTATTCACTTTCTCTGCAAGAGTCAGATGAGAAGATCGATACCACTCTCTCTGAGAGTGATATCAATCTTCTCATCTCACTCTAGGAAAGAAAACAAAGAAGCATATTTTTTTTCAAATTTCTTTCTTTTCAAATCTTCCTTTATCAGTTCTTCCCTTGAAACTGAGCCTACACAAAAGGCTAAAAGTGGAAATGCTTATCATGTATTCCGCAGATTACCGCTGCTGTTTTTCTGGGTTAAAATTACTCACCATTATTTCATAGTATCAGCATAATCTACGTGGCTCACAATTTATTTTTGGTGTTTTGTCTCATAACTTTATTTTTAATGGCTTTTGGGCAACAAACTGATCAGCAGATTCTCCTGATTCTGGGGATAAGGTTGTCAAAAACTAATAATAAATAACCACCCTTTATGGATGATGTTGACAATATTAAGACTAATGCTTTGATTTGTTGTGCACTAACACTTGTACGATGGCAGGAGTCCAGCTTCCTTGTTGTCTTACCTCGCTCTTATAAGTGTGCTGCTTTGCTGTTGTTGACACAATTCCAAGCTGACCTTGGCCCAGCATGATTCACCGTCATGCCAGCAGGCGTTATCGCCACTGGGCTGACCTCACCGCTGGGAAATAAAAAAGTAAACACCATGTCAAACAACTTTGAGGTGAAGTGGATTACGGGTGTGGCGTCTGAGATTCAGTCACAGCTGTGAGTTGTCGGCGTGTGCGTCAGATCGCTCTGTTAAAACATATTTAATACGACTGGATTCAGTTCCCTCCAGTTCTCCGTGTACGTGCGTGTGCAACTCACACCGCTTAACACATGACTCATTAAAAGCCTATGGCGATACTATCCTGTGTGCATTTCAGAGCCCAGCGAGGTGTTACACAATGAAGCCTTTGAGCAACATTGTTTGAGCAACTCTGCAAGTCTCATGTCACACACTCTATATGATGTAACACCATGAGGAGGCTTTTATCGACACCCTCAAGAGGGAAATGAGATGAGGCAGTCTTGAATGCTTCTTTGAGCGGCGCAGTATGAGCAGACCATTAACCTCGGGGCCTCAAAACAAAGATAATGAACTGATAGACGGCAAAAAGCACATTTGACTTCTCTTCAAAATTGCAATATGGCCTACTGCAAAATATGGCGTACTGTGTCAAAATACCATTTTAAATTAAATGGTCATCATTTTATGTTTGATGAAAATGAGAATAATGGTGGAAAAATTCCCGCTAATATAATCATCAGGCACAGACATGAAGAGACAGATTAAATTATCTGTATGACTCCACCCTGATAATACAGACACAAACTGACTAATTTGCGCCTCCACTGAGAGACACCCTTCATTCTTGGTTTTAAAGCAGCAGCATGAGGCGAATGGCCAGCCAATCTATTTTCTCTTAAACACAGTAAGGGCACATGCAGTCGCCGACACAACTTGAGTGAGGACACGGTTAAGCTCGGGCACCTTTCCAAAAGCCGAATCATCAATCAACGTTTGTGCAACACAAACACTGTGAGGAAAAAGGCTGGCCTTGGGCGTTTCACCTGCGTGTGTAGAGCTGCAGAGTAAAGAACACTATGAGAAAGTAATAAATCAGTATGATCCACAGGTTCTGTAAGCTGAGGGTCATAAGTCGAAACTTATGTGGAACTTTATCCATCCTAGTTTTCTTATCTGAATCTAAGCATAAAGATAGCTGGCAAAGATAGAATTCTTCCTTCACCCAAAAAATTAATCTACATATAAAATCTACAAACTGCACAAAGGCATTTACATCATCATGTTAGCTTCAGTTTAACAGCCAAAACAAATATCTTGGGTGTGCCGATGGCCCAGTGGTTAAGACGCGTGGCATAACTTCAGCATTCCAGGTGTTATTCCAGCTAGGGACACATGATTTCTGTGTAATAAAGGCAAACGGCCAAGACTAAGCGGATATAAAAGAAAATAATTAGCACTGGATCCCTGTCCCTAAGATTGGAAATATAATTCTGTGAAAATACACAGAAACATTTGTCCAGATCTACGCAGAACAGATACACATCACTAAAATCAGCATTTCAAACCAAGAGACAGGTTCGCTTCTATCAGTGGTCTCCATCAGTCCATCCATCATAATATTAATAATGCTAGTATGACGTGTTATTGATTACCTGTAAGAAAATCGTCTTTTGCTTCCCCCCCACTCCCAAAGAGGTCAGAGGTTAAATGACAAAAAAAGCGCACTAAGAGCTTGTAAAGAGTGGACACCAACGCAGAAGACTGAATCTCTGTTTGAAAGGTTTCCCTGATCTTCTGCTCTGTGCTGCTGCATATTGGTCTCATGCTGATTAATAAAACTCAAATAAGGACATGACATGACTAAGCTTGTTATTAACAAGGGGGCAGTAATTAAGCAGCGCTCTCCTGGGACTGGCAGGGTAATTAACGCTCATGATCAACATTCTTCCGGAGAGCAACCTGGCCTTGGAGAGTCTCAGGGCGCTACAATCCTCCCAGGTTGATTTTTTTTTTTTTTTTTTACATCTGAGCTGAGTTTTGACTTGGCTTGAACTGAAAAAGATTATTAAAAGGCGGTCTGGTTTCACTGATTACAGTTCCAGGTTTATTCTGCGTATCACACGGTGCTCATAAACCATCCTTGCTCATGTTCTAAAATGTACAAAATTTGTGAGAATAATTTTTCAAGAATCCTGTTTATTCTGGTCTGGATCTGAAGTCTTTTCAGTCTACCAAAAGAAGCAGGTGACTTTTTATTTTAAGAGATGTGAAAAGGAGAAGTTAGCATTCTTAAAGATGCTGCACAACTTACAGTAGTTGAACTAAAAAAACATTTATTTGAGGATCAGGAAATGAGTCTGCTTGGAAGGGGTTTACTAATTATATTTTATATGTTTTTTGCTATTTTTGCATTTCCTTGCATTTTTAAATAAAAATAAAAAATGCAACATCCTTAATGTATTTGTAGATGGACTGGACATCTTCCATTTCCATGAAAAATGAAACAGCAACGTGGAAAGTGGCACAGTTACAGCAGTCAAAGGGTTATGGTACTGTACAGACAGAAAGAAAAATCATATACTGTATGACTCCTACAGAGACATTTCTGTCTGTGGTGTTTTGTAAAAAGAGAAACCAAAAGTTTCAGGTGTCTGCAGCACCAACACCATCTCTTGTGAGGAGGAAGAGGAGATGCAGAAAGTGGCCCAGATCTGTGCCTGCGGCGAGGAGGGGGGTGGGGAGGTGGGGGTGTCTCGTCTGCAGCGTGGCGGCCACAGCCTCTCTGCTCGCAGGAAATGTCAAAGCTGTCGCTCTGTATAAGCCCTCAGGAGAGCAGCCACTGAGAGCTGCTCTGTGTTTACACCAAGGTGACTCGCATGAGTCGCAGTGAGGCGCACATGCATCTCTTCACTGTATCATGCGTTCCCTTCATGCACACATGCACCCTACATGTAAGCATTGCTGCAGAAGTGCGAGTCACACACACACACACACACACACACACTCTTTTGTTCACACCTCAGAGTGGATATTTCCACGACTACCTCATCAAGTCACAATGACTCGATCTGACTGTGATGTGCTGCGCTGTAGCTCTGCTGTCTGTGCAGCAGCATTGATTCTGTGCAATGCTTTGGCTAATGCATTTACAAGCAATGGGGAATGTCAACACCATTTAGACGCCATTGATCGGGGCCCCACCTGGGGCCAGAGTAATAGGGCATGTCTGGGATAATCAACCCAAGCTATAGACCATCAGCTCAGCCTGCTACTGCCGGAAAAGCTCTGTATGTAATGTCAGACCACGCCCGCTCTCTTTCACACTGACTCTTAACAAACCAGCGGTGTGTTTTATGCATCAGTTTGATGGTGTAATTAGTGGTCATAGAACTATTTAACGGACATTTACAAATCCACCGGATCTGTTGTAATGGTCATTTATGCAACAAGAAAGAGAGCAAGCTAGCATTGATATTATGGGTGGTGGTGGTGGTGGTTTGGGGGGGGGGGGGGGGGGTGCTTCCTGTAACCAGCAGTGCATGTCTGCTCTGTCTTAAGTGTTGGCTCATGTGTGTGTGTGTTTGTGTGCTTTGGAGCGCTTTGTGTCTTTGTTCAGAAATGTGCTATAAAAAGTTAGTTCCTGCTTCCCTGATCGAGGTCTGGATGCAGAACAGCACTTATCTATAAACACATTGCACATTAAGGAAGCGCTGTTGAATCATTTTGAGGCCTGTGCCATAATGCATGTAGTTAGTATGTAAAGGTCTGCACGTACTAGCATAGTTCTCAGTTATAGCTCATGTTATCACTGCTATGTTTCAGTTTAGTTGTGTAGCTTTTTGTCGCAGTGAATATCTGAAAGGGATTCACAGGTTCACATTAGACAAGAAACATGGAAACCACCCTCTGTAAAAAGTGGAAGAAATAGCAGGAAGAATCACAAAATAGGAAATCCCCTAACACGTCTAACAGGTAAACGTAGAAAAAAATATCACAACAGATTCTCTCTTCAGGCTTCCTTAAAACCCTCATTGATTTGCAAAGAGGGGTATTTATGCATTACTACCACCTAAAAAAAAGAGGTTTAAAGAATCCAGGCAGCTTTAGTTTTGTCCATATGACGATGTGGGAGTCCCCGAGCACTTTGATAGCTGTATAGGATTACACTCTGAAGTCACATCCTATGAGCTCAGACACACACACACAGCCCCTGACCCTTATAACATGGCGGCTCATACTTCATGTGCTTGTTATTGCTTTGCCATATGTCGATGAGAACGCACCTGTGCTGAGCATTTGTATCTGATGACTTCTAACTAACAAAGCAGCTCGAGTGGGGGACAAGTGTCGCATATATACATGCAGGGCCTCTGCATATGTGCAGCTAACTTGTGTTCTCCCTTTCTGGTTTTTTTTTTTTTTTTTTTTTTTTTTCTGTGGTCTGTCGACAGCAGAGATAACCAGCAGCGACAATGAGGCCACAAACAATCTAGAGTGATATGTTTGGACAGGAAACTGCAATAATGACATAAACGTGCCGCTCACAAACATGTTTTTCCTGTTAAGATCCTCCCCTCTCTGCAGCTGTGAAGGCCAAAGACACGCTGGATATTTCTCGGCGCATTAAAGGTAATGGTCAAGTGTTAACGTTTGCACGATGGCAGGCAGCATCCCGCTTCACTAGTGATGACAAATATAGCCCCTGGGTGGGTAGTTGCCATCCACAGCAGACCTAGTGTTTGGCCTCTGCTGGTCAGCTCTGTGGAAAACCAACCAGTACCTGCAGATAATAACAGGATGAATGAGCAACACTGATGTTAATTTCCTTCCTCTCCAACAACAGAGCTAGTGATTGTAAAGAGTCTACAGTCATTCTAGCAGCTATACTAACTATACCAAATGTTAATGTCAGCATGGTCACATGCTGGTGTTTAGTGGGTTTACCATGTTCACCATCTGAGAATCAAATTTCATGGCAATTCATCCAATAGTTGTTGAAGCATTTCATTTAAAAACACAAATATGAACCTCAGGGTGGTGCCAGAGGAAAAGTCAGGGGACTTCCAAAATCATTAGGATACATTGTTTGATACTAAGTTCAAGAGCGCAAAGATCCCCGAATGCAACAGCTAATGGAGCTTCAACAATAGCGCACGTTTGCCCGGCAACCATTAATCAATCAATCCCTCGGTTAATGAGGTCAGTTTCAAAGACATGCCTTTAGTGGAGAGACAAGAGGCTGCAGGAGACAGATGGCCACACATATCCAAAGACAGACAACAGAGCAGAATGTGCTGCGTTCATAATCTCCCGAGTATTCAAAACACACCGACAGGACAGGTTTGATGACGGTGTGAAGTGTGCTTGCCAGGGGGGGGGGGGGAGAAACAGCCTCCAAGAGGATAACAAGCATCCGACCGCCCATCCCCAAGAAGTGACTCAGCAGCAGCTGTTGCCATGGGTTACCACGCAGAACACGCGTAGCATCCCCAACAAGCTTACACATCCCCCCCCACCCCACCGCGTCCTAAAGCGGCAGACAGTGACTCCACCCCAACTGCTGCTCCACCTTAAATCCTCTGTCACTTTCTCAGGAGGCTCTGATGCAGGCCTGCGTGGGGCCATGCGGCATGCAGAGGAGAGGCAGAGAGAAATGGGAGATGGGCGGTGTTAATCCCATCTGAGCGAGGACATGGACAGCCCATGAGAACAAGGCCGCTGCGAGGCTTTGGCCTAGTCTCCCTGCACTAGCACACTAACCTCCTCCTCGACGCAGATTAATGCCTTATTAAGAGCAACTGACTTAACACCAATCCACTTACACTAACGTATAAGATTTGTGGACCATTACGTGGCCTGAGATCAATCAAGCCATCAGCAAGGGAAGAGACAGACTTTGATAATGTCTCCTCTTTACTCGGTGATGGCAGCGTTTGTCCTCACCAGGAAACACTGTGACAAAGATGCACCTGACTTGCTTGAAAATGTGAATTCACGTCACGACGTGTGATCATCCAACGCACACTGTTTACAGGAAATGTCTGCAATGTCATGCTAATGACATTAAGGCTTTGTAGGTGGTGGCTAATTTAGGATGAAGGCAGTTTAGGACGAAGGGCCGAGTAAATCTCCTGCTGAGGCTACACCTTCTATTCTGGGTCAGGGCAGGCTGTCCCATAAGCCACCTCTCCCTAGTGCATCAAACCAGCTGAGCAATGAAACATGGATTAATACTTTTATTCCTTCAACTTTTAAAGAAAAGGGTACAAAATATGCTCTTAGGGATTAACCTGGATACTTTACTAATGCCTAAAAATGATCAAAGTCCCCCCTGCTGTGTTCTTCAGGAAGCAGAATCTATTTTTCTGGATTTGCAGGACCATTTTTGTTCCCATGGCTCGAGTTTCTCTGCAGTAATCGCTAGCTTTTTAAACGAGCTTTGTGCTGACAGCGCTGTTCACAACTTCTTCCAGGAGAGAAGACCTTCGTGACAGGTGGTCTAACAAGTTGCTTTCATTTCCCCTCCCTCACTTGGAACACACACGAATACAAAATTGATCCCCTGTGCTGGTAAATCCCTGCGCAGCTCGTTCTGGAGAAGTTTAAGCCCTTCAACAGTGCACAGTCTCATCCCTTAAGTAACGCTGAAGGATTGTTCGGCAGCTGAGGGGTGGAAGATAGTGTGAAAAGTGGGTTAAGCGAAGACAAGCGGTCAGTTTCTGACTGGAAAATGAAGCTGTGACAATATCACTTAAACATTTGTGAAGCTAAAATGAGGCTTCTAAAGTGTGATAAAAAGGTGCAGTGATGTTGGGTGAAGTGTGGATAAATAAATGTCTGATGATGCGTGTGGCATTGCCGGAGGAAACACTTCGCAGCACACTTCTTAGTAACAAATTTTTTTTTTATTACAACATTTCACGGTTTTCCATTTCTGGTAATGGTTTGTGGCAGATTAACATGACTGCTGGGACTTTACAAAACTCCAAAGAATTTTGATCTACGGTTGAAAGCAAACACATGGACTCAATTGCCGGTGTTTTTTTTTCCTTTTTTTTTCTCCCCACATTTGAGACAATTCAGAGACAGATTGCAACACAAAAGCTATCCCGAATCACTCTGACAAAAGGGCCAAAGTACGTTACAATTTAACCTTAAGGTCCATTTGAGCATCTTCCAGATCTAGATGGAATCCGTTACACTTTTTGTTTATCCTTGTGTACACACAAAAGAAAAAACACTGAGACAGTCAACAGTATCAATTTTTGGGGCATTTACATTTTGGCCAGCGTACAAACAAAGTTGTGCATTTTCCGAAAATTAGAAGACGAAAAAACAATAAAAAACAAAAAAAGCTTGACGCCTCAGCTTTGGCGCAAAAGCAGCCACGCAGGAAGTTGGGTGGTGGTGGTGAGACGATGATGAGCTTCCTGGGACGCAAGCCACGCCCCGTCCCTTATGCCTCTCTCTGCTGCACGTCGATGTTGGTACTTATGGTGGTGCTGGAGAGGAGATGTGCGCCTCTGGGACCGTCTTCTGCAGTCCACCCTCCCTCCGCCTCAGACAAATCTTCCTCATCATCCCCGAAAGAGAGAGACGAGCGCGTCGCACGTAGGTGGTTTAAGGTGGTATTTGCTGAGGGGACAGGGGGCCGACTGCCCTGACGAAGGCATCATCTGTCGTCCGCGGACTGTGCAGCTTGGTTATTGTTGTCGTTTCATAATTTCGGTTACAAAGTTATACAGCTAAAAGAAGTGACTGAAAACAAGGCAATGCAGGGGCGGGTGGGGGGTGGGGGTGTACAGTGCATGACGGGAGAGAGGGGCTTCACGACGACGCAGCCTTCTCCTGTTCGATGGCTGTGGAGGGGAAGAGAGGAGAGGAGATATGAGATTCACACAGAAAAAAAATGGATAAAAATGAAGAAAAAAATATGATGTAATAACCCCCCCCTCCTCCCACACACACACACACACACACACACACACACACACACTCCCTTCAGCTGCAGGAATTTGAGCCTTACTTTCTTTTGAAGGCAGGGGATTCTTCTCCTGCGTCTCTGTCTTCTTCAGCTTGCTCTTGTCGAAGCTGGTCACCTCTGAGATATCGGGCTTGTCGCTCATTATTGCAGATGATCTGTGAGGAGAGCAGAGAATAATAATCAGAGGGTTTCACAGACAGCAGATAACTAGTTCCAGTCTTATAATTGCACCACTGACCACATTAGAGCTCCAAAAAAAAAAAAAAAAAGGTATTAATGCGCAAACTACAGGTGCTTGTGCGTCACCTGTGCATTTCTGCGAGAATATTACTGTAAAAATATCTATTATAAAAAGAAACAAAAAACCCCCAGAGCACTTTTTAAAGCAGTCGAAGGGCGTTGCCTAAATCTCAGTGGGCAAAAAATCTTTTAACTACATGCGCAACCGCAGACTACTTTTCTCTCTAATGTGCGCGGCTGCGTCCGCCTTCTTTTGTTCGCCTGCGGCTCTGTCCGGCGTGATTTGACTGCCATCCATCCAGTTATCCAACACGCTGCCCGGGATGTTGCACACAGGGGACGGGCTGCTGCAGACAATGAAACCAGTCCAACTAGATATTTACATAACAATAGGGGTTCCCATGCTGGGCAGACCGAGAAAAATGCATTAAAAAAAAAAAAAGAGAGAAATAGAAAATGACTGTCTGCTTGTGCGCTGATATTCTTTTGAAAACAACCTTAAAATAATAAAAAATGATTATATGTATAGAATCAAGCGGTAAAATCTTGATTCATGTGTGTCCACGCAGGGGCTTTCCACATGGAGGCTGTGCAACATCCGCAAATTCACTTGTCACGTAGCCTACTTCTCCCCTTGGGGCGCAATCTGAAGGAACCACCGCCCAGATTGGCATTTTGCTCAATCATCTCGCTCTTAACATCCGAGTTCAACTCCAAATTTTTCTAAATCCACTCACGCAAACCCACCCCGCGTGCTCATACACAAATAAAAGCGACGAGGACGCCTTAAGCCATCATTTTAAATAACGGAGCCAGGCGCATACTCGCCCACAGACGACAACAAAGGAAACGGGCTGATATGCATGCATGTGTGCGCCCAAGACAAAGACATGCCACACATGCCTGCCCTGCTGTCATATCTCACCCTCATCTCGGCTATTACAATTAAATAACACTCATTAAAGACACCCATTATCTAATCTTTTTGTTCTTGGTCATGTGTTTGGCACAACATCCCTTCTCAGCGCCTTGATCTCATTTCTCGCATTTATATTACAGTATATCTCTTAAAGCTGCAGACAATAAAGCACAAAGAATGAGTTATATTATGTGAATAGAGCTTACCGAGGTGTGGTCTGATGAGTAGAAGGTCTCTGGTCAGTGCGTTGCAGCAGTAGTGGTGCGTCTTTGCGCAAGCATTAGATATAGTCAGAAATATGCTAATGACATCTGACATCACCAGTTCCCATCCTCCGTATCCCCCTGCTGGAGAAGCACAAACCCTCCATCCTCTCATACTGAAACCAAACACTGAAAACCCCTAAAAGACACCTTATAGTATTTCCCAGAGCAAATAACTATAAATATATGGGTTTTATTTTGCGTCTGTGTTTGACTGTAGTCCATGTGGCGCAGAACGCTGCACCTCCATCTGTTATTTTATCACTGCAATGTGTCCGCATGGCTTATACACACACTTCAGTTCAACATCACTGCAGCTGTTTTACATAAAAGTATCATTAGTTGAACTGTATTCAAGCTGAAAACGACTCTTGTAAATTCAGTAGCACATTAATTCTCATTACTTTTATGTGTGTGGCACATTCATGTAGACCGGGCTCCCCCTGGTGGCGGTGTCATTATGCATCACTCCCTTCACTTTTCAGTAGATTCAGTGTCTCTTTTGTTATGCATTAATTAATAGATTAAGCTACATGAGTATATAATATTAGCTTTAAGATACATTCATGCAAATATATAATCTTTTTAGCATTTTGCCAAAAAGAAGTTCTCAGGTCAAGGATGTAAATTTGAAAGTACCTGAGTCTGGCATTTCACCTCTTCTCTGCAGTGACAAACTGAGCGTCTTTGTACACCATCACAATTTATCAAGCAAAAATACAAGTTTAAGGTCCTCCCCTTCCACTCAAAAATATGTTCCGTTTATATTTACTTCAGTTGGATGTTTGAGCTTCGCTGCGCAGAATGATGTACGTGCAGAGTTTGATGCTAAAAGGTTGTTTTCACGTTCATCTGCTGAAGAGGGAAAGTTCCTGTGCTCACCTTAAATCGGAGTTAAAGGTGTGTACCTGTGAGCATGATTTGTGACACAAAATCACAACTAGTAGTTTAGTATGCGATCGTGGTCCAGTAAGCAACTTACACAAGCCTCCAACACTGAAAATGGACTTTTTCCATGTGTATTTTAATATTTTTATGTCTTAAAACATAGATGAGGTTGTTAATTTTCAGGTTTGACAAAAAAATCTTGGCACAAGGACAACTTATTGGAAATTTTCCAGAACTTCCAACCACATTGGATTTTTTTGTCAAACTACTATTAAAGTTCAATAATGACCCCTCCAGCTCAAATTCATTACTATGTGTTAAATCAGGACTTTAACAGCCAACCAAATGAGTTAAACTGTACATTTTAAGTATATTTCTACTCTATATACACACACACACACACACACACACACACTAGTGAAGAGGAAATCAAAGACAAGCAGGACAGTGTATCTGTAAGCCATTGTCAAAGCTTTATTGTCAAAGAAACAGCTTGAAGTGTTACATATTAAAAAAAAAAAAATTTTCCACCAACTTTATTATCCACCTAGAGGCAAACAGTGAAACCCGCCTCATTCAAACAAGTGACCCATTAACAGCTGTGACAATTAACCCCATTTTTTTTTTCATGACTCCAGCTCGAATCATGATTGAAACACTTTAACCAAGATTTGGGCTCAATGAGTTTTCGTGACCTTTTGAAAAGTGGGTAAAGCACCCACTACACCTCGTACTAGACACTTTAAATCAACAACAGACCAGTCCGAGAGTGTGGAAAGTTGTCACTAAAGGTTAGTTTTTTTTTTACATTTTTTTTTTAGAGAAATTAAAAATATTGAAGGAGAACACAGTAGCTTATTATTGGGAGAAATGACAGCTGTAAGATGCATTAGGACATTTGGAAGGCGAGTGACTCAGTGTGTTCAGTCTAATCTCTGTTAGCCTCCTATTTATGTCTGGTGACAATTAGACTTGTGGTGCAACTTTTAAACTACTGTCTGGGGCCTGATGATAGCATAAAGCAGAAACTATTATTACAATCAGTACTGAATTAGCTAAATAAGGGTTAGGCTAGAACTCTATTATTTTAATACTTTTAGCAGCTGTTAAAGCAAACATTTTGAAGGGGGGGGGAAGGTGCATTTTTTCACATTTTAAAAAGGCAAACTATGCAGGATTTTCCTAAAAAAACAGTGTATGAACTCATACAAAAGTAATCCCTCTCAATCATCATTTATGACCCACTAGAAGCGCGTGGTGGTGTATGAATCTGCAGAGACTCTCTCTCTCCCTCTGCCTGTATTTTCTTATTATTTTGCTTTTTTTGGGATGTTTCTGGGCGTCAACCTTTGGGCAGTGGGTGTGTAGCCCCCAGCCATTAACAGCACGCAGGGTGAGAAGTCAGGAAAATGTAGTGACCAGGTTACATCGCTGTCTCCGTCTCTCTCCTCTGCTCTCTGCTCTCTGTCATGGATGTATAAAGAGAACAGGTCTGTGTCTGGGCGGGGCTGAGCTACACACACACACACACACACACACACACACAGAGCAGAGAGGCCACAGCGCACAGCATCAAGTGTGCGCTTCGGCTGCATTCACACCAAATCTGGCAAAGCGGCACCTTCCTGCAGGGTTGTGCGGAGGTGTGGGTGTGTTTATATGTGCTTTAGAACGTAACCGCCGTAAAAATAAGAAAAAAATTTATTTATCTGATTCACTGCTTTGTTCTCGCTACCGCCGCTTCCTCTCTTCATCCACTCTAGCTCGGTTGACCACTGCTGCTCTCTCTCCCCATCGCTCTCAGCTCGCTCTGGTGTCGTTGAGCCAGGGAGGAGGGGCCAACTGTGAATGTTGTGTTTACAAACGGCAACCGACAAATCCTGCATAGTGTGCCTTTAACTTTATTTCTTTGTGAAGCAGAAAGGGCCAAAATATTTCAAATCACATGCTATTGTGGAATGCTTCATGTAAAGTGAGGTCAATATGAGGTACAAATAATACATAATGTTACATAACGGACCCTTTGGTTAAAGTGAAGGCCAGGCCTCTGGGGTTCAAGGTTGGCAAAACTGCTACTGAAACAAGAGAAAATAATAAAAGGGAAGAAAAAAAAAAAAGAGATGCTCATAAATACAAACTTGGTCTTCAGAGAAGGAAGTGATATTTCGTCTCCTGGGTGAAAATGTCAAAGAATGTGTGGGTAATGACCTTTGAAAAGTCACATGTGGTTTGGCCAAAAAAACATCCGGGTCCTTTTCAGCCTTTCTGGAGGATGTGTGTGGCCAAAAGTGGCAGCCAAGGGGGCCCGACAGAGGGGGGGGAAGGGGCGCCCCCCTCTCATTTTTTTACAAGGGTACGTGACTGAAGAGGTAGGACACTGACTCGCCGTTGTGGGTTCTCCTGATCGCCTCCGCCAGGATCATGGAGATGTCGATGACCTGGGGGGAAAAAAAAAAACAACAAGTCCGGCATGTGAGGAAACTGAGAAGGAGAGGAAGTGCAGCCTTTTGCACCAGAAATAGGGAAGATCGATCAGATGTGACCACAAACATTTTAATTTTAATATTATTGTAAGCAAATAAAATTAACAAAAAGGGGAGCTGCATTTGATCTGACTATGTACTGTGGATTCTACCATGTAGAAATGAATAGTTAAACCACTTGATGTCACTATTGTTGTCATTATTACATTCTACGTTCTTTTATGAATTTAATATGGCTCTTGTGAAAATGTGACCAACTCAGCTGGGTCAAAAATAAAAATACAGCAAAGCTCATATTTGGTTAAATGTCCTCAATCAGGCGCCATCCACAAGCTTCTGGTCGCATCATTGACCATCCCTCTTGACAGAATTGGTGCAGTTCAACTAAAATCGTTGGCTTTCTGACACGGACTCATTTCTTCAGCACAGTCCACATGTTCTTGATGGGGTTTAAGTCGGGACTTTGGGAAGGCCTTTGCTAAAACCTTAATTCTAGCCTGATTTAGCCATTCTTTTACCACTTTTGATGTGTGTTTGGTGTCATTGTCCTGTTGGAACACACAACTGCATCCAAGACCCAACTTTCTAGCTGATGATTTTAAGTTTTCCTGAAGAATTTGGAGGTAATCCTCCTCCCTCATTATTCAATTTGCTTTCTGTAAAGCACCAGTTCCACTGGCAGCAAACAGCCCCGGAGCATAATACTACCACCACCATGCTTGATGATAGGCATGTTCTTCTTGAGGTTAAAGGCCTCACATTTTCCTCTCCAAACATATTTCTGGTCATTGTGGCCAAATAGCTCAACTTTTGTGCCATCTGACGGCAGAACTTTCCCCCCAGAAGGCCTTTTCTTTGTCCATGTGATCAGCAGCAAACTTCAGTCGACCCTAAAGGTGCCGCTTATGGAACAAGGGCTTCCTTCTCACACTGCAGCCTCTCAGCCCATGGCGATGTAAAACATGCTTGACTATGGACACTGACACCTGTGTTCCAGCAGCTTTTAAGTCATCACACACCTGTTTTTTGGTGGTTCCTGGTTGACTCTTGACCATCCTGACCAGCAGCAGGTAATAACTTGCGTTTTCTTCCTGGTCGTGGCACAACTGTGCCATGCACTCTATACTCAAACAATTGTTTGCACAGTTGATCTTGGGATCTGTAGCTGCTTTGAAATGGCTCCAAGTGACTCCCCTGACTTGTTCAAGTCAATAATCCGCTTTTTCAGATCCGTGCTGAGCTCCTTAGATTTTCCCCATTGCAGCGTTTGTGAATGAGTCTGATGAGCGTATCAAATGAGCCCCATTGAAATAGCAGTCAGCAGCTGCAGGTTATCATAATCACTCACAGGAAGTTAAAAGGTCACGCCACAAAGGAAATGTGACAACATTCTGCACCACCAAAACTGACAATTCAAGTTGCTGTATGTATATTTCTAACACAGCAGATTGTCATATTTCCAGTAGCGATGTGCAGAGAGTATTTGTATTTGTATCTATATTTGTTGGAAGCAAATTTATTTGTGTTTGTATTCGAATAAAAGTGGAAATAGGCGTAAAAATCCTGTTACGCTTTTAATTTTAGGATATACCCATAATAAATTCATAAAAGAACCAAAATGCATAACAGTTGTATAAATCATTGGAAACTCAAGACTGCCATGACATATAGTACATGTTCTTTACAAGTGTATGTAAACTTTTTAGGTACAGCAGGCTTGAGCATATAACTGATTATTCAGGACAAACTACAAATACCCGTGTGTGTATGTTTGACCATGTTTATTCAGTTTAACTTCTAGTTTATCTTTTACTATTGTGCAACTTCTCAAAATGTCTGACGCACATGAGTTTGATTTTGGGTCACATGTTACTGGCCACAGAAGTTGTGACAATGTGTACTCTATACTAGTTTAGATGTAATTGATGTCTGTGGATAAACTAAGCAAACACACAGCTATATTGTAGAGTACATTTGAGGTAGAGCTGCAACAATTAGACAACTGAGTCGATTCAGCAACTATTGTAGTAATCTTTTTTTAAAGAACAAATGCCAAGTATTTGCTGGTAGCTTTTCTATGTCATACATGATGGAAAAATACATTTATTTGGATTTTGGACTGTTTTGGACCAAGCAAGGCATTTGAAGACGTTGCCACGGTCTGTAAGAAATGATAAAGGGTATTTCTCTCTATTATCTGACATTTTATAGACAAACGATTCATCAAGAAAATAGCCAGCAGATTAATCATTAATGAAAATAATCTTTAGGTGCCCTAATTTAAAGCAAAAGATAAGACAAGTTAAAAAGGCTAATGCCACACAGTCATGGGCAGAATCTGAGTGTGTCTGTGTGTGTTAATGTGTACCTGTATTTTCGGGCACGCCTTCATCTTCTCTTCCTGTGGGATGGTGTTGGTTACCACCACAGCCTCGAACGGGGCGTTGTTGATACGAGAGATGGCTGGACCGGAGAAAATGCCGTGCGTGAGGATGGCGTAGACTTTTACCGCTCCGGCATCAATCAGCCTGGAGGCCAAGTGAAGAAAGGACAGAAAAAACACTTGAGTTTATTCTTGTTTTCAGTTTGCTTCACAAGTCTTGAGGTTTTCATGACGAGGCGATTTGTTTTAATGGATCAGAGGTGTTACACAAACGTCTGTTGCAACACCTGAATTGATAAACGGCACCATATCAGTTCAACGTCAATATACTGGAGTCACCACATCCTTGTGCAGAGAAACCAGTTTCAGTGTGTTCGCCACACTTTAGAGACCAACATAATGACTGACAAACAAAATAAATATTGTGATACTGACTTGTCGGCAGCGTGGCAGATGGTGCCGCAGGTGTCGGCCATGTCATCCACCAGGATGGCCACACGGTCCTTGACGTCACCCACCAGCACCATGCGGTCCACTTCATTGGCCTTCTTCCTCTCTTTGTGGATGAGGGCAAAGTCCACGTTCAGACGGTCTGCGATGGATGTCACGCTGGACAGAAGAGGAAGAAGTACATGTTTAACAAGTTGATTACAACACTTTTATTGTATTTATACACTTGGGCTTGTCTTCAAAATGGTTTAGTCTGCCAACCAGGCAGATTTAAAAGAGAGTTATTCGTTTCAGTGTGTAAGACATCAGTAGCGGCATTTAACGTTACCGTTTTGCTCCGCCAGCATCCGGAGACACGATGATGCAGTTTTTCCACTCTGGAATGTTTTCTCTGATCCACTGCAGAACAGCAGGCTCTGCGTATAGGTTGTCTACAGCGATGTCGAAAAAGCCCTTTAAAAAAAAAAAAAAAAAAAAAAAAGATATAACAGAGCAAAGATCCTTGTTTTTATTCACGGAAAACAACACATTGATGGGCCCAGTAACCAAAGTACAATACAGTCAGCTATAGTGAAATTCAACCATCGAGGTGACTTACTTTACTATACTTTACCTTTCCACCCTGCAAGTCTGACTGTACGACTGCAATTTAAAGTGCAAATACAATGACTGACTCATAGTACAAAATAACTGCTGGGTATAGAGCTGCAACAACATGATTAATCGATCAGAAGATTAATCAGCAACTATTTTGATAATTAAATAATCGTTATTAGTCATTTTTAAGCAAAAATGCCCCAAAATTTCTAGTTGCAGCTTCTTAAATGTGACGATTTGAAGCATTTCAGTGTCATACATCAAAGTAAACTGAAAATCTTTACATTCTGGGCTGTTGATCAGACAAAACAAGACTTTTTAATAGACAAAACAAATCTATTAATTGAGAAAATAATCAGCAGATTACAAAAATAAAATAAATTTAGCAAGAGAGGATATAAATATATTAAGATTGACGTTACTTTAACTAGAACATGAACTCCATGTTTCAGCTTTATATCAGTTTCTGTGCAAATAAAAAATGTTAAACTGTGGCTACTTTTACAAAAATGTTTGCTGCATGGGCTCAACCAGTGTGTTAGCTTGTTTCTTCCCTGTCAGAAATGTGTCCATCTTGCACTTTACATGTCTTAATGTCTGAATAACCTTTGCTAACATGAACACTAATTGCTTTGCGTGAAACGGATTCATCAAACTTAAGACGGCTGCTGCCTTTACAAAGCGACGGTAACGGCGCTTGAATCCGTGTGAAAACATTTACCTGGATTTGTGAGGCGTGGAGGTCCATGGTGATGATGTGGTCGGCGCCGGCCACAGACAACATGTTTGCCACCAGCTTGGCTGATATGGGTGCTCGACTCTGGGACAAGCATCAAGACAGAGTCGCTTGAGGTGAGTGAGTAAGAAAAAAAAATTAAAAACACTGGAAGGTTGTCTTTTTCTTTCTAAGCAGTGTTGGAAATCCGCTTGTGTCAAAATCATTTTATGCAAACTTTCATCTCGGGGATTATTTCAACTCTCAGCCACTTTAGATCTGCTGGCATGAAGTGGCTTTATATTATATCTGAAAAAATTATGAAGGTGCTAAAACATCCTCTTCCTGTCACCTAACATTTAGGTCAAATTGTGCTTCCCACATCAACACATGAGGATGGGGGCATCTGTTGCGAGTGCCGAGTTTCATTCTCAAGGTGCAGCCTGTTGTTGTTGGAGACACAGGATGAAGTCTAGGCCCTGCTGCCGCCGCGGACTTGTTCTTTAAAGTGTAGGTACGGCAGGAAAGCAAAGCCAACGTGGTGCAGATGTACACGTCCGGCACCGGGCTGCAGGACGTGTTGACAAAACACACGCAGAGAATGAAGGGTTTGTAGACACTTTCTGCAAGATGATAAACTCGGCAGCTTTGCATTAAGTTGTCAGTTGTAAATTGTGTGCGTAAAATGTGAGGTGATAGTTAAATTTCCCCATTTTGTTTAGTCTTCTTCATGCTTTGATCTACTGTGATATAAAAGTCAGGTTTTGAAAAGGAGGAAAACATTTTATTAGCATTGATTAACCTCCAATGTGAATTGGAGGTTAATGTATACAGAAGGATATCCTGCAGGAAACTTGCAAGCTGCGTGTTTTACATAGCAGGTTCTTAATCTGCCTTTAATCAGTGTTTGCAGAGCTTTGACCTTCATGTGAGTAAAATGAGATATTGCTTTGGAACATATTGAATGACTGGCACTTAAGAAGGAGAAACAGGAGAGGAAAACAACTATCTAACCAAGTGCTACCTGGTTGAAAACGGTTCTCTTGTTGCTTCATATGGACTTGACGTGCTGCTGTAGTTACATTAACAACTGAGGCAACATGAGATAATGATTTACAAGATAAGCAGGTGAACCAGTTTATCAGCCTGCTGAAATGCCTGATGTGTCAATTCCAGATTTTCCGAGAGCAGCGAACGGCTCACATTACAAACACTTCAACCACAATGCTTCACGGCTGCTTTTTTACCCCTTTGTGCTGCTCTGTAGCCATGTGAGGTTTCTCATTAATACGCCTCTGCAAAACCAGTTAACGTGTCAACCTGCAGTGCTAGAGGGGAGAAATAATGACGTTCAGCATTTATTACAAGGTCCAGTGACTCGTTCCGCCATGTTTATGAGTTCTAGGGAGTTCTCGTCAGAAGAAGACAGAAGAGGAAGCAACAAAACAAGCATCAATATACAGACATTTACAGAGATTACAGCACAGTATCTATTGGACAGCAGAATTATGGCATCATTTTCTGATTTTCTTTACCAGAAAAAAGGTCAAAGATTGAGTAGGTGTGATCAAATTTTGTCGTTTAGTGTATTCTACTTATAGTGGCTTTATAAATAAAGCATTGTAGAGACAAAAAGGTACAAGTTACAGTAACCCTGTGTGCAGATTATAGTTAAATATGACTGTCCAGTGTTGTACTTTGTGTGTCTACCTTGTCCTTCTTGTCCTGCCGGGCGTAGGGGAAGCAGGGGATGACGGCGGTGACGCGGGACGAGGAGGCGATCTTGCAGGCGTTGATCATGATTAGCAGCTCCATGAGGTTGTCGTTGATTTCGCCGCAGCCGCTCTGGACGATGTACACATCCTCGCCACGCACGCTCTCCCCGATTTCAACACTGTTCGAGGAAAAAAAAAACAACAATATTATTATTGGAGGAATATGAGAGCCTCGGGGTTAGATTTAAGACCGAACATGTCCACAGGGATGAGAAAACTTCATTAAATCTTTTTTATTAACAAGTCGTGACAAATTGTTGACCATCCCTGCCCCCTAGACAGCAGTATTTATATTTTGCAATAATCCTTTTTCACATTATAAACGCCACACAGTCCATTATTAAGCTCACACCCACTCAGCGTAGACCAAGACAGAACCTGTATGAATCAGGTTTGTCAGAGCAGCCTTGAACGTTACCAAACAAGTTTGGGCCGAGTCCCCCACGCTCACTCATCACAGGATGTTTGAGGTAAAAAAAAAAACTGCCAGGCGCACACCGTTGACCCGACAGAGATATTGAAGCCAAAGCATGCAGCGTGTGTGTGTGAAACATTCCTCTGTGGAACATAACCAACACCGCTGGCCTCGTTCATGTGATCAGACTGAACATGTACAGTTTTTAAAAAGGAGTCGAGCCAGCACAGACAGTCACAAGGCTTTTTAAAAAAAAATTTTTATGAGAGGCCAGCAGTTAGAAATCATTCAAAATCTCTTTATAAATAAACGCTGCAGCTCACATTGTTCAGACTTGTAGGGTAGCACGCTTGTAAAGCTGTGAACAGAGAAAAGGCTTTACAACTATGTAGGGCTACAACTAACAATTATTTCCATGCTTAATTCTTCTTTTTGTTGATAAAATGTCAGAAAAATAGTGAAAAATGTCCCCAGAGATGCACCGATTGCAATTTTCTTGTCCGATTCCAATTTCCGTTTTTTTAAAAAGTGTGTCAGATAATGAGAAAGAGGTTAAATTAAATATAATATAAACAAAAAACAGTAGTATTAACAGCAGAGCCACACCTCAGTTCATTTTCAATAAAACATTATTGTTAGACTTTTCCTAAAAAGGTCAAATCACCTGGTTTCAGGTAAACTGCGTGTGAACAGCTGCACATGTCCCGGTGTGTTGGTGTGTGGGCTGGACCGACTCACCACCTGTCCCATCTTGAGCAGACCCGCCGATGGTCCAGGTGTAGCCCGTGTTCAGGACGCCGTCTGAGCCCAACGCCCAGGTGGTGGTGATGACAGTGTGCGACATTTTGCCGTTAAATAAAACAGCAGACGCGCTGTAACGTTACCAGTCGACGGCGAGGCTGCAGTTCATATCATTTAGTTTTAGTGTGTGTGGCTGTGATGTTCCTGTCAGTGCTGCTGAGTGCGCGACGTGAACCACCGTGCGTGTACACATGCGTGTAAATTTGACCGGCACAGAATCGGATATATATGACACTGATAACTCTCTGTTAAAACAAGTAGACAAATGTACTTATCTGACCAGATATTCGATGCCAGCTTTCTTTTCTTGACAGTTTGTGTTTCAGACACAGTTTGGCCAGCCTCCAAAAAGTATTGCGGCCTGTTACCCAGCCCTGACATCAGTCATATCAGCACAGACAGCATTAGATACTGTATATAGCTGAGTGAGACAGCCTGCTCGTAACCACAAATAGTACTTCTTCTGCACTGATAAACTTCCTGATGAGTCTACAAGGGAGCCAATACGAAGTTTACATTGACAAAAATGGTTTAGAGAAACCATTGAGTGTGCAAACTAGAGCTACAACGATTTAGCGATTATTGATTAGTTGTCAACTATTAAATTAATAGCCAAATATTTTGATAATCAATTTGGATTAATTTTTTTTGAGAAAAAAAAAGTCCAAATTCTCTGATTCCAGCTTCTCAAATGTGAATATTTTCTGGTTTCTTTAGTCGTCTATGATAGTAAACTGAATATATTCAGGCTGTTGACAGAACAAGACATTTAAGGGCGTCATCTTGGGCAAATCAATTAATCGATAATTGTTAGTTGCAGCCCTAGTGCAAACTATATGTTCAGGTGTTCAGGATGGACAGCCGCCACCACCTTGAGCAAAAGATTTCCTGCCAGAGATGCTGAAATTAAACAGCAGTCAAGGTGACAAAAAGGTGACTTTTCCCATACAAACAAAGACAGAACAGAAGAAGAGCTCAATCTGGGATCGATTCCCCCAAGTAGGCTTTGTTTACTCTTTAATACCTCTCTATTTTGGGTCCATTTGGATCACTGCCCTACACCAGAGCGATTACGTTTTGACACTAAGCAGGTCAGTGTTGCTTAAATCTTTACTTGGCCAAAAAAAAAAGGCATAGCATTTTACTCCCAGAGATTCACTCCCATTATTTCGGTCCTTGAGCTATGCGAGTAAACTGGCAAAACCTGTGTGCAGGAGCTGTGAGAAGAGCTGCTAGTAGTGCGCTGTTCTCACCTCCCTGCTCGTCAGCGAGCATGAGAAAATAATCTTTGTTTTGCGCTTTGTGTCACACAAACAGCTGAGTTCCCTAGAGAGAAACCTCAGCGTAGATAATCAGAGTTTTCCCTGGATTTTAGAGTTGTGGGTGGAAACATCACCAGCAGAGAGGGTCTTATAAAAGGGATAAAGGGGTCAAGATACCTTTACTAGGCCCGACTGGTTTTTTTTTCATGCAAGGGAAAGATTACAAAACAACATAGCAGGATGCTTTTATCCGGAGTGCATTACTGTACAGTGAGTGACCCCAGCGGGAATGAAATCCTGAGCCACAGGATCACAGAACACATTCATTTAGTGCATCATTAGAGAATAAAAATGCACTTAGATGAATTGGTTTAAAAGCTGAATGATCAGAGGAAACTTAGCCAGAAATACATTTGAGATATATGCTGAATTTAAGGTTGCAGTCCAAAAAAAAAATAAGGTCAGGTCAAGCAAACAGGCCAGCGTGAAGCCAAAAGGTCAGCATGCAGAAGGGTTCAAACAGGCTACAACTAACTCTGTTCAAGGCCGGGCAGAGGCAGTAAAAAGTAATAAACAAGTCCTCTGCAATGCTAATATTAAACGAGGCTTTACTGCAAGCATGCAGACACTGATTAAACTAGCGGTGGCTGCTCTGGAAATTAGTACAAAGTAAATGCATGTGATTTAACCTCTGGAGAGTTAAGTAACTTTGCTGGTGAAACAGGCAGTATTGAGAGCTACTTTATTCTAATTTAACTGCTGCAAGTTATCCACTCAGAGACAATATTTGGCATTTAGCTACTCTGTGTTGGGTGACCAACTAACCCTGTCACTGTCAGATGCTTGTAACCGCAGACAGCCACATGTTATGTTTGCCAGCTAACGTGAATCCCTGCTTTAACGGGAGCAGGCTAGCCGGCATCCATTATCGGACACGCTCATTACCCGTTTATTGTCATACTTTTCGGTAGAAATTGGACAACAAGAACCTCTGTATCACCGTGTTTAATCATGTGTGCCAATGCATGTAACTAATTTGCAATCATATCAACAGAATTTAGTGATTTAGCTACAAAAGGAACATCTAGTTAGCTAAACGCATTAAAAGGTGTAACGACACATTTTGTATACCCGTAAAAATCTGTTCCAACGACAAAATTAGCAGGTTTCTAGCTCAAGATAAACATTTTAATGGGGCTATAAAACAAACAGCTACCCATTCTCGTATAAAAGGGCTATTCCACGTAGTTTAGACTAAAGTTAAATGAATTTGGGGAACGATTTACGACACGTACAAATTTTGGCCTGACACCTCCATAAGCACCATCACACGAGAAACAGACGTAGCTCGCCAGCGTGATACGCAGCGAACAAAATAGCCTGTAACATTACGTAATTTCACAACTGCTCTCCTCTTCTCAAGCCTATTTTATTTTAGCGGTTAAACACATTGGGCAGGTCCACTCATAAATAACACTTAACCAAAATAATTCACTAGCGACACGGCCAGAAAAGCGGTGTCCGATAAAGGACGCACAGGCGTTAGCCCGCTAGCCTGGTGTGTTTACATGTGGCTAACTAGTCACGTGTAGACGGACGTTAACTTACAGCGCTGCCCGCTCAATAGCAAACTATTGTTAGCTTCGAGCTAACCTTCCCACATGGGATACCGAGGCTCAACAGCTATCCCCTGCAAAAAATACGCAGAAGCGTGCAAATGCCAAACCGCTAAAGACGAAAAAGCGTCATATAAAAACGATAAATCTACTCACCACGTCTCCTGGTTGCTGAATTTCTTCGTAATGACTTTCCCCAGCTCCAGTCCCAGCCGATCAGCCACTTTCTGGGACAAGTCGTGGTGAGAGCTCCCACTAAACAGCACGATGTTAGGCATGACCGAAAAAGCGATGCAGGTTGCTCAAGAAAAGGTTAAAAAAAAAAGGAAAAGTGAAAAGAAATACGGAAGGGTTGTGAAAATGGGGAAAATTTGCCTGCTAATGTTGCAGCCTTGGCATTGCACTGGTGCAGCACTGTGGACCGTCGGCAGAGAGGAAATATCACATCAGTGTTTGCATGGTTAAAGGGAAGTGCCCTCCCCTCATTGGACAGTATAGTAGTCCACTGACACATGTACACTTATTATCCTGCTCTGTTGTTTACTGGACACACATAATTCAAAGATTACCAGACTTTTGTCCTGATTATTAGATTTTTATTATTATATTATATTATAAGAGCATTTTACCATATATGAACATAATCACCAGGAAGGATTTAGACTTGTTCAACCCCTCAAAACGAATCATTTTTATTACATCTTTATTGATTCATTAATTCTAGCCTTTTGTTATATTATTGTCTCAATATTTTATTCCTATAACCCCGTATATGTGATAACATGGGGTAATATTCCTAATTTCTCTTTAATATTACAATTCTCTATTTTTTTAAATCAAAAAATGCCCCAAAAGTCAGTTTCCAGCCTCTCAAATGAGAATTTCTGATGGTTTTCCTCCTGTTCCATGAAAATAAACTGAATATTTTTGAGTTTTGGACAGTTTCAGACAAAACAAGCAATGTTTGAATGTTTCAATTTGGGAAGTCATCATTAGAATTTTTCAGCATCTTCAAACAAAAACCAATTAATTGAGAAAATAATCATCATAGTCATGAATCAATAATGGTAACAACTGTTAACTGCAGCCCTATAGTTTCACTACACTCTTGTAATCTTGCAAAAGTATGTTTGACACATGCAAGAAGACACATTTTCCTTCTCTTCTTGCAGCTGGATGCTTTCTCATTTTTCATTTGAGGAGGTCACCTGATAGCTGCTGCTTGGATTTGCACACTTGTGATATTGGGTCTTGTAATTAGATTTTCTACTCTGAGAGAAGTCAGCTGAGACTCCATGCCTCTCGTATGGCCCTCAAACGAGAGACCTGGCTCCTTTACTCTGGTGACATACTTTCTAACATCATTGCTGTCATGTGCCGGGCAGCTAATTTGCTTGTCCTTGAGATCCAGCACAAGTCAGAAACCTGAAGAATACTGAAGATATCCCTTAAAAAACATGGTGAAATAGAGGTTAAGCTGCTGTCTCATCGTCAGGAATTCAACTACAACCCACACTATTGATTGACACTATTGCGCTAACATGGACTTTGAGTGATCAACGTACCAAAGTGATAAAACCTGAAACATCCCAACACCTCCTCAGATTTTCAGGCACATGCTTTACAAATGATAAGAGGATCTGTTAACTGTGGGTGCATCTGAGGAAATGATTTAGTCCAGACAGCTTATCAAAAAAATCAATTCCTGCCTATTGATGTGGAAAATACCTGAAATAGCCCCCAGTCTTTACCTTGTGTAACCCCCTCGGGTAGCTTTCATGCATAAGAGCAAATGACACAACACAACACAAAGGCGCTTGTATTTTTCAGAAATATATTTTATAGATGATGTCAGAGATGAAATGTCCAAAGCGTAGGTCCCAAAGAAAGATAACATTTTTCATCAATAGAGAGACAAACAACAAACAAAAAATAACCTTTTTTCCCCATTTACATGTAAACCAAGATTTGCTCTTGAGCCACAGTGGTTATATATAGAACTGGCCGAGGTGGTGGGTATGACAATCAAACGGCGATGCCCTTTTCCAAACCTTTTCTCAACCAATATCCGTCGTTTCTCTACCGCGGTAGCGCCTGTTTAAAAATCTTTGAAAGAGGAACATTCTTTGGGAGAGTCTTTTATGGTGTGAATGTAGCAAAGGTTTGGCAGAGCGCGTTTCTCTCAAACACAGTCCATACATGTCATAAGTGCTGAATCATGTTAAAATCACTTATTGGAAACAATATTCAATAAGAGCAATATCAAATGTGTCTCCGCGGACTCATTTGGACAAAGTCTTTTGAATTGTTTGCACACCAGAGAGGAAGAAAACCGTCCCTGACTGGCACCCTGGAGGCGCCATTGGGGGAGGTTTTTTCTTTTTAAGCCCTCCAGTGTTCTTCTTCTATTGTGCAAATACATTTTTGTTACATAGACAAGCAGGCATGCTGACTCACAAACCATGCAAAGAGTTAAAGTTGGCGCGAGCAGACGGCAAAAAAAGAAATAGTATTAAAAGTTTCTACAAAAAACCTCAAATTCATCTTAAAAAAAAAAAAAGTTAAGCCAAATTAAACGATTAACAAGTGGAATGTTTAGTTAGACATGAAAAAATATCAACTCAACGTCAAATTTTACAAGTTTATAAAATGATATCAACTCAAAAGAAACATGATAGTCGTCTTTAATCGGGTGTTTATAACAAAGCAGATGGGGGTTAGGTTGAATGTAATTTGATTTATTAGTAGTGTCAGATCAGTTGAATTCGAGCAGGAAGAGAGAAGAAGGAGACACCGATGTTACAGAAAAGTCAAACATGATAGTGCAACACATGCTCCGAAAGAGGTTTTTAAATGATCGGCCAGTGTTTCCCATCCAAAACGTCCCACTTCCTGAACATCTGTGTCCCCTTCTGTTCTTTTTTTTCCCGCCGAGGAAAACTCAGCTAGCTACATAAAACGGCCTCTAAAACCTCTTTTTGGATGTCGTCACAGTCGAAAGGTAAGTGCATATCACCCATGCACAAGAGGAAAATGTGTCGATTAGGCAACAAAGTGATTTTTCACTGAAGAAAGTCAATTGCAGTGCCATGTAATGCTTCACTTTAGGGCAACTTGAAACAGTGCAGTCGAGTTAAATATGCTGCTTCTTTTTTTTTTTTAAGTCCATGGAGTAATATCATACACCATACTGTTTTTCGTTCACAATATCATAGCTGTCATTAGTTAGAGTACATTTATAAATTTTTCCATATACAAATCTCCTATAAACAGTACATGTTATAAATACACAGTTGATGAAAATGCAGAAAGGCCTAGAGAGCCGTAGAAAGAAAGAAAGAAAGAAAGGAAGAAAGGAAGTGTTGCTCCTTATTTTTGATAAATACAAGAAGTGACAATAGTACTAAGTATGTGAATGGCAGCCCTATAACTATCCAGAAAACGGATAAAAACACAGAACAAAATCTATGGATGAAAAAAGTTAGAAAAATAATCTTATACAATAAAAAATAAAAAGTGGACACGCTTACCAAACACATTTTGATATTGTAAATTGACAACTTGATGTGGAAAATCATACATGTAGATACAAACAGGCAATACTCGATTACTGCCTCTCAAAATATATTCAATTCAATATACATGACTAATGTTGAGCTCACACTAGTAACCAAGGTAGTTGCCAACCAGGCAAAGCATGGGAGGTCATAAAATGCTCACTTGATCTGTGAAGGATTAAATTAGTAAACATTGAACTGGGTATTGGGAGCCTTATGTGAAAAGGCCCAATACGAGAAATGTTTCCAGTGAAGTGGAGCGAAAGTACTACTGTAAATGCAAACTCATGCTTTGGCTTCTCTTGCTTGGCTTTCTCTTTTTGATAACATTCAAAATCTTTCAAAAATGTCTGTTCTCTCTGCTCAAATGCATGCTTTATGTGTTTTACAAAGCGATGACTTCGGTTAAAGGGAAGCTACATAAAAGGCTAAAACCTTTTGACGGTTCTCTAATTCCTTGTTTGAAGGTCTCCATGTTTGCACCTTTTTTCTACTGAAGCTGGCAACTACCTTTACAACCTTTTTTTTTTTTTTTTTTACAGAAAAATAGATCCATCCAAAAGTAAAGTAACTCTTCAAGAGAGGCTGTGAGAGACATAAATGTTGTCTGCGTCACGTTCCAAGTAAACATGCTGAAAGATTGTTTGCTTTATTTTTCGTCGTTCTCGTCCCGCGAAGGACTGGAAACTCCCCCGTCTCCCTCCCTCGCGCCGCTTCCCGTAGCGAGGAAAAATCTTTTGACTTAAGGCAATCTTTTCCTGAACAATCCTGAAATCCAGCGGACCCTCACCCTCAAGGCACTCCTCCCATTCGTCAACCTTCAACGACAGCGAGGTGACAGTCTCACCACGAGATCATCGAGTCTTTGTAAAAGCCTACTTAAACTTCGGCCAACCAAAGTCCACAGTGAACTTGTAAAATATTATCTCGGTTGCTGCGATGCCCTTGTTTCATCAGGAAAAATAGTTGAGAAAAGAGAAAAGAAAACTCCCGAGCTGCGTTCGACAGCCGGGAACGTCTGCTGTCCCTGGTGTCCATACTGTATGTGGTCAGAGGGCAGCTGTGTAAAGCACCGTATGTTTCTGTTATCACACCTTTCTGTGATGAGACCTGATCTCGCCCCCGCTCCAAATACACTCGCCCCCCGCTGCCGAGGTCACTTGGTTAGCCGCTGTGGGCTAACGTGGAGGTGGTGCGAAGACTGACAGAAAAATGAGTGTCTCTGAGCGATGTGCCCGCGAAGCATCGCTTTTATGTTCAATTTTTTTTTTCCCAATTCAGTCCTCTGTCTCCTGATTGGCTCCCTACTCTGAGGCTGAGCCCACCCCCTCTCCCTCGTTTTGGCCGAGGGGCCGCCAATCAAGGTGACTGACGTGGTGAGTGGGGTTAGGGGGACTAAATGAAGGGATCAGTCGAGACTCTTCTCCGGAGAGGTCAAAGGTTAACAGTGTGACACCCTCATGTCTCCCTCCGTTACAGTGGTTCCTCCTCTTCCATCGGTTCCTCCTCCGGCCTGGTGGGCAAAAACACACATCAACAGATATAAAACTTTTATTATATTCCCTCCAAACTGTCCACAAACCTACACTGCAGCTTTGCTTTACATACAGATAACCTCCTGTCCTTTATGGACTTGGGACTCAACCTATCCTGCCACTGTTTGTAGGACAGTACAGTAACTCAGAAACATCCCTCTCTTCTTTGACCTTTCACATATTTTTGGGGAACAAATGTATTTGGGAAACTAAACGTGGGTGTGAGCATAAATTTCAAATAACATAAGCAAAGTTTGTAAAATTATTTCCCAAATGACCTTATTTAGACTGAGCTTTTTAAATATTTGACTTATTTTGAGGGTTTTTTAATCTTATCATTTAATAAACCCAATAAAGGAGGCATTATTTGTTGCATTGTGACTATTCAGTCAGTTATTTTACTTCCTCAGTAAACAGTATCACTAATGTATGGAGCCCAGGAGGGACCATGGAGAAAAAAATAACCAATTTGTGCTCTCGATTTAATAATTTGTGCTTTTGATTTGCTAATTCGTGCTTTCGGGCTCCTTAGTCATACTTAAGATGTTTGCAAATTCTTCACCAAACTGGAAAAGATCATTCTTTCTGGGTTTGGCAGTAAGTTTAGATCCCTACCTGTGATCCATGGTGTTGGTGTTGGCCACAGACAGAGAGGCCATGGCGCTGACCGCCTCAGCCTCCTCGGAGTCTCCTCGTTTGGCCTCCAGCAGGGAGAGACCCAGCCGTGGTGAGTAGCGATGCACTGAGCGCCAGTACTTACCTGAGAAGAAGAAGAGTCAAAGATGAAAGGGGAAACAAGGACATACAGAAACAGAGGTGATGTTTGCACTTTAAGTCCTTAGATGAATGAGAATTGTCTCAGATGTGAGGAATAAATTGATACAAAAAGAAAGTAAAACCTCTGTGACTCGTCTTTGTTAAGGCTTTATTGAAATGTAAGTAATCTAAAAATGTTACTAAATCTGTTTCCAGGTGATCTCTCTGTTGTGTTCTTGTGTAACTGAGGGTGAACTCACTGTGAGTCTCTAAAACTTTCTCCAGGGAGCGGACAGCGTTGGGATTGGGCCTCTGCTCCAGGACGGCCTTTGGCAGCGGGTCCAGCTGCACGGGACACACAAAATATAAACACAAGCATGTAACAGGCTGCATTTCCAATATTTTTCACAAGGCGTCGGCCTGAATATGATGCAGCTGGGAACAAGAAACCATTGCATTTAGTATTATCCTGACTTCTCCCATCAGCTCATATCTTTTCACTTTACCTTCCTGGCTCAGACTACAGGAGTTTTGGGCTGATTTATCCCTGATTCTCCCCTCCTGACACCCGGAGGAGAAACGTTGGTTGGAATCGATGTTCGGCCCAGATTATCTGGTAATGTGAAGGGTCTACACATCCAATCTTAAACCTCCAGAACTGCTTGCAGACTCATTGGGGCCGCCCGGATAATTTCAAACATGTTTGACATTTAGGAATTTAAAATCTGGATGATTTCCGAGCTGGACCACAATAGCCAATGAGAGAGCTGACGGTGTTGCCAAGCAGTGGTAAACATTCTAGCCCTTGAGGCTAACATTAGCTAACATACTGCTGTTGACATTAAAATCTCACCTCTGCCTTCTGCTTTTGTTTTTTCTCACTGCAAAGCATTTTGTTTACATCTGCTTCCCTCTGGCACGATAATCTTAATAATATCCTGAAGTGTGTGATGCGCCATTATTTTTCTGAATCTTGTAGTGTTTGCATGTTTGAGATTAGAGAGAAGAACATCTGTGAAGTTTCTCCTTATGTGCGTGATGCAACCCGATTTCAAAATCGGTTAGGATTTTAACACTCCTGTAGTCTGAGCCCGGCTTAACCTAAAATTTTCATGCAACTATGAGACACTGAAATGTATTAAATCAAGGCAACATTTCATAGTACAGTTTGTCAGTTTTCTGATTCAACTACACTGGTTCTGGCTTCATAAATGAGAGATTTTGTTGCTTTTCCTTCTCTTGACCAAGTAGTAAACTGAATATCTTTAGGTCTTATCTAGGTCTTAAGTGCATGTTTGTTGACATTGGGCTGTAGGAGTTTTCTGAAGATTGACAGACAGAAAATGTTTTATGACTGCCAAAAAATGAACATGGGATTAAAATGAATGAAATCACTAGTTATTTAAATAAAGAGTCTTGTTTGATTAGGGCACATGACGAAAATATGATACTAGGAGTAAAAATAGAAGGTTTGTGGGCCTGATTCAACACTAGAGATGCCCTATTTTGTCCCATCAATTTCCTTCTTCTTTGATACAGCATCAGGGACACTCATTAGGATTCAGATCTTGCGTGTTGGCAAAGTGACCTCCTTACCTCCTGGCCTAGCAGGGCGGCCACGCAGGCCTCAGAGGCGTCACAGATGGCGGTGAGGTCGTGACCCCCCTCCAGAGCCAGGACCACCCGGCCTCCAGCGAGGGTCATCAGCTGCCTGGTCAGATAGCCAAAACCTGAAAAACGATAACAGAAAGGAGGTGAATATACAGTATGTATGTGTACATTTTTGCAGTTTATCACCTCCAGAAACACAATTTTAAGCCTTTGTCAATCCCCAAACTAATGTGCTAATGTTTGCTTTTGTCTTGTGTGGTTTGACTGAAGGAGCGTGTGATAAGAAACACACTTCAGATAATCTCGTACGCACATTTGGACGTCAGGGTGTAGCCTCCCAGTGGTGGAGGGTGTCCCTCTACGGCGTCGAAGCCAGAAGACACCAGCACAATGTCCGGAGCAAACTCGTTAGCTATGGGCATCACCACTGACCTGAAAGTGAGAGGGAGGGGTAGAAAGATTAAACAGTGCCAGAATGAAAATAATCAATATTTGCAGCCTACAAATGAAACAATAATCTACTGGCAGATATTAAGACAAATGAAAATATAACCTCCTTGGCACATGTATAATAGATGCTGCTGTTGAACATTTCCTTTATATTGTTTTTGTCTTTTTTCCAATTTCAAAACCTGGAACCCCTCAAACTGAATCTTGTCATCTGAAGCCAAACTGTTTTGTCTGTGTGTGTGATGTGGTAAGAGTCTATCTGGTACCTGAAGGCAGCCAGGTACTCTGCATCTCCCATAGGTGGGTCAAGACCTCCGGTGAAGGCAACGTTGACGTTAAACCCGACTCCAGGACCACTTCCCACCTGCAGAGGGAAGCACGTGTGTGACTCGCATTCAGATGTAATACGTACAGGACAAAAAACCCCAAAAAGAACATGAAGTCTACTGGCTCAGTTTGTTAAAATTACCAAGAAAATATTCTGTGCTGTTTTATTTCTACTTACTTATTATTCCTTATTATATTCCTTATAAACACACACTCACCTCATCAGGTGCTCCGCTTCCAGGGAAGAAGTTGCCGTCGTCATAGCGATGAATAGACAGGTAGAGGACATTGGGGTCATCGTAGAACGCCTGCTGGGTGCCGTTGCCATGGTGAACGTCCTAAAGGGTAGGTAGTACGCACACATTATGTAATCACAAACTTGCCGTGCTGTGTACACTAGAAGAAACTTAAAATCTAACTGTGCCGAGCAAATCCTGCGTAATCAAACTAACTGCACCCTCGACGTCACACGACAGAGAGAGATGTGGTTGCTCGGGTGACTCACCCAGTCCACGATGAGGATCTTGTTGACGTTGAGTCTCTGCTGCAGCAGTTTGGCGGCGATGGCCACCGAGTTGAAGTAGCAGAAGCCCCTGGAACAGCAACAAAGAGCAAGAAGCTGAGTCGTCCTGCTGTGCCAAAGCACTTTCCTGCTCAATTTTCATGTTTTTATAGCTCATTTTAAAGCATATGAAAAATAAATAAAACAATTCTTCAAACAGCTGGCAGAATAAAGACACTCAGTACTTTATGTGCAAATAAACTCAATGGTTTATATCATTTCTATTCCAGACAAGTCTGGTATTTGTATATGCGTAGATTAAGTGTCTCCAGCAGAGTGTGGTGACGGCTGCGGCCTTACATGGGAGTGCTTTCCTCTGCGTGGTGTCCAGGGGGGCGGACAACAGCGAAACCATTCTGGAAGGACAGACAGGAAGGACAGGACAGGAGCCTGTTAACCACCATTCAGTGTTTCCTCTGCGTTTACTGAGCAGTGCCAAACCGCCGCTCAAAACATTGTAATTTAACCACAAATACACTCAAAAGCAGGAAATACTGAATACTGAACAGTTTGTGGTTATACCGACTACTAGGACATAATAACAACAGTTTAACTACACTCACTCTGACATAACATTTTAGTGGCTTCTGAGTTTTTGTTTCAAAAAATAACATATTAAGGAAAAACAGAAGCCTTTTTTTTTCTTGCTCTCCTTTTTCGTCAAGACACTACATCCTAGTAGAATCATTATAAATCTGCAAGTATATCAAACAAATCTACTTCACAGGGTTTTCCTGGGGATGTGGGGTCATGCACTCATTTTCTACCAACCTACCGATTTATTCAGTTTTTTTACCCTACGAGAACCCTGCAATATCTTTAAGATAAATAGCAACACTTATTTCTTCTTCACGATGTGGAAAAGACATTAAGAGACTGAGAATAACCAGACGAGTGTGATCACGGTTACCTTCAGCTCCCCAGTGGCCACTTTGAAGACCAGCTCCACTACGGAGCCGACGGCGAGCCGAGCCGCGCTGGAAGAGTGGACCTCGTTCCAAATGGTGTCGCTGTCCACCTGCAAACACACACACACACACACACACACACAGTTATCATATCTGAACCAAATCCACAATATGGAAACAATATTAAATGATATTGTAATGCATTCTTTGCCTTGTGTATGAAAGTTTCAATTGCCTGTGTTTAAACAATGACTTCTGCACGTTTTGTACATTTTCAGATGTAATAATTTTTTAGTTTTATACAACACTAAACTGCTACTGCTTCTGTGAGTGCTACTTACCCCCACTCCTCCACACGGTAGCCGTACGAACATGGGAGTGATTGAACCTGAAGACGGGGAAACCAACATTAAATTAAGGACAGTTAGTAACTGCAGATCAGGTGTTGTGTAATGCTGCTGCTGCGTGTGTGTAAACTTACAATCAAGTTTCTGTCGGAGAGGGTTGGTTCCATACAGCAGGACGTGGGCTTCAGAGTGAACCGTCTGCAGCTCTTCCAGAGTGGCCTTCCTCCCACGGATGCACTACAAACACACACACACACACACACTCAGGAATGCAGCTCTCATACAGTATGCCGTCTACTACTTTATGGAGATATTTCCAGATTTTTTTTGAAGCGGCGCCGTACCTCACACTGCGCTCTGAGTCCGGTCTCCTGCAGCCGCGACCAAATGCTCTGAATCCGGCCCGCATGCTCCGGATGACTGTTGGTGTTGCCGCACATGCACTGGTGCTTCTGCATTAGAGAGTCGTACACCAGGCCTGAGAGAGAGAACACACACATACACTTGTTAAAAAAAATTCTTATTTCCTGTATTCTGTAACTTTTATGTCAACTATATTTTTCGTTACACTTTACAGACTACATGTGTTTAAACGCAGACAGGTTAGCTGCAGGTTGAAGGTTTTATTTTAAAAAGCAGAAGCAGAAGATTGTCCCTACACATTAATATGAAACAGCGACTGAAAAGCTTGATATTCACATTCTGATGCAACTTTGACAAAGTTTTCTGTGCAGTTTGGAACTGAGTGGGAGTGAAGTAGTCCAAACTGTTATAAAAATATCTACAACTTTGGTGCACGCATGCAAAAACAGACACATTATGCAGCCCCCTCTCAGTTAAAATGTGAAACCATCTGTCAGTGCTGGTCTAGTGCTTCTAAGAGTTTAAATTTCTTTCCTCTAGATGGGTGAATGCACCTCTATTTTTAGTGATTTCTTCTTTGTTCTGAGTCAGATGTCTGAGAAGAAGAAAGAGTGGGAGAGAAAATTTACTCATCAAGCTCAATTATTACTGCTACCAGATGGAAGCCGGAGCCATTTTTTGGCCAATTCACCTGCTTTTTGGATGGAAATCTCCCCAGTGTATGAAGAAGGAAGTGAAATTTGGAGCCAAAAACTTCTCAAATGGATGCTTGAGGCAGACCAGAGAGGCTACTATAATCAGTAAACGGCAGTTTCGCAGCGCTTTAAGATTTGAAAGCGACCTGTGGTGAAGCGAGGCTTGACAGGCGGATCAGGGGCTGGGACGCTGATTGGGAAGGAGGAGGCCGAAGCCGGAGATGACTGGGCCCTGGACAGGGGGCGGTGTCCCGGGAAGGAGATCGACAAGCCGGCAGCCTCCATGGAGGCCTGGTAGTTTCTCAGCTGGTGAATCCGCTGCTGCTCCAACAACAGCGCCTGCTGCTCACACACACACACACACACACACACACACACACACAAGCAGAAATAAAGAAGATGAATCCTGCAGTTATCATGGTGAGTTGTTAACTGAAATACTTAAATTGTAAATGCATTAAGGGAATAAAGGGGAGACAAATTGCTTTGACATTGCAAGTACAACTTATGGCCAAAAGATGGCAGCCAAAACAAATGATGTAGCTTCGATTTTCCCTCAGCATTTAATCACATGGATGCCATGGGACAGAGAGAGAGGAACATTCCCACAGCCCAAATTACATTTCTGTGTCTGGCTGTTAAGAGTTTTCACCTCTGCATGACTTCCAGGAACACCTACGAAACATTAGCGCCAAGTAAATCAATTCTCCGAACCTTCATATCGATTCTCTCTTTGGCGTTATTTTACAGCTCTAAACTACAAATGTCTCACTTTTGACTTTTTTTTCCCCTGACTCCCCATCCTCTACCTGTCTGAAGAGGAGCTCCTGCTCCGCCTGCCTCTCCCTGTGCTGCTGCAGCGCCTCCTCCTGGAGCTCCTGCGGGTCGGGGGGCTCCTGCTTGATGGTGACCCCCGGCAGCAGGGCGCCGCCGTCCTGGTGCTCCCGCAGCTCTTCCTCCGTCTCCTCCGGGTGGCTCTGGTGCTGGCGGCCCACAGGTGACTCGCTAGGTTTGGCCATCATCTGCGGGACACGAGAGGGAGGGAGGGATGAGGGTGATGACGGTGCGATGTGAAATTTATTTCACAATCGAACAGCAGGATGTGACAAATCCCCTCAAATGTGTGAGGCTGCATTCAGAGAAGGCAGCAGACAAACGGGCACGCTCTCTGCTGAATCAAATTCCTGGCAAATCACCCCTTTCTCTGGAGCATTCTTCTTTTAACAAGCTTAATTTGGATTACGCAGTCAGATTGGTGTCTTGCTCATTTCAAACCTATCTGTTCTAATTGAATGTGAGTGGCCGCTCTGCCGACTGTACTCCGGGGCAAAATGTGTCCCGTTGAACAGAGACATTCCACACTCCCCGTTGTGCTGCTTTTCATCGACTCATTCTGTGGCCTGCTGTTAACCAAGTTGTGATTCAGTTGCCTATTCATTCAGTTTTGCTGACATGAAGCATTCAAAGTGCTATTCAAGGCTGCCTCCATAGTGTGTGCGTGCGTTTATGATGTGAAGACGAACAGCGAGAAAGATAAAACGTGTTTCAAGAGTGGGCTACAGCTACAGGTGTGTATGTGTGTGTGTATGTGGGAGGGTAGAGGTTGAACATGTGTGTGTGTGTGTGTTTCCCAGAGCTGCAAGCCTCTGGGTCCTCTGGCTCTGTGCCAGGGGACAGCATTGACGTCAGAGCATTCACCAGCTCTCATTCACGCCCCCCCCCACCCCCCGTCCCCCTCCACCCCACCTCCCCTCCTCCTCCTCCTCTACTGTTCTCGTCTTTGCGTCCAAATGAACTTCACTTTCCCCCCACATTTTTCACCTCCTCCCTCAAGCCCACGGCCCCCCTCTGCTCTACTTTCCCAGAAGCCTCCTCTCCAAACTGATGTTCTTCCTTTCCTTAATGATCACAAATGCGTGTTTCTATCAGACTGGAAGCTTAGATCAGAGATACCGATGAAAACACAATAAAGAGATTTAGAGAGAATAACTAATGATCTGTTGATTTCCTTTAATTAATTAATCTTTTAGTCTATAAAGTGTCTATAAAGAACTTGGAAAACTGACTCAAATTGCATGTTCTGACCAATCAACAGCCTAAAATCCAAGTCCAAATCCAATCCGAGTGTTCCAAGTCAGATTCACTAAACTCTCTTAACTGCACAAGCTTGTCATAAATCGCTCGTTTTAACTTGACGAATGTTACCTGTTCATGAAAAGTGATCATTAGCATAATAAAACGCCCCCAAGTTGCTTTACAAGTTGTACAAAATGTTACCAAAGAGTAAAGACACAGCGGAGAAACCTCAAGTTTTTGGGGTATATTTTGTGGGTATGTATAATGTATATTCCTTGTTTATGTAATAGCTTTTCCTTTTTAATTTCTTCTTTAGTGCTAATTTTATATACTTTGTTCTTTTTTATTGCTAAATTGATTGTTTCATTATATTCTAATTTAAAATATTTTAATATCTGTTAATAAATTGTCTATGTGCGTAGCATGGAGATGGCTACAACTGAATTTCATTGTGCAATCCTGCATTGTGACAATTAAAATGAACCTTGAAATAGAAAGAAAACACTTTGATATGTTAGGTACTCAGTAAATTAGACATGATGCCCATAACATTGATATGGTGGACAAAATATTGATTGATTTTTTATGTTAGTCAATTTCAGAAACATAGTTAAATTCCAAATTCATACAGATTGTTGGATTATAACTTAACTCTTACGTCAAACAAGTTTTTTTCCCGTTGTGGAGACACACAGATGATCTGTACATGACTCAAATCTGTTGAGTCATGTACTTCATTACAAATCGTATTATAAAATTAAGAATAAAAGCTCTGCACCCTCATCTTAACAGAACAGTGTTTGACGTGGAGATCTTCATTTTTTTTGTCCTGTCAGAACTCAAAATCCGTCCTTGATGTGTTAGGCTGTTATAGATATGTTTGTGTGAAACGCTGCCACTCGAGAGCTCTGAAACATATGGAGAGAGTGAGACAGAGCGGGGCGGAGGAGGAGAGGAAATCCCTTGTTTCATCCACCCACCTCTCCTCCAGCGAGTACTCTGCTCACATAGGTAAAGCCATCCAGAGCAGCGGCTGTTTGCTTCCTCCCTGATCATATAAGGCAGGGGCTTCCGCTCTGTTGCCATGGCAGCGCACAGTTACCTTGCAGCCCGTGGCAACTGTCTTGGGCCACAGTCACAGAGATGTGGACGCAAACATTCAAAGACGAACGCTGCGATACATGTTAAACCCATACCTGCCTCCGCCTACTCATAAACAAAAATACTACAGAGAGCGAAGCGGAGAGAGAGAGAGAGAAACGTGCAAGAAAATGCTAGAAAAAAAAAATCAAGGACCTCACACACATATACAGCGAACACGTTATTGGCTGTGTTACAAGCTGCCGCCTACACAAACAGCTTCACTATAGCTCCTGTGCTGGCCCTCTACGGCTTATAGAGTTAATTAATCAGTTTATTTGAGTGTGACGTCAGATCTGCGGCCCCTTCCATCAGCTGCCTTCATTAGTACAGTGAGAAAACTGCTTATAACATGTTGTATAACTTATATTGTACTTATAACTATATTTGCAAGGTGTACAATGTACTTTACAAAACTGTGCTTGATCTAAAAATACCACGCTTAGAGGAGAATAGAAGGACACTCAAATTCAAAAAAGAATCATAGGAGCAATTAAGATGTCTTCTCACTTTTGAGTTTGACGCTTATATGGGGCAACAGTGCTTTTGTAAAAACACAAAGAAATATAGTGGGGATGAAAGGTAAGAAATATCTAGAAAAAGAGGCAGGAACAAGCACGAGGAAATTAAATTAAAAGCTGCAGCCGCCCAACATCTCCACTCCTCTCCTACCTTGTTGAGGTGGAGCTGCTGCTGCTGGAACTGCTGCTTGTGCTTCTCCAGGAACTGCTGGTGCTGCTGCTGGACCACCAGCTGCTGCAGGGCCAGGGCCTGGGCATGGGCCTGGGCGGCGCTCCCCTGGGGCAGCGGGGCCGACTGGGTCCGCCCCAGGGGCCGGTGCTGCCGCTGCAGCTTGGCCATGGAGGCTGCCGACGACATGGACAAGCCGCTTACACCTACAGCGGGACACGGAGAGGAGAGAGGAGATGTTAGAGGGAGGAGGGGGTGAAGTGAAACCCAAGACCAGATAGTAGATACTCATGTCCCTGGTGAGAGCTCGCTTCTCAAGAAAGCTGGAACAGAGGATGCTTTGTTTCAGTCTGTGTGCTTGATTTATGTTCAATTAAGACACAACGGCTTCCATTTTTCCTGCCATTTTATCCAGCTTTACTTTATACTCTAAGTGTGTCATTTGGAGCGCTCTGGTAGCTGCACATGCCACATATCCGTAAAGTCCCTGGTTTGATTCCAGCCAGAGACCTTTATTGCATGTCATACCCATCTCCCTCCCCTTGTTTCCTGTCTACCACTTCACTATCAACTGTCCAATGAAGGCAAAAATAAAGTGTGTCATTCTCACATTAAATCTCAGGATATCTACTGATCTACTATTGGTGATTTGTGATATTGGGCTATACAAATAAAATTGACTTGACTATGTCAAACTATGGCATGATGACATGTCTTCCTGTCACTCCCAAACCTTTTTGAGCAACTATTTAGTCTGGGTGTTGATGCATGATTCTGCACCTGCATGACCCATTTTGGTAGCTAGTTTAGGGAAAAATGTGTCAACATTTCCAGAACATATTTTTCCAGATTAAAAATAGGAAGCGAAGCGCTGTCAGAAAACACCTGAGCTGCACTGATGAGAAAACCACAAAACCCCTGAATATGATGTGCGTACATCAACACATGGATTCCTAATTCTACTCTTACTAGTGCTGGACCTGAGATTAGTTAGCAGATGTATTTGTGAACCAAAGAAAAACTACCATCTGTGCTGCCACACTGTGATTTTTTTTTTTATTGTGATTAGAGACGAGACGGGAAAAGTGAACAGCTTAGAGCATTTACAGTGTTTTATCCGGGTGAAAAAAGTAAGAAAACAGCCTCGATCAAGCCTGGCAAATGATGTGAGAAGGTTGATTACTGAGCAAATTACTTGCCTAACAGAGTATTTGCAAATTGTTTTGGGGGAAAAAGCCTGCTGATGTTTAGCAACCACGTCACAGTGGAGCAAGGAAGAGATAGAAGGAAGTAGAAGGGTTTTTTGATGCATATCTATGAGTAAAAACATGATTTTCCTCTGTTTTTATTAATATTATGTCTGAACTGAGGGGTAATTTATTGCATTTGTCCCGTAATAATTCACTCTCCTGTCCTCGTGTGTTTTTTGCACGTATCATTTTGTGCGTGATACACACAAACATGTGTCTGTATGTGCGTCATTGCCCATTCACTGCTAATGCCCCGCTGAAAATAGCAGCAGCGATGTGGTAGTCAGTGAATGAGCTGATGGGAAAGGGCGCACAATGCCGCCATGTCATACTCTCATAGCGTACGCTGACATATGAAAGGAGCTCATTAGTTTGAGCTAATGAATGGACGTCTGTCAGTGTGAGGGGGCACACAGTGTACCACGAACACACATCTCTGTGAGTGTGGAGATGCTTTTCTTTTTTTAGTGAGTCACCAGAGTGCAACTGAACAATACTTTTACTTTTCGTCATAGCTGCATTGATGATTTGCTGTCATTCGTATCATTAACATCAATTTTACCCTCTAATTTTACACTTTTTTGCTACTTTTATCACTTTTAATCACTACTAGCTTCAGTCATATGACCATTACTACTCCTACCTGTCACAAGGGGGCTCTGTGCTGGACTCTGCTCCATGAGCACCATGTGTTGCAGGAGTGGACTGTGTCCGCCGTGCCCGCCTGTTCCTGCTCCCGCCTCAGCCAGGTAGGGGGTCAAGTGGCCACCGGAGAGGAAGGGAGGGCTGAGGGAGAGAGCCGGCTGCAGACCTCCATCCTGCTGGGCTGAGGTCACCTGGAACAGAAAGAGAGAGTGAACAAAACAACAAAACACTCCCAATGTTGAATACAAATAAGAAACACATTCAGATAAACAAATTCACAGTTAAATATATTCAGAATCAGTCTGCTAGCAATTTTGCCAGCTTGGCAGCAGTTTTCTTCTTACATTGGAAGCAGCAGTGGCTGTGGCCGTGGCGGGCAGCCCCAGGGTGATGTTGGGTAAGGATGGTGAAGTGTAGAGGGACAGCTGGTTAACGGAGCCCCGCTCAGCACCGCTGCACAGCCTCTGGGCCAGAGACGCCTGGGAAGCGCATTTAAATGATTTATCTGTGTTTGCATCATGATCAGCCCCAAAAAAAAAACACGCCAGCACAGGGGCAAACATTGCAGTCGTGAGCTACACTGGCACCCTGGCAGTATAAAATCGTCAAGGCCACATAAGCCTCCTCCACACTGCCTGAGTTCCCCTAATGGCTGCCACAAATAGCATCTTGCCAGCTCCTCAGCCGTCCTCCTCCTCTGCAGAGCCATCATCTGAAGATCACTCACTCATACAGTAGCCTTTGTACATGCTATACGCTGCTAAGTTTAAAAGCTAATAGCTAGCACCTGTAGACCAGCACCGGCACAAAAGAGCAAAGCTGCTCTGACAGAAAAGGGTACATCTTTTTTTATTTTATTTTTTACATTTATGTGCAAAACAAATATTGTGCCTTTAAATGTTAAATATTCTATGTTGCAAATTACAAGTGTTGAATCCCCAAATATCTTCTGACAGATCAATATCAGCTCAAAAACACTAAAGTGACTGGTTACTTGCTGTAAGGGTGTGTGTTACCTCCGTGTTGTTGGAGACTGACACAGTGATGCCGTTCTCATTGGGGATGTTGTTGGAGCTGTTATTCGGGGAGCTTGGGCCCGAGCCAGGGGCGCTGCTACACGCAGAGTCTGAAACACACACAAACACAAAAATCAAATACATCCAGCCCTAAAAAAAAAATTTAAAAAAAATACAGCAGCCTAAAATAAAACCTTCTGAACGCTGGAAAGCTGTCTGTGTGTCTCGTACCTGCCATGTCGAGCGAGCGTTTCTTGGCAGAGGTGATGGGGCTGTCTCGACGACGCAACAGCGGACTGCTCCTCCGCTCGCTTACCTTCTGCTTCAGCCTGGAGCGCAGCTTCAAGTTGGGCTCAGAGGCTGAAAGGAGGATGGAGAGACACGAACCAAACATTAGATTAATTCAAGTTTTCACAATTGTATCTTGCACCATGTGCACTTTATACAGACAACAGGTGGTAGATTTCACTAAGTCATAATAAAACTCTTTCCAGATAAAATGTCTAATAATTCTCTGTTGTTTCCAAAGTTATGTTGTTCTTTTATGATAAACTGACTTGTATTGTGCCCATCTCATTTACTCTAAACTGTAAGCTCAACATTAGGCTAGCTAATAAGCTAGTAAATGTTATATTATTGTATTTCCATTAAGTTGGCAAAAGAAAATCCAAATCAGTGCATACGTCCATTAACTTTTCCATAGAAAATGGCATTTATATAGCCGTTTATGGATTGTTTTATATACATGTACTGCCTGGTGATTTCGTGTGAATAGATTTACCTTTTGGTTTTTTTTATTAAAGGTAAAGAGGCCAACAAAAGTATCTACACTGCTGGTGATTAAACATTTATTCGTTGTTGATATTTATTCAAAAACCTTGTCGGCTTTCATTGTGTCGGTTCTTTAATGATGAGCCACCTTCAGACAACCAAACCCTTTTTCAGGAGGCATTTTCTGTGGAACTACAAATCTGAAAGTGGTCCCTCCTAACTATTGTAAATTTGGAACCACACCTGCGTCTGATTATCTGTTGCACTCATGATGAGGTGTGTCAGTGGTTCTTGTTGCAGCCTGAGAAAGGTCAAAATCTGCTTTGCTGTTTGTCTTAATCAATGATTTGACTCTTTAGAAATTTAAAATCACCCCACATCCTTTACATTTTTGATGATTTGGGAGTTTACTTCTATGACTATCACTTTGAATTGTAGTGTGCCATTACAGCTATCAAACTACAACATTCCCATTTGTTTCTGCTGCCTCTGACTGGATGATCTTTGTTTCATGCCAAACGTCAACACCCCTGTCAAACCTCCTTGAAGTTAAACAGATAACTGGCAGCTGTGCAACTTTGGACGAGTCAATCCAAAGGGTGGGAGAGTTACCTGAGTTACAATCTCACAGGCTTTCGGCTTAAAGTGGGAGCTCTACACATTGATCTGTCATGGAGCTCCTTCCACAGAGCTGCTCTGTTATGAAACCTGTTTGGTTGACAATCTGTAACACGCCGCTATTTATTTACTGTGCGATTCCTCCTTCCTCTTTTAGATGCTCTGTGTACAAGCCAAATTCTGATCCATTTTCCCAAAGACACTGCAGCTAAAAAGCAATTAGCTCCAATTTGGGAGCCATGTCTGATTGCCTAAAGGCCTTTTGGTCTTTTGTGTACGCTGTCACACACTTGTGAATGGAGACAGGGAGAAGGGAACGGCATGTCACCTTGGCTCCAGCCATGGAGGTTAATGCTCTGTTTACTTTGCCCTGCCACTCAGCAGCCTCAGATAATTATCCAATTTTTAACCATCAAAGGAAGGCTCCAAATGTAGCACACCACTAACTCTGGTTATGACATAACCAGATTAATCTGCTACTATATTTCTTACAGGTACAAATACTGAAAAGCTACCAGCTACCTTCCCTGGAGTAAACGTCCATGAAAAATGCTTTCAGGAAACATTCATCAAAAAATGAACCTGTTCCCATTTCACAGTGTCAGGTAAAAATAAATGTGTGGAAAAGAGTGAAGTGTGAACTGTGAAGTGTGAAGGTACAGTAGCGCAAAGTGGGAGGGAGAGTTCAGTCCAGATGGAGTCAAAACAAATTAATGTTGATGGAAGTTTCTGTAGTCAAATTTACTACAAATCGGGATTTCTGATTTGAATGTACCAGATTTGACTTAGATCTTTGGAGACAATGAAGTTGTATTCTAAAAAAATCAAGGCCAACATGGTATAATGGACACTTGATGTAGAGTGAAACGACGGTCTTGGAGTTTTAAAATAAAAAATTAATGACAAGTTTTTATGAGAAAGAGCCCTTAATTCACTGTAATTCACCGACTAAAAGATGAAGGTAGGTCCCTGAAGATGAGTTAATTGTCTACTTTGTTCACCAAGAGGCAACTACCAGGCTTGAGGCTGAGGCCAGTGCAGAAGTACCTTAAAGTGCAATGCCACCAACAGCCGCCAGATGCTGCCTCCAAAAAACTCCAATTGACTCCCATTCAAAAAGCATCAACTTCTCTCTAGAAATACTTAGTGAATCATTGTTTTGAACGAGTCATTATGGTCTCAGTCACTAAATTCCAACCCTCTAGTAAGTGTGCTGGTGGTCACTTTGAAAATCATTGCTCTGTTATTAAGATTTGAAGACTTATAGTAGCTTTGATGTCTGCTGTGTGGGCGTAGATTGACAGCTGTGATTGACAGTTCGCTCACCTGCTGCCCTCCCCAGCTCCGGGACTGACTATTGTCAAAATATTTCGGTAAGTTTAATGTTACTTGACTATGCTACCTGCCCTGTTAGCACAATTTAGCTAAAAGAGCTAACATTAGTCCAATAAGCTTTGGTTCAAGGTAGCGGGGCATGTTTCCAGACCATATGCTGCAACTCTGGGCTTCAAACCGGTTCCAATGCAAATCAAATGCGTGACGTCACACCTTGCTACATCCATCTTTATATACAGTCTATTGGTTTATCTCAATTGTCATAAAAAATGACATTAAGATCCTGAAGTCACATGAATTAAAACAAATCTGACTTTCTAAAGTGGAGCAATGAGCTGCGCCCGGGGAGCAACAGGCTGTGTCCGGGCAGCAAACAAGCTGTGGCTGGGGAGCAACGCACTGCACTTTTGTTGTGAAATGTGTGCTTATTACAACCTTTAGGCTACGAACAGGAAAAACAAAGTGGGTAAGCTATGTTCTGCTATCGCTCTGGAGCTTGTTTTCTGCTCCTTTGTTGAGGAAATAATGTTGTTTTAGCTGTGTGTGCTCAGGAGTGGGCGACTTGTCATTGCGGGGGTGTTTTGTTGTGAAATGTGTAGTGGTTGATGGAGGCAGCTAGCCGTCTCATTAGCTGGAGAGCTAATATCTGCAGGGTGTTTCTAGTCGGATAGCACCGTTTTTGTTATGTTGTTGTGTCGTGACGCTGGTTGTTTGTTGACGTTAGCGGTAGAGAGGTAAGGCATACAGGCGCGTGCAAAGACGTCACTTCCGTTGGATTTTTGCAGAAAATCTGGCCCAGATCCACATAGAAATCAGTCCACAGGTTGTTACAGTCAACCAAGAAAGTCGGGGAAGGTCTCAATTTTTACACTACATTACTACTCATTCATTCATTGGCAATAAAAAAACATTAATACATGTAAATTGCTTCACAATTCTACATATAGAACCTTTAACATGACCGGATCAGTGGTATTTCTTTCATTATTCTATTGGAAATTAAAAGCTATGTAGTAGGTCTTATGGAGGCATGAACACATAAAATCACACATGATATCAAATGCACAAATGATGCATTGTTGCCTCATTAAAATGGGCCTCACAACAGAGGTGAAAGGCTGTGCATTCAGCGAGTGACCTGTATACAGCCGAGTGTTGCTTTGTAGTCATGGGCGAGCAGTCTGGTTAGTAACCGAGAACATGTACTGACAGTACTAGGCTGCCTATGTGCTATCGTACCCATGTGAAGGACAGGTTGCCCCAGTTAGGCTACAAAAAAAAAAAAAACACATTTGCTCATCAGTGAAAAGACAGGAACAGTGTGCCTTGCTCTGTCTCTATCGATGAGAAGCACAAAGAGTTAGTGGGCCTCAAACTTTCCCATCCCTTCTGCATCTTTTTGAGGCACTCATGTGTATGAGAGCACATGTTACAGACAAAGCATATTGTATGTTCATGTGATGCTTTCTCATCCCTAAACTTGTACTGTATAAGGAGGGTTAATGAATTGAAAGGACGCCATTTATTAAAAGTATCATAAGAGCATTAAAGTTATAATCCTTAAAGGGGACATATCATGCTTTTTGTGATTTTCTGTTATTTATATACTGCTATGATGTTGGATGTCTATGTTAAACATGGTAAAAGGTCCAAAACTTGAGGTGGACGTATGTAAAAATGCTGCCTTCATGTCAAAAGCCAGGGCTTCAGTCTGATGTTAACGTTCTGTTTGCAAAGTTACCTAGACGTCCTCCTCGTGATGACATCAGATCGTTCATGCGTGCCCACAAACAGCCATCCATTGGTGGCTTTTGTTGCTAAGGTTGTTCAATGGGTTGTTCGCGTTGTGCGCACACATATTTCGGATCAGATTCGGGCTTGAACATGTACAAATCAATCAGAACTCATCAGGAGGGGGGCCTTAAAGAGACAGGAGTTAAAACGCTAAAACTGAGGGGCCGCATAAAGGGTCAAAATAAGATAAATAAGAAGTTGTGAATTATGCAAAGATATTCCAGTAGAGCCCCAGAATAAAAATATAGACCTGGAAATGTGCATGATACGTCCTCTTTAAGATTTTCATTAAATTAAACCCTGTTTTTTTCTATTCATGGTCGTCACTTTTCAGCAAAAGCCATTCAATGTTCATTGTTATTGTTCTACCTATGCATGAAAGATTTACAGGCAGTGATGCAAAATATAATCCAGTGTTACCATTTCTAATCTTATCTCATTGTTATCAGCCTTACTGTTTGGCTTTTAGTGTGAAGGAGTCACAGAGTACACAAGCAATGTATTTGCCATTGAGGTTAGCACTGACAACAATCATTTGTGCCCTGCTGTTGTGTGGAAAACTACCTGCTCAGTGCGCGGCATGAAATCAGATCTTCTTTATCAACGTGAGTTTGTTTGGGTGCACTATAAATAGATTGGTAAGAGTATCAGCTGCACTACTTTTCTAAAATGAAAAAGGGGAGATGGGAGATGCACAAAAGAGCGCTGTTGCTTCACTTGACCGTTGCTGGGAGTCCTGGGTGCCAGTGCTCTACTTTATGGCCAGGCGGTGATATAAAAGAGCCTCTAACCTCTCCCAAGCTGGCATTACCATAAGTAAACCCCGCAAAGCACGTCATCGCTGTAGGCAAATATTAGGGTGGCACAGGTTTTCTGCTCTCACAATCCTCAGCCTTATAGAAATCAAGGGACGAACTGACACTCCAGGGACAATCTTTCACTCCCCACCATCTTCCTGCTTTTTTTTTTTTTCCTTTCTCTACATGAAGCAAGTTTTCGGGAGTGTGGCATCATTGTGCCACTTGGTGGATTTAGTTTAAATCCTGCTTGCCAGCTCTCATCGTCTGTGCTCTCATCTTCTGTTGCTCTGCTTTTAATAAGAAACCAACACTCCCTCCATCCTTCGCCTCAAATGTTTTTCTTAACAAGAAAAAAAGTGTCTTGAGGTCTTTTTTAAATGGTCAGTGAAGCCACCAAAAGCTTCTCCACTTAATTTCTCTCTCCATCTTCCTGATTATCACACTTCATCCTTCTCACCTCAACATCTCTCTTTTTTTTTACTCTTCTATTTGTCCTTTCTTTCTTCTTCTCTTCCTCACTTTCTTCTTCTTTTGCTCTCCCAGGGTGGAATGTGGCTGTGTGGGCCAGTGTCAACTGTGGTCTATCTGCTGTGGTGGCCAGCAGCCCGAAGGCTCAGAGTCAACAGGGCTGAAGCGCTGGCTGTAGCCGCCTGCCGCCGCACTAAGTGAATAATTGCACTGTAAGACGACCGCTGCTTCACGACTACACCACCGCACACACCACTCACACTTCACACACACATACACAAAGCTGTACACATACACACACCTGACGAAAAAACACAGCAAACAGCTGGTTTTACTCTGCAAAGGCTTCAGTACTATGAGCAATAAGCCTGAAGACGTTAGATTTTAGGCCAGAAGAAACTTTTTTCCAGCTGCACATTCTGCAACGTTTTAGCGGCACTAATGAGTTTTGACAAGATTTGTCACCCATTTAAAAGAAAACCTTGGATCTATGCAGAAGCACTGTTGCTATTTGAAGCAGCAGTATTACTGGGTTCAAGTGCACTCAGTTAATAAGTAGAGCGATTAGTCGATCAAAAGAAAATTAATCTGCAAGTGATTAATCGTTTAAGTTTTTTTTTTTAAGCAAAAACACCAAACATTTGATAGTTCTACGTTCTCAAATGTAAGAATTTGCTTCTTTTTTGGCCATACATTATAAAGAATTTAATATTTTGGGTTTCTAGGACAAAACTCAGAACAGATTGAGCACAGTAAGATAATTATACATAATCGCACCACACATAATAAAGTGAAAATAAAATTTAAAATTCATTCTTACGGCCACAAGCAATCGGGACAGAGAGGCTAAAATTGGTTTAAATGTGCTAAAACTTGTAAGTTATGTTGTGATTACCCTGCCAGCTGTGTTTTGTCAACCTGGTGGACATCAGTTGATTGATTATTTGGACATACGGCAAATGATGAGTTACAAGGCCCAATATAAAGGCATGTATATAAGTTTGTGTGTCCTGAAATTAATGAAATAATCTGTTTTAATAAGCTTAATGCTCATTTGGAGTCAAAAACCATCTCAAGATTTCTTGTGCCCTGTTTGAGGTGTAAGCTTGACCAGAGCCTAACATACCTAACATGTTTGCTTTGGGCCCAAAGGCATTTAGCCTGGGAACCAGACGAATCTGCCGAGCTCATGTTTTATTTGCTCTGGCAGATGCATCTGTCCCCCTCCCATTCAGACAGATTTCCACCCGGCCTGAAACTGGACGGGCTAATCACAACCGTTTATCTAATTAGGGGCAGGTTTGATACGATGACTGACAGTCTGCAGGTCCTGGGGTTGTCTATTTTTTTGAGTTTGACTGTTGTCAATAAAGTTGAGGGAAAAAAAGTCTGCAGAGCACAACACACCAGGCTCACAAAACTCAGATCAAACTGTCAAAGTAGACAGTGCTGATCAAATATAAATCAAGATTCTGTTACTGCATTGCCTATTTTCTGCCTCAAATGTTTTCAGAAACATATTTTAGTGTACTGTTTAGCTGGAATTTGAGAAAGTTTGTGAGCCGGCCGCTATGTTGAAAAAAGACGAACCAAAACAGAGCACTGCCCAACTTGCATGTCTCAGAGCTGCATCACACATTTCGTTGCTCTGAATGGTTGTAGGTCTATACAATTGTGTTCAGAGGCATTTTGGTCTGCCTGTTGATAACGCCTCTTGGAAATCAAAAATGAACTGAGAGGTTTCAGACTAATACGCATTTGCAAATTAGTCTGGCAATGCCAGGCTAAAAGGCTTTATCAGCCATCTATTGAATTACTGGACAACCAGGATTTAACATCTCCAAGACAGATTATGAGTGAGGAGAGGTCTGATGGAGTGAGTGTATCATCAGCATAATGGTTAAAAGAAATATTGCGGTGGTGAATTACTTGACGCAGAGGAATCATGTAGATTGCAAACAATAAAGGGCCGAGAATAGAGCCCTGGGGAACCCCAAAAGTAATTGTTGTACTGCTAGAGGAGAAGTTCCCAACTGACACAGCCCTCAAATTAGATCTGTCAGACACATTTATTTTGTGCAATGATGAATCCAAATCAAGGCAACAGAAAGGTCCTGCAGCACAAAAACAGTACAACAGCTAGCATCCAAGTTTTGCTGAATGTCATGGACGACCTGAAACCTGACAGAATCCAAGCTCGGATTATATACCTCCATTCTCTAAAGTCTTGGCTAGAAGAAGGGTAATTTTGGTAATGTAATTATTAACACCGTCGATGTCAGGATCTGGTTTCTTAAAGAGTTGCTGATCAACAGCTGATTCAAAAAGACCCCTGAGGATAAGAAACTATTAAAATCTAATAAAACATCAGGTGCTAAAATGGTAAAAAGCTCTCTCACTCTATTGAACTCTTGAACCACCTACGCTTACACTCTCTAACACTCATGTGGGGGATGCTGGGAGACCCTGACAGCCTAATGTGGATGTGATTAATGGTGCAGAGCTCTGATACCTTCTAAATTATGCTAGACGTGAGTCTGCATAGCAGCTACTGGACATTACAGTGTGTGTGTGTGTTATCCTCTTTAAACGTGAGCCTGCATAGGAGCAGCACTGCCAAAACCAAGTGTGTAAGCATGTGTGTGTGATTTACCGGTCTTTCGGAGTGGGAAGTCATCCCGGGGGTTGTAGACGCCCAGCACAGGGTGGTTGTAGGTGGACACACCAGTCTGTGGAGGCGAGCTCTGGTCCAGGGAGCTGTGCTGGGTTTTTCTATAAAACAAAAACACATACAAACTGTTAAAGGTGCCACACGGCCAAACAGTGATAACTCTCTGAACATGTGGCTGACTGAGTAATCCCAACAAAGTAACTAACTTCATGGCTGTCATAGATCTGTATGATTAAAGCATCATGCAAATCCCTTGGCAAGGCTGCAGACATGTGCTGCCATCTGTTCACTGCCTACAGAATAAGGTGGTGTTTGTAGGCAAAGTTAAGCCGAGTTGGATTTGGCCCAAATGCATGTTCCTGACAAGCGGATGTACACACTCTTCTCTTCCAAAACTGAGAGGACGATCAGTCCAGTGAGTAGAGAAAGGACAGGCAGATATAGAAAGAGAAACTACAGTATCTCTGCTCTGTTGAAAGTCATCGCTTGTGGGTGTTTCATTAGGTCATACGTCAAGATTAAGTAACATTATTTGTTTGGTTATGTATTTGAATTTAATGGTTGTAGACCTTTTATGGTGCCCAAACAAAATCCATAATTATGGAGAATATAATTTTGAAACAATGCCCTACTACCTCTCTCTCAATAGGTCTACAGCATAAATATACTTAATTCAAGCAACTTCCAACTTCTACCTTTCATTCAAAAACTGCAAAAGGAGAAACTCATTCTAATTTAACTTATATGACAGCCAGATTTTTATCGAAATGTTCATGATGTGTGCATAATAAATTCAACCATGCTCCCAGTCATGCAGTCTGTTACTCACAATGGATGCATATTATGATGGCTACCAAAGCGAACAAAGAGGAAACAGCAAGTGTACACACCTGCAAAGGGCTCCAGAGATGCTACAATAAACATTCAAGGCCGAGCCTTCGATCTAAGAGCCCCCTATCATCGGGTTCCAATATCCTGCTCTCACGTGTATGTGTGTGTTTATGTTTTATAACCCTGCTCGATCCATCTCTCAGTTTAGTTCATACAGTGTGGCAGGTGAGAGAGAGGGGAAGCTCGTTGACAGATTAAGACACAATCCAATACATTATTCATCTGCAGTCAGGGAGAGAATTGCCGTACAAACTTGTAATGATCTGCATATAGCTTCTACTATATTCTACTGCTTACAATCATTGCAACGAAACAGGAATATAAAAATAGCAGCCATTTAATAGCTTTTCAGCTTGGAATGAGCACACCAAATACTGATACTGATTATCTATCTGAGATAGGTGATTATATCAAAACATGCCATGAAGTGTCTGCATTACTGTATAATGCAAACCGCTAGCTGAGTCGATCTATTCAAGCAGTAACTGCTCCTCACCGGTACCAGTAGGGAGCGTCGTTGGGGAGGCCTCCTTGGTTGAGGCTCCGCTGGGCCAGGGCCTTTTTCTTGTTTAGGACAAACTCCTGGAGACGCATCTTCACCTCGGTACTGGCCACAGCACCTGAGGGGTGAAGATGAAGAAGACATTGAGAGATACACCAACTGACAAACAATCCTACAAAAAAGGTTCAAAATGTAAATCTTCCCTTAAGGCTGCATTCTTTTTATTTTAAGCCAGGAGCAAAGTGCATGATTGCAACCTCAAAACTAAAACTAGAAATACCGCCTCTGCCAACCAGTCAAGTTGCAGTTTACATCCATGTCTGTCCAGACTCATATAATATTTGTAGTGAAGACTTTGAAGGAATTTAATAAAAAGGTATTAGTGTTCACATGCTTGGTCAATAAAGCTGATTCTGACAGAACATAAAGTTGTAGCCGTGACAGTAAACGATGCTTCAGATATGGATGCTGCAGCAAAGAAACTACACATTCTAAAATGTGGATGCTTCACACACATCTTCAACCCGGCAGCACAGAAGATCTAAACAATCACCGCAGTTTCAAGGTGGGCACCAAGATTAGTGTCACCAATTCAGTATCTGACCAAATGTGAAATATAGTGTCAATCTCCCCTTCTGTTCCTGAGTTATAGTGTTGAATAATGGCCTAAAAAGTGTTTTTGCAGAACCTTACAACGTCACAGTGAAGTTGACCTTTAACCTTTTGGATATAAAATGTCATCACTTCATCATTTTATCCTCTTTTGTGTGAAGCTTTGTCATAATTAGCGTATGAATTCTTGAGTTATGGCCAAAAATGTGTTTTGTGAGGTCGCAGTGACCTTTGTCCACCAAATTCTAATCAGTTCATCCTTGAGTCCAAGTGGACGTTTTTGCCAAATTTGAAGAAATTCCCTCAAGGCGTTTCTGAGATATCGCATTTATGAGAACGAGACGGATGGACAACCTGAAAACATAATGCCTCCGGCCACAGCTGTCGCCAGCGCGGACTCAGAGGCATAAAAATAGGTCAATTTACCATGGGAAGACAGCACATGTTAGTTTGTAGTCTGCCACAATTATATCAAACAAGTTTTATTTTTATTGACTTGACAAACGTGTAGATTTTTTTAAAGGTATTTTATGGACATTTTTGCTTTTATTGTATATAATTAGACAGTAGAGAGCTGACAGACAAAGTTCCCTGGTCAGACTCAAACAGCATATTAAACACACTAGGCCATAAGGATGCCTCAGTGTGCACCAACATGACCATAATCTTGTAGTTTAAGCTAACTAATGAAGGACATCTGAACGGAGATGACTGACATTTCAAAGCTGATTAGAATAAAAGTCTTGTGTCTTCCAAGCTTAAAAAGTGCTGAATAATATCAGGTAACCCCCCATCTAGAACTGAATAAATTAGTTGATCGGCATAAAATCAATCAGCAAGTGATTTATCAATGAAAAACACAAAAAATTTGCTACTTTTCTGTGTTTAACATTATTATAAGTTGTCTGGGCTGTTGATCATTGGTTGGACAAAACCAGCAATAGGAAGACATCATTTTGGACAGTATAAAATTGTAATTGGCACTTTTCACTAAGTTTTGACATTTTAGAAACCAAACGATTAATCAATTGAGAAAATAATCAGCAGTTTAATCCACAATGAAAATAATCGTTAGTTGCAGACCTTATTCATATCCACCACTTATTCATATGAAGAATTTATTTCCAGACACAGCCCTGGAGCTTCACTATCACAACCAGAGGAGTGGGATTTAGAAATTAAAAATGCAGGAAAAACACATGTAAACAGTGTAAAATGCGGAGAAAATTAGAAGCACTGAGACTGCACACACGCAGGTACACGTGAGAGTAAAACACACTGCGCGATCCCTCACACACACACACACACACACACACACATACGGATGTAGCCTCGATCTGTAACCACTTTCCATATAGTGTGTAAACTGCTCTCAAGGACTCCTGTCCACTCGCTTTCAATGAACTGTTGAGAGACATCCAGCAGGCAGCGGTAATAACTCGGCTTAGCCCCCGCCAAGGCCACCGGCTAATACAGCTCGTTTACCACAGCAAATATACAGGTTCTCCAAGTAAAATGGAAACACACACACACACACACTCACATGCGCAGACACACACAAACACACTGTGAATACTGATCTCAACACTGAACGGAGGATTTTAAATGAGGAGTTCTGAGGTTCAGATCCCCGGCAGATGCCACCAAACAGCCTGACTGTCAAGACGGGAAACTTTTTGTCTGTCATCTGCGAAGATCCCTAAAACCTTCGCAAATTTAGTGAGAAGACAACCAGTTTCAGGTTTAAAATCTGATGTGCAACGGTCACACTGTAATTTACAAGTGCATTTCGACAAAATCATAATATGCTGTGACAACAAACATTAAAATGAAGGGAGTTAGGGTGAAACTGGATGCTATTTACAAGCTACTAACATGGAATTTGTGGCTGTTTCTTATTCAGTTTTCCTGATACATTTGTGAAAACCTCTTTTTTGTTCCAACCTCTAGTTTTCTTTCTTCCGCGTTTGTCGCTGCTCTTTATGTGGCAATGTGTGAACTCATGTTGCATGAAAAGTGAGAAAAAAAAAACAAACACTTACAATCTGAACTGAGCTGTCAGACTGAGCTGCATTTTTCAAGCTGTATTTTAAATCTCAATTAAAGCATCTAAAAAATATGGCGTAAAATGTTTCAAATGACAGGTTTGACTGACGAGCAGTGGCAGTATCTGCAACTTACTCTCTTGGCCCCTCTCCTTGTTCTTCAGCAGCTGCAGTTTCTGCTCCCGTTGCTGCTTCTCCAGCTCCTGCTCTAGACGGTGGTTCTCCATTTTCCTCTGGTGCTCCAGCAGCTCCTGCTGGTGCTTCAACGCCAGCAGCTCTTGTTGCTGCTGTAGGGGAGAAACATCAGAATGGCGTCAGTAAAAACTTGCACAATTCAGTGCTTGTGGAGCACCTCTGTCTGTTCTAATAATCAGTCCATTACTTTCTCTTCTTCTTTATTTACATTCTACTTCTGGTCTGTTTCAGCTGCCATCTGATATAATTAAGCTGGACAGCTGTTTGAAGCAATAAAATAAACCCTTTGCAATACTATAAAAACCTCAGGCCACAAGCTTAAGCCATTAAATAAATATAAACAATTAAACTGGGGATGACACTTTGCCAAGACACAACATCCAATCTGCTTCACTTATTATTTTTTTTTCAAACAAGAGAAAGAAGAGTGTCAGCTGAATGCTTTAAATGTAAAAAATCTGTGTTCCTCAGGCCTTTATAACAAAGGAACAAGCCTGGCTGTAGAAAGAGCAAATACCAGGTTCAAAAAAACGGGTGCTCTTTGGATCCAAGGACATATCATGAGACCAAAAAAAGCGAGAAAGGTTAGACTTGTACTTTGCTTTGCGATCAATAAGTCGTAGCCAAAAAGATACCAAGGCACACTGCTTTGCAAAAGTTAAAAAGCATTGAATAAATGAGTTTAGCGCCTACGTGTTTCAACTCACAGTCTTCTTCAGGGCCAGGGTGAGTTGAAATGTGGAGGCGTTTATTAAAGGCTTTTTTAATTTTTGCAAAGCAGTGTGCCTTGGTATTTTTTTTTTGGTGTTTTTTTTTTGGTTATGACAAAGCAAAGTACAAATCTAACCTTTCTCGCTTTTTTTTTTTTCTGGCCTGGCTGTAGCTTATCCTGTAACCAAAAGGTCAGAAATAAATGCCAAAATGTGCCCACAGACACCTCTTCTTCCCATTAAAGTGTCCTTGAATGAAACCCAGAACTCACTGTGAGTTACTGTGGATAAGAGCATCAATTAAATGCTAGAAATGCACACTGTGGTGTTGCACAAAACCTGCTTTCACCTTAATACATTTCGGCACTAAATCAAGAGCCCCAATTACTCTTTAATGTGTCTATGATATAAAATAAAAAGGCAAGCTGTCTCAGCCGGCTACATAATAACCCATCTCTGACAAGCCAAGGAATCGATAATCTACCCTCCTCTCCCTCTTATCATCCCATCCAAATGGCAATATTTGATCAGTTTACTGTAACTGCATGTAATCAATTTGTGATGGCGTTCAAATCAAATGTTTGGGACAAGTCTGTGAATAAATGAGTGGCTGAAGGTGAGAGGAAGGTGAGGCGGGGCTCGTGAGAAAAGCCGAAGCCCTGATGAGCACATCGGTGCTCTGGCTGGCGCGCTTCCATCCTTTTTTTTTTTTATGCCTTTCAATCAAGGTTGGGGATAGGGGATTGAGTGGGTGGGAAGGCTCAAAGTAACCCTCCCACCCACACATACACACTCGAAACCCTTGTGGCTCGATCGACCAGAGATGTGAGACTTAAAGACTTTCCCTTTTTCCCTTTTGACTCTTAAGAGCTTCAGGATACTTTTCGTTTTATGAGAGTTCTGCCCGTAATGTGGAAGCAAACTGGGCATGCGTGTGACTGTGTGTTTGCTGACATTTGAGAGGATGTGTACGTTTTAATGCCTCTACGCCTGTGTGTGTGTGTGTGCGAGCGCGTGTGTGGGTGTGTGTGTGTGTGTGTGTACACATGGGGCTGTGAATGGGGCTGATTGAGGCCGGGCCTCCCTGGCCGGGCTGTGCGTCACTGGCTTCCACCTGAGTGGTCCTGCAGCCCTACCACAGGCCAGACGGCCCTTCAGACAGCATCACTCATCCCTCAACATCACAAAACGACCCGACAGATGAGACTCAATGGTCTCATAAGATTTTGTCATTACAGATTCTGATACTGGTGAATGATTAAAAAAGAATAGACAGAAAGAGAGGAAAGGGAAAGGAAAGAGAGGAAACAGGGAGGAAGACGGGAAAAAGGAAGAGAAGAAAGCACAAAGGTAAGAAGACAGCAAGGAAGTACGAGAGGAGAGAAGCAAGACAGGAGGATGGGGAGGAAGGACAAAAAATAGAGACGTTAGGAAGAGAGGAAACAAGCAAGGAGGGAAGAAAAGAAAGACGGAAGACAAGAAGAAATGACAGGAAACAGGGAAAAGAAAGTGAGGGAGGAGAGGAAAAAAGCAAGAAAGGAAGGGAGACAGGAGGAGAGTGCATAAGAGAAGAAGAAAAGGAGGATGAGAAGAAATGAAAGAAGACAAGGAGGAAAGACAAGAAAAAGAAAAGAGGAAAAAAGAAAGATGAGAGGAGGGAAATAAGTAAGAAGGGAAGAAATGAGAGGGGAGAAAGAAGAGAGGTAAAAACAAAGACAAAAGGGAAGAAGAGAGGAATGAAGGAACAGAAGAAAAAAGGAAGGATGACAGTAAGGAGGAGAGAGAGAAAAGAAAGGAAACAGGCAGAAAAGGAAAGAATGAAGAATAGAAGATGAGAAGGATGAGGGAAAAAGAGGAGGGCAGGAAGAAGGGAAAAGAAGGAAGAGGGCCAAAAGTGAGGATGAAGGAAAAAGGAAGATAGAAAGATTGGAGAGAAGGAAGAGAAGAGACAGGAGGACAGTAAGTAATAAAGAGGACAAAGAAAGAAAGAGGGCAGAAAGGAGAGGATGAAGGAAAAAAAGAGGACAGAAAGATGGGAGAGAAGGAAGAGAGAAAGTAAGCAAAAGAAGGAGAAGAATAAACAAGAAGAACAGGAGGACAGAAAGTAAGAAAGAAAAAGAAAGAAAGAAAGCAGACAGGAAGGCAGTAAGAAAGGAAGAGAGGAACGAACAAAGACAGAAAGAGAAAAGATGAGTGAAGAGATAAAGGAAGAAAAGAAAGACCTCCAGTTCGAATCAGCTTGCAAATGAGAAAAAAAAATGCATTCAAACTAATGTAATCCTGCACGTTTCAATCTAATCTCCTTCCCCCACAATCCATTTTTAGACATCCTGAAAAAAATAAGTAGTTCAGCTGCTGCAATTCATATTAAAACAGTAATACTCTAAAAAAAAAAAACACAAACACCAGAATATTTTTATATGATATTTCAGCCCCACAGGAGCGCTTCGGTGCTCTCAGGAGCTTCCATGTATTAAAGCCTCAGAGTGTGGGCGTGCTGATCTAGATTCACTTTGTATTTCCAGGTCACTACGAACCAAGTGCGGGCTCGATATGAGATCCCAGCTGGATCGGCTGTTTGGAGATGTAGAGCAATCCTGACTCCAAATACAACAAATACTGTCCCTTGAAAGATTTGCTTCTCATATTGAAGCATACCTCTGAACATATATATATTTGATATTAAAAGTAGGGCTATAGCAGTGTGGGATCAGTTATGTAAGACGTCTGAAGACATCCTTATATTACTGTTATCCATCTCTGAAGTTGAAGTAAATGGAGCCAAAGTGCCTTCTTGTTCTCTGCTCGCTGAGCAAAGTGATTTAAAGCCGAGAGAGCCGCTCTCTGCTGGTGAGTTTAGTCTGTTAATGAAGAATCCCGTGGCAGACGATATTAGGAGCTGTCTCGGCTTTGTTTAGCAAATTTTAAATAGGTTTGGACCTCGGGTCTGCTTGATGTTGGACCGACGGAGGAGTTAAATGAAATGAAAATGTACACTTGTTTCTTCTGTGCAGGATTGTTGGCTGCTGTTGGACTGCAGCTTTAATGACTGATGATGCTATTTTTCCTTGAAAATAAACGGTACTTAAATATGCTCAGTATAATGAATCCTTGAGGAGGCTGTATATCTACAGGCGTAATTTCTGTTGTAATGTGTGTGTAATGAAAAGTGAGTTTTTATTCAAGTTTGAATAACTTTGGACATATATGCAAAGAGCCAAAGATCTTGGTATTCTTCCTCAGGCCATTGAGGTTTAGCAGATTCAAAATATTTTGGAGATAAACAGACTGTGAGATGTGTGTGATTTAGGAAAAATGGAAAGTGTCTCAAAAGCCTGGAAAAGGTTTGCAGTGTTCTGGACCTGGCTTATATGAATTTAAAAAAACGTCTCACTCATTCATTCATAAATCCTTCAGAAATGTGAACGATATACCTTGATGTGTTCTTGTAGCTGGGCCTCATGCTGACGGGACAGCTGCTCATGCTGCCGCTGGAACTCAGCGATGAGGATCTGCCGTTGGATCTGCTGCTTCTGCTTCAGGGTCAGCAGCTCCTGCTGCAGCTGCTGTTCCCGCACGGAGGAGCATGGTGAAACCTGCCCACTTCCTCCCAGGGAGCCGGTGGACTGCTGACCAGGCGGGGAGAGCGAGGACACCTGCTGCTGCTGCTGCTGCTGCTGCTGCTGCTGCTGCTGGTGCTGCTGGTGATGGTCCACGCGCAAGTCCATGGGGATGGCGGCTGGAGGGAGACGCAGGGGCAGCGCCGAGTTGATGTCCACTGCAGGGACGGAGAGGAAAAGAAAGACGTCGGAACAGAGTTGTAATCACACAGGACACACATCTGTCCTTTTTAATCAGTTAGTTTGAATGACACTTAACATTTTAACTGAAGGGAAGCATCTTCTCACAGATTCTCAATGAGTTTAATTAACTTTAGCTCCTGGCTTATTTTTAGCAACATCAAAACAAGTGAAATAAAGCACCGAGTTTTATTACAGTCATTGAGTAACTTAGTTGATATCAATGTTTTTAATTAACAAAAGATTCTTGATGAATGAAAATGCTCTTTTGTAGTCAGATGTTGTCATAATCACCTGCACACTGTGATTAAGCCACACATGGTCAGTTCATACTTCTGGTAAGCAACATTTTGAAATGTAAGAAGAGCAAGAAAGTACAAAAAGGAGACAGGACCAAAACATATTGTGAGGCTACAGTAAGAGAAGTTACTGTATAAATATATCCTCCTGTGCATCACGAGTTAGTTAGTACGAGTGCGAGGAGAGACGTCGTGCAGCTGAATCAGATTTAATCAAGGCTCTTTGAAATGTTATTTAATGCGTCTCCCTGCTCAGGGATGCAGGATTGAACACAAAAAAAAAGATGCCTGTTGGCGTCACACTGCGGGGATATTCAGCATCAATATCAGCATCAAAGGGTTTTGAAGGTTTTTCAAAGCTTTAAATTCTCTCATTTTCACCAGCTGTCCTGCAGTTTTTGTCAGAAAAATACATTAATGCATATAGTTAGAAACACTATGTTGTGTACATTAATTAAAAACATTAATTAGGGTTAAAACTGATGAATCGAATTAGCATTTGATAATAAAACACATTTTTAGCCATGTGTCTGTAACTGAGAACTTTTTTTTATCTGAACACTTGTTGCAAAAAAGTTAAAATCTTTCATTTCTGGCAAAAGATAGACACTAACCCTGACCTTTGACCTCCTGAAAGCTTCTTATAGAAGTCAATAAATCTAAACATTACACCAAAAAGTCTGTATCAATGATGATGAAGTCTGTATCAAAAAAAAAAAACCCCTGCAGCGCGCACACAGTCAGTGACTGATGCTGCAGTTGCACATGAAACCCGGCGACATCTGACAAAGATTGCATTGACCCTGAGAGGTGCAGACCTTGAGCCGGGCCAGCCACCCACAAATCACTGCACAGGAAGCCTTCCAATCACGCGGCTTCCTCCCCATTAAATCTGAATAAATAGGAGTCGATTGGCTGATTATTTACCTACATGTTTACAGAGAGCGCGGCGTGAGCCAGAGATACTTGCCTGGAACTTTGTGTTAATAAAGAGGCAAACACGCCATCAGTGGCACACTTAATAGCGGGGTGCGGAGCCACTTACATGAGAAAATACACTGTGAGCATTATCCACCGAAAAAAACTACACTTTGAAGCACATATGTCTAAAAATCCAGAGAGAAAATGGGATGTTACAGTTGCCATCAATCCTTGGACGAACTAAAGTGTGAAAAAAACTTTTAAAGCAGGCTGCAATGATCATAAATACACGTACTTGTCGAACAGCCACTCAGGCCCACGATGACTGATTTGAGGGATGTCTGACAAAAATAGACGCATCTTTCTCGGAGGATTGCTCATACCTTTTTGTTTCAATTTTTGACACAAGACCAAGTATCCTGCATCTGTCACGCTCCAACACAGACGCGCTCTCCTCAGATCTGATCTATCATTTGCTGAGACGTGCTACGTTTGAAAAATAAAGCTATAAAGGCATTCATAGACAATTCCTTAAACGGATTGCAGACTTATCAGAAGTTTGGAGAGACCTTTTTGTTTCCTGCTTTCTGAACAGCACCGTCAGTGCAGGTGAGCAGTAAACGTGCATCCAAGTGGTTTTTATTGACATTAAAGCCATATGGGGCATTTGAAAACGGCACTTCCTCATTCAGTATTGTCGTGCAGCAGGTGAAACGCACCCCCACCCCCACACACACACACACACACCCCAGCTATCGTCATCCAATGCCATAGGAGAACAGAGCAACAACATGCAACGGGTCCTCGGGGACTGCCATCATATGAGCGATGACAACAACATATGAGTCAGTAGTCGACACAGGCTTTAGTTGCTACAAGCTTTTTGCCATTTGTGAATCTGACTAACAAGGTGCCCGATATTTAATGAAATGCAGTGACGCCCTCAGTTTTGGCTGTTCTCTGGCCCCCTGCTCATTTCAGAAGTGACAACGGTTACAGTTTGGCAGTTGATGAGACGGGAAGGGAAGGAGAGAGAGGGCTTGTTAGTAAAGACTAAACTCCTACAGTCGTGAATCACTCTGCGCAGAAAGTTTGCAATTTTCATCGGGACACAAAAAAAAAGGACAAAATGCAGATTCTGAAAGTATTCAAAAATATAGAAAACTTTTTTTGTCTATGGTGACATCTTGGGTTTTGAAATTCTCACTAACTTCTCAGTTTTTCTGACTCAGAGAAGTGTCTGCAGCTTGCAGCTGTGGCATGATTTCACCTGGATGTATGAGTCACTTTGCAGTTTGAGAGCCGGTAAACTATTAAGGAGTCGTCACTGACGGCTGAAAGGAGCAAGGACTCCATATTAAGACTTCAGGGTCAGTTTCAAGCTGACGTCAAAACATGCACTGTGACCGGTGACGTACAGGTAGAAAAACGCCTAATTTTAGCCTGCGAAAGTCGAGCCAATTATTCTGTGAATTCTGGGGAGAAAGACACTGAAAACTGCACTTGTCAAAGCGTTGCGGCTCCAATCTTGGCTAATGCAAATCCATAACTCACACACACACTCTGCCTGTACAAAATGTTCCTTCTACGGGTATTGAGTCCCTGACACAACACACAAACAGCCTCGCACACACTTATTGATGGTGACGCACGCGAAACACACAAACACACCTCATATGGCGTCGGTGTTGCCGGCAGCGCTAATTGCTCGCCACACAAAAGAGGGAGATGCAGAAAGAGAGAGAGAGAGAGAGAGAGAGAGAGGGGTTGGGAATCGGTGGTGTCGTTAAACGTACCCATCAGTGCTCTCCCTCCTCCTCCTCTTTTCAGCAGCTTCCTCTCCTCGTCCTCTTCACCTTCTCACTGCACCTCCTCCTCCCTTCCTCCTTCAGTCTATTACAGCGAATGACAGTCAGCTCCCTTTCCTGTTCATCTGACTTCTCTCCTTGCTCTCCACCTCCGTCACTTTTGGCTCAGCGTTCATCCCCTCTGCTGTTTTAACCTGATGGGCGTTTCTCTCTCTCTCTCTCTCCTCCTTTCTCTCTCCTCCCCTCGTCCCTCGTTTGCCCAGTGGTGACATCACAGGGCAGTCTCAGGCATGCAGCCTGTTTATTCTGCAGCCCTCTGCTTTTCCAGGAACCAACGTCACACACACACACACACACACACTCACACACACACACACAGAGCACTCACTCTGTCTCTCTCTCCTTACCCTCTCCGCTCTTTTCCTCGCTCAACCTGCTTTCCTTGCTTCCAAGGCCAAGGAAAACCCTGCACGCCGGTTGTAGTGCATCGAATATCTCTGCCTCCTTCTCCCACTCACTTGCAGGCGCCCCAGTCGGCTCCATGTCCCTTTCCTCTCTGCTTATAATAAGCTCTCTCTCTCTCTCTCTCTCTCTTGTGCGGTTTAATACTGTGTGCTCAAATTCCTGGCCTGGAATTTGCCTGCATTTCCCAAACAAATCAAACCACAAAATGGTTTCATGTGAAGCCGAGTAAGGACTTTCCCCGCAGGGAGGCTCCCGATATATTTAAATATTGGAGGATCATAATAAAATTAGGGATTAGTATCACATAAATTTGTTATTGTTGCTTTTTTAACCCAGTCATGTCTTGATTGACTTGTCTTTCCAGATTTTGCTGCTGTTGTTTTATTGTCATAACACTGCACAGGTCTTAATTTGACACTTTGCTGCTTGTAATTCACAAGATTTTGTTGTCAGCGGGTAAGCTTTTTGCAGCAAAGAGTTCAAATTTCAGTCATAATATGTTCTAACTTAGGTTAAAGGTGACACAAAGACTGTGCAGTCAATTTTCAGGTGTGTGTGAGCCTTTTGGATATATATCAGGTTAGAGGTGAACTTGTTAGTCAGTAAATTCATTAGATGATTGATTAATCTGCACATTTGATCATCTGTTAATTGTTTAAGTCATTTTCTCCAGTCTACATGTCAAAGTGTCCTTGGGCAAGATACTGAACCCCAAATTGCTCCCGGTGTGTGTGCGTGAGTGTGTGTGTGTGTGGCAATAAGCATTAGAAACTCCTCCCGATGAGCAGGTTGGCACCTTGCATGGCAGCCTCTGCCATGTGCCCTGCAAGCGTATGAATGTGTGTGTGTGAATGGGTGAATGCTGGCATGTAGTGTAAAGCGCTTTGAAAAAAACGCTATACAAATGCAGCCCATTTACCATTTAGCACGCTTTGGACTGTTCGTTTAACAAACCAGGCAAAATGAATGTCACTTTGGGCTCTTGAAAACTATTTTGTGGCGTTTTTTTGGACCAAACTATTCATTGATTTATTGAGGAAATACTCAGCAGATTAATCAGTAATGAAAATAATCATTAGCTGCAGCTATATAAGGTCAAGCTCAATAAAAGGCAATACAGTTGGAGTACAGTTCATTAAAATCACCATTTTGCTTGAATGACTATCGAGAAACCAACATTACCTGAATCATGCATGCACACTGTAGGGTAGCTTATAAAAAACATTTGTGGCCAATGAGAAGCCTATCAGACGAACTTGGCTGCCACTTGACAAAGATAAACTCTGATATCAGCACATCTCTGTATACAAGCGGTGACGTCAAACATGTACCTCGGTTTACTGATGTGCGCCAGATAGGAGACAATATGGGGGCACTTGCAGAAAACCAAAACAAAGACAAACGTGTCGTCTCGGGGGAGACCAGAGGAGCTCTTACACAACTCAAAACATTACCTGGATCAACGCACGTCTGACAAGAGTTTGTCAGACTGAAGGCGCTGTCTCTAAATCAAGTTTCCTTCGGGATCTGACGCCTGATTCAGCTCAGACTTCAGAGAGAAAAAGAGAGACCTCACATACTCCTCCTATCCTCTTCTTTCCTTTGAGTATTTGAAAGTTTCCTGAAGTTTGATGTGGAACATTTTTTAAGCATGAGAGGGAATCTCCGCGACAGTTGCATATAATTCATGATTTAAACAACTCTTTGGAACAACTCTCCAACTGAGAACTAGCAGGTTCCTCTCTTCACTACCCTCCATCCTCCTCCTTCTTCTTCTTGCCCTATCCTCCGGCCCAGCTCTGCGTCCTTCCCCAGTTCAGTAGCTCCCTCCCACCTTTCTCCCCTCCATCTCCCCGCAACAAATCACAATCTGTTTACAACCCCTCGGGCGCACTCCACAACTCTTCTGGCTCCAATTGCAGATCTATTTATACCAGACAATGCAGAGGGCTGGCGTCTCTGATTTGAGACTCGGTTCGCCGAGTGTATATCCCACGGTCTGACTGCCTGTGCTCCACACTCGTTAGGCTTAATAGATGTCATACTGAGCCAAGCAGAGCTGTTTAGAGCAGCCTTAGTAAATAATGTGGCTGAGATCTTTTCTTTTTCTTTAACCATGCAAAGAGATGACAAAGAGGAGACGATATTCTGCGCAGGGTTTCACAGTGAATTTAGCAGCAGGGTGAGATGAGAGGCAACAAGTAGCACATCTGTTGATGGTGGAAAATAGCTGCGGTCGGCTTACTGATTGGTCTCTGAGGGTGGGTTGGGTGAACATCAGCCTACGTTACTTTCTCCCGCTGACTCTCAGCTGCTCCGAATTAAGAGTTCTCCCTCCACGCAAGTCTCGGAGAAGATAAGAGGCCGATTGTAATCTCGCTCCGAAATGGCACCGTGACCTCTTTAAAAAGGAGGCAGGACAGACAAGGGAAGGGAAAAGAAACAGGGAGGGCGTGACAGAGGGACGTGTTGAGGTGCAGCAAGTTGTTCTGCCAAAAGCAAGCTTCGACTTGTCGCCGGCTCAATGACATCATGCAACGGTCTGCAGCGTCGCAGCTTAAGAGGAAGGAGATGGGTGAAAGCGAGGCAGAGACACAACATGTGAGACGTAGAGGGGGAAGACGTGCAAAGGTTGAGGGGCAGTACGTGCAAAAGTCCATCTCAGCCTTTGGCCCGTGACACAAGTCCTGAGTTCACTCACGGAGGAATAACAGATAGAGAGCAACCCATGACTGTACTGATTATAGCCTGCTGGAGAGGGAATGATGGGTTGTTTTTCAGAGAGCAGAAATACTACGTGCACTGTATTGAGTTGTTTTTCCTGGGTGTTCGGACACTTTTTTTGTATATAACTCTTCAAAATAGCTTTTTCGCCTGACCAACAGTTAAAAAATATTCAATTTATGGGGATAAAACAGTGAGAAAATCGTTGCATTTGAGGAGCTGTAACCTGTCAGTGTTTTGCATCTTTGCTCAATAAATGAGCTAATTTACTGATAGATTTAAGTTCATTTTCTGTCAATCAGTTAACTGACTAAACATTTTGTGGTTAGTTCAAACAGACTTCTACAAACTTGTCATGAGGGGAAATTATCAGTTAAATAAATCCTGATGAAAACTGGATATACATCTGGTACAACTTTGTGTGAAGCCAGACTAAGGTGTTTGCTTTGATTCACGGAGTTCGCCCTGCAGGTGCAGCGACCACTGCTTTGCATTCCACCTGGATCTGACTACATGAAGCATTCAGGACTTTAACCATGCGGCAATTTAATTTTGCTTTCACTAGAAAAGTGCTCCAAGCTGGAGGGGAGGGATGCTACAAAGTGCAGAATAAATGCTCTTGGACAGGTGCTTCTGTGAGGTCCGGGTCACACACACACATACACACACGCGTGCTATCAACGTGGAGGCCACACGCTCTGTATCCAAGACAACAGATTTCGAGAATATCTGATGAAGTCACTCCGGCGAATTTCAATATTTCATCAGCCTAGCTAGAGGCACGCAGAAAAATAAGCCCCGTCAACAACATGAGAGAACATGGGAAGCCTCGGTGAGGTTTGGGAAAAAAGATGAAAGATTAAAAAAATGAAAGATGAAACTTGGTCGTTGTTTATTTATTCTTCTGAAGCAACAGGCTGGCTGAGCTCTGACACCTTACTAAACTGCTTCACCTCCCTGCTCACTGCTGATCTGTGAAATCACAGATAACAGAAAGCTGAAGAGCAGCGTGGGGAGTAAATTATGAATTGCACTTTTGGCATTTTCATTATTCTTTAAGACGAAAAATCCAAATTGTGCTCTGTGGTGAAACAGTTTAAACGTGCTCATTATGGAATTAGATAATGCATTATGCATATATTACCTCAGACTCATTTCTCCTTCAGATTACCTCATCTCCTTCTGTGCCCCTTTCAGTTCTGTACTCTCAGCTCCTTCCTCCTCCTCACTCCTATGATTTGTGTCTTCATTTTTAAAGCAAGCTATTGTAAATACAGTAAAACATTTGGTGATGTTTTGACTGCACCCCAGCACACAACTGACAGAATACTTGCAGCAGATGGGGATTCAGAGACGTTTTTTTTTTTTTTCTCAATATTTTTGCTCCCACCAGTACATAAGAAGTAGCTCAAAACCTGATTTATTTTTTGGCTATCAAACTGTCTCAGGAATTTGCAGCAAATGCATCACCGAGATGCACAATTTGCTTGTTTTGCTCTGTATTTCTGGCAGCCTTTCCTCTTGAGAAATAGAAACAGTTTTCACGTAATGTCACAAACAGCGCGCCTACATTCGGACTGCTTGATTTCCATTCAACAAAATGGCACTGAGAGATAACTGCATAAACACAACATGCAGGAGTTGGCACGGACTCTTCGCTAGACTTCCAGAAACCTGTCAGGTATCAATGAAATATTTGTGAGTTGATGGTCATTATTTTTGAAGTGAGGACTGAGCTTTTGCAAGTGAAATTATAATTGGATCCTGGCAAGAACACACATGTATGCAAAGTCACACAGGATGTGGTTAATAGTCAAATTACATAGGTGCGCGCACACACACACACACACACACACACAGGCTTTGGTTTACAGAAGCTCATGCACACACATACACAAACAAACACACAGTGTCCAACCTGTTGGGATGTGGTTGAGCGCCGATGTCTTCAGAACCTCCAGCGGCTGCTCCTTTCCCAGGATCCCCTCTGTGGGAGAGAGAGAACACTCCGCTTCAAATATGGTCCGCAACATTGAGACAAGCTTCCAGCAACAAACCTGCTAATCAGGCAGTTAAGAGTCCAGGCGAGCGAGCGGGCTTCAGGTCATCAGCACAGTGGCGAGCACATGCCGCGGTGCCGCTACCGCCACCTGAGCAACTGACTGATCCATGAGCGCTGAAAGAGCGAGCTGTGAATTTACAGAGATCCTTGGCTGCAGAGGTGCCCTAAAATCAGCTTGAAATGTGCGGGATACTGAGGGAGCAGCCTTCATCAGCTCGTGTGTGAGTTCAGTGTGCGAGAGGAGGGATGTTGGAGCTCGACTGATACTGCCTGTGCTCAGCATAGCAAATGTGGCTGGCAGCAGCGGCAGAGAGAGATGGGGAAGGGGGGGGGGGTGTGTGTGTGGAGAGGAGGAGAGGGAGGGAGTGAGGTAAAAATAGCTCACCCTTTTGTGTATAACAGCACATGCGGAGCACGCACACACACACACAACGCACACACATGCAGACACAAAGACACACTGCGCTCCTCTCCTGTGTGTGTGTGTGTGTGTGTGTGTGTGTGTGTGTGTGTATGCATGCGTGTCCGTGGGTGTGTGTGTGTGTGTGCAAGTGTGTAGGCTGTAATTATAGTGGCAACATGAAAAGGCTTTTGTAGCTGCCGAGCCCTGGGAAGACATGGCTATAAAAAGCAGAGCGACAGAGAGGGGTGGTGGTGGTGGAGGAGGAGGAGGAGGAGGAGGAGGAAGAGGACGCATCGGGGGAGAGGGGGAAGACAGAGGTAAGGAGGGGAGAGAGGAGAGGGAGGCGAGGAGGATGAGGCGATGGGAAGATGGAGGAAAAACAACGAAACGGCGCAAAAAGGGAGGAGAGGATGGAATTGACATGCATCGCAAGTGCACAAAAAGCTGACCCTCCCCACACACATACACACATATTACACACACACACACACACACACACACACACACACACACACACACACACATATATATATGTATGTGTGTGTATTTTTAGCTATTCATGAGCACCTGATCCATATATATTCTCAGTACTTAAACACATCTGAGTGCACAAACATGCAATTATTCCTTTGGATGGGAGATGAAAACCCATGTAAAATCCCTTTGGAGGAATAAAAGAGAGGAAAACAGGCGAGCGTCTCACTGTGCATGATCTATTTCTGAAATTCTCTCAGGACCAGACATACACACAGACACACATACACTTAATTAGCCACGAAGCTCAAGGATGCATCGTATGCTGATTGTGTGTGTGCGCGTGTGCGCGTGTGCGCGTGTGCGCGCGCGTGCGCGCGCGTGCGCGTATTTGTCTCACACCACCTTTGCATGAATGGCTGCACCCCTGATGCACCAATCCCTGCGAGGACTTGGGTGTGGACGGGATCACGTTTGGTCCTGCTCAAAACGAATCTCAACACTCACACTGAGTTTATTTACCTAAATCCTCTCACCGCTGGCTGCCAGATATTGCTGCCTGATGTATTGTCATAAAAAACAAAACAAAAAAAAAAAACAACCTCAACACAGGTGCCATTCAAATAACTTTTGCTCATATGCATACACAGTGTCAGACTTTATGTAAAAGGTGCGGAAAGAACAAACAGGTGGCCACGGCGCCTCACACGTCCATGCCTCTCCAAAAACAAACACATCCCCATCAAGGATAGTTGATATCTCTTGACGAGCCCATTCAAATGGCACGCATGCTGCTTCGCTTTGCAATGGAAATGAGGTGCATCTGTGTGTGATGACACCTGTGGCTCGGAGTAATTCTACGCCCGGTTTTGCACAAATTGCTGGTAGCAGCTTTACATCTTAAGTGTGGGGAATTACGGGGACAGATGTCTTTGTCTGTGGTTAGTTTGACAAAGCATATAAGCTTTCAGTCCAAACCGCACCGCTGACACCTGAGACGCACGTGGAGGGAGCACAGGTGTGTACAAACATGACACACACATCCCGAAGAGTCAGAGCGGGAGACCAGGACACGAGGGAGAGCAACGTAATGAAGAGGAGAAGTGCCCTATACCTTGGCAACAGGGTCTATCAGTCTTGAATGTAGCCTAGTTACCCAGCAGCCCCCTCCTCCCTCCAGCTCCTTCTCTGTCTTTCTCTCCATCCTCCTCTCTTCTTGGTCCCACTGGGCAAGCATCGGGAGACGGGGAGCTATAAATAGCCTCGGCTAGCCCGAGGCGGAGAGTCAGTCAACTCAAGCTAATGCAGCTCCAGCTCATCGAAAACATGCATGTTATGATCGGCGCAGTAAATGGTGAAGGATGCAGGAGTAATGAGCTAACCAAATGGTGGGGAGCTTTGTCGTAGTTTTGTGACAGCATGGGGAGACAGGCGAGCTTGACCCGGTCTTGGCGTGGACGGCATACTGCGTGTTGACAGAGGCCTTTGTTGTGTAGGAGAAATGAGATGTCTGTGTGTGCCACTGTGGCGTTTACAAAGCGAGACAGTGACAGAGAGAGAAAGAGAAAGAGAGGAAGGATGCTCCAGCCTCATTACATTCACTGCACTTCCGTTCTGGCTGCTTCATCCAGGGTGACTCCAGTGAGCAAGGTGAACCAGACAGGAACAATACGATTAATCAAACACGCCTCTCCTTGAAGGGCCTTTTCCTCTGGGTCGCAAATTTGCTTCCCGAGGGCACCGGCTGACGTCATGGCGACTGATAAAAAGAGAATGGGTGACCCCTGTGTGAGCCCGCCACCAGTTTGCGTCCCGTGAACAGTCGGAAACAACCATCTGACCCTCATTTCATGCTGGTAGAGTCGGAAAAACACGGTGGTAATGCAATTTAGTGTGGTGTGTCTAAGCGCTTCTTTGTGCTCCTCGGTGAATGCTGTCATTTGATATAAAATCACAAATTAGTTATGAATTGGTAATTAGACTGCGGGTGTCTGTTGCACGTCCAAAACACATTACAGTCATGAGGTCAGCAGACCAATGAAGAGACCGAAAAACTGCAGAGACGTTGCAGCTGAAAATGGATTTTACGAAGTCACAAAAACTAACAAGCTCAAACTGTTGGATATAGAAAGATGAGCTTCATAATAATGCCTGCATTAAATCTGCAGTTCAGATTTATGAATTTAATATGACTGTTGGATAAGGGTTTGTATGTGATTTGTTAGCTCATTTATAATTTAACGAGTGAGCATTCAGAACTACTATTCAAAAAGCAGTAAATTTATGAGTATAAGCTGCCGCTTGATTAAGAGCCTTCGGTCAAAACAAACTGGAAGTGGATAAAACTTGCCGACACCTTTGGTTTGTTAGACTTTAACAAGCCTTCTCTACTGTAGTACTGATTCCTTTTGTTCCTGATCAGTATGTTATTCATAAGAAACCAAACAGCTAAAGTGAAATACAACTTTTTGGCTAACTTTTGACAGGATTTCAAGATTTAACGCTGTGTAGATGTCATTATAACGCACCCTGTGGCAGCCACATTGGAGGCTCCAAAGCTCTTGGGCATCAGAGCATCAAATTTGCGTTTCTAACCATCCGGGTCAAGCTGCCCATTGTCTTCCCCTGACTAGGCTTCAGCCCCCTGCAGTGACCCAGTGAAGCAGTACAGAAAATGGATAGATGCATGAATTATTGAACTTCACCTTCATCCAGACTGATTGTGTCACTATTCGCACACAGTCAAGTCTTAACGGACATCCATGACGGTGCCGCGCAGGGTTGCTAGGAGATTTGTGATGCAACTGTAAAGCTTCGGTCGCTAGGCCGAATGCTTCACAACAACAAACACCCACAATGTGTGAGTCGCTCTGCATCTACTATGCATAGAGAGTAACAGATGCATAATTATGACTTTTATTAATATCTTTTATATTTTTTTATGTTTCAAGTCCAGGAACACTTTGATCTGCTCACATAAAGGTAGCATGTCCTTGATTCCCAGGCCAGACATCCATGTTTTGTGTCAGGCATTGTGGAGCACCATGTCAAAAAGGCACAAGGATGGGGCTCCGAGGCGGCAGTGTAAACCGTAATTGCCGCTGACAGCTCGTTGAGAGAACACACTGTATCCCGTTTCTCAGCTGGCATGAGACAAAAGACACGGGGACAAAAGATGCGTCCCATTCCTTTCATTAGCTCATGTTCCCTCTCTGCTGTCTCTGTCCTAATACCAATTAAAAACAGAGCTTTTCTAATGTTCCAGGGCGTCCACTCTGTATAAAGGCCATGATGAGGTGTTTGTTTTTGGAGGGGGATGGGAGCGGCGGGATGAGGTGGGTGCACGAGGACAAAGCGGAGCTTGTGCACGTAGGGGGTCGGTCGTTGCACGAGAGACCCCCCTGGGTTTGTTCTAGGATGGACTGGTAGTCATGTTGAGCCAACTTGGTGGCACATGGGAGGACAGAACTGACAAACTGTCTGGCTGGCAGGAAACTCATCTCTGTTCACTGGTTCCAGCAAGGGAGGGAGGGTGCGGCATTGTGGGAACACGCCGCTGAAGTGCATTTTGCAATCTGCCACAATTTCGTAATTTGGCTTTGTAGGATAGAAACAACATGTCAGCACAAGTGGACGGCAGACAACCGTGACAATAAGGCTTGAAATTACCCTCGATGAGGCTCATGCTCATATCACAATGACCGCTGTACAAAAGAGGCAGCGGTTGTGTCATGCATGCACTTGTCCAACGCTCCATTTTTAGCAGCACGACACACGGCAACGCACCGCTCAGTCATGAAGAGGAGAATCAACACAGGAGACCAAAAATAATGATTGTTTGTTCGCCATGCACACACGTGCGCATATCTTGTGTGTGTGCTTCTAAAAATAGACTCAGGGATAAGCCGGGCCCTCTTTATTGCAGCGAAAGCTTTTAACCCCTTCACCCCTGGATTCAAGCAGAGTGATGTCTGATCGCGTGCATTTGGAGTGGTGGATGAAAAGGGGTCACTGAATGGCTGTAAAATGGAAAGAAGGATGAGAGAAATGTAAATTTAACGCAGAAACCAATCTTTACGCTTTGGCCTTTTATGCATATTTCTATAAGCAATCACTGCAGAGGAGGGTTTACTTTTATTTTACTTTAAATCTCTGAGATTCTCACTTCACACTCCAACTGTTACACACCTGTCTTGCCTGCCGTAGGTCAACCACGGCTTTGTTGGATCACTGAACAGCTCTACTTGACCAGTTTCCTCACTTTCCTTTACTGGGTGAAAGAAAAGTGCTTCTCATTCACTTTTTCCATTTACTAGCCAGTCAGGGATTCAAGCCAGTGATCTTCCAGTCCCAAGACTGTTCCTTAAATCTCTAGGCCACTGCTGCCTCCTTAATAGTATCTGGCAGGTGTAATAAAAAGCAAATCCATAATATAGACTTATAGCCATCCAGAGATCTGTGTGCATACTGTACTGCAGTGTTTATCAAAGACAGGAGTGAGACTAGAGATGGTTCACATGAGGCAAAAACAGGAGAAAGCTGCTGCCTGTCAAAAATGAAAATCTACAATCATGAGGGGAAAAACATAGATAAACAGTTACTGTTATGTAGAAATGAATGGTAGTTTAAGATGTCAAAATCCTTTAAGAGAAAATCATATCCCTGCAAGTAATCATTTTTCAGTCTCTAGCATTTATGATAAGGGGAAGTACAAGACTACCAGCAGCAGGGTGATAGTACAGGTTTTATTGGAGCCTGCCCTAATAAACCTACAGGATTAGTTTTTGGTCATAACAACTATTACCTTGAGAGCATAAGAGCCAAAGAGAGAGTCAGACACAGCCTCCACTATTTTTTGTCATGATCACAAGAGGTGCAGGTGTTTAACACCCACAACACCCCTGGGTTCCATCTCTTGTAGGTGACATCAGCAATATAAGATTGTTTATTTGTGAGTGCACACATGCCTGTACAGTATGGTACACTGTTGGGTGCCTCTTGTGTCATTTTTCCTACACCAGCGAGGGAAAACCCTACACCTGGGTATATATGTCTGTGTTGTGTTATACACTTCACTATGTCGTCCATAGTACTGTTGACGTCAGCAGCGGTCCCTCGCCATTCCTGCCAAAACTCCCAACAGACTACAAAGCAAAAGTGCACAATAACACACACCAGGACAATCGAGCAAAAATTTTCCAGTTTTTAGACTGGATTCAGACAAAAAAACAGATTATAGCACTTAAAGAAATAGTGTGACATTTTGGTAAATGTGCTAATTCAAATTTTTGGTAAGAATTAGATGAGAAGATCGATACCACACTCATGTCTGTACAGTAAATAGTTTCAGTAGGCAGGACATTAGGGCTGCAACCAATTATTATTTTCATTATCGATTAATCTGATTAGTTGTTTGGTCTATAAAATGGTAGAAAATGGCGAAAAATGTCCATCACACTCAAGTCTTAACGGACGTCCATGATGGTGCCGCACATGGTTGCTAGGAGATTTGTGATGCAACTGTAAAGCTTCGGTTGCTAGGCCGAATGCTTCACAACGACAAACACCCCACAATGTGTGAGATGACAGTTACTCTGCATCTACTATGCATAGAGAGTAACAGGTGCATCAATATGACTTTTATTAATATCGTTTATATTTTTTCATGTTTCAAGTCCAAGAATATATCACACGTTGATCTGCTCACGTAACGGTAGCATTTCCTTGATACCCATGTTTCGTGTCAGGCATTGTGGAGCGTCTTGTCAAAAAGGCACAAGGATGGGGCTCCTAGGTGGCGGTGTAAACCGTAATTGTCGCTGACAGCTCATTGGCAGAACACACTGTATCCCGTTTCTCGGCCGGGACGAGACAAAAGACACGGGGACAAAAGACACAGGGAAAATAACCATTTGGAGCAACAAATTATTATTTTCATTATCGATTAATCTGGTTAGTTGTTTGGTCTATAAAATGGCGAAAAATATCCATCACAGTCAAGTCTTAACGGACGTCCATGATGGTGCCGCACATGGTTGCTAGGAGATTTGTGATGCAACTGTAAAGCTTCGGTCGCTCGGCCGAATGCCTAGCGAAAATGCAAAAAGGCACAAGGATGGGGCGGCGGTGTAAACCGTAATTGCCGCCGACAGCTCATTGGCAGAACACACTGTATCCCGTTTCTCGGCTGGGACGAGACAAAAGACACGGGGACAAAAGATGCGTCCTCTTCCTTTCATTAGCTCATGTTCCCTCTTTGCTGTCTCTGTCCTAAGACTAATTAAAAACAGAGCTTTTCTAATGTACCAGGGCGTCCACCCTGTATAAAGGCCATGATGAGGTGTTTGTTTTTGGAGGGGGATGGGTGTGTCATCAGTTTTCCAGAGCCCAAGAAGACACCCTCTTAAATGACTATTTTTGTCCAACCAACAGCAAAACCCCCCAAAATATTCAGTTTACAGTGCTATAAAAACAGAGGTAAGCAGTAAATCCTCTAACTGGTGATGCTCTATCCTCTACTTGGATTACTGAAACAATTAATTGCTTATCAAAGGCAAAATAACCCATTACAGTGAATTTGAAGTGAACTTTTATCCACTGTGGTCAATTTCTATACTGCCCTGCGACGGCAAAATGCAGTAAGAAAAATACATATTCATAGTCAAAACTGAGTTTAAAACAATTTTAAACATTTTAAAATTTAAACAAATTGGTTTTACTAATTAAAAAATAATAATTATGTCACAGAAATGTGTAATTTCCATGAAAACAGTGTGTAAAGTTAGCCGTAACTAACCCCGGCGCAGCGCGTTCTGGCTCCGACGCGGTTTTGTTCCGTCCTCCACATGGCGTCGTACTCCACCAGGAGCGTTTCAGACGTGGAGCGTTTTGACTGCGGTCAAGCCAGCCGCCTTTTAAATTCAGTTGCGCTGATACCACAGTAATTACTGCAGCCCAGTCAAAGTTGAATGAGCACCTTTAGGCTACCGTAATTACTGTAGTAGCAGCGCAACTAAACTGCCAAATTTTGTTGACTTGCTCAGATTTTGTTGATTTGGTCATTTTCCTTGATTTTTATCCTACTATGGTTAAGAAGGCTACATAGTTAAATAGTAAATGGTGTGTTTTAATATTGGTTATTGTTGATACAAGCATTGACTAGAGTGGCCGTAATCAGCTCCGGCACCTGCATCGAATGCAATGTAGCCGCGCCCAGTGGGATCAAGCCGTTAGAGATAAAAACCCGCCAAATTATTAAACCAAAGCAAGAGAGCTATGATAAGTCAAAGCTAGTGGTTAGCTGATGAGTAACCAATTTTAGGCCTGCACTGTACGCCTAAAAACACATAAAGTTGGCTGAGAAGCAGCCTCAAATCTTTTCTCAAAACTTTCAACCTTTTTTTAGTCATCTTCACAATGTCTGTGGTTATTGCTCTCTGACTTTGTACAGTTCTTCTTTGACTGACTGAGTGTTTTCATATCAGGAATGAAAAGTCAACACCAGGAAGTAAGTCTTAAAATCAGATGGCAATAGAAACTGTACTGTCACCTCATACGGCATATCTTGATTTAGGGCATCTATTTACCAGCACAGCAGTTCGTTTCAAGTGCGTTTGACACTGCACATGTTTTTCAAACCGACAGAGTAAAGAGATTGCATGCAAATAAGATATTATGAGGGTAACTGGTAGGTATATAAACAGACTCTTACAATTCCATTTTAAACTGTCTGTATAAATAAAGTCATACCCAATGCACAAACATGACGAGTTTGTGCAAAACAGACTTTATAGAAAACTTTATATGCAAAGCAGCTCAGCTACAGTTGCCTGAGGAGACTCACCTGATCTTGAGTACCAGCCCAAATTATGCAATCTCCTCACCTGTACTCATTCGTGTTTATTTTACGTATTTTACTTTCCTTCCCGTTTTTGATGTATTTGAAGGCTGTATATATACCTAGAAACTGTTGCGCTTGTAACCTAGATACCGCTGAGCCTTCGAGGAAAGGAGCACTGTGTCAAGTTCACCGGTTCAGAGCTATAAAAGGCGCTCACGCCCACACAGACCATGCAAAATAAAGCAGTAGAAATCTAATCTGAAACACACGATTTCTATGCCGCTGTAGACATGCTTTTAATAGAGTTGGTGGAATGTGTTTAATTTAAATTTCTGCATATAATAATGTAAAGTTCAACCCTCTCATTCACAAATAATCACTTACTGTACCTGGCACTTACCACTTGCTGGCCTCAGTGTGTGTGTGTGTGTGTGTGTGGATGACTCATATGCAGACCCAGTTCTTGCTCCGGTGGTAAACACTGCAGACTTTCCTGGAAAGCCTATGCACTTCTGACTAAGATAAAATTAATCATTGCCAGCTCGTGGCATCACCTTCCCTCTTTAATAAGACACTGTGACACCTGAGGAGGCTGGTTTCTCTTCTTAAACTCGTGTCTTCATTTTCACTCACAGCTCACTTTGCCAGCATCACAGGTTTCACAGCGAAACATCTGAAGCGAGGCAGGTTTCTGCTAAAATACTGACACGAGTGATGAGTGTGGACCAATTCTTCTCCAAGAAAGATGAAAATAAAATGATTTACATACTGTCATCTGTAAATATGTTCAATTAAATGTAACTTTCTTCTTTGTTTCTTCAGCTTTATAATGTAGGGTACAACAGTACAAATTAATTGTTTTAGATGTGTGATATATGTCAAATCTGTCTTTTGTTGTCACTTATTTCATTGTTTTTATGTGGCATAAAAGCGGCTTCAAAGTCCAGACTTCTAGTAAGTAAAATTAATCTTATCGCAAATTTATGGTTTTCCTTTTTTTAACCTTTGTATCTCATAAAAGGGTGATAAATTAATGAATGTATCTTGAAGACACAACAATATATTTCTCTACGTCTCTATTCACATTTTACTTTGTAACCCATTTGTACATCATAGATTTGCCCCTAATGGGATGGGATGTTTTTCTCACATCCTCGGTTAAGTGAATGTGGTCTAAACACACAGAAACATGTGGTTTGGTGTAGTCTCTCTCTTTATCTGGACAGGGAGCAGCCCAGATTGTCACCAGGAGCTGATAGGGGTCCTTGGCAAGTGACCACAACCACAGAGGGCCCCCAGAGAATCATTGGAAAGAAACAATGATGAAGTTTCTGAGTAAAGGATAAGGATCAGTGTAAGTTAGTCATTCATGCTTCAGTGAAAAACAAAAGTCTAACAGGGCTGTAACCGTGGTAACATAAACAAATCTACTATTCGGACTGTGTGCGTGTGTGTGTGTGTGTTTGTGTGTGTGTGTGTGTGTGTGTGTAGCATTTTTTTTTCAATATACTGCACTCTGCATTTAGGCTAACTGTTGTCTTCCTGAGCGTGACATTTGCAGAAACCGCCCTGTTCGATAAAGCACAGTCAACATGTTAGCCCATTGCTAAGCACGAGTGTAAAACAAATGTCGCCAGCTAATGTGCTAAAGCTCTCGGCACACAGAGTAATCACTCCTGTGCAAACACTCCAGCCTGTTTGCTGATATGCCTGCAAAAAGACTGATGTGACGGTCTCATGAGTCTGACCCCCTTTTGTTCTGGGAAACATAAACCCAACAAAGCATTTTTACATTTCACTTTTCTAGGAAGAGATTTATGGTAAATTATATTTAATCTAAAAATCCCACTGCTGCTGTAATAAAGAAAATGAGTAAGTCCTGGATCAAAAAACGTGCGCGCTAGTAAGCTCATTTACAGATTACAAAAATGGCACACAAGCAGGCACGCTCGCAAACAGAGCTGCATGAGGGTGAACATGCATGCAGGCACACACACACAGACACACACAAGGCTTTACTTAGAGGGCTGCTTAGATGATTGGAAATAAGTGCAAAGCGAGCTCAGAAAAAGTTGGCAGCTTTGGATCACACTGCAAACACAAGAGTACAACAAAGCCGCGGATGTGAAAGTCTCATTGTTCACCCCGAGAACAAAGCCGATGCTGTTTAATTAACACTAAATGTAAAACAAATTGAACTTAACAGTGGCAGAAGCAGACAACCCTGATGCAACCTGAAGCCACGGGATTAATTTCCTTTCATCCATCTCTCCATTATAAAACAAAAATCGAACATCTTTAAAACAGAGCATAGCGCCACCGGGTCAAAGTGCGATTTTTCACATTTCATGTCTTTAAATGTTTCTGTTTGTCTCTCTGTGTGCGCCGACATCCAACAAGTGTGTCTCTAAGCTGTCATTCAAATAAGAAAAAGCAACACCTCAAATTGACGCCCACGCTGGGCAGCGCTCTGGAGGAACCGAGATCCTCTGAAAGCTTTTTTCAGAGGCAAACGAGACAGTGAGAAACTGCAGCTGCAGGTATGAATCGTCTCTCCCGGTACGCACAAAAGATCACAGCTATTTTTGTTTTGGTGCGAGGTGAGTTAACACAGGTGACGGGCAGATTCTGGGTAACCTTGTTTGGCCCTCAAGTAGGAGGCAATGTGGAGATGAGAGATAGCGGAGGGCAGAGTGAGAAATTAAAAACTGCTAAATCTTACTATATTTTGACAGGAGCTGGTTAGTTTATCTGCTCTATCAGCTGCTGCAGGCCGTAGCCAGAAAAGAGTGAAGTTTCCTGCCTTGGCTGTGTTCAGAGCTGGGCAGTGATTCAACATTACTGTTTGTCTTTTTCCAACAGAATCCTATTGTGATGAAATGATGATGGAGATATAATTTAAGACTATTTAAGACAATTAAAGCAATTACGGTCTGATCTATAGGAAGTTTATATGTATATGTATATTTTTGGGAGGGCATTTTTGCAACAAAGGTCCCTAACCAAAGTCGAACAAACGACGTTGAGGTTACATGGTAAACAACCCTATACCACCAGGATACCCTGTTTAGTTTCATTGTTAAAGGAGACATTTATATACTGTCATGCTGTCGGATATCTATGTTAAACATGGCCAAAGGTCCAAAACTTTAGGTGAATGAATGTAAAAGGGCTCCCTGCAAGTCAAAAGCCTAGGTTCAGGCTTTTTTTGCAAAGTTACCTCTACATCCTCATCAAAGTGACGTCAGATTGTTTGAGCATGCCCACAAACAGCCGTCCATTCCATGTTGCTAAGGTTGTTGCTAAGGTTGTTCGTGTCGTCCACCCGCATATTTCGGATCATCTTTGGGCTCGAACATGTACGGATGTATTTAAGAAGTTGACACTTTAAATAAAGAACGAGAAAAAGAAGTGAAATCCAACTACTATAGTTTGTTTACGTAGCCTCCAGGGCTAACCAATCAGAACAGAGCAGGCTCATCGGAAAGAGACAGGAGCTGAAACGGCCTGTTTCAGACAGAGGCTGAACTGAGGGGCTGCATAAAGGGCCAGAATAAGATAAATAAGGAGTTTTTTAAACTGTAAATCATCAAGGTATTCCAGTAGAGCCCCATTATAAAAATATAGACCTGGAAATGTGCATGATACATCCCCTTTAAAACGTCTGTAAATCTTTAAGATATGAATCACTACCTTTAACTGCATTAAAGACCATTTATGCTCTTATAATCATATTTTAAGACTTTTCAATATCTTACAGGCATTCTTTATCATTCTTAAATCTATGCAAACAAAATAGTTACACAAATGTATCACAAAAAGAGCTCACAAACAAATTGAATTGAGATTTTCTTTTTTTAGGGGAAGATGTCTATGTGACTGGTTTATTTCTAACTTCTAAATCACAAAAACAACCCAAAGACCAATTAGCATTAGAAAATTGTGTGAAGGTGTCATAATTAGAGCTACAACTATTTTAATTACTGATTTTTTTAAGAACAAATATCCAAATTTTCTGACTCCAGCTTCTCAAATATGAATGTTTTCTGGTTTCTTAAGTCTTGATAGTGAGTCTATGATAGTAAAGCGAATATGTTTTTTGGGTTGTTGATCTGGACAAAACAATATATTTGAGGGCGTCACCTTGGGCTTCGGGACAGTGATTGACATTTTTAACCATTTACTAACATTTTATAGGTTAAACAACTGATCGGCATTTGCTTTTATCATCTACAGTATCATTGTCTGACTGTACCGTTTTGAAATAATAATAGTAGTTGGTAAGATACACAGTTTTGTCCCCTGACTTGATAAGAAAAGCTCAAATACAGTAGTACAGATTAGTGAATATTATTTGAATATTTCATCGTTCTTTACTGTTTATTATCGTGGATTTCAAGGTGATGAACACAACTCTGATCATTTTACCTGTCACTTTGCATATGTTAGCACATATCGCTGTCAAAATGATCTCTCCGGATTAGCATGGCATTCATTTTGTCGGCCCTGGTTGAAGAGGAGACGAGTGAAAGTGTGGAGGAATTAGAATGGGCTGCCTAATGATAACTGTTGAGCCGCACTAATCCGAGGTTGATCTAACGATGTAATGTGCTTGGCCCTGCTTGGGCACCGGGAAAGTGTGGGAGAGACGTCTGTCTGGATGAAGTGTCATCTCCGGATGAGACGTGTGCAACTTAAGCTCATTTAACAGCACACACATGTGCACCAGAGTGCCATATACCTGCTTAACCCTCTGTGGTGTGTGCGCATGTGTCATTGATGGAGATGTTTGAGTGCTGAGGGCGCCGACTGAGGCTGCAGCTCCTTCATATCCCTCGGGGCCCGCTGGTTACCTCAGCTGTGGTATTTATAGTGCACACACTCCCAGGTGTACAAAGTAAACACGGTCGACACTGTCAGGTACCACACCAACCAGGGCAGGAATCTAACCTTTTCATCTGCCAGCTGCTTACCGAATAATTTATCAGCTCACTAAAACACAAGCCAAAGCTTCTAAACTGAGCTTGATTAGGTGTCAAAGTGGAAAGTAGACTCTCTTAATGAGCCTGTGTTATGGACTTTTTCCTCTCGCCCTCTGGAGCTCATTTATATTGAATCAAGCCCATTAACAGTCATAAGACCAGATTAAAATGTTTTATTGCGTTTTAGCGAGCCACAATCTGTCTGTGTTCACAATCAAAATGTTCACATATATCAATGTGGCAGATGTAGCGGCGGGGAGATTTCTCTTGATGCGGCTGTATTGAGGAGTTAAATTCTCATTACTCCGCACATGACGGTTGCACATTTTGTTGAAGCTTCCCTGACGCATTTCTTCAGCGGTGACAGATCTCCGTCTCTTCGGTGCACGTGCAGAGTTGATAATAAAGATGAGAGGTGGAAAGATGCTACAAGATTCTGTTTATTGTCTCTCGTTTTGTCGTTTTCCAAACTGGCATGCTTATAATCTTAAGTTGTGTCAGTAAAGAAGTCAATAACGTAAAATCTAAACCATCCTGTGACACTAAAACACAAACTGGTGAAATTCTGATAATTCTGCCTTCTATAAATTGATCTTACAAACAAGTATCCACAAGTATCTAAAGCCTGATATAGCTTATTCCTCTGTGCCGTTACCTCTTATTGTCCAAAATCTATTGAAAACACATCAATGGTTCCAAAGGCCTAGTGGTTAAGACGCATACCATGTAACCGCAACGTCCCAAGTTTGATTCCAACCATTTTGTAGCATTTCATTCCCCTCTTACTCCCTATGTTTCCTGCACTGTAAGCTGTCCAATAAAGGCACAAAATGCCAAAATCACAGCGGAAAATAATCTGTAAAATGTACAATTCACTACTGTTTGAGTAACATTTGCTAAAAACTACAGTGCCCAGCTGTTTTAGGGAGTGACTAGTCGTTTTTGTTTTTTAACTAACTATAACTATACATTTGTGACCCATTTTAAAAGATTTACGTCTTCAGTAGGAACAAATGAGCTTGGGACTGAGTGCCACAGACAGGATAGGAAAATTGGAACGTACTGAGAAACTAACTAACGCAACATTGGTTTGGGGCTTTTCATGGGATTTGTTGACAATATAGAACATCTCTTTTCCTTTAATTTCCAAAAAGACAAATGGACATCTGCATTAATAAAGAGAATCTAACTTAATTGCAGGGTTTAGATGTATCTGTTTTGTAAAAATAAAAAAATCAGCTGGATGCATGGGTCTCACCTTGCTTTCTACGGTCACTCGAGGCTCGAAAGTCTCCACAAAAGTTGCTTAGTCAAACTGCGATGTTCTAATTTTACCTCACAGGCTTGATTACAGTGAAAAAAAGTGAGTGAAAACTTGTACAAAACACACAATTCATGCTGACAGGCAAGGACACAGGAAGTATTACACTAATGACAAAGATCTTACCTTGGTGGCTGTGTGATGTCATCGCTGACAGGTCGGGTAGGGGGGTGCCAACGCAGTACGGCAGGCGAGCACCCAGCTGGCTCAGTGTGTGTGTGTGTGTGTGTGTGTGTGTGTGCAAGTGCAGATGTGATTTACAGAGCAGCAATCAGGAGATCGTTATCCTGCCAAAACTGTGGATGTGTGTTTGAATGTGTGTGTTCAGGCTGATCCAACACGCAGCTCAGGACGGTCCCTCAAGAATCCTTCAGACATCCAGCAGCAGCAGCAGCCAATCCCCATGAGCCTTTAGTGTTTGGCTACTCTAACAATCACTGTCTAGCAACCTATCAGAGAGAAGAAAAAAGGACCACGTCACCACTTTTCATCTTTAAAACTAAAATATTTAAGTTCTGAAGGGCAAATTCTTGTGATATTTAAGGTTTTTATCTACAACAGCTTGCGCAAGCAAGAAAAATCAATGAAAGCAGAACATAAACAAGACATATTCTATTAATATCTCAAGACACGGCACGTTTTCCAGTGATTTACAGTATTGATCGTGGCATTCATTTGGAGCCGACAATTAAAGTCTTGGATTGCACTTACAGTAAGGATCTGATATGACTCTGGCCATCTGTGCATCAAGGCTTACATTTACAGTATTTACAGTTTGACAAAGAATCAGAGAATCTGAGAAATAGTGAAATTAGTCCACTTAACAACTGTTCATAGTGGCAGGGTAAAATTGCTCTTCCCGTGGACAGCAATGTTAAGAAGCCAACTTCTGTTGCCTCCTAATGTCACATGACTGCACGATTACATGAAGTAATTTGGTTGAAATAACTGAACTGTTATTAAATTCATTAATTAATAAAGTTGAATCTTTATCTTGAGATTTTCTGCTTTTCATCTGGTCAATTATGGAATCCTTCTTCTTGAAATACACCCTGAGTTTTTTTTCTTTTCAAGTAAAATACCCCAAGACCACCGACGAAAACTCAATACGACCTCAAGTCCAGCCTTGTGCTTACACTGCAAAGCAGCTGTAAACCAATCGGGCAATAAATTGCTTCTCTCGGACATAGTTTCTTTTCGACTGGGGCAAAAAAAATACGGAAAAAAGTATCATGTATTACTTTCACAGTCATGTTAGTCTCATGAACATGTGATTTTTACAGAGCAGAAAGCTTTGATTCTTTTATTTGTTTTGGGGATAAATGATCTTTTCTCTGTTTTTGCGAGTAACTGATTGGTCTCTTCGTTGTTTCTGGAAATAAACGATTGTTCTTTCTTTGTTTACGGAGAGTCGCCCCGAATTCCTGGAGCCTGGAGCAAGAGTGTCAGATGTAATCACGGCTCGAGCCCAGAGCATCTAGTCGACTTTACCCCCACGAATAGAAAGGGGTGAAACGGCCTGAGGGCGAGGTGGCTGTGGGGGTAGCACGCATGTTCACGCCCTTGTGTGTGTGTGTTGGCAGAGGTCTCGGAGGTCCTCTGAAGCAGGATGGTTGTGTGTGTAATGGGTGGGAGGGATGGAGGTGGGGAAGGGGGGGGGGGGGTTGGGTCTCAAGACAAGAGGGCCAGACAGTGCAGCCATGGGACAAATTGCCCCCAAAAAAAGTCGGTCACTGCACAGTGCACGCACACACTTGCGCTTTGTGATGGGAGGAGCGAGGAGGGGGCAAACGTGTGTGTCACGGGGAGTAGCTGCCACTCCAGGGGGGCTTCAAGCAACACCATTCTCCCAGGGCATCTCATCTGTCTCGGGAGGGGTATTCATGTGTGTGTGTGTGTGTGTGTCCTAGGCCATTGTCCTTAAAAAGAGCTTGCTTGATGCAGGGTGACAGATCTGGGGAGACAAGCCCTCAAGCCCAAAGTGAAGAAATAACAAAAACACAGAGCTGGAAAACAGCTTAAAAACAGAGTTATGGTGGAAAAATAACAAGTAGAATCACCAAAATTTGCAAAAAATAGATATATTTCTCCCCCAAAAAAGCATCCAATATGCATCACTCTAGCTGCTACAAATGCCTGTCACAAAAAAAGGTGGGTACACTCAGCTAGCCCAAAAACTCCCTGACATATCATAACAACATAAACCACCATTTCTCACAAATATTTCCCGCTACAAACCTTCTCCTACGCTTAACAACAGCTTAAAAACAGCCGTAATATGCTTCTTTGATGTTGCTTTAACAGCTTCAACGCCCCCATTCACAAAAAAAAAAAAAAGAAAGATTGACGCATGCAGAGAATTACCACCGCCCATCCCGAAACCATTCACACACACACTCAAACGCACACTTACGCAGGCCTGTGCCTTCATTTTACGCATTTTTCTCGCCAATAACACGGGTATAAGGCGAAAGAGGCGTGTTGGCTATGTTGCATTAAAGCCTACGGCTCGGCCGCGCTCTAAAAATAGCTCAGCAACAATCGGCATAATAAACATCGCCTGTTCAATCCCCCCCCCCCCCTCCTCCTCCTCCTCCTCCTCCCCTTATTGCCTACACACTTCCCGCCCGCTACAGCGCAATAAACCGTATGGAAATGTGCAGCTTTTAACATGTAAAATCACTCCTACCAGAAGTGGATGCGGTTCAGGCTCAAAGGTAGACGTTAGGAAATAAACGGGAAGGCGAAGCCGAAGCGGAGCAGAGTGGAAACTTCAGCCGGACATTGTTTTGATGAATCCTGTCTGTGCATCGCATCCCTGCCTGAATATCAACATCAAAGCGGCGCAGCTCGGCTACACATTCATCCCGAGAGGACACAAAGTAGCCAACAGCTCACCTAAACGCGCCAGGAGGCAGCCGCGTGTCCCAACATGTGTCCCGCGGGGGTTTTATTCCTCTCCCATGTTAGACTCCGGGGTTTTTTTCTCAGCGCAAAGGAAAGAGGAGGGGAGGAGGGGGGGGAACGAAAAAATTCATCTCCTGACAGATTCCGCCATACTGGATTTTTGTTACAGCCCCAGCAGCGTCACATGGAGCGCCCCTGCATTTACCAGAGGCGGGGTTAGCCTGGTGAAAATGTGATTATCTGCTAGTGTACAGTGTGATGTGTGCGTGCTGTGGTGATTTGGATGAAAGCTCGTGATCATGCCTGTCATCAATAAAGAAAAAAAGTCTGTGGTCTGTATTGCACTGTAATATTCCAACATGCATCTTATATATATCTCCTATAGCAGCTCTGTGTTATTCATATAGTCTGTTCCACCCAGTAATAAGTTTTTAATAACTTTTTCCTGCTTTATGGTTTTTTATTGCTTGTGGCATCCTATAATATTATTATACTGTCTTATAGTCAGTGCATGGAGTATTTACTAATACTGTGTTTTTCTGTGCCACTATCCTAATTTGCTTTATTTTATATTCAAACCACAGAATCAAAACACTCCTATATTATTCATATCAGGATTTATTGTGTGTCTATAGCGAGTTTATTATAACTTTATACTAGGGCTACAACTAACGATTATTTTTGTTTTGTCTATAAAATGTCAGAAAATAGTGAAAAATGCCCGTCATAATTTCTTAGAGCTCATGATGACGCCTCCAAGTGTCTTGTTTTATCTGATCAACAGTCCAAAATCTAAATATATTCAGTTTGCCATCATGTATGACATAGAAAAGCTTCAAATCCCCACATTTGAGAAGCTGCACCCAGCAAATGTTTAGTGTTTTTGCTTAAAAAAATGACTAAAACAATTAATTTTCTGTCGATCAAATAATGGATTAATTGACTAATTGTTGCAGCTCTGGCTTTTACCACCCCCCCCCCAAAAAAAAAACTGTAATATACTTACACGAATAAATAGTGTTTTTATGCTACTCAGAGTATGATTTACAGCAACCTAATTATACTTTATGGTACTTTCTCTCCATTTTAATCATGATAACATCCATATGAACATTTACCTGTTATATGCTTTCACTTCTAGTTAGCCTGTGTGTCTCTAATAACCTAATTTATGATAGATTTATCTCCTATTATATCAGCATAGCATAGCTAGAATGTTCCTGTAATAGTCCAATAGACATCAGTTTGGTCTGTGTGCCTTAAAAAGAATTTTATAGCAATTTCATCATATGTTTTACCTCCCTCACATGTACATGCATGACTGTAATGCTCGTAAAATTAGCCTACATGACTGTATTGTAGTTTTGTTGTGATTCTTATGTAGCACCCTTGCAAAATGAACCATATGGTTGCTTTAATTGTTATAATACAAGGAACAAACAAGATTTAATCTAGAGATTGTATTATTTACTCTTAAATATACATTTATGCTCTGTCATGTACTTTGTAAGTTTTGTTTCGCTATTCAAATGATTGTAGATTTAATCAAGTCATTGTTAAGTGAGAGAGCAAGAACGAGCAAATCAAATGAATCCACACCAACAAAAGAAATCATTAATCGTTAGAATATATTAAAGAGAATCGCTGCTGTTTTGTGCATTTCATATAGCTCTGTAATTACAGATGATAGAAAGTGATCTCTCACAGCATTCCTAACCTTCCTCCCATTATTCAACACTTCACATAACCAGCAGCATCAAAATGAAACAAACATTTTTATCCAATTCTCACTCATTGCAACATGAAACGCCTTCCCCACTGCCAGCTCTAATCCAATATGCTTTTATTTCCATTACTTTATATTTGATTTTGCATCTCAGCAGCCGCCCACAGGCAAAACTGCAACGCCGCTGTCTGGTTGAGCCGGCTTGATTACTGTAATATGCTAACCAGTTTCTATATAGGCTACAACTGCGGGCAGAGACAGTGTTATTATTCACCAGCGCAGGTAGACAAAGCTCCTCTCCTGGCCTCAGGCTCCTTTGACGGCTCACTGAAGTTCACAGATAGGAAGGATGAGATTCTGGGCCTGAAGACAAGAGGAGAGTTGAAACATGACTGAAGTTCTTCATCAGCATCTTTTGTAATTTTTTTTTTTGTTATAGCTGAAGAGGAAAGTTTGCTTACATTGTCTCAATCCCACATCTTCCAGGGTGTCAAAGGTCAGACACTATAGTATCATTATAATATCCCTAGACTACTCCTACAGCAACCTATTTTATGGTATTTCATCTCCTACCATCATTATAATATTCATATAGTTCAATTATCATCATTTTTATTTTTTCCTCACTGTCTGAAAGGGAAAAAAAACTGTTTTTACACTTCACCTTCCTCCTCTACAGGGAGATCAGAGGTCAGGATCCACCTCACTGGGGGCTGCCAGCAATTCATCATCTTGCTCAAGGGCGCTCTGGCAGGGCAGCCGCTTGCCTGACCTTCCCTCCGTCACCATCACCGCTATCATTACTGTCAAAAGATCTTTTTTATTTTTTTTTTTATTTTTAACTTGGTCCCAGCTTCGCGCTGCTCGGCTACAACTTGCATTCATTAATCGAGGTCGTTCCTCTTTTGGAGTACAAGGGAGGCCTGTTGGGACAGCCGTATCCATAGCAACAGAGGATTATAATTTCTGTGGATGAACTACGGAGCATCGGTTACGTAAGGTGGTCGGTCTTGGAGGCATCTCTGATGTTGTTGTGCTTGAGTAAGCTGTTTAGGGCTAAAACCTCCAGAGCTGCACAGTATGGGCTGCAGACCTCATCTGCATGTTGTTTCCAGTTTTGGAAAAGGCCCCCAAAACCTTCATCACCAAGAATTTAACCTCGTCTCAAAACTCTTTCTTAACAGCTGATAGACTTCCTTGGCAATGAGCTGTTTGTTTTATTTCTTTTATCAAGAGTTTACTCTTTTGTAAATATTTGTTTTATGTATTATGCTAATTCTAATTGTTTTCTATGTCTTACAATTGTTCTTAATGCTGCTTATGTCCTGTGAATTTCCTCACTTTGGAAATTGTTTGAAAAATACTCTGTGAATAATAGTTATTACATTTTCAGTCTGGACCAAAGTGGTGGACTGAAAGAACCAACCCACTAGGCTCAAAACCATAAACTACACTATTTGTTGTTTTTCGAGCAAACTGAAAGCAATAAAAGGCTATAAACGAAGTATTAATGTGAAGGCTTATGATAACTATGATGCTTTACAGATAAGTTACAAAAGTTGCTCAACAACATACACATTCTTTTTATCATACTTAGAAAGATGTACATCGCTGTCACACACACTCTTTACAAAAACTCAGAGTTTATACGTGTGCTGTCAGGGAGCACACATCGGTTTTTGGATATCTGCATCTGTATTGTTTGTCTATGAGCTTTTTGCTGACGCAGACACGCATAAAACACACAAATCTGTGTATACGTGCATGTGTGTGAGTGAGTGTGTCCAGAGCGGTGATGTCAAAGCAGGGATTAGATTGGTTTATATTGCCCAGAGCAGTACATTTGCAATTCAGTGAACATCCCATTCGGGTTGCCAAATCGCTGATTATGTTAGTTTAACTGTTTTGCATCCAGGAGAATAACCACCACCTCCTTCCACTTCAGGTTTCTACCAAATGCTCTTATTTGGAGCATGATGCCTTTAAAAGCATCTGTACCAAAGTGCCTTACATGGCTCCAGCTAAAAACACAGATCCTGAGTAATGATGTTCCAAAAATACATCATGTTTTTTGGCCAGCGGCTGGAAGAGGAGCAGCAATCAGGCTAGAAAGTCAACAGGCGAGCGTGTAAGACCTGCGCAAACTACCGCTCTGCTACCACAGCAGACACATCACACACAGGCTGTGGACCAGACCACTTGCAGTGCACACACACAACTGGCTGTTAGTGGTTTGAGAGGGGAAGCCGTCGTCTCACCCAGCACGGTCCCACATGAGTCAGACGCGGCGTGCAGACAAAGCAGGCAGACCTCAGTGTCATAAAGAAACGCTGCTTTGCCAGCAAGAAAGAAAACACTTCTTACACACATCTTACATTTGACAGCATGCGATGGGACTGTGCAATAACAGCTTCCAACATAAATAAGTTGGTATTAGCTGAATTAAGCCTTTTCCTTGTTTGCTCATATTTAAAAATGAGACCCAAAATCTTTCCAGGATGCCATGAAACTGGAGCGTTTAAGAGAGAAAAGAGAGCAAAAGGAGCCATAAAGAGTTCTTGTTAAAAAGAAGCAGAGTCAAGGCTTCTTACAGTCGAGCCAGTTAGTCTAAAACTTTCCATCAAAGCCTCGCTGAGCTGCATGGAGTAATTACCTCTCACACAGCAACAGCTCCCAGGCCTTATTACTGATACTATGTGTGTGTGTGTGTGTGTGTGTAAAGGTGCGTGTACTGTACACACACATACACATAGATGAATATGCTCCCATGTTCTGGTCAGGCAGTGTGTGTTCCTATAAAGTAACAGCACCCCTGAGTGTCCTGCTTTTCAGACATAAACCAGCTTGCTGGAGTGATAAACCGAGAAATGTTGTTATGACGGGTTGCTCCTGGTCTCTGCTGTCCTGATGACGGCAGAGAGAAAGCCCACCCAATGCGCTGTTCCAGAGCGTCTGGGTAAAAATAGGCAGATTCAAAAGACTTAGACAAAACCAAACCGGGGAGGCACTCGGCGCAAGAAAACCTCCACCAGCGCTCAACAGCCTGTTGAGCAGCCTGTTGTAAGATCATTCCCATCACCTTTAAATGTAGGTTTTCTCACCCTGCAAACACATTTCTACAGTTTGCAGTAAAGACGTAAACTACTCATACAAATACTCCATTACAAGTAAAAGTCCTGCATTCAGAGTGAAATTAAGTAAAAGTACACATCAGACAAATATACTTAAAGCATCAAACGTAGCATCTGATTATTATATATAACATTATTAGCTAGTTTTACATACAGTTAGGTATTTAGACCAGTGGTTACCCACCTAGGGGTCGGGTCGGGCCCCCTCCAAAAGGTCACAAGATTGATTTCAAGGGTCATCAAATGATTTATGGTTTTATTTAAAAAGCTAAATCTTGCAGCACAAATTTTTATTCATTTTTAAAAAAAACCTTTTCTCTAATCTTTGCTTTTTTTGGAGAAATATTCTAAAATAATTTTACCTCTTCAAGCTTTTTTAAATGAAAAAAAAATCTGAGAAGTTTAAAGTGGACTTGATGCCAACAAGACGCAGTTTTTTTGTAAAGGATCACAAGCCAGGTTGGAAACTACTGTTTTAATTTTCAACACCATATTGTATTTTATAAGCTTATCATATTGGGTTTTTTTTAAATATATAAAATCTTAATATAAAAAGTAACCAATAACTTTAGCTGTCCAATAAATGTAGAGGAGTAAAAAGTACATTTCCCTCTGAAATGTAGTGAAATAAAAGTTTAAAGTAGCATAAGATGGAAAAATAAACTCAAAACTGAGCCGAACAGTACTTGAGTAAATTTTCACATTCACTTCATAATCAAATCCTTTCTAATGCAGACTATCTGTGAACCAAATCTTATGGAAAATCTGTTCATAACCTCTCAAGACATATTAAAAACAGACAAAAAGACCAACTAAAGAACTGAAAGGAGTGAAATAACTTCCTTTCAGCTCATGATTGATGTTTTAGTGGATGTCCTGGTTGCTCGGGGGACTGAATCACATGTTTTCTAAGGTCAAAACAGGCTCAGGATCTCTGTTGCACAGCTATAACCTTTCCTGTTACTCCCGAGGAGGCTTAAACATGCATATCCACCTTCTGACACTTCGGTCTGTCATGTTGTTAATCTTTGATGTGACCAGTCAGTTTATATGTTTTCTGACGTTTATTTATGAGCGACATTGCCTTAAGGAGCTGCTAAGCCTAAAAGAATTTCCTAAGTCTGGGTTTCAGTGGAGACTCTGAGTGTCTCATGATGGTCTAACTGCTGTTTCTAGGGAAAACAGTGACTTCTTGCCATGTTTTGGTATGAAAATGAGTTAATTTAATTATATGGGAAAATATCAGCTCTTGGATCAGTATTTGCATCATCCTTCAAAATCAACTGCTACCCACTGTAAATGTCACAAAACCCGATTAATATTCCCTAATTAATTCAACAACATTAGCAGCTTTTCACTTATGTGAATAGGAGCTGAATGAAGTCTTTGGCTGGAAAAAAAAAAGGCAGAAAAAGATTGATGAAATAAAGTGGCGGCAAACGGCGTCGTAACTAATGTCATCTAAGTTTCCAGCGTGAAAGTTCAACGGCTTCTTCCAACATAACTGAACGGAGAGTTTATAAATCTCTCACTCACTGCAGATTTAAAATGACTAAATAACGTACACCCTGATGTTTCCACATCTCACCACATCATGAGATGGTTGTATTTTTCCAGGGAAGGCTCGAAATGGAGGGCCCAGGCAGCCAGTAAAACTTATTTGGGCATGCAGTCCGAGAGCTCTGCCAGCAGCATATAGCAAGAAGACATAAAAGCCCAACCAAGAAACTTGAAGTAGACAAACTGTGTTAAGTGTTCATAAAATATCGCTGGCCAGGGAACTTTTGATGGAGAGATTCAGAAAGAGAGGACGGCTCATTCTGCGTACTGCTCTGCTTTTAATGATAATCCTGCGGTTTACTGCAGACAACAACAAACACATATCCCCAAAGGTCAAAGGTCAAGCTCAGCAGCCCTGATGTTGCAGGGATTTATGTTGTATATTTGCTCAATGACGCTTCAGCAGGGTGGATTCAAGCTAGTGGAAACATGAGGAACTTTGTTTGATTTCACTGCAGATGACCGAATGATGACGCAGCAATGATGAGAACACAGCCCGATATGTTTTTAACACGTTTTGTTTCTTTCTTTCTTTTAATTCATTCAAGAATTAAACTGATTTATGAATCGTTTTTAGGGCTGTAAATCTGAAAGCAGATGTCATAATTCATCAGTAAGTGTGAGTGACTGCAGCTTATGTTAATACTTATTTGTCACAAAGTGACTCATAAACATGAGACTAGACTATCTGAGTTTAGCCACAAACAATACAGAGTGTCACGGTCATTGGGATTTACATGAGCCTTGTTATCTACAGTGGATTTATGACGAGTCACGTAAAAGTTTTGATGTAGGCTAAGAGAAAACTTCTTAACAAGAACTGCACTTTAATCGGCTCTTCATTTGTCTTAATCTTTATATTTATTTATATTTTATTTATTTATTTTGTTCTATAGATACTGGCTGCTCATTGTCTGTGTGTTAGTGCCTGCAAACCAAATTTCCTTCGGGCCATTTAATAAAGGTGAAGTTTAAGTTGAACGATTTAAGCTCAATAATTTCCTCAATGAACTGAGGACTGAAGTGTCAATGGTGTGTTCACTATTTTTAGTTAAAGATCCCACTATGACTCGCGTCATCTTTGTCTCTGTAATAACAGACGTGTAAATTACAGTTTTGTGACACCTGTCAGCATTGAAGCAGAATGACGATGATTCATACGTGTCTGAACTCTCAATTTACTACTCGCTACAGAGAGGAGAGAAGGCCGCTGAGTGCTAATCATGCTGGGAATAGTGAATGAATGAAAGGGAAGATGATTTCAGACAAGGCTGCACTAACAAGAAGGCACGCAGTAGAGAGATGGCATTACAGTCACACAATGAGGAACACACTGCGATGATATTTTAAGACTTAGAAAGAGGACAAGAAAAATGTGCACATGCAAGGACTTTTGCTTCCTGGGTCGCTACTCGACAAAAAACGTGACAGCACAAAAATAGAAACAATGTTAAAAGCAACACATTATCTGCATGATGCTGCTGCTGCTTGACAATTATTAGTAGTAGTAGGACTTTTCTTTTTTCCATAATGATGCCTTGAGGAGGTACAGTACCAGTCAAAAGTTTGGACACACTTTCTCATTCAAATGAATGGGATATCGACAGTTACACTGTGTGGACAGCGACACACGTTTTCCAGAAGTTGAAACTAACCTGAACAAATACAGTATAATAAAGAAGAAAATGATGATTAAATAAATGAGAAAACAATCACATTTTGGTAAATATTCATACACTTACCTAGCAAGATTGGTCAGTTCTTTTATATTTTGAATAATTTTTCAAATTGAGCAATAGTTGGGTAATCCTATAGTACCATTTGTACCTATAGTATTTATCTAAAATATGTAATGATATTTGTCACCTTGACCTCATGTCAAACACAAAGTGTTTTGTCTTGGAACACATCATGTAAATATCTGTTGGCAAATTGGCAGATTATGGCTATGTATCTAAATTTATTCTACTCACTGGTTTCATCTTCAACAACGTGTTGTATTTTAAAAGCTTGTTATATTACCCATTGTGTCAAATCGTCATCTGAAAAGTAACTAAAGCTGTCAAATAAATGTAGTGGAGTAGAAAGTACAATATTTCCCTCTGAAATGTGGTGGAGTGGAAGTATAAAGTAGCATAAAATGGAAACACTCAAGTAAAGTATCGCAAAATTGTACTTAAGTACAGTACTTGAGTAAATGTACTTATTTACTTTCCACCATTGGTGGTAGTAGTAGTAGTTTTGTATTAGTATTATCACGCTAGAAGAAGCAGTGTTATAAGTTTACTTAAGTTTAGTCTTTTTGAGTACCATGAAAAGCGCTCTATGAATAAAATGTATTATTATTGTTATCATTACTGTTAATGACAATGTTTATGAGAAGAGAGAAGACAGTAACATAACTCACCTGAGGCCTCTCTCATGTTTTCATTCTTTCCAACGCCGCCATCTTGTGGACAAAGAGGTAAACAAACGCGGACGGTTTATGACGTCATCAATATGCGCCTGTCTTTCCAGTCGCCGAAACATGTGAAGAAAACATGGGGAATTTCTTATTTTGACATTTAACTACTGTTTATCTAAATTCACATAACGTTTGTTAGCGAAAGTGTAGCTTTTAGTGACGTTTCGAGTCTGTGCGTAGCTAAAAGTAGTAGCTAGCTTTACCCGCTCGGTTAACGTTACTTTTCGGTTGTTTTACTAGCTTTCAGCGTGCTAACAGTATGGATAACACGGAGGAAAATGCGATTGAGATCCACGGAGATGAGGAAATTATTGAGGTTATCGACCTAAACGACACGGAGCCTGGTCCCGGTGGGTAGAAAAGTGTTAACCATTCGATCAATTTCATCACACAGCCACGCTTGCCTTTGGAAACCGTAATAAAACATTAAAAAACTACCTTCTGTCACAGCAAAAATTACACTTTCTTACAATTTCTGACAGCAATTCAGGGGCGAAGCAGGTCTGTACACCTTTAGGCCCCCAATAATCCTCACCGCCTTTTAAAGGACGGGTTCACAATTTTTCAAGTGTGTCTTATAACAACAGTCAGGGGTCCAAATGAACACTGACATATGTTTTTCTTGCTGTAAATCAGTCCTCCTGTTCACATTAGCCATTAGAAAATCATTTCATAATGCACTTACAATGTAAGTGATGGGGGCCAAAATCCACAGTCCTCCTCCTGTGCAAAAATGTATTTAAAAGTTTATCTGAAGCTAATATGAAGCTTCAACCATCCAAATGAGTCAAATCAAGTAGATATCTTTCAAGGTCTTTTTAGTGTTGATTCTGGCCGCCATCACTTACATTAAAGGCACATTTGAAGTGGATCTTTTCATAGCCAGTACGAACTGTTGTTTTAAAAAAAATTGTGAACCTACTTTTTAACCTTTCTGTAAAAAAATCTCATATTTTTAAACGTTCTCTGCCACTAACAGATGATTTGGCTGACGACTTGGAGGACGTTGACTTCGAAGAGCCTGGAAACGCAGATGATGACGAAGGCTGGGAGACGGAGGACGAGATGGAAGCGGAGGCAGAGCAAGATGACAGCGAGCTCACCTTCTCCAAACACACCGGTAGCATCCTGCCTCTGTGTTTGTGCTGCTATTATCAGACACATTTTAGTCTGTTAAAGTTTAATTTGGTCTTTTGCTCGTCTGTCCAGGCTCTGTGTTTTGTGTGAGCTTGGACCCCGTCACAAACAGCCTGGCGGTAACAGGAGGAGAGGACGATAAGGCGTACGTTTGGAGGGTGAACGATGGAGAAGTTCTGTTTGAGTGCACAGGTGAGTGTTAATTAAAGGCGGGCTGAGAGCTGAAATGCTTTGGATTTGGAACATCAGTTATAAAATAGCGTTTTGATTGTGATTGCTCCTAAAACCTACCTGTTAATCAGAAAGTTGTCTTTACTCTACTGCTACATAGCCCAAAAGCTTTTGTTTACATTCCTGTCCTCTTGAAACCGGGCAGCAGGAACATAACAAACACAAATATAGCAACAACAAAAAAAAAGTGGTCTTGGTGTTTCCTTGTAGTTTTTAACACATTAAGATACATGATACTACAAACTGAAAATCATCAGTGCGACATCAGTAATCTCTAGTGGCAACCCTTTCTACGTTTGCCTCCACAGGCCACAAAGACTCTGTGACGTGCGCCGTGTTCAGCCACGACTCCTCCCTGGTGGCTTCGGGCGACATGAGCGGCGTCATTAAAGTTTGGAAAGTCGAGACCAAAGAGGAGATCTGGTCCTTCGAAGTGGGTGATCTGGAGGTAAAGGTTTCGGTCCAGAGAATGTGTATTTCATGTAAAGTGTGTATTATTTTGTCTGTTTACAGTTTCTGCATCTGTAAGCACTTGCGTAAAGTCTTTTTACTGGGGCTGAAGGAATTTATGAGGAAATAAGAGAGGATGAGTGCTCAGGCTAAGAATTTGCGGTCTTGTGAGGGGGAAGTGAATGATCAGACACCCCCCCCCCCTTTCCTCAACCACTGCTGCTGAGTTGCCTTTTAGCAAGGCACACAACCCATAATCACATTAATAAGGGCTGCTCGGTAAAAGTAACAAACTGTGTAAACTGCAGTGGAAGGTAGAGGAAAATAATTAAGCGGTGGTTGTCTGCCCGGCTTCCTCCACAGTGGTTGGAGTGGCATCCCTGTGCTCCGGTGCTGCTGGCGGGAACAGACGATGGCAACGTGTGGATGTGGAAGATCCCCTCAGGAGACTGTAAAACCTTCCAGAGCTCTGCATGCCAGGCCACCCGCGGCAAAGTCCTTCCCGACGGTAAGAGACATTGTCACTCACTAAAAAGAAGACACATTTCAAGACAGATCTAGAAAGAAGTTGATAAAAACAAGTCCTCAAATGTTACCCTAGGTAAACGGGCTGTGGTGGGCTATGAGGACGGGACGGTGCGCCTGTGGGATTTGAAGCAGGGCAACGCCATCCATGTCATTAAAGGTGAGTCTGGCAGCTCTCACATTACCTTTAAATTTCGGGGTTTTTTTTGTAGAAAGTACAGTCAGAACTTAATACAAAAGATCACACGAGAGAAATGCATTCATAAAAGAACTGAGGCAAGCCAACAAGGAGATTTCTACTTTCAAGAGAATTGTGTGTTGGAGTGATTCACTGGAAAACATCTGATGTTATTCGGCTGCTCCAACCACAATGAGAAAGACATTTTGCCATGTAGCGAGATGACATAGCAGAGCTAAGAGGTCATTGGGTAATAGGCTGAGTTTAGTTTAGATTTGAAATGAAAGGAATATAAACAGCAGCTTTAATGGTGTACAGCTTCTCTCACTATAGTCACAAAGTTATATACAAATAGACGACAAGAGGAAATAAAAGGCAATAAGGGAAACTATAAAAGTATCAGACATTAAACTAATGCAGAGTAATAACCCAATAAAACAGGCAAGAGCAAAATACAACCAGTGGAAACGTTTTCGTTCCATTAACTCTGTTTTTGGTGATTTGGTGCAAATAATTGAGATGTACAAAGACAAGACAGACACAATCTATAGTTTCTGCTCTGCATGAATTCTGATAGAGGAATAATAATTGAGAAAACACACATCATTTAACGTTTCGGCAGGTCAGGATGGACACCAGGGGGCACTGACCTGCCTGGCATGCAACAAGGACGGCTCTCTGGTGCTGACGGGGTCAGTGGACGGCTACGCCAAGCTCATTAACACCGCCACAGGCAAGGTGGGTGCCATGACGACACAACAGCAGATACATGTCAATGAGAAAAACAAGTCTGTGTAGTGATGGTCATGTGACTCGTACTTATCCTGTTTGTTTTGTATTCTTTGTAAGACTTAAGTGTTTTTCAGCAGCTTCCAATCTCTGTTTTTTTGGGGGGTTTTTGGTTGTGTGTGTGTGTGTGTGTGTGTGAAGGTGGTCGGAGCTTTCTCTGTGGAGGAAGGCAAAGCCAAAGGATCGAACGACGATGAAGAATCCAACTCTGTTGAGTCTGTGGGATTCTGCAACATGTGAGTGAGAATAAAGAAAATAAATTTAGTTTTTAATTCATAAAATAGTTTTTCCTGCAGTCTTTAAGTGAATACAGGTGCTAAACTGTATTAATTTTGAAGCAGAGGGATGTGAATTTACCTTTCTACACTATAAATAGTGATGAAACAATCACTTTATAATCAGTTGAATGTCAGTTATTTGAACAAAAAAACATTTGCTGGTTCTCAAATTTGAGGATTTGCTGCTTTTTTTCAGTCTCCTATGATTATAAATTGGATGCCTTTTGAAAGAAATGTGTAATTTAGCTCCTAGCTACTTCAGATTAATTAAAATGGTAATATGAATCAACAAACAACAAACTTCTTTTCACTTCAATCCTGAAGGGCAGATCTATGATAAAGGCAATTTGAAAAGATATATATTTTTTAAGTTTAACATTACACCTTTTCAGAGTGTCACAGCTTTGCTTCAGCTCCTGAACTTGTGTCGTCATCTCTCGTCTTTTGCAGCCTGCCTCTCATAGCTGTGGCTTACCTGGACGGGACTCTGGCCATATACGATGTCTCCACACAAGTCCTGAGGCACAGGTGCCAACATGAGGTAACCAGCCTGCAGAGAGTGTGTGTGTGTTGTTATATATTTAGTCCCACATTTGTTTAAAGCACAGGAAAGTTTCCATACATGCATTCTCACTTGTCTTAACTTGTGTGGAGGCTTCGCAGATGTTTTATAAATCTCCTAGCAACTACGTTAGTGCCATCTGTGAGGTCTAGTTGCTTATGTGCAGATAATGTCTCAACAGATACATGCAGGGACACCTGAAAGAGAAATTCCAATTAAGGAATACATTTTTCCTTTGTCCTAACTTATTGTCACAGGATAGTGATTGTCAGTTAACCATGAGTTGTCCAGGCTGGCTGCCAGAGTTTGTTTATTAACATCGAATTCCTCTTTGTGTTCCTCCAGGCGGGCATCGTTCACCTGCAGTGGGAAGAGTCTTCCTCTGTGGTGTCCACCTGCAGTTTAGACGGAGCGCTGCGCCTGTGGGACGCTCGCTCTGGCAACATGGTGTCCGAGTACCGCGGCCACAACGCGGAGATCCTCGACTTCACCATCAACAGGTACGACTCCACCACGAGTCTGCCTCCTTAGGTCTTCTAGCTGCTAATAAATTGATTAAACAATTAAATAAATCTATATTAATCTATGTTATGATTAAACACTGTCGTTTCTCACAATTTTCTGACATGTAAAGATACTGTATTGTACTGATATTGTGGTGTTTGCCCCTCCCTTAACTTAACTGACTGTCCTTATCCTCGTCTCTCTTACAGGGAAGCGTCTCTCGCAGTAACCGCCTCAGGAGACAACCAGTCGAAAGTCTTCTGCCTCCAAAGACCTGATCGGTAAAGAGAGAGAGAGAGCGGGAAGAAAAGGAGACGGAGAGGAAACATTTCAGGAAATATAGTAGAGACATTTGTTGATCAGACTTTTTGTTCTCTGACACAAGAGAGCACTTTCTCCTTCTCCTCAGGATTTTAATATGTTGTGTGGTGTAACCATCTTATCTGAGAGGTTTCAGCGGTGCTTGTAGCTTAATTGGCAGACATATAAGCTTATTTAAGCACAACTACAGTAGTTGAGAAAGAGTTTTTGGTCTTGTTTGAATGACCAATACAGATCTTCTTGCCAGAGTTTCAAACCTTATCTTTTAAAACAAGCTGTTCCTCATTACTTTATTCTAAATACACTCATATGCAAGAATCCCTGAGAGACTAAACAAAGTGAAATTCAGAGAGTGATGCATTATAGTGTCCTGCCTTTGACATCCCTTTTAACGCTTTGTCCTCTACTATTAAGAGATAAAACGATAATCAAAAAGGGGATTTTCCTTTGGTCTAGATTCTAATTTTTTTTTGTTTGTAAAATTTCTCCCCCGAGGGCGTGTGTGAGGTCTTCCAGCTCTCGGACAGATATCTGAGTTATCTCGCCAAATTTTGATGTAAATAAAATATGATAAATAATATACTTCTTCTTCTTGGTAACCATTAAAAGTCATTTTCATTCTGCGTTATCTGTTTATATTCTATTCTATTTTTGCCAGTGTTTATCAGTTCTGATAAGATATGGATGCGTCATGAAGCCCTGAGCTCATATTTTGAGGAAAAATGTGGTTTTGTGGGTCACGGTGATGCGTGGAGAGCTGAGAAAAAGATGCAACCTACTGTAACGTCTCTCTGAATTTAAAGTGGTCTCTTGGCTTGTTTAGACAGTCAGTGATTCAGATCCATTTTTATCAGATGTGAGTAAAGGGGTAAGTTGAGTCAGTGTGGAGACGACAGGACCCTTAAGGAAGTAGACTTTCCCAAAAATACAACGTAGATATGATTAAAGGTCGAAAATTGCGATTGTGAAAGTGGTGAGAACAGATTTATCCAAATTTATACTTATATCCTGTTTTATACTTGTTGAACTGAAGCCAGAATAATTTTCTAAAGTCTTTGTCTTGCAGAAACACACCTTTTAAAACCTAAAATAGCTTCTTTCATCATATAATGTTCATCCCAAGGTGCCTTTATTGCAAGAGGAATCTGATTAATTCATACATCCTTCTGTCTCCTCACTACAATGACAAATATCTGTCTGCTTTGGCTAGTAAGCAAAACTTTAAAATGGATTGATCCTAAATAAGAATGTTGACTTTGGGCTTTTTGTCTTCCTGCCATGTGAAGCAGAAGTAGGTCCGACTGGCACCAAAGCCACCCGTGGGGCCAACCAGAAACATATTTTAACATGATGATGTTAGGAGAACAATAGTCCAGTCTGTTCTCCGCTCTGGTTTGCTGCCAGACTCAGAAACATTTACTCCATGGTAACGTTTTTAACTGAAATTCTTCTTTTTGATTGTGTTATTGAGTTTCACAGTCATACACAGATATGCAAACAATGCTTAAGACATTACATATGTGTATTTTTCTCGGCCAAGGCGCCTGACACCAGAGTACGGAGGCCCAAAACTGACAAAATTCAGTAAAACAAAAATGAATAATTGGATAAATGATTAAATGCCGAGTTCCAACATTCATAAAGAAATAAAGGAAAACAAAGTGAGCTAGTAAAAGACAAACAGAAGAATAAAATGAATGAACTTATTAATTTTATCAATAGAATGTCAAAGAAAAAAAAAAGTTTTATATGTACAGTATTATTTATTAATGTAATCAGTATTTCGGACTTGTCTGATAACCTTATACTACCTTTTGTGTTTGTGTCTGTGGTCAAAGAGACACTTTATTGATTAATATTTAACTTTGCAATAAATACAGGGATTAATAAAAAGATGGCATGTCCATGAACCCATCAATAAAAGTATCAGCCCTCCAAAAGGGTATTTATATGTGTGTGTATATATATATATATATATATATATATATATATATATATATATATATATATATATATATATATATTAATTGATTTATTCACTTTGATTTAAATATTTTAATTTAAATCCCTTGTTTTTATTGTGTACATTAATAAGAATAATGGTTATACATATACATACTTTATCTACCTACCTACATTATCAATTGGTCAGTTATGGCAAATAGACAACTAAAAGTCACCTAAAGTGCTCCTGAAGAAAAACACCAAACCAAACCAAACTTTTTAGCATAAAAAGAGTCAGATTCACCTCAGTCTACGTGTAACTCTGTCTGGCAACTACACTTTCTATGAAACAAGTGGATGTTATCAGATGTGAAAAAATTTGACTACAATACTTTAATACAGGCCAATGTGCCAAAAGGAGGTTGTATGTTCATATTAGTGTATATGTGTAGGATTTCTTTTTGCTAACATATACATCTGTACGTCTGTAAGGATCCTGTTAAATGAGAAGGTAACATTATTGCACTTTAAAGGTTTGTTTCTCATGGAAAAACACCTCAGCGCTGTCTCACGGTTATGCAATCACATTGTATTAGTGGTTATGAGTTGTAAGAGGGGAGTCAGAGCTTTGATTGGTTACCCAGACCCTGATAAAGACCAGACTTGGCCAAAACATCTGAACAGAAAGGAAACTGCCTGTGATTCAGTATAATGTAAGGTTTCCGAACATCACTCCTCCCAGCTCCTCTTTACACCACTTCACCACCTCTCTTCATATTTACTACATGAGCTAATGAAGTGCTTTCTTTTTATTTATTTGCAAACCACTCAAAAAGTCTTGTTTCAAGGCCAAAGCCTGGTCTGTCTCTCAACCTGGTCTGTCTCTCCTACATCTTCTGCTCCCTCCTTTCCATTGGGCTGTCCTTCACTATAAGGAAAAACAACCGTCAATCAGTATCCTGTGCACAAGTGCTTCTTCCTAGTACCTGTATTCTTAGCTCTTGCAGTCATTGTATGTGTCTTGTTTTGTAGGTGTGTACACGCATAACTCATCCACACAGACAGGCAGTAAAACGCTTCCATGCACAAACATGTTTGTGTATTTTTAAAGGCATTGTTTAGTCTTTTTCATATTTAGGCTCAGGCTCTAAATACCCAAGTGTTACACCTGTGAAGTGGTGTGTTCAGTGGCAGCAGGATATTTTCCTCATCTGTCACTGTGGCGTGTTTGGCCTCAAAGGTCAGCCTGTGTGAAGACAAAGGCTCGGAGTGACCAGAAGGATTATCACCTTTAAAGGGATCAACCTCGACAGGGGCCAAACGCCTGATCTATTAAATTGCAGCTTATATTGTCAGCGGGCAACAGATGCCAAACAAATCGGTCGAGTAGAGAGACAGGTGCTGGTGCCAAGGTAAACATGTCTGGAGGAAGAGGAGGCAAGTGACAACTCATTAAAAATACATCTGTTTTATAAAAAAAAAAAAAAAAAAACTGAGCCAGGAAAAAACATTTTGTTCAACATTTGCAGAGATCAGGACGATAATTGATTAGAAAACATAAAAATATATATCATTAAGATGGGAAACTCAAAATGTTGCCCTGAAATTTTATTTAAAGGGACAATATATAGGATTTTTATGAACTAATTTGTGGCTTTAAAACACACTTTTCACTCTTCTGGTCTCTTCCATTGAGAAAGGAAGTGGTGTCACTCACTTTAGCAACAAAGCTTTGATCTAACAGCCAGCTGAGATGACTTCATGCATCTTTAATTAATCATATCACATCCTATTTTCCGCTTGTGTATAAAAAATCATGATGATATCATTGATTTATTGTTGTGTGGGCCCCAGTGTTCCAGGAAAGCCAAGATGCTCCATCTCCTCTTTGTAATGTGAAGATGTTGTGGTTTCACGTCCAGCTTGTCCTCCCTGTGTAGTGTCTTCCCGAATGAGTCCAGGCTTAGGAACGTTATGTTTAAAACCATTATCTGACTGGAGCTCGTCCATCTCTATCAGCACCAGCTCTGCTTCAAACTATCAGTGAAGGAGTCTTCCGTGTTTGGCTAACAGAACAGGTCACCGCCGGCCTTTCCATCCAACGCTGTGTTTAAATATGAGACGGGCGTGACAGCTGTTATGAATTCAGACATACACACTGTTGTATGTATATATTTAGGTCAATCCTGGGGCAAATAAAAGGAGCAAATACATCTCAGCATTTGTTTTAACCTACATAGAGTATGGCTGACAGTCACAGTACAGTACAAGAGTCAGGTACATTGGAAAAATCTGATTGGTTTAGGATTAAACCTTTTAAATAAAGGTTTAATCCTAAAAATTTTGGGAAATATGCTTATTTGCTTTCTTGCTGAGGGTTTGTGTTCTAAGTATTGAGCTGCACCAAGATGTTGGTGAGAAGTATTTAGCGTAAGCACGTTAACTCCACATAAAACCACAAATTTCTGTTTTTACTTTTCTGTTTATTTAGCATTAAACAAACAGGAACATGATTATTAGTTCGCTTTCATATTGTATTTTTGAGTTTTTGACAGCCAGCCTAATCTGTTGCTTCAAGTTGTTATGCTAAGCTAGCCTTATCGCCATCTAACTCTTCAAAAGAAAAAGATAAATGATTTTTTTCCCCCCAAAATGTTGAATTATTCCCTCAATAAGCAACACTTTAACTGCATTGATGCTATTAAATATTCTTTCTGTTTCAGGTGGGAATCACTTTCTGTGGATGAAAGACGTGAATGTTGAGACGGGCTGAACGTAATTGGGGGAAAAGCCCAACTGAAGGTAAAGAAGTTATTCTTATAAGAGCTGCTGGTTTTGGAGGCAAGAGCTACCTATTTCAACTCTTTCATGTATTGTAAATGTGTAACAATCATGATCCATGATACATGTTGCACAAGCTTTCTTGAGGCATCTGGGGGCCATCAGGATGGGTGTGAAACCAAACCACATGCCTTCTGATGTTGGAATGTTCTTATCATTTTCAGGCTGTAGTGATAACAGCTTTGCATCCTTTTCCATTCATGGACGTGCACTGCAGTCCTGGACAGCAGAGAAAAAAAAAAAAAAAACTCCTGCAAGGCGCTAATTGAGGAAAGAGAGTAGAACAAGTGCAAAAAAACACATTAGCTGGTCAAGGGTTAGTGGACAATGCCGCCTTATCCTCAGCGACTCCCCTCAAAAACTAAAAAAAATAAAAACAGCGATACTGTATAAGTGCTGCCTCCTCCTCCTTTAGTGTGCACTTCCTCTTTAAAGTATCAGAGAGGAACAGCCTTACAGCTGCTCTCTCGTCGTCTGTGGTGAGCCTTTGAAAAAGCTGCCGTGGTTGAGTTCACTGAAAGGATCTGAAAGGATAAGGAACTTCTTCTTGTTTATCCTTTCAGATGAAGGGTGAAGAAGACTGCACCTTGTGGATATGACATGCAGGAGAACAAGCTCAAAGTTGTCAGGAAGCGTGATAAGAAACTGTATTTTAACTGAATTTCCGCTGTTAAACAATACATGAGTGGACTGTTCATCCCCAAAAGGTAAAAGTCTTACCAGTTTTGTTGCTTTTTGTTCATATTATGCAAGAGATCATTATGTTTCTAATCATGTGATTGATACTTTATGACATTAGTTTCTATATTACATACTTTTAGATTACAGGATAACAAATTAGTTTAACTATTTGTATGGTATAACACCAGAAACTGTGGCTCCTTTTACAAACACCTCTTATTAGAGGAAAGTTCTGGAAAAATGGTTTTAAAATACATGTCAGAAAAAAAAAATTGAAGTTTCAGATAAATCCATGATCATTTAGAAAGCATAAAATTCATAAAGTATTGTTGAAAACAGAATTTCATTCTGTTTATTTTCCTTTTTAAGACCTTTTTAAAGACAGTATTTGCTGTAGCCGTAACAGGACTTTGATGCTATAAAACACATGACTGCGTTTGCTTGCTTGTGCTTTTTACATGTATGTGGACATTGTAAATACTGGCATACACCAACATATATTTTCAATGTCATTATCATATACGATATTCACTTTTGAAATGAAAACAATTGTTAACCAGTCAGAATATAGAACATCACAAAGCAAATAGGTATGAAACTAAGTAATATATAAGTGTGGTTAATTGTGGTCCACTGTGAGAATCTGCAAACATAAACTGGTGTGTTTCATAAAAAAATGTTAAATTATCTTCAGGACAGGTATCACTTTCTAAAATATAATAGATACAAAGGGAAGTGTAACTCCAGAGTCCCAGCTGATGAATTATTGAATGACAGTGGCCTCATGACCAGTAGTACGTGCTCTTACCTCGGCTGTTAGCTAACAAAAGGATTAAATTTGTTTTACAAATTAGAAACGAACACTGCAGGGTACAAAAAGTGTTTGTATGTGTTGTCATTACTGGTTGTGGCAAGTTTCTCTTTCACACGTAAAGCTTTCAAAAAGGAAATGCACAGGAAAACAAGCGAATATAATCATAAGAGCCCATCTAACATTCTGCACGGTTTGTTTTTTAGAGTTAGATAGAGAAAGGAAGAGGAAAATGGTTATTTTCATGTATGCACCATGTTCTCTTTATTCCAATAACAAAGGTTTTGCTGTCTTTATTCCACCATAATAGTTAGTAGGTTGCTCTGATAGTTACATGACAAGACTTGAGTTGACTCTTGAGCTCTGGAAGGTCACGTTGCTCAATTAAATGTTGCTGAATGTTACTGAATGTAGCTTCTAAACTGGCTTTCTACAGCTTTACATAACTGTGGCTTGCCTCATGAATCTGAACTGTTACTCACACACATACACATTGTGGCAGTCTTCTTTAACAACTTGTCTCCCTCCCTGCAGGGTCGCTGTACATTGATGGGAGAGGAGTCAGGCTGCAACTGGGTGAGGGTCTGCAGATTTCGCCTACGATGGACAGCAACGACTCCCGTGCTCTCATCTACGCCATCACCATACCGCTGTCGACTTCCATCATCCTGGCCAACCTCGTCATCATCTTGGGCATCGCCTGCAACCGCCAGCTCCACAACACGCCCAACTACTTCTTCCTCAGCCTATTAGTGGCTGATATGTGCACAGGGTTGGCGCTCCCTTTCATACCATTGATGGGTCTGAACCGGGAGTTAAGTTTTAGTTCTTGCCTTGTGGCTCACATCTTCCCGAACTTCCTCTTCCTGGCGTTCCTTTTCAACCTGGTAATGGTCCACTATGAGCGCTACATTTGCATTATTTACCCCCTTCATTACAGTAACCTGTGGATGCATCGCAGTTTTCCTTTAGCGTTGCTTGTGGTGTGGGCACCACCACTTTTATACGCATCGCTACCTGCTTTTGGGTGGAATAACTGGAGATATTGGAACAGCTGTTGTGCAAGTAGCCAAAACTTTACCTCAGTTTCAAACTGTTCAACAAACGGTACCACCTGCTGCTCGTACAGGCGAGTGTTCCCCACTGCTTTCATCTACTTGGAGGTGTACGGACTCGTCTTACCTGCGATTCTCACCATCGCTGGTATGACTGGCCACGTTCTGTGGATCACCCGTGGCCAGCTGAAGGACATTTGCCGTCTCCATCGTTCGGTGGAGCGAGGAAGTCAGGCCTCAGACCAGGAGCACAGGCTGAACCTGCGGTACACCCGCTGCGTGGTGGCCGTGTCACTAACCTTTCTCGCGTGCTGGGTTCCCTACCTCATTTACATGCATGTCTGCATAGCGTTCTTGTTGAGCGACACCAAGTGGAGCTCCACCACTCACATCGTGCTCTCTTGCACCGGTATCGGAAGCATGGCTGTGGTGCCGCTGGTGCTTGGCCTTGCAAACAAGCAGTATACAGAGCCTGCATACAAACTCCTGCAGAAACTCAGAGACAGGTGGAGGCGAAGGACGCAGGAATCGGACAAGGTTGCAGTCTAAGATGAATCTGAACATTTATGGTGAATCTGCAGGAAATGATGCAGCTGGGTGGCCAGCATGAAGAAAGATTTGCAGATTTCTCTCACAATTTATTTATCAACATTTTTTACATTATCAACATTACCGCCACCTCACCGTTTTTTATCATTTTTCTATGTAGCTCTGTTTACCACTATATTTTCATAATTTATCTGACAATTTTACTGTATCTGCAGACATAATTGCACTGTTTTCAGGACAACTTTAAAACCAAACATTGTCCCACACAAGAGTCTACAGGCCTGCTAGTGGCTCTGTGAGGCTGTGCTATACTTAAACACAGTGGTGCTTTGAGCTAAATGCTTACATCAGCATCAGAAATCGCTAATATTAATATGTGCCATGAAGAAGGCTTCATGTGAAAGCTCAAACATAATTCTCCCTTTGATAAACATCATGAAGTAAGGCTTAAGAAAAACTTATCAGTGTAATATAGCTCAAAGATGTACAGTATATCCCCATTTCTTAGTTAGGAGTTTATCCAGTTGTAGATTTTCTCCATTTGTTACCCCCCCCCCTGCCTGCAATGTTTACTCCTACTTTCCTCAGAAGTGTTTATCTACATACTGGTATCGAGCTGAAGGACAGAGAGGGATGCATCACAGTCCGTAATACATCTACAAGACACGGGGAGATTAGGGCTTCAGCGAGAGCACACAGGGAGGAAACATGAGCTGTAAGCCATGTTTGCATGCTGAAAAATAGGAATTCTGCTTGAAGTTTGGAATAAAAATCTGCAAACATTTTGCCGTATTTGGATGAAACGTGACAGGAAGGTGAAATACTGTAAAAGTGTACTTGTGTTTTAGGGAAACATCTGCTTTAAAAGATTAAAAGTTGCCCATGCTGTAAAGATCCTCTCAATGGAAATGAGATTTTTATTTGAGACTTGAATAAACACAGAATATATGTCGTGCTATTTGTTCCCCCAATTAAAATGTGGCTTTAAACGTGCAGTGAGTACATATGTGGGTGGAAATGAGACCACAAGAGCGAAGGCGAGCTGAGGAGGAAAAGCAGACTTTAATCAAATTAAACAGCAAACAAGCTCTGAACTGTTACGGGACATTAGGAGAGATGGGGCATCATCATGGGGACAGGGTACAGCGACTGTATGTCTTTTGTCTATGTTGCCTTGTTAACACCATGTTCCAGTGTGTTTTCCACATCGGAATATCGTGTTCGGGAAGACGGAGGAGAACCAGGAGGGAAAAAATAAGGCATGATGAGACTGTCGGGCTCCAGCTCCTCTGCTAATGACTGACTCCCATCTTCATCAAGTAGTCAGCCTCTTGTCTTTTTATCTAACAAACACACTGTTCCCACCACACCACTCTCACGTCTGTATGATAAATAAGTAGCTGGAGCCAACAGCTTAGCTCTGCATAAAGAATGGAAACATGGGGAAGCAGAGAAACAAAACAAAATCTGTGTTCCAGTGTCTTTAAAGCTTATTAATTAGGTTGTATATTCTTTGTTTGATCTGTACAAAAACCAAAGTGTAAAAACGAGCAGCTGCCAGGGCAGGACTGACGAGGCTGATACAGGACAGGTGTGGGGAAAACACAGAGCGGGGCAGGTGAGAGGAGGAGCACATGAACACGGGAGGAGTGAAGAACACACAAGGGAAACAAACCAAAACCCAGAAAACACCACTAAACCCGGCAAAAACCAAACTCCGAACAAATGAATCTAGGAACCCAGAACCACAAGCCAACCAAATAATCCAACACTCTCTCCAAGAAACAACTCAAACAACATGAAAAGAGCATAATGAAAGAGTATAATTGTATTTCTTAATGTCAAACTATTCCTTTGAGTACAGTCTACGTGTATGTGTGAAAAAAATAAGAGATTTACAGCAGACATATTGTTGTATATTTATTAAATGTATTCCATTGCCAATACTTGTCACCCTAACAGTAAACTGTTTGTCTTTTAATTGCCTTGTGATTACTTTAGCATATTTGAGGTACAACAGTGCAGCTTCAAATGAGAGCGAGAAAACAATTCAGTTCTGCAATGTACAGGCTTGTGAATAAATTGTAAAGATGCAGAATATAGCACCACTAAAACACATATCAGGAAAGTTTTGTATTTAGAATATGAAAAGCTGTTGAAAGTATGCAGTTGCAAACCCCAAATCAATACTGATTTCTACACAAAGCGAGTTCTTTTGATTCTAGGAAACATTATCTGTGTATGTTCTTCCTGATATTATAGAAATGTGGCCCAACATAGCAGAAACACTCCTGTAACCACCCGCTTGATTGCACAAGTTCATTGTTTTGTTCTCTTCCTTAAAAAAAAAAAAAAAAAAAACTTAAAACGGTTAGATGTTTGGTTTTCTGTATCACAAAAAGACAAAATCCTCCTCCTACTACCCGAAGACAGCTGAAAAAAATACACTGATGTTATCAAGAACACCAGTAGTCTTTCCAAATGCAAACAAAGAGAAGAAAACCTTTTCAAAAACACCACTTGATATAAACAAACTGTCTCCAACTTCAAGCACGGATTCTAGGAAAAATATTCAACCTGCCAAGAAGCTATTGTTAGACTGTTCACTCTACCAGATAGCACACAAACAAAGATGATTATTAAAAGCCAGTTAACTTAATTTTCGTTCACATTTTGCGGATATACTGTAACGCTACAAACAGAGGAGTGATGGACAGCACCATTTAATCTTCAGTGTAAAGGGAGCTTTCAGACACAACTCTGCCTTCCTCCACTTCCACCCGGATCAGGAGGAGTTTCTTGGAAGTGGAGTGCATAGGCGGGTTATGTGTTGTTGCCGGGATAACGGTGGTTGGTGGGACGACTGTGGGTTCTGGGGTTCGTGGCCTCTCTGGCAGGCGTTTCTTCGATGGCAGATGAACGTCTGCGTGCAAGTAAGGACTTGGATTGGTTGGTTTGTTTTTAGATATCTGAGCGAAAGAGAGGTTTAATTTTAATGGGACACGAAACATGAATCAATCATGAGAACACTGGCATGTATGTAATGGATGCTGGTTGTTTGTTTTTTACAAAGCCTAATTTTTATTCTTATACATTTAGATTTTTTTATACAACTTTATTTACAATTATATTAAATTGACTTTTTTTGTGTACGTTCCAACCTTCCTTGTCTTCTTCCTTGACTTCTAGTTTCCTACAGAAGTTTCCCAGAATTCCCATTTCCCAGAACAGTGAAGATTTTAGTTAGTTGCTAGCTGCATTGCATTCTGGTATATTGAGGGTTCATCAGCGTATAAATTGGCATAAATTTATCCCAGATTTTTTTCCCCAAAAAAAGTTAGGAACCCCTGTTTTAGATCATTCAAATATTTTATCTTCATGAAGTTAAAATTTGCCAAGAATCAGTGAAAAAAGAGGAAAAAAAACACACCAACAAGCGACAAAATGAACCTAGAAATGCCATGTCTGTTTTTATGGTGAAGTTTTCCTGCTAATTTCAGAAATGGTTCTTACCTGTGTGGCGCATGAAGTCGTTCATTCTTCACAGAGATGGAGCAGAGACAGGTGTTAGTGCAAGCATTTATACATGATTGTATGTGTATACCGATGTGCTCACATCCCCCCTCTCTTACCTCTGCTCCTCGCCCTCCAGCAGCTTGCGGTAGGTGGCGATCTCGATGTCTAGGCCCAGCTTGAGGTTCATCAGCTCTTGGTATTCGCGGATCTGTCCAGCCAAGTCCTGCTTGGCCCGCCTCAAGGCGTCCTCCAGCTGGGCGATGTTCTCCCGGGACTTCTCCAAGTTTTCGTCGCCCTCTGTCCTCGCGTCACTGATGTCCTTCTTCAGGGACTCCTCCTACAGAGAGAAAAGACAGAGTGAGGACGTCTAGATCAGAGGCTGGTTGGATGGATGTGTGAGTGTGTGCAGAGGCCTGAGATCTGTGAGTGTGTGATCCTATCTGTGTGATCCGAACCTTCCTTGTGAGAGCTTCCAGGTCTCCGTTGAGCTTCTGGATAAGGCGCACCATGTCTGAGAGATCCCTCTTTAAATCACGAACTTCCTGCTCACGCTCACCTGCTCTGGAAACCATGACATCCATCTGAAGGAGGACGATGGGAGAAAATGTTGAGAATGCATTCATCTTAAACGGTATTTGGCCTCACATACATTTCACCCATATTTGCACCTTGGAAGCTTTGACACAGAAGATGTATTGAGCCAAAAATCTAATCAAATAACTTGATCTGTTTTGAATAGTGTAAAGACGTGGAATAATTTTCAGTGGAAAAAACTTTGTAAGCTCATTTTAAACATTTATCCACATTTTGTTGAGAATTTTTTCAAAAATTGAGTAATCTAAATAAGAAAATCTGCAGAAAAACGTGCCTCAAATACTTCAAATATACCCAAATTTAGGTTTTAGCTATAACAGTTGTGGTAGGTTTAGGGTCAATAGTTGTTATATTAGCAGTCATAATGTCCTTCTCTTTTGTAATCTTCCTCTTCCTCACCTTTTTCTGGTTCCAGATCTCGGCTTCCTCCCTGGTGCGGGCGGCCATGTTGGCATACTGGTTCTTGACACTCTCGATGATCTCGTCCATGTCCAGCGACCGTTTGCTGTTGTCACGTAACACCACTGTCTCGTTCTGGATGTGAGACTGCAGCTCTTTGATCTCCTGCGGGGAGCAGACACGAGGACGGCAGAGTTAGTGGGAAAAACGTCTTTTTTTTTTTTAATTAAAAAACAATAAATCTCGTCATTACCTCATCATAGCCGGCCCTGCGGAAGTCCAGCTTCCCCACCAGGTCCTCCAGGTCCACAGCCTGATCTACTAAATCCAACTGACCTTCATCTACCTCCTGTTACACACACATTACACACACAGGTACATGCATAAGTATATGGACGCCCAGCTGGCATAAGTACCCTAATGTATTTCAGACTTGGGGAATTAGTGATTTTACTATGTTTCTAAATGGTTGAACAAATAAGTGGCAAAAGTACCTTTTTGTTGACGACAAATTCATTCTCCCGGTCAGCTCTCTTTTTGAACTCGTCCTCATACCTGAAAACAAATTAAAATAAAGATTCATTTGTGCCAATAATGACATAGCTGACATACATTTGAGGAATTCAGCCATTCAATCAAATCAGCTGCTGACTTCTTCTTGGTGTCCTCCACCTCCTCCTGGTTCTTGAGCAGCTCGGCCTTGAGCTTTTCTTGGTCGCGGAGCAAGCTCTCGATCTGCTGCTCCAGCTCGTTCTCCAGCTGCTTCACGATGTCGTCGACCTTCCCCTCGTAGCCCTCCTGCTCCTTGAGGATCTTCAGCTTCATGTCCAGCTTTTGGTTCTCGTCCTCCTGCTTCTTCATCTGAGATAGAAAGAGACAAAGCAGATGGGAGTGGGGGTTGGTAGCGAACAGAAATGCAGGTGGAAAAGTGCACATAAGAGTGACTGAATATTCTGCAAAAAAGGGAAGCAAAACCGATCTATTTTGCAATGAAGTATATGCTAATGAGTCATGTTAAAATTAGTTTTACATGCCTCAAGAAGTTGTTTATTGTGAAATATATTTACTACGGTATGCCTTTCTCTTTGTTGTCACTCAACAACAACGTAGTTTATAGATCTCAGACTTAAAGGTGTCAAATTATCCACAAGGTGGCGTCCTACATGCACCTCAAGCACTCTACATAAACTGAAGTTTGCATATGGAGACACTTCATAACCTCAGGCCACAAAATAACTACAGCAGCCACAGGCTGGTGTAACTCCAGATTTCAGCATTAGAAACAGGCCTACCCAACCAAACTAAACTTTTTAATTAATTGATTAGTTAACTAAAAATATGATTTATTTATAGGCAAAGTATGTTTACTGCTTCGTTGTTAAGCACATACAAGTGGTAAATTACTACAAAACCTAGCCGAATTATTATAGCGGAGACATTTAATATTGATATAATTTTAATAACAAACCTTGTCAATCAACCTGACGAACTTGTCATTGAGTCCAACCATGTCGTCCTTCTCCCTGGATTTGCCAGACGGGTCGATTTTGTTGGTCGGGTTGCTTTTGGCCAGTCCTGACCTGCCGGGGGTGTAGGACTGGCTGCTGTAATCTCTTGGTTTAGACATACTGAAGCGTGAAACAGATGAAGTCTCAAAGCTGGGCAGGGGAGCGGTGAAGGTACCTCCAAAGCGCCAGATCACCTGCTTTTAAGGTGGGAAGGACCACCCATCACCTCCCCAAAACTCTGTACGCGTCCAATCAAAAGAAGACAGGTGCAATATTACAGTGAGAAAAACAAAAAAGTCAACGTGGAAATACTTGAATTTCGACCTTGAACCAGTTTGTCCAGGAGTGGTGCTGGGTACCAGGAGCCAATGGCATCGCCGGGGTTGGACTCGTGCGTAAAAAACAGGTATAAAATCCACCTGTATCTATTACATCCATCAAGTGACTTTCAAACTTGAAACACTCAGCGTCATTGTCAGCTCTGTCCCATCCAGCAGTCATCATGCCTTCAAACACCTCTGCGAGCATGTTTGGTGGAGCCGGGGGAAGGGGTACCAGGGCGTCCGTGGCGAGCCTGGAGGGGCTGCGTAATGTGATGCGCAACGACACGGACAAGGACTCCGCTCCGGTGAAGCCCGCCGCTTCAGCAAAACTCGCCGCTTCCCCCGCTTCCGGCGCTCCCGCCCCCGCCGACGACAAGCAGACGCTGAGGGGTCTGAACGACCGGCTGTCCGGCTACCTGGGCAGGGTGAAGCAGCTGGAGAAGGAAAACAAGGATCTGCAGGACCAGATTGATGAGATTTTGGCCAAAAGGAAAACACCCGAGGAACGCAACTGGGATGAGGTCGAGAAACCGCTGGAGGAGCTCAAGAAGAAGGTTGGTCATCTGATTTCTTTCTCTTTCTTCATCTTTACATCCATGTTACAGTATAGGCTATAAAATATGATGCATAGTGAATGTTTAATGCTAAATTGGATATTTTTTTCCCTAAATCATTTCTTTCTTTTAATTTTTTTCAGTTTGTTTTTTCTGTTCTTGCTTTTTCCTACATTGAATTGGTTTCTTTTTAAAACCTGATGATTTTATGACTTGTCTGTTTTATTTTGCTGCCTTGTGAGGCACTTTGTAACTTTGGATTTTGAAAAGCGCTCCAGAAGTAAAGATTATTATTATATTATTATTAATAACAGGCTATATACATTGTGCATTTATCTCCTTAGATAAAAGACATTGCCATGGACAATGCCAAGCTGCTGCTCCAGATTGACAACACCAAACTGGCCAATGATGACTTCAAGAACAAGTGAGTTTCATGCAATCTAGATACAAAATTAACATGATTTGAATGAAACAATAATAGTTTTGCTTTAATAAGTTTTATAGTCAAAATGATGTGATTTCTGCTGCTGCTGTTGATGATGTTAGTCAATAATTTATAGCTGAAACATTGAGTCAGGAGTGTTTGCGGCTCACTTTTGCATTCTTCCTTCTGTGTGCAGGCTGGATGAAGAGAAAAGGGCGCGGAAAGCGGTAGAAAAAGACCTTGAGGAGCTGAAGAAGACCATCGAGGACACCAAGTTGACCCGCAAGCAGACGCAGAAAGAGATCGATTTGGTGAAGGAGGAGCTGGCTCGCCTCGAGCAGGAACACAAAAATGTGAGGCTGCAAGCAAAAACACACACTTCAAGATCAACTAACAACAGAGTGTTATGTGAAATTTGGGGCAAATTTGCTGTTCTGTGTGTGTGTAGGAGGTGGACGTCCTGCGTGAGAAGATCAAGGACTCTGAAGTTAATGTGCACATTGACTCGCAGAACTCCAATCTGAGCGAGTTTCTCGACAAGATCCGCAACCAGTACGACAAACTGGCCAAGAAGAACCTGAAGGAGACCGAGGAGTGGTACAAGAGCAAGGTACGTTACCTGCAGCATCCTGATGTCACATGACTTATTTGTGGTATTGTTATCTCTCCTTTCCATCTCCTTCTGTTTATCTCACCCTTTCCATCATGTTTTTCACTTTCCAGTTTGACAACATCAAGGTGGTGGAGGCCCAGAAATCCGAGGCCTTGCACTCCGGAAAGACTGAGCTCCAGGATCTGCTCAAACAGAAACAATATCTGGAAATTAAGATCCAGACTGTGCACAGCATGGTAACCACACACGAGCCTATTCACATAAATGACCGGAGACACCACCATAAAAAACACCAACAACCGTCTGCCACAGAGATAAAACAGCTGAGTTTTACAGGAGTTTTGAATAGCGAGCGCATTCTCAAGACAAGTTGAGAGCTGCCCTGTTTTGACATAAACCCCTCAACAATAACTTTTTTGTCACATTGCAGCTTATGTGAAACTCAGTGACATTGTCCCAATCACAGCAGAATCGCTGTGGCAGTTCGTTAGGAGGTGTACAGAACAAAATATCTACCAAAATCTTCTTTCCATTATCATGTCAGGAAGGATAAAATCGCCCGCAAGGGTGTTTACCTGTCCTTTAAATAAGCATTCCTGCTTCCTGACCTGTCATTATACCGTCAACCTGCTACTTTAAACTAGTCAAACTCTTGATCCATCTCTCTGCAGTCTGATGAGCCACCTGGAACTGCTCTTCCATAACAAACTACAAACATGAAAACGCTCAAGGCTATTGAGAAGTCAGTAATCTACAAGTGCTTTGAAGTTCTTAGTGTCCTCGGCTCAATGTCCAAAGACAAGTACAATTCAAAGTATCCCAGAAAATGTGGGAAGCCAAAAACACGCCAAACAAACTACAAAGATGCTTCTCTTTTTTGCCTTCTTGAGCGGTTAACTGTATGTCCTTCTCTCAGATCCACAATCTGGAAGAAACCTTGACGATGACCAAAGTGGAGTATGGTCAGCGGTTGGCCCCCATCAACAAGATGATCCTGAACCTGGAGGCGGAGCTGAGGGATGTGAGGTCCCAGGTGGAGCAGCAGGTGGATGTCAACAAGGACCTGCTGTGCGTCAAGATGAAGCTGGAGGCGGAAATCAACAACTACCAGCAACTGATGCCCGTCCTGACCAACGATAGTGACAGGTGAGGAACGGTTGCAAATGGTTGTGATGATGTCAGAGCTTTAGATTCATCTTATTTACCTAAATAAAATCTGTTGTCAGGTACAAACATGTCTCTGCCCACAGGAAATATAATACTTATAATTAGGATCAAAATAAGGAGACAATGAGGACTTTTCTCTGATGAGAGGGGCAGATTCTTTGCCTCCATTGTCCCTTTGGCTGGAAAACATGAGTCCCATAGTTTTTCGGTTGGCACCTACTTCAGAACACACACATCAACATCACATAAACACACAAAAACACCTGTTTCCCACTCGGTGCGTTAGTGTACTTATCCTCTTCTTCCCTGACAGCTCGGAGCTTTCTTTAGAGGATGCGCTGCACAAGGGTAAGTTCTGGGCCCGGCTGAAAAAACATTCTTGAAATAAAATCTGAAAAACGACTCCGGCATGTTCGTGTTGTCACCTGATCAGCAAATTTATCTCAATTGCCTCGTGCTTTCAGTAGCGGTTTGGTCTTGCAATCTAACTTTTCCAACCTGAAAAACAAAAATAATGATCAGATTTTGACCTTAAAATTTGAAGGAGCTCAAAAGGTGTAAGCAATATGATTGATGGATGTAAGAAATATGTTTTACACCTTTACATTCTTTTAAAATCAACAGCAGAGTTAAAAGCGCAGCGTGTTAAACTTGAAATCTAACCCTCACATCACTTTTGGTTGAAGGTCAACATTTTGGGAAAGACGCTTATTTTTCGGCTTCTTGCCGAGAATTAGACGAGAAGATCAATACCACGCTTGCTGGGCTACCTGTTCACAGTCTTCTTTGTGCTACGCTAAGCTAATTAGATCTATCCTCTTATATAACTGCACCAGAAGCAAATTTCCCAAAATGTCAAACTATTCCTTTAAAACTTAGTGTCACTAAACTGCACAAGTTGATGCTGTTGATGTCACGTTGCACCGTCTGCATGCAATCACACCCGATTTTAACACTGCATGGAATCATAAATAGGCCTCTAATGATTTTGACAAGCAAATCAACCACAAATAAGATGTCATGTCATTTCTTTGTTCTGTGTTTTTAACAAACTATTGTCACTCAGACTTTCTGGCAGAAGCACACACAGATGAAAGGAAAGCTGGACCAAAAGGAGGTTAAAACCTTTTTAAAAATTTGATTAGTCTTTTTGTTTCTTCCTAAAGACCAGGGAAAGCCTGATGATAAGGTGCCCGAACAGCAGGAAGAGGTAAAAGAAGAGGCCCTTGTGAAGCAAGAAAGTGCCCCATCTGATAAATCTACCCCCCCTGAAGCCCCCAAAGCAGATAAAGAGCTCATCAAGGCAGAAACAGTCGCTGTCAACAAAGAAGCGGCCCCGATCGAGCTAAGCAACGGCCCCACTAAACAGCAGAAACCCAAGACCAAAACTAAGAAGGATTCATCCTCTTCTTCTTCTTCTTCTTCCTCCTCATCCTCGTCTTCCTCTTCCTCCTCTGAGTCCGAGAATGAAGATAAAAAGCCCAAGAATGAGGGTGAAGTGGCCAAAGCTTGATTATTTTCAATGTCACTCAGTCAGGTTTTATATCTAACTTCTGTCCTGCTGTTACTGTCAAACCTGTGAAGTTACTTTGAGGTTGTTGATTTGTATTTTCTCAGAAATAAATACATTTTGGTTTCCACCAAGAGTGCCTCGTTTGCCTGCTTTTTTAACACAAGAATTATGTGTTAATTGTTTTTTAAAAATGACTATAGCATATAACCAATTATTACAAACAAGTGCAGTGATTGGGTACATATAAAGATTGTAAAATATACACATATTTGTGTTTAGGAGGAAAATTGGATTACAAATGGCTGCAATAACATTTATTTTCATTATCAATGGTTTAGAAAAGTGCACATTTTCCTAAAGCAGATGCTGAAATATTCAAACTGTTTTGTTTGACCAACAGTCCCAAACCCAAAGATAATAAGTTTACTATCATACTGTATGTAGATGAATTAAAAAAAACAGAAAATAATCTAATTTGAGAAGCTGGAATCAGAAAATATTTACCATTTTTGCTTAAAATTGATAGAATTGCTGCAGATTAATCTCCTGTCAATTGACTAATCCAATAAATAGTCAGCTCTTATGTGTAGTATGTTTATTGTCATAATAACCAGTAAACTACCAGCTACAATAGGCCAACTGCACAGAAAAAAGAGGCCAAACCAAATATTCACAATTCCAGGATCAATATGTCTTGTCCAAAAAAGATTTTTTTTAAGAACACCCACTTTTATATCATGTTAAATACCATTTAATTTAAAATCAATTCAAATGAACACATTTGGAACATGATGGTGTGAAGGGGTACCTGAGCTGCGTCACACGTCACTGACAGTGAATGAAAAACAATGTCGCCTGTGAGAAACGCAGCAAAATTGTCATCATAAGGTGAAAACGTCAGATCTCTAATATGTCAAAAGCAGCCTGGATTTTGAGCATTTTTGAATTTACTGAAATGGGATTTGTAAAAAATGAAGTCAACTCAGGGTTCATAGGAAATTTCCAAACTCATACAGGACCATGTGATCCTTAAACTTAAGTAAGAAAATCAAAAGCAAAGAAAACTGAATGTCTACACTCACAAATACATCATAAGAGAACATATTTCAATGGTCACTTGAACAAATCACACTTTGAAGTCTTGAACATGAAAGTATTAGAAATAGATGCTGTTTTTCCAACAGGTCAGTTTAGTAAATCTTTTTCTGTGATATTGTCCTTTTTCTTGAATATGATGGAACAAACATCACCAACGAAAACATACAATGTAAATTAAATGCAAAGTTAGAAATGTTTTGCTGATCAATAAGGATAAAATATTCAGTATGGATTGATAGAACTGTGAGCGGTAGAACAAGAGTCACAGAGTCAGCACACACACACACACATATCAGATTATGATCAATTCTCGGGACATTACATAGACTTGCATTCATTTTCTGGAGACTTACCCCAACCTTAACCACTGACCCCAAAATCAACTTTTTCCCAATTGGGGACACGGGTTTTGTCCCCAGTTAACTGGTCCTAAGTCTGAAATTTGTCCCCAAAAGTAGCCTATGACAGACCACACACACACACACACAAACACAGATACTTTTTTTTTTTGTAAGAGTGTTTTATTTTATTTTTTCAAATGACAATGGTACAGACGACATGAAAGCACAGAGAGGGAGGGAGAGGAGAAGGGGGTTGAAATCATCCAACACATGGATATTACGTGGTGAAGGTTGAGGGGCAAGCAAGAGTACCAAATGGAGTAAAAGATATCGTATCAAAAATTTCAGTTTTTTTCATATATATATTTATATAGGACTAATAATTCTCTTTAACTATGCAAAGCAAGGAATGCCCTTTTTTCATTATCTTGAGCCTTGGCTTTCCCTAAGTAGAGCCAACTTTATTATTCTTTTTTTTTTTTTTTTTAAAGAAAAAGAGTGGACACATGTTTTGGGGGGCTGGCTGGGGCATTTATTGACGTCCTGGAGTCCTGTCCGATGTGGCGTTGAGTCTCAGTGTTGCGTGTTTGGGCGTGTCCACGGGGGTTTGGATTTCTCTGATGGGGAAAATCAGCCTCAGCGGGAGAAAGTCTTTCCGCTGGAAACGAAAGCAAAGATGCATTAGAGGATCACACACACACACACACACGCAACAGGTTATTGTCATTCCTAACACGCCAACACATCTCTAACCCTTCCAGAGTTACAGTATGTTGCAACACACAACACAACTACTTGACAATAAAAACAACAGAACTTATTGGATTTCGGGATGTCAACGGTTAACCGTTAATCAATTAACCGCTGAGAATATTTTTGACCTGTTACGCGTGTCGGTCTATAGGTTAATTTGCACACTAGGGTTGGGTACTGAACTCGTTACTTCACGTTCGGTACCGGCCCCCGAAATAAGTTTTAAAAAACACACATTTACCGACCGAAGCGTCTCACACGGAAGCTCCAGCGCTGACAGGAGCACCAACCCACAGATACAAAGACGTGACGGATTGACACACTGAAAACACTTTGAGGTGAAGAAGGATGAACTTTTCTTAAAAATGAACTGGTTAGCTAGCGGTTAACGGGTGTCGGCCTATCAAATGCAAAATTAACCAAAACTGACATCCCTAATTGGATTACTTATAACAGTATTTATCAGTACGTTTGAACAGATAATCTGTGATTTTGAACAAAATCTCCCTACCAGCACCTCTAAATCTAACTAATTAATTGCTAATTGGGCGCTATGTTGGCAACCTCACATGCAACCTCACATGCCTCCAGGAAGTCACTGCAGCTCCCACACAACACCCTCTAAACCACAGGTGTCATTTTGTTGTTTGTGGTTCGTTGAGAGTTGTAAGTACACCAAGCAGTATTATACAATTCCTTTAATCTGTGGCCATACTTGGTAACTTGATACTGTAATTATTGAGAATTTCTTAACCGGCAGCCATGGGGGGGGTTCCCTTCTCATTCCAGTTAAACATTAACCACAGAGCAAATACTCCCTGTGCTCCGACAGCATGGACTTCCTAATTATTTCAGAGCTACAAGGCTAAAAACAACGCGTACATGACTGTTGGAAGCTGTTAAAATTCCTCCTCGGCTCACTTCAAATACTACAAAAACAGTGCGGGACACGCACGCCTCAAAAACACACAAAGATTCAGAGCTGCAGGTTGCAGTCGGCTCACAAATAAAAGGTTAATACGTCCGGCATAGAAAATGCAGATAATACAGTATATCTCAAAAGTAGGCATAAAATAATCAAAAATAATTCAAAAGCATTGCTTCAGTTGAGAACTTTGGTCTTTATCTTGTTCTTTTTACACCGGATCACTTCAGACCTTTGATGTGCACAAACTGTAACTGTGAATGTGAGCGGCAAGAGGCGAGCGTCGACAAGAGGAGGGGAGTAACGGCGACTTACGAGATGGTCTTCATCTCCTTCTTCTCGGCGTCGGGTCGAGCGCGGTTCAGCACCTTGAGGAAGTCTGACGTCTTGGCCCTCATGCGTGTGTGAATGTAGGCCTGCGGAAGAGACGTGGACACTCATGAAGGAGGTTCTCAGCATGTATTTACAGTGAAAAACACCGGTCATCTTATCTTGGAATAAATCTTAAAAGGAGATGAGATAATGAGATGCTTTAATTGTTTCCTGTGTCAACATAGTAGTCATCTAACAAATTTTTCCTTTGAGATGGCAACATTTTTGTACACTGCATTAGTGTGTCAGGTGCAGCAGCTTGAGAAACAGCTTAAACTGTAGGCTAAGCCGTTTCTCAAGCTTTACCCATTCACACCTGTCTATAAATCCATCTGCAGTGTCACCCACGCTGATTCCCCGCTGCCTGATGCGAAAACAGCCGACATCCAGTTTCATTATCTGCTCTTTGAGCACCAGGTGAAACAACACAAAAGCCTCTGAAATGCAAGTCATCTTAAAAATGGCTTTGATTAGGGTTTACAATCAAGAAGAGTCCATTGGGGGAGCCATTTGAAGCATATCTCGCTTTGTGTGTCATGAGCGCGTAAACGCCCACACGCAGCCCTAAAAACCTGTGTGACCACTGAGGGTGGTGGAGCAAGTCCCCATCAGGTGGGGCCTTCTTTTGATCTCCCCTGTGAGGGTGCTGTAAGACGCTAAGGTGGAACGTACTATTAGAGGGGATGACTTTATGACTTGTTTGTAGCCTGCAATTAAAGAGGACTTTCAGCTCGGTTTGAGTGTTTGACAGGTGCCTCTTTAAGATGCATTCACCTGTGTTGGACCCTCAAACTAAAAATGCATCATTAGACCTAAAAACTCAGCTTCAAGCTCCAAAACATACTTACAATTAAACAGATTATCTGTCTAAATATAATGATAAATAAGGCTATAAATAATCCAAACTTCAAGCAAATACCAAGAAAGAATTAAATTAAATGTATCATCTAAAAAGCCTCATTTAGATTTGAGGAAATAAGTGGTTTGTTCCCTTTGTGCAGTTGCTGCTAGGTAATAAGTAAAAAATACAGCATCAAGAGCTTCCTAAAATGTTGTTTATAGGTGGCGTCTTAAGCTCAGTCTCTATTTTTGTAAACTATGCCTCAAACAATCTCAGTGACATAACTGTCCTGACCTCCTACTGCATAGAAAAAAAAAAATCTTTGAATGGAAACAGCTCTGCAAACTTTAGGAAACTCCAAGAACTACTGAAGTCTCAACTCACCTTGGAGCACTTTATGTGGTAGTGCAGGTAGTCCCTGAAGGTGTGGATGAGGTTGATGGTGTTGTCTCTGGCATTGGCATTGGTGTGACGAGGGAACAGGACTGAAAAAGACAAAATCGAATTATTAGCTGTGTAATTAGTACAGCTGCACAACAGGAAAAAAGAAAAATTTGATAGTGTTTTAACTGACCGAAGGTGATGTATCCAATGTTGTCCCCGACGGCGGCGTCTGTGTCCTTCAGCTCCAGAGGAGGCTCCCTGTGGCTGAACAGCACCTGGGGGGCTGTGTGGCTGGCTCGCCGACCCTCTTTGAACTCCTAAACACAGAATTTAACAGTACTTGTAATTCATGTGTGTAAATTTATGCATTATATTTGTAAAATTGGAGTTTTAGCTTAGCTTTTTCTAATAAATTAATTAAGAATTTTCTTAAAAGTTAGCTTCATAGCAAAGAAGGTACTTCTTCCCCTTAATTCATTCATGACAACAGCATTCATGTTTTCCCAAAGGTGAACATCTTTGCTACTTGTTGCTATAGCTAATGTGTACTTAGAAAGTCAGCTATTAGTCCAAAATGGTAAAGTATGTTGATTTTTTTTGTACAGTAACAGCAAAAAACAGTATACTATAACAATTACTAGAGTATATACTGGATGCAATTAGTGTGTAGTATGGAACTCACACAGTATTTGTCTTTAAAAGAGCTCCAATCTAGTATAACCTCACCAAATGACCACTTTAATGTTCTCGTGACCTCACACACCTGCATGAAGACTTTGCCGATGATGACATCGTCGTCGTCTTTGAACACTGTGCTGAAGACCACGGTCACTCTGTCTTTCTTGGCCTCCACATACCTGCGGAGAAGACCGAACATGTCCAGCATTTAAGATAAATAAGGAGGAGTACCACCAAAAAGACCTAAAGTATGTGCTCTTTGACCTTGAGAGCCATTCACAAGACCTACTACACTGTAATTTCGGAAACACTGTCGCACATCTTAGTTTAACAGATATCTTTGTTTGATTATCTAAACCTTCTATTTAAACTGTTCTGCATGTATACATTTAGATGAGATACTCGACCGAGCTCTGCCTCTAAAAGAGATCTGAAACCGAAATCTTTCAAACTCTCCCCCACACGTACATGGACTCATCATCTCTGTAGTGGACCACGGCCCTCTGCTCGCCCTCTTTGCCCTCCTCCTGGAACTTGAAGTACTTTTCAAAAACAGAGGCGAAGCAGTTCCTCTTGAGCATTCCTGCCTGGTGGATAACCTCATCTTTATTGGCTGGTAGGGCGTCCAGGTCGTAGAGGAGAGACACGTTGTAGCCTGAGAGGAAGGGACGAGTAATTCAGATGGTGAACAATATAGGTTCAATCTGGGTTGAGGCTAATAGTCAGTTCCAACATTTAATTTTATAGTTTGCGATTAAAAAAGGAAGTGTGCTACCACAATTTAACAAGTAATGGTAAAAATATATTCTAGATGTAATGTGGCAGATAGACACAGTGAGTTATAAAGCTTTACATGCTGTATTAGTGTCCTGATGGTGTCAAAATCTTAAAACTGATCTGATGTTAACTATCCAATAACCTCAAGGCATAATTTAGAGGCTGTCAGTAGCTTTGTGAGAACTTACCAGCCTCTGTTGAAACCAGGAAATTCCCATAGACCCTTTTGAGCAACTGAAAAAAAAGACAAAGAGCTTTATTTGTATTGTACTTCTCTAAATGCAGTAACCAAAAAAAAAAGCATCTGAGAAAAACCACAAAAGCAAGAAAAAAGATTTTAAAAAACTTTGAGGAAGTGTAAATAATACATAATAAAATTACTTTAAAAGTTAATTTAAAATTGGATCATGACTGAAGACTGTATAGATTTTGCTGCAACTTTGATACTACACTTCAGTGATTTTCATAGCCTGTGGGACGTCTAAGCAATGTGTTTTTAAGAGGAGAGAAGAAACTAACAGAAATGTCAACACCAATAAAAGTGGAGAGGCAGCTTAAAAAAAATTGCCGTACAACAAAAGACTTGTTGTAAAGAAGTAAAGGGGTCGTGTTTTTCTGGAGTTAATTAAAGGGGGGGGGTTCCTTTCAAATAGATACCTGTCATTTAAGAATGAACTGAGGTAGACTGACTGGCTCAGGTATGGCAATAATGCACCACCAAATGTCAACAGAAATTCCTCCAATATTTAATCTGTGGAGTAATTCAGCAGTCAAACCAAGAGCAGATGTGTGAGAACAAAAAAGCCCTTTAAGTAAGCAGCTTTCCAACTGGACTTTTCACAGGCAGAATAGCTGAATGCGACACTTGTTAAACCATTCATTTATCCCTTTGCTCTTGTGTTTTAGGGAACAAGGAGGGAAGTCGCTGGACGGCAGCCAAGACATTCATACAGCGGCCGCTGCTCGCAGTCAGCACTTCCTCGCCTGGGGTGAGTCACACAAACTCACTTCCTGTTTCTACCAGAAGCCTCGGCAGCAGCTTTCTTCCTTACATGGCAACAAAGCTCTTGTGGTGGAGGTGTGCGAATGTGCAGATAGCCATCATGACCTCATTCTGCTTTTTAAAAAAATATATTTTATCATCTTTTATTGACACCAAAACCAGATGCATTCCTGCGTTGACTTCTCAGTGACAATGTTTTTATTGTTGCAGTGCGTGTTTGCTGGGTGTCTGCAGGTTTAAACAGCTCACCTGCAGTTCCAAAGAAAATTATCAGTGAAATCAAAAGTAAAACATAAAAGCAACTGTTGACCTCTTGAGAAAATAAGTTTGTGTGACTGGTCTATTTTCGCACCAGCGCATCAGAAAACCGCAAGAGCATTTTTAAGTCTTTTAAATTTGAGTTAAAGATGTAAAACACATGTTGAAGGATGTGAAAATGGGTATTTAAATTTAATACCACCAACAACTGAATCTTGGTGAGGCCTGGGCACAGAGAAAAATGTCCCATGTTCACATTGTGCGTGTTGTACCTCGTCAGCTCCGTGCTCCTGCAGCTCCTTGTAGAACTTCAGGGAGATGCTGACCATCACTTTGGTCTTGTCCCCATTGGGGTTGGAGATGTGGTACAAGACGCCATCGAAGTCTGCGGCGGAGAAAGACGACATTAATGACAGACGAGCCTCTAACTCCTTACCCCTGCATTTACACCAAATGCTGAGCCATCCCAACCTCAATTCATGCCGACGCATAAGATTATTTCAGTTTCTTGACTTTGTGTCATCTAGCAGGTTGAATATGTGTAAGATTAATTGCACCATAGGAAGATGACTGTCATGATTACGCAGCACTGGAAAATTAGTATCACCACCAGAAACAGAAAACTTACTAGTATATAGTGGTAATATAGTATAATGTACAGTGCTAATAAACAGAGTAAAGTTTGTTGACTACTTTTGATTGTTTTAGTTATTAATCAAGTAGAAATACCAAAAAAAGTGCTGAAACCTGCAACTAAAGTGCTGCTGTTTGGTGAAAACTGCATTTTAACTTCAGTATTTAGGTATTACACCAAAAACTGTAGGATATTATACAACTCAATGAGTCCCTACACAAAAAATACAGGACGGCACTCAAGGACAGCTGTGATGCAGGTTTTATCGTCTTGAAGCAGAACGACTCAGCTGTCAAGCACATGTGAGAGCTAGTTTTAAATAAATGTTGGATCTTATTGGCAGAGTTTTAAAGAACTTGGTGTGATTGGGACATAACACAGTGTGATGGACTAACAAACCACTAACAATGTGGTGGCTTCACTTAAAAATAGCATCATAATGCTGAAAGACATCTCAATATCTACAACCTAGCTGTTAAGAAAATGCTCCAAAAAAAAAACTACATCCAGTTTATGGAAAGCGGTTTCATACTGTAAGGTGCCATATAGACTCACCTGCAAACGTCACATCGACAGCCTCTGGCTTGGTTCTGCAAGGAGGGAAAAAAATTAGCAGGTGCAGGATGTGTAAAGAGAATTATTGTTACAGGAAAAATTACCACATATTCACACAGAACATAGTCATAGTGACAGTCACACAATACTGCACAGCTCAGATTTAATTGGACTCTTTTTCAAAATGACAGACTAGTGCTGAAGTCTTCCTGCTTCATAAACAGTGAATACTGAGAGGAACTAATGAGGATTTTCATTATCAATTAATCTGATAATCAAAAGCAGTTAATCCTCACATTTGAGAACCTGGATCTAGATGTGGGGGGGGGGTTTGCTTGAAAAATGAGCGAAATTGTAATTGCAATTAATTTTACGTTGATTAATCATTTCAGTTTTAGATGTAAGATCTCCAACAAAAGACACACCGAGACACCAGGTGTCAATCATAAATTCATGACTTGATTAGGGCTGTTTATATTTGAGTGTATATAATTTAGTCTTTAACTGCATTCATTTCTTTTGCCTTTTTAGCCTCTTTGTTTTTGTATCTTGATTTATTTTATGTAGGGTGGCTGCTGTGGCATTTTACTTCTCCTTTGGCATAAATAAAGTATTATTTATCTATCTACCTAATCACCAACTATTTTCATTTGGAGTCATTTTTTAAGAAAAAAAGTAAAAATTATCTGATTACAGCTTCTCATATGTGAATACTTTTGGGTTGTGGACTGTTGGTCAAGACAGAACAAGACATTTGAGGACATCGCTTTGGGAAACAGTGATTGACATTTTTGGACATTTTATGGACCAAAAAAACAACAACAAAACAACAAAAAACCACCAAACAAATCAAGTAATCAAAGATTGATAATGAAAATAATCATTAGTTGCAGCCCTGGTTTGTTGATATTAATTTTACTGCCCCAAATCATCCAAACAGCACACCATAAACACTATTTTAGGGTGGATTTCCAACTTTAAATCAATCACCCTGACAATATCATTCTTCCTTTGAACCTGAAAAACACTATTTTCGGATTGCACAGTAATAAATGACCACTTTTAAAGGTGGATGCTGCTGCAACTTGTCCAAGCTGCATATTGTAGTGTGCATGCTGCAGGGAGCTGCAGACTTGACTCAGCTTGACTACAGGAATGCGGAAGCAGGAGAGAGGGGGCGATGGCTGCTTTGTGAGCAAATAAACGACATTTATTAAGAGAAAATGCCAACTTAAATCTTACATAATCAGCAAAATGCACGAACATCTTGGATAGGTACGAAAGGACACCAGATGTGAGCAGTTTCTGTCATGTTGACAGACCTGTTATGTCAAAAACTCCTACAAAATGTGTCTCACTAGCGGTGAATCCCGGTATAATCCCTTAATTTATTCATTAAGGTGACATTTCTTTATAATAATAAGTGTCTAGAGCAGTTATTTATAGACATATCAGGCAGTAACCGCCGCTCATTCAGCTGACGTTGCGGAGAAACTGGTCATCAGCTAGATTTCAGCTACTTTTTAAGCTGTGAAAGCTCGTAAAAAGCTTTAAGATGTTTTACTAAATATTTATCAGGTAAGTGGGAGCAAAATAATCTTGTTATTTTACGTCCCGGGAGTGTGGGAGAACCGCCGGGGGAGACCAAATTCATAGTGGTTACCAATTCTGGCGTAACACCGCCCGTACAGACACACCCCAGCTTCAGGCAAAGCAGCCACCGTGTGTATTTTCGCAGTTTACACACACAAAAAGGCAACATAGCTGACTTTTTTAACGTTGTAAACGTTTATTAGCTGCATCCGTTATCCGTAATGCACCATTAAACGCTCCTTTCATCTTCCCTTAAACGCTAAAGGGAGAAGCTAGCTGTTAGCGGCGCTAGCCAGGTGTAACAAAGATTTTCTCACCCGTTAGAAGCGCCGTCGAACTTCAACGACAGCGTCTCCTCTATAATGCGGTTATTGATTTCTAACAGGATCATCGCAGCGGACGCCGGTGTCGAGGAAAAGGGGGGGAATGATCGGTGCTATTTGATGGCTCTTTGTGTCAAATTCTGCAAAAAAAATTTCCTCCCTTGACAGATCAGACCGCTTCCGTCGAGGCTCCTTCTTCCGCCTGTCGCTTCCGCGTATTTTACACTCAGGACCCCAAAAGATGAGGATGCCCGCAATGTTGCCTTTAATAAATTCGTGACATGACAGAAAAGAAAAGAAGATGACATTTTTTTAAATAATTGAGGCAGATTGAATAGAGAGAAACATATGATAGGTCACCGACGTGGTTATTTATTAAGTTATGAACAGTTCAAACGCCGACATTTACACAGTTATCTGGCATTACCAAATTGAATCTTGTGTCTTATCAAAAACATCAATAATCACAATCACAGTGAGATTTATTCTCCAAGTAGCAAGTACAAGGAATTCAATATCATCTTACATCATTCATACAAAACAAAACAAACTAAGAATGTAATTACAGGTACATCCTTAACTTGCCCCAATTTTAACTGATGACATCTTGATTTTGACTTTTTTTCCCCCGTCAGACCATGCCTTACTGAGAAGCTCTATCCAGACAGACAAAACAAAAATTATATTCTTTCCCAGAGTGATAAGGCCTCCACTGTAAGAGTTTTTTTTTATCTCTCCCTATAAACCCTAAAACTAAAGAGACACATTTTATGAATGGGTTTTGTACTCTTCTAAAGATAGATTTTCAGCCTATTAAAACCACAGACTACATCTTCTTTTTGTCCAATACGCAGTTGTACCTTTGCACTTACGTACTTATGATCACATCATTTATGCCTCCTATTTTTAAGAAATGATCTTACATTTCTTGCTATCCAAACAAAAGAGGAACCTTGCTGCAATGCAACTTTATGTTTAGCTAGATTTTGTATAGCCAGAGGCCTTCATAGCATTTCTAAATGAGATTGAGTTTAAACTAACAAAACAAGAAAGCACAAACACTGGACTAAAGTAGCCAACTGTATATAAAGTAGTCCAAACTAGCTCCACAGAGGGACAAAATTAGTACTTTTACTTACTATACTTTAACAATATTTTGCTGCTAATACTTATGTACTTTTACTGAAGTAGGATTTTTCATGCAGGACTTTTACTTGTAATGGAGTATTTTTACATTGTTGTATTGGTACTTTTACTTAAGTAAAGGATCTGAATACATCTTCCACCACTGGTGATATTTTAGGATTCACTCAATGTAGGATATCATGCAGTCACTGTCTGATATTATAGAGGTGCCCACGGCTTCAAAACATCAACATACATTTGCATTTTCTTGCCCCTCTTCAGCATTCCCTGTTTTTGTGCATATGTCATTTCCTTTCCGGGTCCTTTCTGTCTGTCACCCTGCTGAAGTTGAATCATTTTCTTTTTTTAAATCTCATCTCAGATATTTTCTACCCATTGTCATGTTATTGCCATAGAAGGGGTTACAGACAAACAAGACTCAGTACCAGCAAGACCTTCTTTCAGACTTTAGGTAAGGTTTTTGATCTGTACAACTGGCCTCATGGTTATAAAAGTTAAATCTGATTTAGATTAGGGATTCATGCAGTATTGCAGCTCAAAGTTTTTACATTGAGAATAAATTATGTAAAATATTTATTTTTGGTTTCAATATTTTAGTCTCAAGAAATGTAGGATGCTGCTTTGCCTTTAGGAATATATAATGCACATTACAATATTCAAACCTAATTTTGATGTTTTTTTACTTAATATGTTGTTCTTATCTGTAAATTAATTGGACAAATCCCAGTGGTTTATTAATATTAGCTAAATAAACAGATGACACGTCTCTCATCTGTCAAACAAAACAGACAAACGGCACCAAAGTCTTCAATGTCATTTTCCTTCAACGTGACGAGTGAGGCGCAGTAAAATAAGAGAGAGGGCTGACATACCCTGCTCTCAACTGTGGATGCTTTCAACTCCAACACAATACAGGATGGTTTGACTGGTAATTCCGGGTGTCATAAAGGAACTACTTTGATGTTCAGGACAAAAACTAAAACGACAAAAAGAAGATGAATGGTCTCAGTTAGCTTTCAGTGGTAACCAAACATATAATACTGAACAGTCAGCTCACATATCAATACAGTGTTCAAGCTCTAATTACCAGACATGGTTCACCTAATCAGGTTCACAGCAGCATGTATGCAAATGTCTGGAAAGTAAAACAAGTGGAGTCACACTGTACATAGTATCAAATACAAATTACAATGGAGGCTTAGAAGTGTGTGCGTATGTATACTCTACAATTATAATGAGAGAGGCTTGCTCCTTAGTTTAAACCCACACAGTAAACACAGACTCTAAATTACTACAATATAAAAGGCTAAACAGACAGTACATCACTCCAGCTAGGTTGCATCATTTTAATCCTTAAATTCCCCACGCATGCATTAAATGTAACCACCAGGAGGGGTCTCTGTTTCATTGTATGTGGGAGTGCCCGCAGGTGCTGGGTCTGATCAGTCAGATTATTGGTAAAGAGGTGCCTCTTAATCCTAAATGATGTATTCTGAATATTTACCCAGGTGATTTTGTAACTTCAAACAATGTAATTCCCCTGCTCAGTGTTTGTTTTTTGGAAGCTCAGCGGTGCATTACCTGCTCATGGAAGAAACAAACACTCCGTGGAATTTTCCAGTGGCTGAAAGGAATGACTTTTCACTCTGCTCTGGAAAAGATAAGATATTTCACCAAAAACAAACTTGATAAGAAAAATTTGGAATGTATTTTACAATTTCCTGGAACATAATTACATACAAAATGATGGTTGTTGTTGATACCAGTCCAGATACTGGAACTGATTAAAATTAGGACAAAATCTGGATTGGAGCTCTTTCTAATCAAGACTCTATTGGGATATTATGGAGCTGAATACCAGTTTAAAGAGTCTGTTCACTCCGAACTACAGACAAAAAAAAAACATATTTACCTCTGACGGTTTTCAGCCGTGAAGTTGCCACTGCTGAGGATTCCAGATATCCATCTCTGAGATCAGCTATACAACAAAGCCGAACGGAATACAGTTTCTGTTTTCATTGGAACTACTTTAGAGGAAGAAATAGTCTCAAACTCTGAGGACTATCCTGAGTATCTGGCATGTTGTTTCTGTTGCTGTTGAGTTCAATTTGCAATATTTAATTTGTTGAGCACAGCTTTATTAAACTGAGTGCTGACACTGATCATTCAGGTGAGTTCATTTTCCCATACATCTGTCTACAAGGTGTGCATTAGAGAGAGTTTAAAATGTAATTTCATTTTATAATTTATGAAAGCTTAAATAAATGCACAAGGGGTGAGTAAAAAATATGTTTTTTTTTCTTCATATTTTTTGTGAACTGACCCTTTAAACGGTAGTTTTTGAGGGAAGAAAAAAAAAAGTACCCATTATCAATGCAAATTTTCCAAACTGCTTAAATTATTTAAATCAGTGATAAACATAAATCCATTCTGCACTTCCAACACAAATTATCCTTCATCAGTTTTAGTGGAGTTTTATTGGAGTATGATAATATCTAAAAAGATAAAATATTACAAATTTTGTACCCCAAACCTAAAGCAGATCATTGGAGAAAACACTTATAGAAAACATAGAGCAGAGAGGAGATGAGGGGGCTGACAGTAAATATATGTCTCCAAAGGCAGTGCCTTGTAAAACAGTAAAACTCATAAAATGTGTTATCTTATAGGAAAAAGTATGGATACCGCCACACTCCCAGCGTAAAGTAAATTCCAAGCATAGTTGTCAGTTTTAAAGCGATTATAATTCACAGGAATAACTTTAGAAACAAACATGATGAGTCATATAGGCGAATTTCACAGCCTCCGACTTCAGAACTTAAAGGACTAAAGACAATCTCTCTCTCTTTTTAGTTGGATGCTTTCTTATGAACTGTGAGGTAAATTTCATAGTGTTGCAAATAAGATATTACTGTTTTTTTACTGTTACTGTTTTGCTTCTGTTTTGTGAAGTTAATCTGATTTAATTAAGAATTATTTCTGATGTAGGTTTTTATTATGTGGGTGATATTTTACCAGAGCAGATGTGTCGTATATGTTTGCAGAGGAAGTGTGCAATTTAAGCAATTGTAAAGGTTTCACCATAGTACGTCCGAGACACACACTCCACCCAAACCCATCTCTAAAATAATTCTCTGCAAAGATTCAATGAAAATTGACAATTAACTATGATGAAAAATATTGTCAGTTGAGCTGAATTGTAACTGAACTTTTGACACTCCTGCTTAGATCAGCAGTAAGCCGGTGGCCTGCGAAGCGAGCTGTGGTTTCTGCAGCTGACACAGACACTCTACATCCTTGACCTTTAACTGTGAAGTCTTGGAAATGTTGAAAAATTGTGGTGGCCAAAGAGGTCTCGAGCCTTTTTCCTTTTTGGCTTTTTGGCCTTTTTTGCTTTTGGAAGCTTGCTGCTTCTCTGGGCCACCTTTTTTTTGCCTTTTTGCTTCTTGACTTCTTTAAATCCTAGAGAGGGTTTCTTCTTTTTTTACTTTTGCATTCAAGTTTTTGTATTTTACTCATTTTTGTAAAAGCCAAATAAAACTGGTTTGTATTTTTATACACCAAACAAAGTTCCTGGCTTGTGCTCATCTCTGAGGTCTTAACAGTTTTTGACAGGTCTAGATCTCTTGATTGAAATTAACCTGATGCACCTGTGAGGTATAATTTCAGTGTAGAATCTATAATAAGTATCTCTGATTGAAAGGCTTATTATATGTGTTAAATTGGCCAAAAAATGTTTTAGGGCATTGAAGCCGCCTGTTAAAGAGCCATCTTGGAGTACTTTCAAACCTCCAGCACCTATTTGCACCCTTACATTTTCGTTATGACCCGGCTGTCAGGCATTCCTGACTATATAGGCCCGTTTTAGAGCGGTTCAACGACAGCTGGTGATTATAGAAGCCAAGCTGAATATTGGATCCCTAAGCAGGCTGAGGTGGTCCTGCGTGTAGATATTGGGAACCCTGTTCGATAGGTCAGAGGTAGAGGACAGCCACCTTTATTTATTAATCTGCATGAACAGCAAAAACTACAAGAAGAGATGAAACTAAAAGCAGCTCAAGAAAAGCCTGAAACGACATTGTTCTGCCGCACGCTTTCTTCTTCATCTTTTACTTTATTTATACTAGTATTTTTCATTCAACACTTGCATGCACACATGCACACACACATGCGGTTGAAGTATGACATTGCTCCCCAAGTGTGACGCTCACACACACACAGTGCTGACCCAATGTGTGCCAAAGCAATCACAAACTAAAAACCGGCCATTCTCGTCGGGGGACTGTCATGCCTCCTGATGGAGGCTGGCAGCCTGACAACACTGTCATTTAGCGGTGCAGAGCCTTCATGTCTCCATTTTACTTACAAATATGCGATAATGACAGTGGCGCTCGAAGGCAGCATGGAGTGAGTAATGGAGACAAAGGGGAAGCAGGGAAGATACTTTCATGTCTGAATACACAATTATGTTGACTTTTAGGGCTGTTTCAGTGACGCCCTCCTGTCAGCTTGCATTACTGACATGTGATTGGCAAGTTTTTCTTGTCATACTGACTGACACTTGTCATGAACATGTAACACTGTTCTTGCACGCCTCAACCAAAATCACAGGTGGAAAACACTGATTTCAATTTGGCTGATAAATGATCGTTTAAGCTCCAAAGGAAACAAAACAGTGCAATAATACTGGATGATTGCAACAGGAAGAGTGAACAAAGTGTTTAATTTCCAGAAAGTACCCAGCTGACATCCCGGCTTGATTTGTACAACACCTTACCACACACCCTTCGTTACCCAATTACTTGCATCAGGGTCATATAACATGTGATTGCTTACAGCAATGTGATATCTGAGACATCTTGTGCGTTCGCCTGACTGACAGCTACTATTCCAATATATACTGTTCATTTGAGACGAAAATAAGTATACAGGCCACCACAAAGGATTTTTGGGTTTTATTATGGAGGAAAATCTCAGCAGTTGTACTCAAACTTAGCTTCATGTTAAGAGAAATTATTATTTAGAAAGGCTTATAGAGCCAGGCCGAAAAATACACTCCATACAGCATCAAATCATGTTGTTGATGACTAGAAATTGTGGTTTAATAAATCAAATAAATTCATGAAATGCCTCTTTGTGTATTTTGCAGTCCTTCTAATTCAGGTGTCATAATTTTCATAAGGCCACCCTAAAACTGAAGCAGATAAATAGAATGCAGCCGTCATTGATTATATTATTTGCACTTGTGCCTTTACTAATGCGACATGTCAAAACGTCCTCTGTGAGAATGGTCTATTGCAGCAAAAACATTTGATGACGCAGGCATGTTCAGTAACACAGGAAGGAAACGGGACATTGGGTCAACTCTCCGTTTAAAGAAAAGAACATGATTATTAAAGAGATGCTCTTTGACACTGACTCGTTAAGGTGTCTCATTTAGCTTTTATCATCTTCATAAGCTACACCGGAGCCAGTGCAGGAAGAAGGTGAGTGTCAGAACTTTTTTTTTGTTCTTGTTGTGCCCAAAGAAAAAAACTAAACAGTCAACACATTTAATAAAAGTCTATTAAAACTGCACAATAAAATTTCGTCAGCTCCAAATTGCAGTGAGAAAATATCTGATTGTAATTTTAAAAGCTTTAAAAAGTCATAATATGCATGACCCTATTGTTGTTTCCCCCCTTTTTTTAAGTTAAAGTTTAATTTTGTGCTTTACAATATCAATGTTGAACTTCATTTAGAGGCAGAATCTGTAAAGTTTCAAATTGAGCTTGCTTGCTGCAGCTTACGATCTTAATTGTTTATGTTTGGTGTTACATTGTACTAGTGTCCATCTGTTTTTTTTTTATCCGTAGTCATGTCGATCTCCTTTACCTTTTATGAGGACTTTTTGGACATACTGAATGACACTGCCTACAATAATCACACGCCCTACATTGTGGATCCAAATACATTAAAGTGTGAGGTAAAACTGCTGGGTCCCATAGCAGCTGTGGCCCTGAGCGTCATCCTCATAATCATCTTTTTACTGGCAATACCAGGAAACCTGTTAGTGGGGTGGGTGATCAGCACCAGTCGGCAGTCTCTGATTCCGTCAGATGTGTACCTGTTACATCTGACAATAGCAGATGGTCTGATGGCTCTTACCCTCCCATTCTGGTCTGCAGCAGTGGTCCAAGGATGGCTCTTTGGAGACTTCATGTGCAAGCTCCTCAGCCTCATCACCGAAGCAAACTTCTACACCAGCATCCTCTTCCTGGCCTGCATTAGCATCGACCGGTACCTTGTGATCGTGCACGCCAGTGAGACTCTCAAGAGTCGCCAGAGGATGTGCAGCTGGCTTGTCTGTGCAGCAGTGTGGGCCTTTGGTGTGGCCCTCGCTCTGCCTGCACTTTTCCATGATGCCTTCAAATTCGACGGTGAATCAAAGAGGATGGTTTGCGCTGAACGCTTTGACCTCGGCAAGGCCTCCTCATGGAGGATTGCCACACGTGGGTTCCGCCACATTTTTGGCTTCTTGCTCCCTGTGAGTGTTATGATAACCTGCTACAGCATCACAATCGCAAGGCTGCTGCGCACTCGTGGTTTCCAGAAGCACAGGGCCATGCGGGTGATCGTAGCCGTGGTGATTGCGTTTCTGCTGTGCTGGATGCCGTACCATTTAACCATGATGGTAGACACGCTCATGAGGGCTGATCTGATATCGTCTAACTGTGCTATGAGGAATTCAGTGGACATGGCTTTGGTTATAACCAACAACCTGGCTCTGCTGCACAGCTGCATCAACCCTGTCCTCTATGCCTTTGTGGGAGAGAAGTTCAGGAAAAACATGCAGCTGCTTCTTCTGAGGAAAGTCAGACACGAGAGGTTGTCAGGGTCAAGGTTCAGCAGGTCGACATCTCAGACTTCAGAGGGCAATGGAGCTGTTCTCTGAGACACTGGTGGATGTCTAGAAAGTATCCCCCTCTTAAAAAAAAGTAATGACAAGACTGTAAATCCTTCCTTTAGCCTGTGCAATAGCTTATAAATGGATAGATATGAATGGGAATACATAGACATGGGTTTATGTCTTCTTCTGTGCTCAATAAAAAGATAGAAAGATGTTTTTGAAGGTTAAAGCTTTCATTTAGGATGATAGAAACAAGTGAAACCAGACAAAATAGAGTGGTTAGACTCCCATGTGCAGAGACAAATAAATAATTGTATTATAAATAATTAAATGCCTGCTAAGAATGTTGACAATGAGGTGTGAGGTTAAACATGATTTTTTATTATACTGTATATGTCCCTTTTTTGTCTCTTGGCCAGAGAAGAAGTAATTTCCATCTACAGAGAGTTAATCTTTGATTAGTAGAGGTTGTTTTACTATATTTAGTTTCACTTATTCTATGCTTTTGATATTTCTGGTACACTGCTGCCATCTATTGAGTTTACTGTCACCTAAATCCTCTAATGTAACCTTGAATTTCCACTTAGTGTAAATTTTTCTCATTCATTTTCCTTGTTTAAAAGTGCATAAAGAGTGATAATGGAGATATATGCTTTTTAGTGTTTTTAAACTAATAATCTGTGCTATAAAGATAGTATATTGCTGTCCTTTTTGGTAAAAGACAAGTAATGTCTGAATGCTTCAAGTCAGTCTTAATGAGTTAATCAATCAAAAATAAAAAAATTTGCAATTATCCCTTCACTGAGTGATTATTCTTGTGGGCCTGCGCTTGGTTATTGCTGCAAAGCCTCCTAAGCAATACATTATTTAATAACTCACCTCTCTCCTAGAAATAACCAATAATAATTTAACTTTTTGTCTTTTCTAGTAAACAAATTTTGAACATGTGTGACAAATTAGAGAAAGATAACTCTGTGATAACTTTATAATAACTATATGTTGTTGATGACAATCAAGTTCACACAAGTGACATTTTAACTATGGAGATTGAAAGTTCATTATTCAGGAAGGGAACTTCCTGCAAACTCCATCTGCTGATGAAGATCCTGTGACATGATCGAAAGCTCCAGAACAATACTGATGAACACTAGAGTGAGATTATTTTGCCAGTAACTATTTAATAAATGTGATGCTTCTTAAAGCAACAGTCATCTTGAATACAGATACAAAACATGATTGTTATATTTTAAGTAACATTTCCAAACAATGTCACAAATTTACTGCCAGTCGGCTTTGATAGTATTATTATTATTATTATTATGTGTAGTTTGTGCTTTGTATCTGTACAAACACGTTGTAACATTATTGATGGACAGATGGCGAGCATAAGACACGGATGACTTGCTAAAAACAAGGACGGAAATAAAATGTGAATTGTGGGAATTCTTTAATCTTTAATTTATTTGATCTTAATAAAGACAAATCAAATTCTGCAGTGAAAAACGAGGAAAAGAAAATCGTCATTTATTTCCAAGTGTTCCTTTTAAAACAAACAAACAAACAAACAAAAAACAGTCACCAGCGTTGTGGCAGAGGTACGAAAATAGAACTACATTTCCCATAAGTCAGCGCGATGAAGAAACTGAACGTCAAATGAAGTGCACGAGGTACGTAACTGATTTAAACGTACCACTGAATTCCAAATAAAATAAGTAAATGGTGCCTTTTAACGGAAAGCCATCTTATTGTTGCGTAAACAGGCTGTCAGTTACTTTCTTTAAAGATAATGTTGTTATTTGTGCCACCAAGAGGGCATTGTTTTTATGTCCATTGCTATTAGCCAGCTAGCTAGCTGCATTGTAGTTTTAATTGCTGTGTAACTTCGTAGCTGTGTCATGAATTCAGAAATTTTAAGTTTTTTGTTTTTGTGTTGTGCGTGTGAAGCTCTGGCAAGGTAAACACTCAATGCATGGCTTGTGTAACTTGTCTGCATTGTCACTTCAAATCTTGACACGTAACTCAGGCCATGTAGGTGAAGCTCATGAGAAAAACGGTTGTTTATTTGGCCTGTTTTTCACTTTTATAGTAACCAGAAAGTACCAAAACACCCAGAAATAATAGTCTGATGTGTGTCTGTATGTCTGTGGTGTATCCAGCAGATACAACCTCACTTGTTGAAAGATTAGTCAATTATTTTATGAGACCAATTTTATAGTATTGATAGTTTAATGTGGATATTGCTGGTTTTCTTAGTCCTCTGTGATAGTAAGCTGAATATATGTGTGTTTCTAGAAACTTGTGACAAACATTTTTCACAATTTTCTGATATTTATTCACCAAACAGTTTATAAATTAAGAAAATAAGCTGTAAGTTAGATTCACAGATAACAATAATTTGGACATTTTTCTCTTAAAAAAATGACTCAAAACGATTAATCAGTTGTCAAAATAGTTGGCAACTAATTGATTAATCGTCTTATGGGTGTAGCTCTACTTGTGTCTTTCACTTGTTGAAAGATTAGTCAATTATTTGATAAGAGAAATGACATAAAATGAATCTGCAACCATGTAGATAAGTTATTAATAGTTCAGGAGGCTTTTAAGCAAAGACTGGTTCCAGTCTCTTTAAATGTGAATGCTGCTGTTTTTCTTAATTCTCTGTGATAGTAAGCTAAATATCTTTGGGTTTCTGGTAACTTATCATTAACATTTTTCCCATTTTTCTGCGATTTTATTCACCACGCAGTTGAAAATAAGCAGTATATTCATAGATAACAATAAGAAGTTACAGCAGCATGCTATACTCTTCCACAGTTTTGCTTCCAAAGTAGAAAAACACAACAGTGCTCGAATGTCAGCTGCAGTGTCTGCACTGTGTTAGAATAGTCTGTCTAACTGACAACATTGTTATCTTTTCAGGTTAACAATGACACCAGACCCAGCTGCAGGATAAGCTCACTGTCGGACAATGTCACAGTGTAGAATGGAGCAAAGGTCAACATTTTCTCTTACATGCGAGTGACAGCATGTAGCACTTTAACTACCTTGTCTTCACCTTGTTTAATGGTTCATTGTCACCATCTCAGTATTCTCTGGCATGGGGAGGCAGAAGAGTTGAGAGGAAACCACAATCAGATTAAAGTTTTCTACCCTAACAGTTCTTTTTTTTGGTCCAAAAAAGGAATTTGGCAGCTTTTCGCATCAAAATAAGCCCTCACATGGTGATTTGATATTGCAAAAAGTTACACGCAGCTAAAAAAAAATGGTAGCAGATAACACAGCAGGAAGTTGGGACCAGTCAGAGGGGGAGAAAGAGATGGACCTGAAGGAGCATGCATCTGAAGACAGCGGTGGACATGAAAATGGAGACATAGAGATGGCTGTCTCGGCTTCTGAGGCGCTGTCTCCCTCCCAAGGTGTCCCAGATGAATCCAAGAAGTGGGCTATGATATTCTTGTGTTTCTATGGGTTTATGGCATCGATAAAGCCCGGGGAGCCCTTCATTACACCATATCTACTCAGCCCTGAGAAGAACTTCACCAGGGAACAGGTTAGTTGTGTTCTCAGACTAAAACAGGTTTGCTGTGTTAATGTAGTAGTGTTTTTTTTACAAGCTTATTTGTCTTGGCGTGCTGTAAAAGAACACTAGCGCAACCACATATATACAAGAGCCTGTCTAGAAAGTGCGGACTACAAGTTAACATTTAACGTCTTACCTCTATGCAGTTAAGCTCTCATTATACAGTTGAATTAATGAGTGCCCTGCGGGGAGGTTTGCTGATCCATCTTACTGTGGTCAAAGTTCACATTCCTCCAAAGTGGGTCAGTGTAATAGGTTTATGAAGGTTTATAGTACAGGAATGGCTAAGATATCAATTGACTGACTGTGATTTGTGGGAGCTATTTTGCTAGCGTTTATTCAGAATTGATTGTGACCTTGCACCAAGAGTTGGTTACCTGTCAGAGGGTGTTTTGGAGAGAAGAAAATGTTAAATATTTCCAGAATTTGTTTGTCAGACTGGCCGGAGCAGTGTGGGGAAAACTACTCTTTTTGATGCTGAACGCACATTTCACCTTAATGTCTATTTATATCTGAGGCAGAGTTAATGACATACTCCATAAATCTTTGTATTCACCAGATTTAAGTTATCCCCCACCTTCGGACATCAAACACAACTGTATTTCTGTGTGTAGCCTAGTCAAGCATTGTCGTTGTAGGTGATATTCGAGTCAGACTGTATCGTTATTTATGTGTTTCTCTATCCGTGCAGGTTAATTATGTAGGATTTTGGAGAGACTTTATATTTGCTAATCATGCCACTAAATTGTTGTTGGTCATATTTGCAATCATCAACACAGAGGTGTTGTCTCTGCAAGATTCAATGTTAAGACATCACCCTTTTTAGCGCTGCCATGATTATTTTATTATTGATTTTTTTTTTTGCAAAATTGCCAAAAGATTTTTTCCTAAACACAGAAAGGCCTACACATCTGTAGAAATCCATCTGACACGCTATTTCATTTCCTCATTTATTCAGTATCGAAGCGCATTAAGTAGCAGAGGTTTACTGTATGTCAGAATCAAAGCCCTGGTTGGATTTTAGTTTCTTTCTAAAGTTACCGCTTTTATGCACATCAGCGATTTTTTTTGAACAGCGTTTTTTTGTCCTCACATTCAAATATTATGCAGCGTTGGGTTGGGCTACAGTCTATCTACAAATAAATAACCTGTTATTAAGAATATGTTTTAGTATTTCTATATATATCATATTAAGTAGAGCTGCAACTAACGGTTATTTTCATTCTCGATTAATCACTTTGTCTATAAAATGTCAAAAAATAGTGACATTAACCCTAATAATATCTCAGAGTTGAAGGTGACATCTTCAAACAGTCCAAAACCCAAAGATATTCAGTTTACTATCATGAATTACATCATTACATTACATCATTACATTTGGGAAGCTGAAGCCAACAAATTTTTGGCATATTTGCTTAAAAACTGACTAAAAAATGATTTGATTATCAAAATAGTTGCCAATTAATTTTCTGTTGATCACTTTATCGATTAATTGACTAATCGTTGCAGCTCTAATATCTTAATATTAATTAATATTAATAATTAACATCCACTTTGCTGCTCTCATCTTGGTTCGAGCTGTATTTGATTAACTTCACTGTTATTTCCAGGTGACCAATGAGATCACACCAGTGCTGACGTACTCCTACATGGCTGTGCTGGTGCCGGCCTTCCTGCTGACCGATCTTCTGCGCTACAAGCCGGTACTGATCATCCAGGGCGTCAGCCAGGTGGCCATCTGGCTCATTCTGCTCCTGGGCACCTCCCTCATCGAGATGCAGTTCATGGAGTTCTTCTACGGCATCACCATGGCCTGTCGCGTGGCGTACTCCTCCTACATCTTCTCCCTGGTCAGCCCGGTCCTCTACCAGCGCGTGGCCGGCTACTCGCGCTCCTCAGTCCTCCTGGGAGTGTTCACCAGCTCTGTGCTGGGCCAGATGTGTGTATCCCTGGGCAACATCAGCTACTACACCCTTAACGCCATATCTTTGGGTTTCGTCAGCTTTGGTCTGGTGCTTGCTCTGTGCCTTCCCCGGCCCAAACGCTCAATGTTTTTCAACAGGAATCAGGAGCAAAAGGAACTGGCCGCTTCAGTAGCCACCAAATCAGAACTGGACAAAATGAACCCGAAACAAGGCGGGTCTCCCTCGGCAGCGGCCCCGTTGTCTGCGTCATACTGGAGGGATACTGTATTTGTGCAGATGCTGCTGGAGGTGAGAAACGTGTTGAAGAAGCCCAACCTGAGGCTCTGGTCCCTGTGGTGGGTGTTCAACTCCACAGGGTACTACCTGGTGCTGTTCTACGTTCACATCCTGTGGAACAAAGTCTACCCGGCCACTGAGAACAAGAATGTTTACAACGGAGGAGTGGAGGCAGCTTCTACCCTACTGAGTGAGACATTTCTGGAGCTACAAAATAATAATACATTTCATTTATTCAGCGCTTTTAAAGGCAGACAAAGACCCTTGAAACTAATGCTTTTAGTCACAGTGGGCATCCAACTCCTGCTTGCCATCTAGAATTACATGCAAATAATGAAAACAGCTCCTCAGTGGTCAACATCAACACAATATCAAAAGCCCTCCACTGGAAGGCCAGCAGGAGAGCTTGGTGTTGCATTAATAAAAGCTTCTATCGTCAGAAATGCTATGACAACTTCAGTTAGGACTCTGCGAGGGATTTACAAAAGGTGGCCCAACATATTGAGTAAGCATAAAAAAAATGCTGAACAGGAAGGGGAATATTGGAGGGTGTTTTCCAGATATATTTAAGACATGGCTGTGTTATAAAAGTTGCTGTTTAGGGACACAGTTCACTAATTCGTTAATCTCTTAATCACTTTATTGCACTGTTCCCATGTAGGTTTTAGACTGAAAAAGTCTAAAGTCTAAATTTGGTAATGTGTTTACTCAAAACTAATTCAGTTGGCACTCCAGTGGTTAAACAAAAGAATGAGTCAATTTATTGATTTTATTTTTGAGGAAGCAAGCATTGCAGTCCTTTTTTTGAGGCAGCACACAGTACAGATGTTTAGTTCTCGCAGCTGTCAAAGAACAATCATTAATTGAAGAGTGATAGTACTTTCATAGTTTATGGTGTTAGACTAAAATCAGTGCAGATCCAGAGATTGAAGTCTGGAAAAAGCAGCATATTTGACATCTGTCTGCGGTACACTGACTGTGCAGCTCTGTCACTTGTAGTTAAGAGGTTGAGTAATTAATCTACCACCCTTATTCTGTGAAGTGATTACGTCAGTTTGAGACATCAGTAATTGCACTTTAAACCGCTGTAAAGCACAGCAGCTTGTTTAAATAACCTGGAAAGCTAAGCAAAGCTAAATCTGATAGTAGGGAAATGATAAGGAGAGACGAGACTTCCTCATAGTGGCATCAGTCACTTAGTTGTTTGTAATATATTGATGACAAGGTAACAGGTTGACTTGTGTTGAGTATATGGGTAAAAATATTGCCTCAACATTTGGAAGTAGACCTTTTTATGTTTAAAATTAACAGGTTAATAGAAAAAAAAAGTACACTGATGAAATAAGATTCCCCCCACAAAATAAGGGACAATAAGTTAAGATCTATGTAAAATAAATGCCAGTACTTTTTAGCAGAATGCTAAATCCCAGATGTATATGACTTTTCTGAAGTAAAAATTTGATCAACTTGGAGAGTCTTGATTGATTTATATTTGTTCGGCAGGTGCGGTGACTTCCTTTATAGCGGGCTTTGTGAAAATTCGGTGGAACGTCTGGTCCGAGCTGGTCATCGGTGTCATCACAGCAGTGCAGGCGGGTCTGCTGCTCCTCATGGGCAAAACGGATAACATTTGGGTGTGCTACATGTCCTACGTCCTCTTCAGAGGCTTCTACCAGTTCTTGGTGCCTATTGCCACGTGAGTGCCAGAACATATTTTTCCTAAATGAAAACCTACAAAATTCACTGAGCTGAAACTGTGGAGGGCAAAAAGATCAAGGCATCCGTCTGATCTTTGTCTCTCTGTAGTTTCCAGATAGCCTCGTCGCTCACCAAGGAGCTGTGTGCGCTTGTGTTCGGCATCAACACCTTCTTGGCAATCATACTAAAGAGCATCATCAACCTGATATTTGCTGACAAGCGGGGCCTGGCGTTGGATGTGCACTCGCAGGTAAAACAACACTTCCGGGCAAGGCAGGTTTATGTGTAGAGAACATTGCAAGAAAATCTTTAATAAGAATTTAAAGAGATGGTTTCAATGTGGTTCACAAAGAAGTGATTAGAATAAGTTAAATTAAAATATGAAGTTAAATACATTTATAGATATGTACAGATTTAGAGGAAAGAATAAAAACATGAAATCAACAACTTAACGCAGGTGACTAATGTCATTAATTGCTGCGTTGTGTGGCAATAACTGCTGGAACGAGAGCATCATTAGGGTTAGTGGTTAATAAGGAACTTCTTTGAAGATATTGATCGGATTAAAACTTTGTCTGACCAACAGCAGCACAGGAAACAGTCGAGTCAAGTGCAGAAAGGATTCACGATGACGTCACAGAAAAATAGAGCTTTAGTTAATCAGCTGTTGGACAGTGAACTGAGATAATTATCGCAGCATTATCAAACTGTATTTTATGATACTACTCACTGAATTTAATTGAAGTTATATTTCTGCTTTTCTTTTACAGTTCCTGGTCTACTTCATTTACTTGACCGTGCTTACTGTCGTCTACTTTGCCTGCGCTGCTGTGGTCATCACCCGTCACTATAGAAACCAGCCCAGAAGAGGGGATGGGACCAATGAGCAGACGAAGCCCACAGAGCTCAGTCCTGTGGCAGCTCATTCGGAGGCAGAACCTTTGTCTAACGGCGAAAGTGCCAAGGCATAAGAACAAGGAACGCGTTTTGCCTTTAACACCTCTCCGCCAACATCTTATCTAGACCCCGGTTTTGTCTAGTAAGCTTTTCCGACACGCTCTGTTGTTGATGGAGAGGTTTGCTCAGTGTTAGCTGCTGAGCCTTAATCACAGAAGTGCCTCATCTGCTACTTGAGGCTCCTATAGGCTGGAGGCGTTTTGTATTTGTTCACAATGGCGTGATTGATCATTGCACGAGAGAAAAAAAGTAAATTTACTTTTTTTAAAATTTAATGCAATTGCATTAAGTGGCACTATGTTTTAGTATTGTTTAAAATCATTTTGAATACTGAGCGGGACCATTAATGTAATGGCCAGAGTTGAGCTTGTTTTGTATTTTGTACAGGAAACAAAGAAGAATAATTTCAGTTGTTGGTACGTACATACTGAACTGTCCTGTTTCAGTACTTTTCCCTTCAAACAAAGGTTCATGATTACTATGTGATCACTAAAAATGACTGTAGTATCGTCTGCATTTTCAGGCTTGTTCGTCATCTGAAAAGAAATGGACCATATCAGTATAATTGCTTTTTCTCTCTGATAATCAAATTTTCACATTGAGCCTGTAACCTGCACTTTCTATGCTCTCCATATAGTGTGGTTCATTTTTAAATGGTTTTATTCTCACTGTAACACTGTTAAAGTTGTTCATGTTTGCTCTTTGAAAACTACCTGTAATGTATTTATTTGATACATTACAACAACAGGCTACAGAATGTGATGCTTAGGAGAAATCACAGGTGAAGTAATGTTTATGGACATTTTTTATGCACATACCGGTATACACTTATTTGATGATTATTTTAAATAATCATCACTGAATTTGGTTATGTAACCATGTGGTTTGTTGTCTTTGTTTTGGGTCAAAGGATGTCTGCTTTTACATTCTTATAAAATGCCAGAAGCACTTTTAGACAGGTATAGGAATGCAGTGTTACTCGATACAACAGGAGCTACAATGCAAGCATTCAGTAGGTTTTGAAAAATGTATATTTGCTTACTTAAAAAGGCAAACGTGGCTCGTATAGTAGACAACGGTAGTTTTTGTAACTTAAATCCAGAATGTAAAGATTTTTTTTTTAAAGTTTGATTGAAATAGTTTTTTTTTAGTTTTTTTTATTTCTGTCATGTCAAACATTTGGCCCATCCCACCTCAGATTACAAGACACTATTTTACAACATACACCTTCCAGTATTGCATATACAACGCAAGTGGAAAAAGGAAAAGAAAAGAAACAAAAAACCCAAATGAACTGTTCACATAAAGAACATTTACCTATCTACATTATTTCCTTGATAAAGAGCTTTTTCATTCTTCTGCCAGGCTTTCTCCAGAAAACTGGCTAATATGTTTCATAAGTGAACAGCCAACTCAGTCTTTGTGCATCATCCATATTTACACAATCTATTTTTATCTCACTAAAACAAAGAAATAATTGCTGAGAAATGATGTAACTGTGAACTTGTCTGAATGCTGTAAAAAAAAACACTGACTTTAATCAGATGTTAATTTTATATTCACAAATAAATTACATTTGGTGGATTATAAAAAGCACCTTGGTCATTTTTTTTGTTCCCAATACTAAAACCACACCCCATGTTGTTCATCATCGCTGATTTATTAAAGTCTGGAGAAAACAAGTTTGTGCAGATATGAACTTCCTCAACTTTTTTTGCTTAGTGACACTTTAAAGACGAGCAACTTCAGTTTATTCAAAGTGCACGTTGTCTACACTTTACAAGTCTAAAAACAACAGAAAAACAATATGACATGTAAACAGGGAGCAATGTTAAAAACTGTCTTAGTTGTGATTTTTTTTTTAGTCATAAAAGTAAATGGGATGTTTTTTACTTTAACATTGTGTGTTTAAGGTGCAGGATCATAGACTTTTTTTAATCTTTGCCAATCCAGAATGTATATTGTCAGTTGTTTGGTCAGCTGCAGTCAGTGCTCACAACAGGAAGACGTGCTGATTTCCATTTGTTTTTCTTTATTTCTTGTCCACAGTGGGGGTCAGTTTTTAATCTCGACCTGTTTCTACAGCTGCAGGCAGTGTCGTTCCCTCACTGGGATACAGTAACTGTAGTTCTAGCCTGGGTGGGTGCATGTACGAAGGTTTTCCCTTATTTTGGAAAAAAAATGGCTTTTAAATGTCTACAGATCTAACAAGAGCTTTGCTGAGCTTGCTGTGGGACAGTCCGCAGTCTCGCCACCCTGGTTTCTGATTTGAAGTCCTTTGAGTAAGCGATGAGTCAGCAGCTGCTAAATGTTGTATTTCACAAACATTTAACACCTTAAAATCCAATTAAACTTGCTCGAGTCTGCCTGTGCATTTGAGGAATATTTAAGCAGCTTCTCCCCAAACTTGCAAAGAGAAAATAAATGTGTGTGTGCACAGATTAGACGCAATAAAGGTATTTAAAATATTTTAGTTGCTACAAAAGGTTGCTGGGGTCTGCATTTACCTGCCAGCATCTCGAGGAAAGAAAGATTCATTCTCCAAAATCTGTAGAAAACAACATGACCTATTAGTTAGAGGTTTCCTGTTGTAAACAATAAGCTTTGCCCAACAGTGTTTTGGTAAAATGATCTAACCTTCAGCACATGACTCATCACAGTGAAACGTGTCGACTTGCTGCCCCCAAGTGGTCAAAACAGCTTCATATGTGTTGATTTATAAAGCTTCATTTTCAAGTTTTTTTTTTTTTTTTTTAATTCTGTTGGTTTTTATTAGCTCATATAAAAACATATACTACATGTATACATATATATACACACACAGTCTTTAAGTCCTCAAACACAGCAACAAACCACAATAAATACTCAGCTAACAGAGCATGAATGACAAAGTGCCTATTGTCTAAAAAGAGTGTCTGACGGGTTTTTTTAATGTTTGGTTGAAAGATGCCACAACTTGTTCTTGATTGATGCTTTCACTTAATTAGTCCTACTTTGCTTTTTTTTTTTAAAGAGCTTTACAGATAAATTAAGGGAAAACTAAGAATGAGAAAGTAAGTGCAAAAGGAAAGCCGTCGATCTCTATTTTAAACACAAATCTACTACACACAGTGCATCTGAAGGACACAAAAACATACATTTCAACTTCAGAATTTAAAGACAACACAGAGGAAATATTAAAACATGAGCGTTCAAAGATGGAGATAAGTAAGATCACAGTTTAAATGGATTCAGGTGTGCGGAAATGATCATAAACATTCAATGACAAAAAAACAAAAGGAAAGTTAAAGTAACTCTGATTGACTTTGTTCAAACTCGCATACTTGCCACACAAACACACGTGCACTACGAGTCACAATGCTTTGATTGTTGGTTGAGGCGGCGGGCCCAAACCAGACAATAGCTTTCCTTTTCCTCCCTTTTACTGTCAGTCCAGTCCCCCCCCCCCACAAAGAGGCTGCGCGGATCCGCACCAAACCTGCCTCAGACAGCGCTCACAAGTCCTCCCCAGCCTCTGCTTTAATGTGCTGGAGGTGCCAGCTAGTGTCAGGTATGCTGTCGGTCACAGGAAACCTCAGTTTCCTGATATTGTCTAAACTTTAAGACACCTCATTGCCTGTTCCTGTGTCAGAGCTTCTAATTCATTTCAGCCATATGTATTCTCACACTATACCTGAACTGTAGTCTTATTCTCTTTTTTTTTTTTAGCTTTAGTAGCTTTATAATCTCCCTTCTTATTATTTTTAAATACGGTTTTAATATATGCAACTTAATACAGGTAATAGCTAGATAAACTGATGCTAGCAGCAGCACTGCAGCTTTAAAAACACCTTTTCAATGCATATGTTGATTTAATGTGTTCACAAAAACTGGTAAAGTAAATAAAAGATCCCAGACATGCCTTTATCCCCACTTTTGGTCAGTTTAACGTATTTTAAAGTAGCTTTAAGATAACTTCACTGCCACTATCTGCTTTATTATTAATTTTAGACTGCTTCGAAAAACAAGAAATATTCTGCAGGGTAACCGCTATTGGACTGATCCCATACTTTTTCTGTTGTTTGATACGCACTTGTTGTAAAATTCCACTCAACACAAGCCCTTCGTAAAACACCTCAGCGTCACTCTGGATCCTGTGGATCGTCTGGTTTTTACGGCTGACACGTCTCGACTCGGCATGGACTGGCCATTGGTGTTTCCTCTACCAAATGGATAAATAAAAGGAAATACAGGTTAACGGAGGAGGTTTAGCATCACTTTTAACCTTAAAATATGTAAAATATGTATGTAGACACAAGAAGGTGATGTTTTTTCTGTACCGTTGTCCGTTTGTGTCTTCTCTAGACGAGCAGTGGTGCCATTAGATTCAGCAGCATCTGTTCCTGGATTAATAATAAGACAGTGGATGTCAGCTTTTTTCATCTTAATAAAAGTATTAGATTAAAACAGAAAACAGACTGCGAGCTGAAACTTACGCTGCCTCTCTTTCTTCCAAAAGTCTGTAGTGGTGGTAAAACAGACAGTGAGATTAATAGACAGCACAGGAAGGAAACAGCACACACCCACACAACACTTTCCAAGCATTAATAGGAATAATAGTGTAAGTTATGTTAGTTACTGACCTCCTTCCCACGGCATGGATGCTGCAGGGACAGAATTACAGCAGAAATACGTTTTAAAAAGTTCATATTTATCACTGTTGTTGAAATCACACACTTCCAAAATCGATTTTTCATTTTTATATAAGAGCAAGTTGTTTGATACATGACATTTTGGTGTGATTGGAAACTCATTTTCCTTTTTGTGTGCGCCTCAGTCTGCCACTAGCACCTGTGATGTATTTTTGGCTTGTTGGCAAAGACAACAGACTGTAAAATACTTTTTGCTTTAAATAATAAACTTCTATCAGAAATGTTTATTTTCATAGATTTAAAAGACTTCTTACCTTTCTGGAAGAACCACATCCCTAGAGGACAATCAAGAGAATGATTAAAATCATATCATTAACTGCTAATATTAATAAAATGCAAATAAAACGAGTAAAATACAAAATCTCAATTTGTCACCTGCTTTCCATTTGTGAAAGAGAACCACCAGCACCACAGCTGTCAGCAGACAGATGAACACTGTGAGCCCTGTGTTGATTTTCAGACCTCCTTCAGGTACTGTAAAAGCACAACAGCAGCAATGAGTTGGCCTCCATGGGAAAATACCTCTTGTGTCTTGAGGTTTAACAGAAAGCGTTTCACTGTGAAAACTCACCAGTAGCTGTGCTGAAGGGGTTGGTGATGGGTTGGCTGTGCGCCTTGCTGACTGGATTCTCCAGCTCACAGATGAACTCAGCAATGCTTGAGCTGCTCTCCTAAGAGTTGAGTGAAAACATATTACACGTTTAAACACGTTCCATTTTGGGCCTTTGCCTCCTGTATGTTCAAAGATAACGAGCCTTGGCGAGACACTTCCTCTGAGGATTCATCCAATTCTATAAATGTCTTTGTCTATCATACACCTCATAATAATCCCTATTAATCAAGCTGTCAAGCAATCACTCACTCAGCATAGCACACTCCCTATGCTGTATAATACACACTTAACACCGAATTTAACTTGCAGGAAGTAGTGTACATACCATGGAAACTACTTTTTTTAGTCAATTGTGGGAATTTTTAAAGGCCCCATGAAATGAAAAATAAATTTTCCCATATTTAATCTTGTTTCCCTGTGTTAATTGTTCATTTATCTCATTATGTGCCAAATATATGTAAAAAAAAAATCAGTATCAGAGTATTTTTACATCAAAATCTCCTCCGTCTTTTCTCTTCCTGTTAAATGGTTTCATGTTTGATGACTCATCCTGCACTCAGGGATGTTAACAAAAGTTCATCCAGTCAAATGTGACTGTGAAACCGCCACGTTGCTGTTTGTGGGTCGTACTAGCAAACAGAGCAATATGGAGAGGTAAGAAGAGATGTAATCTATTCATCTCGCCCTCTTTTTCCCAGATCTAACAAGAAGTTTGGATGTGTGTGTGGAGCCAACAGTCGGTCCAATCAAATGCGAAGGGTTTGTAACTATACACCGCTCAAATATTCTGTTTCACTTGGAAATACGTCACAGTACAACAGTCAACAGTCACCACAAACGTTCTTTGATTTAATGCGATGTGTGACTGGCTCACTACCGCAGCAGCTACTCCCCATACAGTCTGTGGTGGCGAAGTGGAGCGCAGTGTATTTGACAGCGCTTTGAAATAATGCTGAATTGTACTTAAGTTTTAGTTTTCATAAACTATTAGAGACAAATACACACACACACACACACACTGACCAATATATTTGTCTTCTATTAACAATACCTTTGTAATAGTGTGTGTCTTAGATGTATTTGTCTGCAGTAAATTGTCTAACTTCCAGTTGTAGGTGACCAGTTCGGTGCCGCTGGTGTCTCCATCACAGGTCAAAACACATGTGGCCATCTCCTCATTGCAGGATTCAGAGAGAGTGGGTGTAGGGACGGGAGCTGTTGTAATTTAGAAGAAAAAAAAAAGAGAAAAAAAGCCATGAGCCTGTCACATTTTCATTTTCTTACTCCTGCTGTCGGATTTCCTTGATGTTTCTCTTGAACTAGCAAGCAGATTCTTTTTGACAAAATTTGACAGTAGTGGGACAGCAGAGAGCCTTGATGCACCTTACTAAACTGTGTCTAATTTATCCACTTACAGATGACTACCAGTTTAACTGGACTGCGGACGCGGTTGTTGATCTCTGGTGTGTACAAGCCACTGTCTTCTCGAGTCAGGCCTATGATCGTCAGCTCTCCAGTTGAAGTGTTCAGTTTACCACGTTCTATAAACAGACATGGATAACTGTTAGCTGATAAACAAAGGTCTTAAACTCACAAATTAAATTAAAAATGTATGCAAGACTTGAGCTAAACTCGGCTCAGGATACCTTTGAAATGACGATAAGATTCAATCCCTTCTTTTTCTTCCCACTGAATGGCGATGTTAGGACCATCTTTCCACTGGATATTTGTGATGGGGCCAGTCACAGAGGCCGCATCTGGTTTGAGAACAACTTCATCGCCCACCTTCTTGTAGACAGTTGGCTCTGCAAGGACAAAAAGAAGCTCAGTGTGCTGTTTTTATTGACTTAACGACCTTTAAATGTGCTTTTTTAACAGGACTCTGGACACTGACTCTCAAGATGTAGACATAAGCCGTATTAAATCACTGTAGGGCCGCAACTAACGCTTCTTTTAAACCATTAAACCCATATCACAACATCCTGGAGTCCAAGGTGGCGTCCTCAAATGTCTTTTGTTGTCCAACCAACAGTCCCAAATATTACGCTTACAGTGATGTTAGTAAGAAATTCTCACATTTGAGAGCACTGAACCAGTGAATGTTTGGCATTTTTTTCTTGAAAAATGACTTGAACAAATTATTTGATTATCAAAATAGTAGCTGATTAGTTCTCTTTTGATCGACTAATTGATTAATCAACTAAATGTTGCAGCTCTAAATCACTACAGCACCTCTTCAAGAGAAGAAAATCACTAAACTACATGTTAAAATTGTTTTTGACAGTATTGTGTATGCTTATTGACTGTTTCATTCTTGCTCTTCTCTGTAGTCTACTCTCTTTATTCTGTTTCTACTTTGTTCCTCTACTTTGGTTTATTCTATTTCTTTATTCTCCTATAGTCTGTTGCTCTTCTATGTTCTCTTTTGCTTTGACTATTATATTTTTACAGTGGTGTTAACTAAGTAAGTACATTTACTCAAGTACTGTACTTAAGTACAATTTTGAGGTACTTGTACTTGACTAGAGTATTTACATTTGATGCTACTTTACACTTCCTCTCCACTACATTTCAGATTAATTATTTCTCCTTCTAAACTTCTCACATGGTTTCATTTCAATAAATGTTCAAATGATCCAATATTTCAACAAAGATCAAAGATTAGAGACAGATTTGTGTATCAGAACTTTGTTTTTTCTTCTTTCCTCTCCCATCAATAATCTCATGACCCCTCAGTTTTATCTGGTGACCCTTTGGAGGGGCCCGACCCCTATGTTGGGAACCACTGGACTAAACTAGCTAACTGTATATAAAGTAGTTGAAACTAGCTCCACCTCCAGCAGCTACACCAGTAACATGCTGCTTACACACTTCAGTATTAATAATCTAATGATGTCATAATAATATATCAGTCAGAAGGACCAAACCACTACTTTTACAGCAATATTTTAACTACATCAAGCTCATAATATTTCCTGCTAGTTTTACACTGGGTGGGGCCATGAAAATGCAGCATTTCAATACTGCGACACAAATATACTTTAAACACAGAAGAAGCTATAAGTCAGCTAAAAGTCAATTAACAGCAAATAGACTTACCAGAGGCTGTGCACACAACAGCCAAAAAAACACACCACCAACCGCCCAGTATCATGGATGCCACAGGCGGCCACATTAATCCTCGTCACTTAAACGACCACAAACGAGATTAAAACCAAACTGCTTCTGCTGTGAACCGAGAAAAACATGTCAAGCAACGTTACTTATATACATATGCTGTTGTAGGCTACATCCGTTAAGCTAAAATGGGCGGTGAGAGACTACAGTTGCAGTCAAGCTGAAAGTGAAAGTTCAACGAATCGTGTCTCGATGGTAACCGTAGAATTGCGAAAATTCGCGGATCTCTCGCGAGATCTGTAAGGAAGTAGTAACTTTAACCCGCAGGGTTCGCGAGAGTTTCGCAAATCTACGGTTACCGTCTAGACAAGACCCTTTAAAAGGCTCACAGTGTGCCCGCCTCCACATTAGCACATGCTGTTATATAATTTAATATCATTATAAATATACTTTATTGTTGGATACTCACCACAGTAGTAGTAGTAAGCCAAATCACTGTTTTACATCTGGAAAAGTCCATATGAAATTCATTTTCCCAGATATCCTCCTACTACACACAACCCCCTCCTACTGCCTAGTGACTCTTACTACAGCTGGAAACCCCCAGAAAAAACAAGAGCACTGATCACACTTCTGATTAGAGAAAAGTCACTACCCTCCATTATTTAATTACAGCACATTTACTAATAACAGCGACCAATGTAGCCATTTGAGCTGAAATATACAGCAATCTGATATATAGAGCTGCAACAATTAGACAATTAATCGATTAGTTGCCAACTATTAAATTATTTGCCAAATTCTCAGATTCCAGATTCTAAAATGTGAATATTTTGTGGTTTCTTTAGTCTTTTAGTAGACAGTAATGTTAATATCTTTGGGTTGTGGACATTTGAGGGCTCATTTGAGGGCTCTGAGAACCAGTGAGCGACATTTTTCACAATTTTCGGACATTTTATGGAGCAAATAACTACCAATTAATCGAGAACATAATCAACTGATTAGTCGATAATGAAAATAATTGTTAGTTGCAGCCCTAATCTGATACAAGAGGCCGGCAATGAACGCTTCATTTGTGAAGCTTAAAAGGTTGAGTGAGAGGTGTTCTCTGGCAGTGGTTTATGCATTTCTTCAAATATGTACTATGTGTGTGTCACTGTGCATGCATGATTGTCTATTCAATGGTCCTATGTGTCTGGCAGCAGTTCATTAATGGAGCCCAAAATACTTTTACCTTAGTTTTAACTTAGCCTGTTTTACCTTAGCCTGTTTTCCTGCCTAAAGCTGAACAACAGAATTCATTTTCCTGATATGAACTCAATGAACCCACATTCTAATGGTCTCTAAGTCAGGACTCCTTACTATTAACACACAATATGATTAAACATATTTAATATGATTAATATGACATAAAAGTTAAGTTCATAATGACATGGGAATAATGAAAATAAATTCTATCACTGTCCCTGCAGAAATATTTGAAGCCACATACAGTGTGTCGCTTTTACACTTGATAGAGGGTCAAATTTGGCCTGTAGGATGTTATTGCAGACCCTTAGTATAGATGTTTTATTTCATTTCTCTGTTTTACATAAAGAGTAATGGACTGGCCATTTCATTCATTCATTCAGACTCTAATCTAGCCCAGGTCCTGCGGATAATCATGTTTTTATTTGTTCTAAATCTGTATTTTAACTTCACAAGTCTCTTTTTTTTCTATGGAGGAGATTTTAAGGAGGGGGATTTGTTTTTTCAATTTGGGATTTATTTAAACCAAACTTCATAATAGTTTCTGAACAGTGTATTGCAATACAATACAGTATGTAATATTACATACTACATTGTTTTCTTATATCTTTACAGTAATATTTTAAAAAATGCAATTATAAACTGACAAGAAGAGCACTTTACAAACTCCCAGGTGTAAGGCCAGAGTTTGTGTGTGTTTTTGTTGTTATATGATAAAACAGGTGAACACGGCTGTTAGTTGCATCATAACTCCTGCGGTTCCTCCAAGTTCTCCAGCTGCAGCCACAGGCCTCCCTCGGCACGCAGGACGAGTTGGGGGAGACGGCGAACGTCCCCAGAGCTGCTCCCAAGTTTGGGGTCCGACCCCGGGGCCAGGCGGAACCTGAGCAGCGTCAACGCCACGACCACTCGAAGCTCTGCCAGGGCGAATTTCTGACCGATGCAGTTCCTGTGAACACACACAACTCCTTTTCGTTATCAACACATGTCAGATCTTATTCGGCTTAAATGTTAAGTTATAAAAATGAGGACAATTTACCTGGGGCCTGAGGAGAAGGGGATGAAGGCATGAGAAGAGCGGCCCTCTGCGTTGGCCGGGTCAAAACGCAGAGGATTGAACTCCTGGAAGAGTTTAAATCACACAGGTCAAACATGACAGATTTGTACTAAAGTGAAAAGAAAATTAAAGTACATATTGTTTATTTCTTACATGAGGATTTGTCCAGACGACAGGGTTGTGGTGTGTACCGTAAATACTGACCAAACAGATGGCTCCTGGGGATGGTTTACAGAAAAAAGAGTTATCACAAACTATTCTGATCAAACCTTTCACTTCCCAGTCGAGGTTGGCTTAATGTAAACTCTTCTCAAATGGAAATCCCCAATGAAAACCTCCAAGTATGTGACCTAAAGTGGGTTGCTGACATGCAAGAATATGATCAAAACTCTGCTCTCTAAACCTCTAATTTCGTAACATTTTGAAGGCTTTTTTGAAGCCGAGAGTCTCTCCCTCTCACCATGTGGTACTGTCAGACTCCCTGGTAGCGCCATGTCCTGGGTGTACTTCCTTGTTACAGCCTGTACAGGAGCATGCAGCCTGAGAGACTCTCGGATGCACATGGTGGTGAAAGGAAGGTTGGTCAGATCCTCCCTGTGAATGCAGGCATAATGCATTGTCACCTTCAAATACTCCTAATTTTCCACCTCTTACAGCGCAGTTTTACAAAGATTAGTATCAAATGTCCAGTGGTTGAGGTGTTGTGTGTGTTTTCTGACCACTCTATTTCATGTCTGTCTCGTCCCTGCATCAGATCCACCACTTCCTGCCGGCATCTGTCCTGATAGTGTGCGTGGCGTGCTAAATTATACAGCGTCCAGCAAATCGCACTAGCTGTGGTGTCATGACCTGTGGAAAAAGTAGGTTACATTTTATTGTGATTTAATGGCTATTTTTTGAGTCGTGCGTGCATGTAAGACTAAGGTAGCTGCAGCTTTAAAGTGAGACTTCTGTGGAAAAAATAACTAATTCTTCCTCTAACAAATAAAAAAGTGTATTTTATCGGCAGTAAAATGCACCATTGCTTATTTCTGTGCACTCAGGGGCTGATACAGTTTAACTTGGTCTGGTATGAAAAGTAGCTTATGGTGGCTAATTTGAGCAAAATGGAGGTTAGTATTGCTGTGTAGATTACAGACTGTTTTCCACTTGTGCTTTCAACCTGTACCTGCAAACATGAAGGTGTTGGCCTCAGCTTGTATCTCCTCGTCTGTTAAGCCTTGTCCGTCCTCATCCTGCAAACACACACGTTTTGTTTTGAATTACACTAATCTTTTAAAGCAATTTAATCTTTGTCTATCTATGTTTTTTTTTTGTCTTCTGTCCCACCTTTGACAGCAGTATGATGTCCACAAAATCTTTCTTCCTCTTTGTTGCTGTGGTGAAATCAGGTTCTGTCTCCGCCTGTTGGCTGATGAGGGCACGGCGCTGCTGCACCACTTCCCTGGTAAATCTGCAAACACCAAGTTTTACCCAAACACAGAATATAATACAATAAAACAGACATCGCTATAGAAATTGGTATAATCTGATACGTTAAAATGTACTGTACAACACACAAGGTTACTAACATACAATATATCTTTCAATATGATAAATAAAAGGAGATTTTCTATAACCAGAATATAATACAAGAATAGAACATAACACAATAGAATATAAATAGTAATTAATGCAAAAATGCAGCTTGGGTTTTGCCACATTTTAGTAAAAATGTGTTATAGTAGACTTAAAAGTTATTACATTATTTGCTGCATAAAAGCAAGAAGGTCACATCTGTGCATGTCTCTACCTGTGTACAATGCTTAAGGCCTTTTTGAACTGTTTTCCCTGCTGTGTCTTCCAGTAAATCCAGTCCCAGTGGTGTAAAATCTTTTGGCGGCGATCTATTATCAGATCACTCAGCTCCACTATGGCTGACACATACTCGCTGGTAGAGCTGGAGAAAGAGGCGTTATTGAAAGAAATAGATGTACAACAGAAATAGAGTGTATCAGTGGAAAATAGTCAAGTGTGTGTCCTCACTGCTGACAGTTGCTGTTGTAGCTAAAGGCGCATTTCAGTAAACTGTCCAGTGTCATTAGAGTGACGTGGTCAAACATCTCTATATTGGTCCGGCCTTCTGCCACCAAACGCCGCCACTTCTCCTGAAAGATGCGTACAGAGAGAGCGCCCCAGTAGCTGAATGGTTACTGCGCATGCCAGATAACTGCAATGTCCCTGGCTTTATTTCAGCCAGGGACTCCTGTTGCAGATTGTATTTTTGTGGATGTGACTTAAGTTTTAATAAAGCCAGCAATATCCTAAAACAGCCACATAAATCCACCAATGCAATATACATGCAGTTAATGTTGCAGACACTAAAGGCTGTGCACACATTTTACACTAACACTGACGTATAAAGTCAATATTGACCATACGACAGAAATAACATGCAGCATAACATTAACGCTGTGTGCATTTTTACAACGTCTTACATGCATGGTGTCAGCTGAAGTGTTGAACTTGGTGACGTAGTTCTTCAGAATATCAAAATGAAAAGCTGGAGTCAGGAGCCGTCTCCTGCGGGACCAAACCTCTCCGTTGCTTAACAACAGACTCTGTCCTGGGACATAATGGAGATATGATTATGATGATTATGATTATGATGATGGGGTGACAGTAAATTGTAATGAACACATGGATAGCCTGTAGTTACACTTAGTAGTTGCAATCAGTATTATCAGGCTTTATTAATATTAGTTTATTAGTCTTAAAAAACACCAATAATGTCATCAGGAGTTCAATTTAATGAGGGTATACAGTACTGTATATTGAATATATGTAAATTAAGGTAGACAAAGGGCTGTCTTCACACTCTGAAATTACCCAACTGCTTTGTCGTCTTCCTTAGCGTGACGAAATGTGAAACGAACATACCGGTATCAACAGTGAGAAACCCTGAAACTAGACTTTCAACAGACCAAAATAGGCTGTTCACTCACCAAGCCATGGACGCAGATGCCCATAGATAAGCTCATCTTTCACTGTAATGCTGGCTGGATGGGGAGAAGGAGCGAGGAGCGAGAAAATAACATTAAGCATTAAATTAGGCCTTGGGAAACGCAGCTCCACTGATGCAAAAAAGAAGCTCATACTGTAAGGAAATAATACAAATATATCCCATTTAATCTGACTGATGGGGTGTTACTCTACCAGGCGCCATCAGCAGAGGTTTGACGTAGTCAGGGTGGAAGAGTCTGACCAGGTGATAGAAAGGGCCGAGGAACCAGCTGCAGGAGTGTGTGTACGTCTGCACCAAGTCATCCACATTGAGGAGACCTTCCTCTGTGCTCTGCATCTGACGCACAAATAAATATCCCAATACATTACAATACATACCATGAGTGACTTTATGGCTTTATCTTAGGAGATTTATCACAAAGAGGAAGTTATGTAATTTTGCAACACAGAACACATCCTGTATCACACTGAGAAATTTTCCTGTTGTGTTGTTTCACCATTTACCAAACGTACAAATGCATTTCAAAAGTGACACTGTGGAAACATTTAACGGTAATACAAGTTGGATATCGCCTGGCATTACTGCATGTATGTTAGTGTGTGTTTTACCAGTCCTGATGTGTGTGTCCTACCTGGCCCAGGTGGCCTATCAGCCAAGAGTGTGTAGGAGGCTTGTTGAAGCAGGAAAGTCTGTGTGTGTACCAGGCGTGACGCGCCAACAGCCTCGCCGTCCAAACTGCAACCAGAGTGACCAGTCCTGTACTGACCATCATCAGGACCTGACAGAAGCTGGTCCAGCTGAGCACCTGAGAGAGGACCCCGTGGAGGAGAGACATCCTGAGGGAGGCAGAGTATCCAGATGTCCAGCTCACTTGACACTCGTCCTCCTCTGATGTCCTGCTCTGCTTTGTTTGCAAGACTCAAGCGAAGCTGTTGATGTTGAAACATTCAGAAACCAGACTGTTCCACCCATTATTGCAAACATTTCAACAGGAACAGCTGCTGTAACCATTATGAGACAGCAATTCCATTTTCTGTTGACATAACCAAGTCATCTATTATGTTGATGGAGACTCAGCAGAAATTATGAAATCAGAAGATTGTGTTGAGTCAGCTACAGTGATCTTATCAATATACTGTATGTTCAAAGTGTCACAACCCGACTCTTAGACTGTGACAAAAATAGAAGGCGTGGATATATTAAATACTACTTATTTATTTGGGTTTTTTTTATAGTTAACATAGTCTTGCTGTTGTTTTCTTGGGTCTTTGTATTGTTATTGATAGGAATGCACTCTGATTGCTCCTACAAGAATTTGTATCATAAGGTTATTTAATGTATTTCGAAGGGACAATACCCATTTATCAACAGATTTTTAAATGTCAGCCAGCCAAGTTGGCAAATGTTCATCTTTTTTTTCATGCCAAACATGTGCACATTATTTCAATCCAGGCATTGATTCATGCAAAAACATTGAAACACAAAGACATATGGCCTTGTGTGAAAATAATGGAAATAATAGCAAAGTTAGTGTTTGTTTTATAAGTCAAATTTTGGGGAAGTAAATCAAGTTACAGTGTTATAGGGTGTATTTTTTTTCCAGTTTTTCAGCCTGTCCGACTTTCTGAATAGGGAGCTGCGTTTTACGAGGAGCTCCTGAAGGCCTCAGTCATTGACACACCTGAGCAGAGCACACCTGATCGATACTTGCAACAGAAAGTGACGAAAATGATTTTTAAAAGCGTTGTTTGACTTGTGAAGGCAGCCTGAAATGAAAAGCATGAGACTCTGCGCATGTGTTCAGGCGTAATGTTTATACCTGTCAGAGTCAGGTGAGTTTTAACTGAATAAATGTGTGTGGGCGGTGTGGGGGAAATGCGACATAGCTGGCTAATTTAGCTAGTTATCTTAATTTCGACCAGCCAGTCGTGGACTTAAATGACAGGATACTTTCCATCTTCAAGGTAGTAAATGCCTGAAAAAGTAAAAAGTGTTTTCTTCTGCCAGTTTTTCCTCAACTTCCACGAAGCTGCTCCCCATGTTTACTTCTCCTGATATGAATCAGTCAATAATTTCTTCGGTTAATCGTTTATAAACTGTAAACTTTGCCCGACCAATAGTCAAAAAATTTAAGGTGAATATTTAACATACATGAAATTTTAAATAATATTGATTTAGGTCAAGAAATTACAGAATGAAGCATGAATTGTTCTCCCATAAATTAGTTTATTAAGTCTTGAGGTCAGTTGGTCGGGTAAAAGAGAGAGAACTTAACAGTGGGTGAATATTAAAGCCAATTTATTAACTAATTTGAAATGACAAATTGGCCTCATGTATTTGTTTGTCTCATTGGGTGAAACAGAGGCGTTCGGTGTTGGAACTGTTTTGTCAGATCACAATGTCATGATCATTTTTAGCTGGAGGTTATACGTTTCTAATCTAGTCAAATCACATTTAAAAACAACCCATGACCACATGGGGAGAGTCACAAGCCAAAAATCAGCCACATCAGGAAGATTCAAACACTAGTGAGTTAAAGTAAGTTTTGAGCCTGGAGAGAGGCCAGGATAGGTGTAGTATGGTCCCTCTTCTGGGTACATGTCAGGAGCCTGGCTGTGGCGTTCTGGACCAGTTGCAGGCGGGACAGGGACGCCTGACTAATCCCAGTGTACAGGGAGTTGTAGTCCAAGCGGGATGATATAAAGGTGTGGATGACTTTCTCGAGATCTTTGAAAGAGAGAAACATCTTGAATGATATTATAACCAGTTTTGAAAACGTTCCTTTTCATTACAACAAACATATTTTGTTTCAGTCTTTTCAGCAATTGAATCTTTTTCATTTCATGAGACCCTCATTTCTCATTCTTCTTCATCTGTGTGCATGTGCCAGGTTTTCAGCTTGAAATGAATGAGATGGCCGAAGAGCAGGACAGGTGTGACAACCGAAGGAGGTCTCTACCTGCTTCCAGCTCCCCTCTGTCGTCTCCGTGCTGCAGCTCCACCCAAAAGTGGCTGCCAGTCGCTTCGCCGGTGCGGCTTTCCTGGAGTGATCGTCAGATGGAGCAGGATGAAGACTCAGGGGACCGTCATGTTGGGATGCAGGCGAGTGAGCTTCCTTCGCCTGGTCTCTATGAGGAGCTCTTCTGCACCAGCCAGACTTCCATCCCTCTGGTGCCTCTGGCCGGTGCCCTCATGTCCTCCTCCCGGCCGCAGAGCGATGTGGTGAAACAAGGTTACCTGGGGAAGCTGGAGCGAAACCACAGAAGATATTTTGTCCTGAGAGCAGGAAGTCACACCGGGCCAAGCCGACTCGAGTGGTACAAGAGCCATGAGAAGTTCACAGCACTGGAGAAATCTGCTGGTAAAGCTGCGCTGTTTGGGTCCAACAAGCAAGGGTTGGTAAAAGTATCTTTCACAGTTTTAAGGTTTTAAGCAGGTCTTCACATCAATTAATACTATCAGCCACATGTTCTCAATTCTGGAGAAAAACTAGTGTTTTAAAGGCTGGAGCTTCATTTTAAAACATTGTACTTCACAAACATAAAAGATCATTTTCACTATCTTAAAATTGAGAGTTTATTCTTGATCTTGGAAAAAGTTATTGACAGAACAATCTCACCATAAGGTCCATTTAGTAGCTGCACTGGAGCTAGCTTTCAATCGTATCACATGATCTTCCTCAGCAGACGGTGAATGTCCACCTGTCATGGAATTACAGAAGTTCAAATTTTTCTGAACACTTCAAAGACATTTTTTTTCCATTTTCAAGGCCACAAATGTTCAATATCACAACATGGACAAAAAATGTGAGATTTCAATATCTACAATTTTCCATGACAACTAGGAAAACTCCATCTACTGAGGAAGATTGTGTGAAATGATTGAAAGCTCCAGAACAGCCTCTGAATGGAGATGGTGGGATTTTTCTCAGATTTCAAATGTTCTTAAATGGGAGGATGTCTGATTGCGTGTTATATTTACATTTCCAACCCCTAACGTAGTCATCAGCCATACATGGTAGTCTTTTAGGATTCTTGGTGACACTGTGGTGACATTCACAACTTTCTGCTTGCTACAGCTTATTGCCCAGCATTGGCCATTGGGTTCACTAGGATGAGAAGAGGGCTATTTGTCTTGACAAATTAAACTTTTAAAATTTTAAACACATTAAAATGAAAATAAATTAATTCCCACTTCCCAGGGTGATTTACCTGAGGTGTTGTCTTGGTGTGAGCCGCATTGGCAGTTCCAGAAAAGGCCATACGGTGGCGTTGTACGCCAAGGATCAGACAGTTGTGTTAGTAGTAGAGGACCAGCGGGAGCAAGAAGAGTGGTGCATGTCCATTAAGAAACTGATGGAGGAAGAGCAGAAGGATGAAGAGCATGGAGAAGGGTTTGATGAAGAGGATGATGGGTATTGTACTCTGCCTCCTGCTGCCTTTTTCAAAGAGGTTAGACCTAATTAGTATTTTGTTTTGTTTTTTTCCTGTCTGATGCAGTAGTTGTAAAGGAACATTTTATTTGAATCAAATTTTAGGTTCCTGTTCAGCATAAGTAGACATTCTTATTTCTATAGTATTGGTATTTTGTTCTGGGATTTGAACAATATGTTCACAATGGGACTATCGTGGTCATTTTATCCTCTATATTCCAGATTCAACGAGGCATTGTTGTCATACAGTATATAATGGTTAAATAACACCTACTACTTAAACTACAAAAAGGAAATTAACAGTGTGGCAGTTGCCAACAGTTGTCTGTCTACAGTTTTACTTCTGCAAAAATCACAGAAAATCAGCTCTAATGTGCAGAATTAACCATTAAAAAGTTTAATGAAGTCTGGTGAACCTCTTAAATTGAGTGTCTTTAATTTACAACTCGGTAACTTAAACTTTTCATGTGTTGTTTGCACAGCTAATAGCACTCTCGCAACAGAATTTAAAAAAGCTTTTTCAAGTACCAGCTCTTGATTGGATATAAAACATATCCCTGCCTGATCTTCGCCCCTGCTCCCTTCACCTTCTTATTAAGGTTTGGCCCGTCACAGTGAAGCCCAGAGGTCTGGGCCGCTCCAAGTCCCTGGCAGGGGAGAGCCGGCTCTGCCTCACAGCTTCAGCTCTCGTCTTGGTCAGAGTGGGCGCGTGCAATGATTTGCCATCCGTTACGATACCTTTGCTGAGTGTTCGGCGCTTTGGCCACTTGGACGGCTCATTCTTCTTGGAGCTCGGCAGGTCGGCACCGAACGGGCCTGGAGAGATCTGGATGGAAGCAAGAGACCAAGGTAACTAAGAATAAACGATGTGTTGATTCTACTCATTACTGCCCTACTGTAGGACTGTGACCCCTCCTCTTTATGTCCGTTCTGTACAGGAAACCCCTCACTGGCCCAGCAAATTCACGAGGTGGTTCGGGAGACAGTAAGGGCACTACGAGCTCTTCCAGACTTCAGCAGGTCACCAACCTCTAACCACACCAACCACAATCAGCTTCAAACCCTTATGGCCTCAAAACGCTGCAGACCCAAATACAGAGACAAGCTGGTGAATGCGAGACCACTCGGTTCTCCCCTGGCTCTGCCCTCCAGGAACTCTGACATCCAGACTGGTCTGACTCAATGTAACCTAGAGCCCCGAAAACCAGACAAACCTGAGCCTGAATCTACTCTCAGCTTCACCCCAGATCTCAGCCCTCAGAGCTCCAGGCCTGAGACTGGCAGCTACGTGGAAATGAAGATGGATCATCACTTCCCAGTGAACAAAGAGAGGGAGAACGACTGCAGCCGGACTGCCATGGTGACAGGGGACCACTGCAGTGTTACAGCCTGTAGGATGGAGGGCTGGGAGCCAGGTGAGCAGGAGGGGCTGGGGTACATGATGATGTCACCACAGGTCGGCCATAGTTCGTCTGTGCTGCCTCAGGATGACTATGTGACCATGGTGAGCCCACATAAACTGAGCTGGCCAGCCTACTCTTCCTCCTCCTCTTCGCTTCAGACATCGTTCAACAGGTGAGTTTAGGTTGGGAGTAGTAGTCTGAAATCACATTAAACTGTTAACATATGTTACACAACGCTGAAATCATAAATAATTGTTATACTGAGTAGTTTAACAACTAACAACTTTATTGCAGTAAAACATGATAATAAATTTATTACTACAAAAAATTGGAAAATAGGGCAGAGTTCATACTCTTACTATCTTTTGCACACATCCAATTACTTTACATTGTTTACTACTGATAATCTAATGATTCATCTAGTGACGACTAGGCCTCTTTAGTCACCTCAAGCAGCTTTGAAGAGAAAAAATAGTTTTCCCCTCTTAAGTTTTTTTTTTGTGTGATTTTAGGACATATAAATAAAATTGAATTGACTAGCAGGCTTTGAAGCTCTGATTAACTGTTGTTGACTAAAAGAGACTTGGTAGTATTTACTATAAATAGAAATTTACCAAGAATTTTGTTCTTCCCCTCTGTATTGACTACAGTTTGTGAAACACTACTTCTCTCTCCTTTGTAGCTCCACCTCTGACAACTACTCTCCTCTGCATCCGTCACATCATCAGCCCAATGAGCACAGTCAGTCGCACTGGCTGGTGACTTCAGTCCAACAGTCAGAAACAGAAGCTGGCCAATCACAGAGGAGCATCAGCTGCTCCACTCGGCCACAGGATGATTCAAGGCAGGAGCAGAAATTATCCCAGCGCGGACGACTCCCATCACAGAGCAGGGCTTCTTCTTCTCCTGTGGGGAGTGTTGATGGGTCTGGACTGAGGACTCCGCTCTTCACAGGTGGACAAAGATATTCTAGACAAGTCCAGGCGAGTCCAAACTGTGGTTCAGGCCAGTGTAGAGGACTGCAGGCTGCACCGGACCAGTCTGCTGTCAGAAGATACCGACTGTCATCGTGTCTGCCTTCTTGCCTGCAAACTGAAGACAGATCCTGAATGCGTGTAATATTTCACTGTTTTGTTCACGTCTCCCTAATAATCTGAACTGGAGCTACTAATTTATTCTGTTGCAGCAGGTGACTGTGCGATTACTGGCCATAAAAAGTGAAACTTAATGTACTGAGCAGATGAAAAATATTGAATTTCATGTGTCAGTGTGACTTTAAGGTCTTAAGATTGCATATTACACATTTGAGAAAAATGAAGTAGACAAATGAAGTCTCCTATATGTGTCTGTAAATGCACTCGGTGAGTGTTTTCATTTAGCCTCTTTTTGTCTGTTTGGTTTTTCTTTTGGTGCAGTTTATTTAATCAAACCTGGACTTTGGGCCTAGACCACACAGCACCTGCAGATGTTGCACTATTATATGAAATATTAAAATAAAGTCACATGAATGCAGATTTTTTTTTCTTTATCTCTTCATTTCACATGTTCTGTAGATCAGTGTAGGACTTTAACGTTTAAGCTACTCACAAATGTCAAAGACAACTTAATATGTCAAAGAAAGAATCAGACACACACACACACAGGGTATTTGATTGAAAAAAACACTTCAGCTCTTGAAATTTTTGTCAAATTAGAGCTGCAGTAAAAAAAGGAAGTGTATTGTCTTGAGAAAAACCAAGTGCGGTCGCAAACATCAGCTGTACAGTAAAATCACCGGAGCTTAGTGTGCGGTCATCTTCTCTTCAATATGTTATGTTAAAAATACAATCTAATCTCTTTCTCAGTTTTTCAGCACATTACGTGAAGACGCTTCACTAACACCGGCCTCAAAATTACCATTGAGTTGATTGGATTGGAAAGAATCTTGCACACCATCATTTGTGGACTGATATTTCAGAAAAACCCAGATTAGGTGATATTCAGTGAAATATTAAGAACATATTGTTAGGAATATGTCTTCCTGTCTCCGCCTGTTAACAAACAAATGTGACAGTTTTCTCGGTGTCTGCCTCCATCTTCTTTGTCTCGTACACAAACCTCGGACCTCGAATGTGGTGTTAAAGCAGCTTCCGCAAATACAAAACGGAAGAAACTCGATGTTACCATTATTCCGTCTGACTGTTTCTTTATATCGTGGGACTCAGAGACGTAATACGCTGTTTTATATTACATTTTAGAAACAGATCAGTGTATGTTACTGTTTCATATGTAGAACTGTATTTATTCTAGTGATAAGTTTTTTTTTTACATTGATACCAACAGAGATCAATATAGTTCAGTTGAGACTTTGAAAACGATGACACGAGTTGCAGTCATGACAATCTTTTTGGTTTTAGGAGTCTTTCCAAAAGGTAAGAGAGAGATGTTACAGTAGTAGAGGATTCCTGTGTATTTTTAAATGTAACTCAAAGTTAATGTTTTGAGAAGAAATATTAAATCCTGCTGATTTATTCTTGTTTTCCACATTCAAAGTGTGACAGGTGAATGTTTCTTACTGGTGACAATTTTTATTTACAGCAAACTAAGACAAAAAAGCAACATGGGTTATTTATTAGAAATGTAATTATGATAAATAAGTCTGTCTCAAAAACAGCTACGTGTTCTTCTTCCTGATTTCAGCATCTGTGGTCACCACAACCAACCAGTCACACACGAAGCTTAAAGTGTCTCACACTCTTTTTCACTTTTAACATCACTGTTCAGTCTCTATAATAAAGTTTAGTACTTTACCTGCAGTCTGTCCTGCTTTGAAAAGCAAAACTATATTTGCTGAAATAAATCATATTTTATCACTGAGTTGCAGTTTCCCCATTACATTATAAATCAATTTGAGCAGTTAAGTATCAATTTTAACAGAATTTGTGTTGAAATGTTCATATCAACCTAAAGTACAAACACAGTTTAAACCTCATATTTCTTTTCCTCCATGCAGGTCTAACAGCTGTGATACAAACACAGCAGACTGTGATGGTAAAAGTAGGAGAAGATGTCCATCTCAGCTGTCAGCTCATGCAGTCTAAAGATGTTCGTCAGGTCACATGGCAGAAACTTTCACCTGAGGGGGAGAAGAAGAATATTGCTGGTTACAACAAATACTTTGGGCAAGGAGTGAGTTCTGGTTTTCAGGGGAAAGTGGAGTTTAAATATGCTGGACTGCAGAACTGCTCCATAGTTATCAGGAAGGTGACGGAGCAGGATGAAGGCTGCTATCTCTGTTTGTTTAACACGTATCCTGATGGTTCTCTGACAGACAGAACCTGCCTCCAACTCTATGGTGAGGACCTTTCTTCACTTTTGAAGACATATTCGTGGTGAATTACAGTTTTAACTTGTTTCACAGTGATGGCAGTTAGAAATGATGGCTGTTAAATTGTCTGCTTGCCGTCATTGTGCCACAAACAGCATGTTGTACATACTCTGCATTTCACACACTTTGCCTCCAACTGTCATAAAAGTTCATTTTATTCCCAAATGTAAGAAGACATGATGGTCATGATATTTAAATTATATTATAATTATATAAAATTCCTCAATTTGTGAAATGAAATTTAGGAAATAGAGACAACTGCTCATCATAATGTTCAAGAACCCAAGAATTTCTAAAAATGCTTGTTTAATTCAATCTAAAGCACAAATATATTTGATTTATAATGTTATAAAAGAGAAAATCAGCAAACTAGTTGATATTTTGTAACAACTTGCTCCATGTGATATTTCTTTAATGTTTTGTCTTTGCAGAGCTGCATGAACCCATTCTACAAATCAGAGAATCAAACTCTACTGAAGAGACAGTTGTGTCCTGCTCGGCCACAGGTCGTCCTGCTCCCACAGTAACTCTGAATGTCCCACAACAAGACCTCTACTTCTCTAACAGCAGCACAGTCAGTGTCACCAACACCAACGGTACAGTCACCGTCACCACTACAGCTGTGCTGTCTGGTTTCCATAGAAACGACGCACAAGTTGGATGTGCAGCACGACTTCTCTCAGTTCCTGAAATTCAGGTGTTTAAGATGATTCCTGCAGTGAAACTGTCACCAACTGTTGGTGAGAAACACTTTCAAATCCACAGATTTATAAATTGATTATCAATTTATGATTCTGATATTTGATTTTCTTTCTTCAGGTTTTAATGATGAATCTGGATCTGATAAGAGTAAGTTAACCTTAAAGTTGTCTCAAGTCAAAATTCACATTTAAACTGTAGTTGCTTTATGAATGTTTAGTGTTTCATATCACATTTTTTCCTCTTTTTCTCATAGATTTCACTTTGATGGTTGTATTGATCACAGCAGTGGTTGTTTGTGTTGCTGTAGTCGTCACTCTCGTCACTGTCCTGCTCAAACATAAACATAAGAACAGGTCATTTCAACTTTCAACTCAATATCTGTCTTGTTGTGATACCAGTGTGTCACAGTTAATATGGTAATAATTTATTGACATTAAGAGGATACACAGAGATTAAAGAATCTATACAGACAACAACTATAAATAAATAATATATAAATGTTCTTAAATCCTTCAGTCTGTCACACAGGGACCCTGAGGAGAATGAGATGATACAAGAATCAATCAACACTTATGGGTAAGACAATTTCATAATTATCCACTTGTATATATTATTAATTGCTTCTTCAGAAAATGTAATCTGTCTTCTCTTTGTCTATTTTGGCATTTAAGTTCCTTCCTGTCTCTATATCTCTCTAACTAATGTGTTATTTACACATGAAGCTGATTCTGATGCACTTTACTCTTCATGGTCCATTGTGTACTCATAGTCAGCCTGTTTATCCACATAACTGTTAACTGTCAGAGTAATTCACTGATAGAAATATGTGTGATGTAATAATGTGAGTGGAAACTGGCTCATGTCTTGTTTTTATCTGAAGGTACAAAACACTTTTAATGAACAAGCAGATCAGGCGACAGACATCTCAGAAGAAAAATCCAACAGAGGAGAAACCAGAACCATCATCTTCCACAGTCAGAAGTCTATTTAGTGACAAACAACAAACCACAACACTGTAGTTTAATAAAAGTCAGTCAGACTTGAACAAAGCTGCATCAAAGCATGTGTTGGTAAAATGTGCAGGTATTGTAAAAGAATCAAAAGGTGTCTGTACAAGATGAATCTCTCATCTTATATCTCCAGATCAAAAAGAATAATTTACACAGAGGTTTTGATATTTTTGTTCTATTTATGACCATATTTTTTATAACATTTTAAAATAAATGATTGAATGTTACCTTTGACTTGAGAGAGAAACTACTTTAATGTCTCTGACATGTTGAATACAACCAGTTTCTCTTCTTTCTTTCTGTTTGTTGGGACTTTAAACTCTACCAAGTATTTTTTAGCATCTATAATATAATTCAGATATATTGTTTTACACCATGAATGTGCATTATTCCTGTAGTTTGAAGGTTGTGGGTTCAATCCTGACTCGAATTTTGAAAGTTAGCTTCTTAATTGAAGATTGAACAACCTTCACCAACAGTGAAACTCCCCAAAGTACATTAGTATTACAACACAAACTGTTTTCATTAGTTAAGTGTCACATAAAGGGTGTAAAATGTATCTGAGATATGCATCTAATGGTCCCATCCTGAGTGTGTGTGTAACAATTCATTGTTTTGTGAAACTTAACAAGTGGATGAAAAATATTGCATTAAATAGGTCATGTTTTGATGTATGTAGTTACAATTGCTTTGACAATGCACATGCATAAAGATCCAGGATCTTTAAGGTTTTATCATTTAAAACTGTATTTTTACAGAACAATAATCTCTGTAGACAAATTCAGTCTGTTGTGTGTCTGTAAATGTTTTCAGTGAATGTTTGAGTTTTCATTTGGCCTCTTTTTGTCTGTTTTGTGTTTCTTTTGGTGTAATTACCTGGACTTTAGGCCCTAAACCACACAGCACCTGAAGATGTTGTACTGTTATATTAAATAATTAAAAGAACAAAGTCACATGAATGTAGTTTCTTTACTTTAGTCTTTCATTCAGCTCAGTATACAGATTTACCCACCAGGCAGAATTGTCTATATATTCAGTCAAGAGCACAGGTGTGAATGTTTTGGAGATCCATTGAATCTAAACCTTTTAGCACATCATTGACATCTTGTGGTCTTCACATGAGCCTGAATTACAGTTTTTTTCTGATTTCTTAGGCACTATCTTTGAAACTATGGACTATTTTTTACAAAACTCTACACACTAACCACAAAACCTTACACCAAACCAGCAAAACATGATACATATCTTGCAAACAATTCTTGCAAAAAACTGTTCCAAAAAAATTGTGTTTTTGCATCATTACAGTACACACAAACCATCATTTGAATAAGCACATGAAGCACAAACTACGCACTGATAGTATAAATGAAAAACACTTGTGGCTTTTGCTTGTTCTGTGTGCAGAGCATAGCAGTTTGCAATAAAGTTTTGTCATACATGTAGTAAACACACATAAAAGTATCGCCTGGAGTGCCGAATCCAGACCTGGCATGACTCTCTGTCCAATATTGGCCTCCATTGTTGTCCAAACCAAATGTTTACCTGTGGCCTATTTATAGTGCTCAAGCTCTGATTAGTAAGTGAACTCATTATCTATCTATCTATGTGTTAATAAGTTACAAACTGAGTGTAAAGCAGAGAACCTGCACTCAGTTTGGCACGCTTGGTAAATGCATTGGCTACAAGTGTTAATGGTTTCAAACACACTACCTGTGTTTTTAAAAGTGTATTTGATGCTAATATGAAGCTCCAGCCACCCAAATTAGTCAAATCAAGTCAATGTCTTTCAAAGTTTTTGTTATTCTACTTCCACCACAGCTGAACAGAAAAACACTATGTGGAGACAAAAAGAGGGAATTGTTTACTAAAAAGACTAACTGTGAAAGATATCCGCTTCTAACTCAGACAGCTGATGTCTCTTATAAGTCTCAGATTTTTAAATACATGTTTGCTCAAAACGGGGACTGGACAAACATGTCATGGTTCTGACCCAGTCTAGTCCACCGGATCCACTCGGACTTTTTCCCTGTTTGTTGAGCTGGACTTAGTGGGAGAAAGCCCTTGTACAGCACAGTCAGTGTAAAAGGAAGCAGAGAAGCCCTTCCTTCTCTGCACTCGTCTAACCACTTCTGCAATTTAATTATAGACACCATGCGTCATGTTCCATGTGCTATTTTATATGAGACCCAGTGATCCTGGAATTGTCAATGTTTAGACTTTGTCTCCTTTTATTTTCATGTAGTTTTGGTCACATTTCAAGTTTCATGTATACGTTCTAAAAGACATCAAAACTTTGCTTAAATGTGGTTTGATGATTGTGCAAATTTGTTTCTATGTTATTTGACTTTGAAAGACTTTCTTGCATTCTCAGTTGGATTGTGGTTTGAGTGTTGTGTGTTCTGGGATTTGGTTTGCTCCGTGTTTCCCTTCTGTGTTCCTTCACTCCTCCCGTGTTCATGTGCTCCTCCTCTCAGCTGACCCGCTCTGTGTTTTCCTCACACCTGTCCTGTATCAGCCTCGTCAGTCCTGCCCTGCTCCGAGTGTCTTCACTCAGCCTATCAGCTCCCAGTCTGCCTTTGTGTTGTGCCACCTGTTCCTTGTTGTCTAATTAGTTCAGTTTGTATTTAAGTTGACTTTTCAGTTCAGTCTTTGTCAAGTTGTCTGTTATGTTAAGTCTGAGTTACACTAATGTTCTCTTGTAACATCTTAGTGTTTGTGAATCTTTCATAAGTTGTCTGTTGTCACTTGTCTGACTTTTTATGGCTGCAAAAACCAATTAAGAGATGATTTTTACTATTCATTAATGTGCTGGTTATTTAAAATCACTTTACTGGTATCTGAACTTCTTCAACTTGAACTTGACCCCTTTTCATGGTTGTGAGGTCAGAAAAGGTTAAATTACAGATTAAAACAGTAACAAGAAGATCATCTTGTATGATCAGCAGTAGCTACTGAAACTGGAAGTATAACATTTGACAGAATATCTGATTAAACTAGTGTAGTAAAACTATTAGAAAAAAAACAGGACACAAATATTTATTTCCAGTTTTATCTGTTTATTTAATGACAAACTAACAGCAGTGTTAATGTTGGATTAGGGGGCTTCTGTACAAGTGTATAGAAGGAAAACAGGAGCATCAGGACAATCAGAAATCACCTCGAAACAACATGATGAGTCTTTAATTAGTGTAATTGTGTTTATAAAAGTCCAGCAGCGCCCTCTGCAGTTTTTCAAGAGAAGTGAAAAAGCTTACAGCACCTGGTATTCCCAGGCGGTCTCCCATCCAAGTACTAACCAGGCCCGACCCTGCTTAGCTTCCGAGATCAGACGAGATCGGGCGTGTTCAGGGTGGTATGGCCGTAAGCGAGAGACTCACTCACACACAGACTATTTATACATGATGTAACGTCATGTATTCTCATGTTTATATGTGTGCTGATTGTATATGTAGCCTGTACATTGTCAACATAAAACACATCTTACTATAAGAGAAACTGAGCCTGTAACAGCTGTAACTGTGCGCTCCTCTCCATGTCTCAGCTGCTTATCTGTACACATTATTATATAACACACAGTCTTTATCATTCTTGTTAATGTTGGGGGATTGTATCACTGTAATCAGAGGTTCCTGCTCAGAAAATACGCTGATGTCTTTATCTACATAAACCCGCACAGATGTTCATGAAGCTGATGATCGACATCTATAAAAAGCCTGTTTGTCGCTGCTTCTCTCGCTTACGGCCATACCACCCTGAACACGCCCGATCTCGTCTGATCTCGGAAGCTAAGCAGGGTCGGGCCTGGTTAGTACTTGGATGGGAGACCGCCTGGGAATACCAGGTGCTGTAAGCTTTTTCACTTCTCTTTACAAACTGCAGGGGGCGCTGCTGCTTCTTCAGTGGAGACACAGCAAGAAGGAGGCAAAGAGGAACTTATTACCTGCTTCTTCATTTGAGCCTCTTCAGACTAAATTACTTTAACCAAATGTATGTTATTCTCCAGTTTTGCTCTGCCTGCAGTTTGGATTAGGGGGCTTCTGAACAAGTGTATAGACAAAAAACAGGAGAATCAAGACAATCAGAAACTTCTTTAATTAGTGCAATTGTGTTCATAAAAGCCCAGCAGCGCCCTCTGCAGTTTTTCAAAAGATGTACTTATCTTTTGTACTTTGTACTTGTCTTTTGTCTCTTTTTTGTTTTGTGAGTAATTCTTGTGAATCATGACTTGCTGTGTGTGTCTTATTTTGCCTTTTGGATATAGTACTTCTGAATGAGTTAACACCTGGTTTCTAAAGAAGAAAAAGGAATTGTGGGAGAAATGTAATACAGGTCAATTCAAATCAGCAAAGTGTTTCATCCTCCAGGTATATAAAAGCAAACAATATAAAAGCTGTATAATTTTTATTTATTTAGTAAGTCTCTAAACTCATGAACACAAGTTTATTAACAGAATAGTTAATATTTGATACAAGACATGTCTAAGTGTGTGTGTGTGTGTGTGTGTGTGTGTGTGTGTGTGTGTGTGTGTGTGTGTGTGTGTGTGTGTTAGAGAGAGAGATATCAAAATTTTAACTGGCCAATTGTGGGAGAAAAGTTAATTTGACTATAGTGACAGTCTGGAGTCACAGTTATGCCGACGTGTTCTTTCAGTGTTGAATATGATATATTTTGTATAACTCACCTGCATATCTTGAATACAGAGCTGGCTGTGACCCATACCTGTTCAGATATGATGCCTGTGAGTACTCTTTATTCAAATCAGTGTAGTGTTTCATCCCCCGGGTATCAAACTCTTTCTCAATAAGCTGTAAAGCTGTTTCACTGCCGAGCACCTTACATGGTTAGTCTGCTATAGTTGTGTCATCTGTAACATCAGGGTAATGACTGTAACACTGTTTTCTAACAAAATAATCCTGAGTGGAGATAAAATATAACACACCAAGGAGAAAAACGATGATAAATGGTCCCTATTTGTTGTCATATGTAGAGTTTAATATAATGCTGTATGACTGCTGCTGTGGCCTCACAGACTCTAAACTGCTGATAATTTGCTTATTAATGATCAGATCAAAGGCTGTTTTTGTCTCTTTTTCCAGGTACAGAGAGACAACAGCAGTTTGTAACATGCTGTTCTGTAGATGTAGATGTGACAGCATATTCAGAGAAAAACGTTTTCTCTGAATATGTTGAACATCAGAGTCACAGAACAGTCAGCAAGTAGTTTTATTGTGTTGTCTCAGTACTTCAGCACATAGAATTTCATATGAAACAATGAGCACAAGATTAAAAGCCTGATTTTCAGCTGACACGTTTTTCATGCTGTAATCATTCCTCCTGTTCATACAGGCCATTAGAAGATTCCTTCATAATGCAATTTCAATGTAAGTGATGGGGGCCAAAATCCACAGTCCTCCTTCTGTGCAAAAATATATTTAAAAGTTTATTTTATATGAAGCTTCAGCATCCAAATGAGTCAAATCAAGTTGATATCTTTCAACGTTACAGTCTTTTTAGTACCAAAGTCCCTGTTTTTGTTACTATACTTCCACTGCAGCTCAACAGGGAAACACAAAGAGGGAATTTGATGCTAAAAAGACCAACTGTGGAAGATATCCACTTTAATTGACTAACTGAGACGGCTGAAGCCTCATATTATCTTAAGATAAACTCTTGTTTATTCAAAACATGGACTGGATGAACAGGAAGAATGATCACAGTGAGCTAAACCCTGTTTCAGTGTTCATTTGGGCACCTGACTGTTATTTTTTAAGACAGTTGAAAAATTTTGAAACTGTCCTTTAACACACTGCATCACATACCATTTAACTGTGGTATCCTGAATTATAATACAGTTCATTGTTTAATAAGGTGGGAACAATATAAAAGCTGTCTAATTTTTATTTATTTAGTAAGTCTCTAAACTCATGAACACAAGTTTATTAACAGCATAGTTAATATTTGATACAAGACATGTCTAAGTGTGTGTATGTGTGTGTGTGTGTGTGTGTGTGTGTGTGTGTGTGTGTGTGTGTGTGTGTGTTAGAGAGAGAGATATCAAAATTTTAACTGGCCAATTGTGGGAGAAAAGTTAATTTGACTATAGTGACAGTCTGGAGTCACAGTTATGCCGACGTGTTCTTTCAGTGTTGAATATGATATATTTTGTATAACTCACCTGCATATCTTGATACAGAGCTGGCTGTGACCCATACCTGTTCAGATATGATGCCTGTGAGTACTCTTTATTCAAATCAGCAAAGTGTTTCATCCCCCGGGTATCAAACTCTTTCTTAATAAGCTGTAAAGCTGTTTCACTGTTGAGCACCTTACATGGTTAATCTAATATATAAGAGCATATACATATATACAGTATTCTATATATATATTATAACAAACTAAGATTGAGTGGGGATATAATGTTACACTCCCAAAGACAAAAAAGACTATTCCCTACTATTCATGGTCTTATTGGAGTTAAAGAAGTTATTTCTCATAGTTTGTACAACAACTGTTTTCTGTATTGAAGGATATTGGATTTGAACATGACTATGAGTTTAAAATGTTAACTTTCAGCTTTAATTTGAGGTTTTTTGCATTTACATCAGGTGAATTGTGTAGGACGTTTATACACAGTCCCTATTTCAGGGGAGAAAAAGTAATTGGACAAATTAAAATAAGCTCAAATGAAGAGGACATATTTAATACTTGCAGTCAGATACTTCTCACCACACTTGGTATTCTCCTTGATGATGATCAGGCCTGTATTGTAGCTGCTAAGTGATTATTGCTCATTTCAGGAGCTTTTTGCCTTCAGCAAGTAAAAACACATGCTGAGTTGGACTGAGGTCACGTTAGAGACTTTCACAGTCAAGAAAACTGCACTTTTTCGCAATAAAGAAATCCTCCTATGTTTCCTCGTCCTTATACTGTAAAATGGCCTCACTGTCCAGATGTGGGCTGCGCTGTATGACATGATCTTGATTGGCTGAACCTGCTTAACATGTATACAGCTGACTGTGACACATTTATGTTCAGATAACTCTTTATCTTCATTCAAATTGGTTAGACATCCAGGTGCCCATCCACCTGGACACTATATAATGAACTCACTGTAACCAGGTTGCAGCTTCAGATGATTTCCTTCACTGAAGACAACTTCACCAACTGACTCAGTTGACCAACTCCTGCCTGGACGACAGCCAGTGAACCAACCAACCAACCGACCGACCATCAACCAAGCAAGAATAAGGTAAGGGACCTTATTTTAAAAAGTTCCTCTTTAAATCTCTTGGACTTCTCCTCAGTGAGCCTCGCTCAAGTTTGCTCGATTAAATTTGTTAAATTAATAAATGAAAAAATGTACATTGTTAGTTTCGTACTTGCTGGCAACATTTTTTGAACAAAACCATCCTGAATCTGTTGTCAACTTGGCCGTGTAGTTCATAATGTTTCCAAAGTGGTGTTCAAGAGACTTTTTCATAGCATTTTTGAATGTATGAGTTTAGCCAGCTGCCCTCCTGAAACAAAAACATCCGCAGATAAGGTAGAGAGAAAGAACAAGTTGATGAGTTATTGTTAGGAGAAGAGGAGAAAATAAGCAATCTCTCAATACTCTGTGTGCTTGGACAATTATGTGCTGTGCAATATTAACAACTTAATTTGAGTCTACATGCATAACAAATAGTTTAAAAGCTTTAGAGGAAAAGGTTCTGCTCTGTCAGAATCCACATACAGTATATTACTGAAGTCACTGCGACACCATCAAAATCAAAACAATTTTCCTGTTTTTTTTTTTCTTCACCAGTGAATCATGAAGATCCAGTTTGCCTGTTTGCTGTTGGTGCTGCTCTGCACCATAGGGCTCTCTGAGGCTCTGAGCTTCCATGAGAAACACATCCGCCTACAAATGAATGATTGTAATGCGGAAATGTGGTCTATCAATATGGAAAATAGGACGTGCAAGCAAATAAACACCTTCATCATCACCGATCCGGAGTCATTCGACCTCTGTGATAACGTTTCTGATAATCAAGAGACAACAGGTTCACCATTTCATATTATTAACTGTAGACATGATAGAGTGAGTACGTATCCAGACTGTAAATACACCGGTGAAGAAATCCTGAGGGCCCGCATTACAGTCAAGTGTAGAAATAACATACCTGTGCACTTTGTTGGGGCACCTATAGGGTAATAACTTTGAACTGTGGGTTATTTACAATTTACATGTGACCTGTAAAATAACAGAATAAATCTGTAAACACAACCAACATCGAATTTTCAATTTTTGCATATATTCATTAGATTGTTTAAAGGCTTCGATAAATGAATTTCACTGTATTAATGATAATTAAATCTGCTTTGTATACTTTTATTTAACAGATATATCTTGTCAGAAATGTATTTCTGTTGTCACCTCTTTAAATGTGAAAGTGCATAACTTTACTGGATTTAAAACCTACATATACTTTAACAGCCATTTACTGTAATTTAAAGTAATTAAAGCAAAATTTCCCTGTTGTTGACATTAGTGTCATCACTAATAAGAGATTAAAAAATACTAAAGAAAATGTATAAAATTACGATCTTTTATATGATGTTAATCCAAGAAAATGAAACTCAACAGAATAAAAGTGTAAATATCCTGTCAGCAAAAGTCTACTTAAGCACTGTTCTTCTTTACTTATTCCTTTCTTCTTTTTGGCACACATGTACGTCCTCATTGTTTTAAGGACTTCCACCTGCATGTTGTGACTGATGCACCAGTGATTCATCCAGTTATTAACTGGTCTCTTTCTGTAGTCATCTCAACTAGCCTTGAAGCACAGTGGCACATAAGAACCGCTCCAAATTCAAAAACTGCTACACATTATAAAACGGTGGTGAACTTCAATATTTTGTATTTTAATATGCTGTTCTGTAGATGTAGATTAAGTAGATTAACAACATTAAGGTCATAATTACTTAAGATATAATAATAAAAAAATATTTTCGTGGCTAGTCGTGCGTTGGGTTATGTTGGGGGAATTTGAACATGATCTCTGTTGTATTACCTCAATCATTCTAAAATCCTCTTGTTCACCTTCTGTTCATAGTGTTTTTGTCAAGGTAGTCTGTTTATATCTATGTCGCCAGGTGATTTCTAGGAAACAGGGTTGAAGTGGCTGGAGTGTGAGAACATCTAGTCAGTTTCGATTTACTAATTTAAGATTTATATATAGCTACAAATGCTGTTGTACCCAGAAATAATATACATTATACAGTATATGTTAAAATGCTCTAGTGATGGCAATGTTGTTGGTGGGTTGCCATGAAATTTGTTCCCCACTGAATGAATTGTAAAGACTTGATCCCTTGACTGTTTATCTCGTGCCATCATCAGGTCAAAATTTCACTTTGTCCAATAATTTGGTTTATGATCAAATATCTGCAAAACTAATGACATTCCCATCAGCCTCAGCACTTTGTGTTTAGCAGTAATTAGCAAGTTCAACCATGTTAGCATGTTGATAGCAATTTTCGCTGTGTTGAAGTACAGCCTCACAGAGATGGCAGCACAGCTGTAGACTCTACTTTCAGACAGTGAGCGGTTGCTGCCACCAACTCCGTTGTTTTTGAAGTAAAGATAACACTAACCCTAACCCATAAGATAACACTTTATATACCAAGAAAGAAGATAAAATGTAGACACCAACAAGACAAAGTGCATGGCAGTATAGTAATAAAAACTAAGGCCTAACGTAATAAAATGAACGCCTGAACTGCTCCATTTTGCATAATATGTTTTGATTATGGTTGAACTTCTTTCACTGACAAACCACAGAAACCACACCAAGGAAAAGATGCAGGAGCTACTTCTAGGAGGATCGGAGTTCAACACCTCTTCATCAGCATTGAACAAAGAAGTTAATTAGAAAAAACAGTTTTTGAGCAAAAGCTTCAATGTTTGACTATTAGGTCTGGGCCAGTAAACAATGTGTATGATAGTTAGCTAAACTTGCTATAATTGTGTCATTTTTCTAACATTTTGCTGCACTTTAAATACCTGTTTCATTGTAAACAAAGAAGTTCTGTTTATATTCAGTGATTCTTACCAAAAAGCATTGTGTGTATCCTTGAAGTCTAACAAATGGTGTTGTGTGCATTTTCAGTTCAGTTCAGTTCTTTACTGTCCCACAAGCGTAATAATAAAGAAAAAAATAAAGTGCTAAGCTATGTGAGGAATCAAGAGGCAGTGTATAATATAATGTTCCTTCCTCAAAAAACATTTGCAAGCTGTGTTTTAAAAATATTAAAAATCGTACATTGTTTACAGCCATATTTTCATGCTGGCAGTCTTCTCTGCTGCCTTTTTTGAAGCATTGCTATCTGTGGTGCCGTGTTACCATCAGCAACGGTCAATCAGTGGAATAACATGAAACCAACAGGAGGAAGTGAATCACATGCCTGTGCGCTCATGCACAAGGAGCAGACTGAAAGTACCTTCAGACTTCAGACTGAACCTGTACAGCAGAAGTTATGATAAAGAACTGACATAAAGTGGTTGCCTGGCTTTATCTATCATTCAGTGGTGACTCAGATAACATTTGCTACCCTTGACTTCAATACTGTAGGGTGAGGGTAGGTGAAACACATGAAGACAGGTCTGTGGTTAATGTTCAAGTGGTTTTATATCATGGTCGTTCCTCTTATCTTATTCCTCCCTGTGGTTTCTCTTTCCTCTTTGATACCAGGTGGATGTCTTTGGAAAGAGCTAATCCACTGAAGTCAGACACTTTACAGAGTGTATGTGGTGCGCTCTGATAGACACACCAGTTTGCATTTTCAACATTTGGATTTAAGTATTATGTTTCAGTTATCACTGACATCCACCGCTGCCTGGGATATAATCTGGTCATGGCGTTTTCTTCATATTTTCTGATGATCTGTTTTCTACTCATCTGCTTATTTTCCACTGATGGTAAGATTTATACTCATAAACACATTTGCTAAATCTACACTTTTATGTCAACTCAAGTCTTTGTTTAATATTTGTCATGTTCACTACAATTTTCATGTTGATGTAAAATATCTTAAACATTCAAATGTTTAAGTTTAAATACAAAATATATTTGCATTTCCTTTATTTATATAGCACCAAATCATAACAGAAGTTATCTCAGGGCACTTTTATATAGAGCAGGTCTAGACCATAATCTTTACAATATTATCTAGAGACCCAACATTCCCTCATGAGCAAGCACTTGGTGACAATGTCAAGGAAAAACTCCCTTTTAATTCAATCCTTGTCATCCAAGCATATTATTATACTGGTCATGTCATCAGATCAAACTCTCAGTTTGCACATCCTGTATAATACCCTTATGGGTTCAGAGGTTAAGGTTTTCTAGTCCAAACAGGGTTCTTGTACTGCAGGAGTCACTCGAGACTTCAGGCTTCATGAAGGCAAACGCATAGCTGGGTCAGTCAAAACTGTTGGCCTGCGTGTTTCAGGTTGTACAGACAACTTGTGTAATGATAATTTTTCTTTTTTTCCTTTTTGGTCTTCTGACAGCAGTTGACAACACACGGGATAATTTTGAGTTTATTATTATTTATTTTTATTTTTTATTATTTAGTTGAGGACAAATCTCCACTACAGATAACCTATCATCTGTTTAGTCTTACTGCTAAGAACATTAAAATGTAGTTTTTTATATGTTTTATAATGTGAATAATTGAATAACTTTTGCAAACTTCACATCATCAAGTTTCAAACATGTGATAACTTGAAACTTGAAAGTCTCATTTGAGACTTTGAAAATGAGAAAATGAGACGATAATCATGACGCATCTCAACTGTCAAATATGTAGAAGTCAGCTATCAATATGTAGTAATTATTAAGTAACAGTTTAAAATCTAAAGTTTAAACTTAATATTAATTCACACAATTAATTAAAACTTTACTTTTGTGATTGATTCATGATTCAGTAATTTTTATCTTATGAATAAATATGATCAGCTGCTGTTGGTGCTTCCTGTTCCACAGCTAGTTTTCCTGATCAGCCCGACTGTTTACTGTCCTGTCAGATCACCTGGCCAGTCAATAACCAATCAATAAACACATTGGATCAAAGGGGTGTTGCTGTCTGGTAAAAAACTTCTGTAGAGGACACACCTGTGGTTCCTCCCTCTGAGCTCCTTTAAGAGTCTCCTCACTCCTCGCTCCTCGTCTCCTCCATGTATATTTAAGAGATTGGGAGATCCTCCATGATGGCGGAGGGAGATCAGTTTCTGGGTCACAGAGGAGAGAGGAGGCGAGGAACTATAATGTTAGCGTAATGAAAGTACTCATACTTGAGCTGCTCAGGTAGATGTAGACAGTGTGTAACAGTTCAAAGTTAACAGGCGGTGACATGGATCCCTTTCATTATCTAAGAGATAATATCACCCTGTTATTCCTCCTGACTGCCTTCTGTTGAGCAGATTGTTTATTTGGACACTTTCAGACGTAACACACTGTTTATATTGTATTTTTAGAACAATCATTTCATAAAATAAGCAGGTTATTTGACAAACTTTGCCACTTGCAGTAATTTATTTACAGCAAACTAAGACAAAAAAGCAACATGGGTCATTTATTAGAAATGTAACTAAGATAATTAGCCTGAGGCCCTCTAAAAAACAGTTTTCTCTGTTTTCAACATCTGTGGTCACCAACCAGTCACACATGAAGCTTAAAGTGACTCACACTCTTTTTCACTTTTAACATCACTGTTCAGTCTCTATAATAAAGTTTAGTACTTTACCTGCAGTCTGTCCTACTTTGAAAAGCAAAACTATATTTGCTGAAATAACTCATATTTTATCACTGAGTTGCAGTTTCCCCATTACATTATAAATCAATTTGAGCAGTTAAGTATCAATTTATATCAGAATTTGTGTTGAAATGTTCACATCAACCTAAAGTACAAACACAGTTTAAACCTCATATTTCTTTTCCTCCATGCAGGTCTAACAGCTGTGATACAAACACAGCAGACTGTGATGGCAAAAGTAGGAGAAGATGTCCATCTCAGCTGTCAGCTCATGCAGTCTAAAGATGTTCGTCAGGTCACATGGCAGAAACTTTCACCTGAGGGGAAGAAGAATATTGCTGGTTACAACAAATACTTTGGGCAAGGAGTGAGTTCTGATTTTCAGGGGAAAGTGGAGTTTAAAGATACTGGACTGCAGAACTGCTCCATAGTTATCAGGAAGGTGACGGAGCAGGATGAAGGCTGCTATCTCTGTTTGTTTAACACGTATCCTGATGGTTCTCTGACAGGCAGAACCTGCCTCCAACTCTATGGTGAGGACCAGGCCTGAAACTTATTTTCATGATCGATGACATTTCTGCCGAAATCGATTGATTAATCGACATCACCAGTAGCAGGTGATTCTTTCTAGGCCATACAAACTAACATACTGGACACAAAGTATCATGTCAAAGCTGATGTCTTTGTAAGAAATGAATTCATGTCAAACAGTATTTCTTTAATGTTTTGTCTTTGCAGAGCTGCATGAACCCATTCTACAAATCAGAGAATCAAACTCTACTGAAGAGACAGTTGTGTCCTGCTCGGCCACAGGTCGTCCTGCTCCCACAGTAACTCTGAATGTCCCACAACAAGACCTCTACTTCTCTCACAGCAGCACAGTCAGTGTCACCAACACCAACGGTACAGTCACCCTCACCACTACAGCTGTGCTGTCTGGTTTCCATAGAAACGACACACAGGTTGGATGTGCAGCACGACTGCTCTCAGTCCCTGAAATTCAGGTGTTTAAGATGATTCCTGGGAATGGTGAGAAACACTTCCAAAACCACAGATTTATAAATTGATCATTAATTTATGATTCTGATATTTGATTTTCTTTCTTCAGGTTTTAATGATGAATCTGGATCTGATAAGAGTAAGTTAACCTTAAAGTTGTCTCAAGTCAAAATTCACATTTAAACTGTAGTTGCTTTATGAATGTTTAGTGTTTCATATCACATTTTTTCCTCTTTTTCTCATAGATTTCACTTTGATGGTTGTATTGATCACAGCAGTGGTTGTTTGTGTTGCTGTAGTCGTCACTCTCGTCACTGTCCTGCTCAAACATAAACATAAGAACAGGTCATTTCAACTTTCAACTCAATATCTGTCTTGTTGTGATATCAGTGTGTCACAGTTAATATGGTAATAATTTATTGACATTAAGAGGATACACAGAGCTTAAAGAATCTATACAGACAACAACTATAAATAAATAATATATAAATGTTCTTAAATCCTTCAGTCTGTCACACAGGAACACTGAGGAGAATGAGATGATACAAGAACCAAACAAAGACACTGATGGGTAAGACAATTTCATAATTATTCACTTGTACATATTTATTATTAATTGCTTCTTCAGAAAATGATGTAATCTGTCTTCTCTTTGTCTATTTTGGCATTTAAGTTCCTTCCTGTCTCTATATCTCTCTAACTAATGTGTTATTTATACATGAAGCTGATTCTGATACACTTTACTCTTCATGGTCCATTGTGTACTCATAGTCAGCCTGTTTATCCACATAACTGTTAACTGTCAGAGTAATTCACTGATAGAACTATGTGTGATGTAATAATGTGAGTGGAAAATGGCTCATGTCTTGTTTTTATCTGAAGGAGCAAAACACTTTTAATGAATCCAGAGAACAAGCAGATCAGGCGACAGACATCTCAGAAGAAAAATCCAACAGAGGAGAAACCAGAACCATCATCTTCCACAGTCAGACGTCTATTTAGTGACAAACAACCAACACACAACACTGTAGTTTCAGTATGAAGTCAGTCAGACTTGAACAAAGCTGCATCAAAGCATGTGTTGGTAAAATGTGCAGGTATTGTAAAAGAATCAAAAGGTGTCTGTACAAGATGAATCTCTCATCTTATATCTCCAGATCAAAAAGATTAATGTACACAGAGGTTTTGATGTTTTTGTTCTATTTATGACCATATTTTTTATAACATTTTAAAATAAATGATTGAATGTTACCTTTGACTCAGAGAGAAACTACTTTAATGTCTCTGACATGTTGAATACAACCAGTTTCTCTTCTTTCTTTCTGTTTGTCGGGACTTTAAACTCTACCAAGTATTTTTTAGCATCTATAATATAATTCAGATATATTGTTTTACACCATGAATGTGCATTATTCCTGTAGTTTGAAGGTTGTGGGTTCAATCCTGACTCGAATTTTGAAAGTTAGCTTCTTAATTGAAGATTGAACAACCTTCACCAACAGTGAAACTCCCCAAAGTACATTAGTATTACAACACAAACTGTTTTCATTAGTTAAGTGTCACATAAAGGGTGTAAAATGTGTCTGAGATATGCATCTAATGGTCCCATCCTGAGTGTGTGTGTAACAATTCATTGTTTTGTGAAACTTAACGAGTGGATGAAAAATATTGCATTAAATAGGTCATGTTTTGATGTATGTAGTTACAATTGCTTTGACAATGCACATGCATAAAGATCCAGGATCTTTAAGGTTTTATCATTTAAAACTGTATTTTTACAGAACAATAATCTCTGTAGACAAATTCAGTCTGTTGTGTGTCTGTAAATGTTTTCAGTGAATGTTTGAGTTTTCATTTTGCCTCTTTTTGTCTGTTTTGTGTTTCTTTTGGTGTAATTACCTGGACTTTAGGCCCTAAACCACACAGCAGTGTCTGAGGGAGAGAGAAGTTTAGTGTGGAGTAGTTTTAAGATACTGATGCGATCAGAAACTGAAGAATCTGTTATGACATTTGTCCATTTCTCCACTTGGATCTGCTTCATGCAGTATAGAAGGAAATTTGAGAGCAAGACCCAGTGATCCTGGAATTGTCAATGTTTAGACTTTGTCTCCTTTTATTTTCATGTAGTTTTGGTCACATTTCAAGTTTCATGTATACGTTCTAAAAGACATCAAAACTTTGCTTAAATGTGGTTTGATGATTGTGCAAATTTTTTTCTATGTTATTTGACTTTGAAAGACTTTCTTGCATTCTCAGTTGGATTGTGGTTTGAGTGTTGTGTGTTCTGGGATTTGGTTTGCTCCGTGTTTCCCTTCTGTGTTCCTTCACTCCTCCCGTGTTCATGTGCTCCTCCTCTCAGCTGCCCCGCTCTGTGTTTTCCTCACACCTGTCCTGTATCAGCCTCGTCAGTCCTGCCCTGCTCCGAGTGTCTTCACTCAGCCTATCAGCTCCCAGCCTGCCTTTGTGTTGGGCCACCTGTTCCTTGTTGTCTAATTAGTTCAGTTTGTATTTAAGTTCAGTTTTCAGTTCAGTCTTTGTCAAGTTGTCTGTTATGTTAAATCTGAGTTACACTAATGTTCTCTTGTAACATCTTAGTGTTTGTGAATCTTTCATAAGTTGTCTGTTGTCACTTGTCTGACTTTTTATGGCTGCAAAAACCAATTAAGAGATGATTTTTATTATTTATTAATGTGCTGGTTATTTAAAATCACTTTACTGGTATCTGAACTTCTTCAACTTGAACTTGACCCCCTTTTCATGGTTGTGAGGTCAGAAAAGGTCAAATTACAGATTAAAACAGTAACAAGATCTTCTTGTATGATCAGTAGTAGCTACTGAAACTGGAAGTATAACATTTGACAGAATATCTGATTAAACTAGTGTAGTAAAACTATTAGAAAAAAAACAGGACACAAATATTTATTTCCAGTTTTATCTGTTTATTTAATGACAAACTAACAGCAGTGTTAATGTTGGATTAGGGGGCTTCTGTACAAGTGTATAGAAGGAAAACAGGAGCATCAGGACAATCAGAAATCACCTCGAAACAACATGATGAGTCTTTAATTAGTGTAATTGTGTTTATAAAAGCCCAGCAGCGCCCTCTGCAGTTTGTAAAGAGAAGTGAAAAAGCTTACAGCACCTGGTATTCCCAGGCGGTCTCCCATCCAAGTACTAACCAGGCCCGACCCTGCTTAGCTTCCGAGATCAGACGAGATCGGGCGTGTTCAGGGTGGTATGGCCGTAAGCGAGAGAAGCAGCGACAAACAGGCTTTTTATAGATGTCGATCATCAGCTTCATGAACATCTGTGCGGGTTTATGTAGATAAAGACATCAGCGTATTTTCTGAGCAGGAACCTCTGATTACAGTGATACAATCCCAACATTAACAAGAATGATAAAGACTGTGTGTTATATAATAATGTGTACAGATAATCAGCTGAGACATGGAGAGGAGCGCACAGTTACAGCTGTTACAGGCTCAGTTTGTCTTATAGTAAGATGTGTTTTATGTAGACAATCTACAGGCTACATATACAATCAGCACACATATAAACATGAGAATACATGACGTTACATCATGTATAAATAGTCTGTTTGTCGCTGCTTCTTTCGCTTACGGCCATACCACCCTGAACACGCCCGATCTCGTCTGATCTCGGAAGCTAAGCAGGGTCGGGCCTGGTTAGTACTTGGATGGGAGACCGCCTGGGAATACCAGGTGCTGTAAGCTTTTTCACTTCTCTTTACAAACTGCAGAGGGCGCTGCTGGGCTTTTATAAACACAATTACACTAATTAACACTAATTAAAGACTCATCATGTTGTTTCAAAGTGATTTTTGATTGTCTTGATGCTCCTGACCCTGTAAATTTGTCAGCTGCAGTGCAGATGAGGTAACCGAAGCTCCCCAAGTAAATGAAGATCCAAAAAAAATGTCTGTTAATGAAATATTAAGTGTAACATGAAGGGTACAGACACACTCCTTAAAGATTGAATATTAACTTTTTGTGCTCCTAAATTTAATTCATACGCAGACAAGTACCAAAGTTACTCTAATTGAGATGTATTTATTGATTTAGCATCACACTGACAACTTTACATGGTCAAAAATATCCCATTTTAAGGATTGTATTGTTATTTCTGCCTGTATGGTGAAAATGTCATTTTGTAAAGATGGTGGCAGCCTGGCTGCCCGGTGTTACGGACAAACTGGTCCTGGTTGTTGAACAAGTGTCTGTGCCGAAAGCAATTTTGCGTGGTGTGGGGTGTTACCCACCTTGCTTTCTCCCTTTCTCAGCTGCCTTGATGAAGATTGATAACATTTGGTGAAACCTCTTGGCAGCAGTTGTTCTCTGTTGGCACATTGTGTTAGACAACTACCCTTAAGTTTTAAGATTGTGGGTTCAATCCTGACTTGAACTTTAAAAGTCAGCTTCTTAGTTGAGGACTAAACAACCTTCACCAACAGTGAAACCCCCCCCCAAAGTACATTAGTATTACAACAAGAAGTGATTTCATTAGTTAAGTGTCACATAAAGGGTGTCAAATGTTTTTGAGATATGCATCTTATCCTCCTTCTAGAGAGAGATAGCTCAGCAGGATGAGCAGTAGATGTTTTTCTTTTGGCAACAGTAGAGTTGTGGGTTCAATCCCTGCAGCTAGATGGAGATATTCTTGTTATTTGAGTGTTTAACATTGACTTATAGAGCACTGACACTGCCCCCAAGTCAGGATTGAACACACCACCTCAAAACTTCAATCTAGCTGCCCAGTACAGTGAGCCACACGGTCAGATCATCTTCAACTGTTTGCTGTAAGCTTTTTCACTTCTCTTTACAAACTGCAGAGGGCGCTGCTGGGCTTTTATAAACACAATTACACTAATTAACACTAATTAAAGACTCATCATGTTGTTTCAAAGTGATTTTTTAATGGTCTTGATGCTCCTGACCGTGTAAATTTGTCAGCTGCAGTGCAGATGAGGTAACCGAAGCTCCCCAAGTAAATGAAGATCCAAAAAAAAAGTCTGTTAATGAAATATTAAGTGTAACATGAAGGGTACAGACACACTCCTTAAAGATTGAATATTAACTTTTTGTGCTCCTAAATTTAATTCATACGCAGACAAGTACCAAAGTTACTCTAATTGAGATGTATTTATTGATTTAGCATCACACTGACAACTTTACATGGTCAAAAATATCCCATTTTAAGGATTGTATTGTTATTTCTGCCTGTATGGTGAAAATGTCATTTTGTAAAGATGGTGGCAGCCTGGCTGCCCGGTGTTACGGACAAACTGGTCCTGGTTGTTGAACAAGTGTCTGTGCCGAAAGCAATTTTGCGTGGTGTGGGGTGTTACCCACCTTGCTTTCTCCCCTTCTCAGCTGCCTTGATGAAGATTGATAACATTTGGTGAAACCTCTTGGCAGCAGTTGTTCTCTGTTGGCACATTGTGTTAGACAACTACCTTTAAGTTTTAAGATTGTGGGTTCAATCCTGACTTGAACTTTAAAAGTCAGCTTCTTAGTTGAGGACTAAACAACCTTCACCAACAGTGAAACCCCCCCAAAGTACATTAGTATTACAACAAGAAGTGATTTCATTAGTTAAGTGTCACATAAAGGGTGTCAAATGTTTTTGAGATATGCATCTTATCCTCCTTCTAAAGAGAGATAGCTCAGCAGGATGAGCAGTAGATGTTTTTCTTTTGGCAACAGTAGAGTTGTGGGTTCAATCCCTGCAGCTAGATGGAGATATTCTTGTTAATTGAGTGTTTAACATTGACTTATAGAGCACTGACACCAAGTCAGGATTGAACACACCACCTCAAAACTTCAATCTAGCTGCCCAGTACAGTGAGCCACACGGTCAGATCATCTTCAACTGTTTGCTGTAAGCTTTTTCACTTCTCTTTACAAACTGCAGAGGGCGCTGCTGGGCTTTTATAAACACAATTACACTAATTAACACTAATTAAAGACTCATCATGTTGTTTCAAAGTGATTTTTTAATGGTCTTGATGCTCCTGACCGTGTAAATTTGTCAGCTGCAGTGCAGATGAGGTAACCGAAGCTCCCCAAGTAAATGAAGATCCAAAAAAAATGTCTGTTAATGAAATGTTAAGTGTAACATGAAGGGTACAGACACACTCCTTAAAGATTGAATATTAACTTTTTGTGCTCCTAAATTTAATTCATATGCAGACAAGTACCAAAGTTACTCTAATTGAGATGTATTAATTGATTTAGCATCACACTGACAACTTTACATGGTCAAAAATATCCCATTTTAAGGATTGTATTGTTATTTCTGCCTGTATGGTGAAAATGTCATTCTGTAAAGATAATGGCAGCCTGGCTGCCCGGTGTTACGGACAAACTGGTCCTGCTTGTTGAACAAGTGTCTGTGCCGAAAGCAATTTTGCGTGGTGTGGGGTGTTACCCACCCTACTTTCTCCCCTTCTCAGCTGCCTTGATGAAGATTGATAACATTTGGTGAAACCTCTTGGCAGCAGTTGTTCTCTGTTGGCACATTGTGTTAGACAACTACCCTTAAGTTTTAAGATTGTGGGTTCAACCCTGACTTGAACTTTAAAAGTCAGCTTCTTAGTTGAGGACTAAACAACCTTCACCAACAGTGAAACCCCCCCAAAGTACATTAGTATTACAACAAGAAGTGATTTCATTAGTTAAGTGTCACATAAAGGGTGTCAAATGTTTTTGAGATATGCATCTTACCCTCCTTCTAGAGAGAGATAGCTCAGCAGGATGAGCAGTAGATGTTTTTCTTTTGGCAACAGTAGAGTTGTGGGTTCAATCCCTGCAGCCAGATGGAGATATTCTTGTTAATTGAGTGTTTAATTAAAGACTCAACATGTTGTTTCAAAGTGATTTTTTAATGGTCTTGATGCTCCTGACCGTGTAAATTTGTCAGCTGCAGTGCAGATGAGGTAACCGAAGCTCCCCAAGTAAATGAAGATCCAAAAAAAAAGTCTGTTAATGAAATGTTAAGTGTAACATGAAGGGTACAGACACACTCCTTAAAGATTGAATATTAACTTTTTGTGCTCCTAAATTTAATTCATACGCAGACAAGTCCCAAAGTTACTCTAATTGAGATGTATTTATTGATTTAGCATCACACTGACAACTTTACATGGTCAAAAATATCCCATTTTAAGGATTGTATTGTTATTTCTGCCTGTATGGTGAAAATGTCATTCTGTAAAGATAATGGCAGCCTGGCTGCCCGGTGTTACGGACAAACTGGTCCTGGTTGTTGAACAAGTGTCTGTGCCGAAAGCAATTTTGCGTGGTGTGGGGTGTTACCCACCCTACTTTCTCCCCTTCTCAGCTGCCTTGATGAAGATTGATAACATTTGGTGAAACCTCTTGGCAGCAGTTGTTCTCTGTTGGCACATTGTGTTAGACAACTACCCTTAAGTTTTAAGATTGTGGGTTCAACCCTGACTTGAACTTTAAAAGTCAGCTTCTTAGTTGAGGACTAAACAACCTTCACCAACAGTGAAACCCCCCCAAAGTACATTAGTATTACAACAAGAAGTGATTTCATTAGTTAAGTGTCACATAAAGGGTGTCAAATGTTTTTGAGATATGCATCTTACCCTCCTTCTAGAGAGAGATAGCTCAGCAGGATGAGCAGTAGATGTTTTTCTTTTGGCAACAGTAGAGTTGTGGGTTCAATCCCTGCAGCTAGATGGAGATATTCTTGTTAATTGAGTGTTTAATTAAAGACTCAACATGTTGTTTCAAAGTGATTTTTTAATGGTCTTGATGCTCCTGACCGTGTAAATTTGTCAGCTGCAGTGCAGATGAGGTAACCGAAGCTCCCCAAGTAAATGAAGATCCAAAAAAAAAGTCTGTTAATGAAATGTTAAGTGTAACATGAAGGGTACAGACACACTCCTTAAAGATTGAATATTAACTTTTTGTGCTCCTAAATTTAATTCATACGCAGACAAGTACCAAAGTTACTCTAATTGAGATGTATTTATTGATTTAGCATCACACTGACAACTTTACATGGTCAAAAATATCCCATTTTAAGGATTGTATTGTTATTTCTGCCTGTATGGTGAAAATGTCATTCTGTAAAGATAATGGCAGCCTGGCTGCCCGGTGTTACGGACAAACTGGTCCTGGTTGTTGAACAAGTGTCTGTGCCCAAAGCAATTTTGCGTGGTGTGGGGTGTTACCCACCCTACTTTCTCCCCTTCTCAGCTGCCTTGATGAAGATTGATAACATTTGGTGAAACCTCTTGGCAGCAGTTGTTCTCTGTTGGCACATTGTGTTAGACAACTACCCTTAAGTTTTAAGATTGTGGGTTCAATCCTGACTTGAACTTTAAAAGTCAGCTTCTTAGTTGAGGACTGAACAACCTTCACCAACAGTGAAACCCCCCCCCAAAGTACATTAGTATTACAACAAGAAGTGATTTCATTAGTTAAGTGTCACATAAAGGGTGTCAAATGTTTTTGAGATATGCATCTTATCCTCCTTCTAGAGAGAGATAGCTCAGCAGGATGAGCAGTAGATGTTTTTCTTTTGGCAACAGTAGAGTTGTGGGTTCAATCCCTGCAGCTAGATGGAGATATTCTTGTTAATTGAGTGTTTAACATTGACTTATAGAGCACTGACACTGCCCCCAAATCAGGATTGAACACACCACCTCAAAACTTCAATCTAGCTGCCCAGTACAGTGAGCCACACAGTCAGATCATCTTCAACTGTTTGCTGTAAGCTTTTTCACTTCTCTTCAAAAACTGCAGAGGGCGCTGCTGCTTCTTCAGTGGAGACACAGCAAGAGGGAAGTAAGACAAGTAAAACACTGTTCTGGTGGCATTTAAGTTGAAGGTTATCTAAAAACAAACTACAGTAGCATGTTTGCAGTCATTTAAACGGGCAAATTAGAGCTAAGGCTTGATGACTTATGAAAGCAGACTATGACACTTTTGTTAAGCTTAAAAACAAAGCAGCTCATCACAGGAGGAACAACGTACACAGGAATTCTGGTAAATCTAAGAAGAACAACAGTACAGCATGTGCAGCAATGTTTATTTATTACCACAAAATAATTACAAAAGTTAGGCATAAAGCTGGCTCACAATTTACGAGGAATATTACAAAGTCAGAATAAATACCATGTAATGTAAATAAGCAGTTTTGACAAGCTTTGATCTTACTTTTCCTTTCAACAACAGTGGTGTAAGAAAGTGAAGTGTATTAAAGTTTTCAGTGAGTCTGAATAACAACCTTAGCTGAAGGGATGGATGGATGGAAATACAAAAAAAAAAAAAAAACATTTGGGGAAGATGAGCCCAGAAATACACAGATGTTTGGCAAATGAGAACTTGAGTGTCTTTTTTTTATTGAAGTCATCTATACTTAAAAGACAAAAGAGCCCTTTATCTCACTCACTTATCCCTCATCAGTAGTACATGTGCTGTAATGTAATTTTATAAAAACCCGGTGAAGTCAAACTTTTCCACAAAATATATAAAACCGACATGATGAACAGTCCTGATACTGAAACCACAATTTCCTGACGCACAGTAAAAAAGTCCTTCGGTTGCCGACAGTCAGACATCTGGCTCCTATTTGGAGAAGTGGCTTGTTGCTCAGGTCATGTTTCCCTAGAGAGGGGAGAAGCACAGCTGGTGAGATGGATCACACTGACTTGCGACTAATTTACCTCATAATCTAATAATTTCGCTCATGATGTCACTGAAAACCAGTTAATTGGACTAGTTAACACGTACAGTACATGTGTGGTGACTACATATAATGTAAATGGCTCATTCAGGTCTGCAAATAAATTCGGATTAAAACAAGTTTTTGACCATGTGAAGCGTGTAATGTGGGTAGCAACAGGCGTAGCAACATTTTTACCTAATCGCTCTTGTGCACATTATGACAGCACACCACAGCAGATTTGCTTGTAATAACAAATTGTTTGACGACAATGAAGAGTGGAAATTAATATACCAAAAGTGTAATGAATCACTGCTGCCTTTAAGTGCAGGCACAACTATTTAACAGATGCTTTAGAGCTGAACGATTAGTCGATTAATCAATTAGTCAAGCCCGTATTCTCTTGTTCCAGCTTTTTAGATTTAGGTTTATGATAATAAACAGAATATCTTTGGGTTGGTGTTGTTGTTGGTAGGGACAAAACAAGACATTTGACTGACAGCGACTGACATTTTTAACCATTTTGACATAAACCAAACAACTAATCAATTGATCGAGAAAATAGCGGTAAGCTGCAGCTCTAAAATGCTTTATGACTGAAAATACCTGTGTACAGCAGCTCCTCTGCTCAGCTCAGTCTTCCTTCTTGTTGTCGATGAGCTCCTGCGTCTGCTGGGCCAGCCTCCTCCTCTCAGCCTGCTGCTTCTTCAGGGCCTCCTCTGCTTTCTTACTCTGGTAGATCTTCACCCCGGCGAACGCCAAACACAGTAGCAGCGTCTTCAGGCCCAGGATGTACAAGAGGACGGGGACATTGTCCAAAGCCTGAGAGACAGAGACCAGGAGCCACAAAGTTCAGAAACTTCTCCACTGACTGCAGGACACAGCTTTTTCTCCTGGTCAGTAGCAAATGCAAGAAGGGAAGAGAAAGCTCTGGAACAATCAGGCATCCTGGTGAAGATGTGTCTCCCCCCTCCCCTAATCCCCCCCAGAGTCCTCAGCTGTCTGGATGGGAGGTGGGAGTTAATTTTGTCACAGACTAAGAAGGAGGGGATGATGTGTGTGTGTGAAAGAGAGAAGCAGCTGCACACCATGTGCTTTCTAGGGTTGTAGTTGTATGGAGGTCAGGCACACAGTTTCACCTGTCCAAACGTCAGTCAAAAATCTGACAATTTTAAAATTTCTATACAAAACAAAACACCACACAATAGCTTTCAAGACATGTTTGCCCACCACAGAATACTCTTTAATTCGGCATACATGCAATCTATCAGGTGGCATTTATTTCAATATATTTGTAGCTGTTACAGCAGCTTTAGGTGTTATTCTCAACCAGTTTCTAGGGTTTGTTTTAACGCATTTCCAAGCTGAAGTGTCGCACCGGTTTTATTTAGCTGCTAAATGACTGTAAGGCAACGCCTGACAATACAAGGCAGCTCACAACATGCAAAGCCAGCGTGACAGGCAGAGGTTTTATTTTAACACTGCTGTTTTACTCTGGATATAAATGTGAAATTGTGACAGGTAACGGCTAACGGCTAGAGTCACGTTAGCATGACGCGAGTGACAGTTGAGTGAGACAACCTAAGCTTTTATGAAGTAAAGAGAACCAAAAACTAAATGACATGTATACTGTAATAACAAAACATGCATTAGGTGTTTATGTGAGAATAAAATGCAGTTTGTTTACCTTCCAGTTGATCATTTTTGCGTCTTCACTGCTGAAGTTTCTTCACTGTGGCAGCAATACAGCATTTATATGCTCCTCTAGAGAAGGCGGGACTTGAAGTGACGGGCCAATCGAAATGCAGTCTCTGTCGGACGTCATCTGTGACGGAAACCATATCAATGTGAGCTCACTATTCAAATTAATTGCTAATTTCAATAAACAATAAACATAATTAACGTGGTAATAAATAAACTCTCCTCTTTGCAATGATATGCAGTATAACAACAAAAATCAACTCTATTCAGGGTCAAGTTTGGCTCCTACATTTCAAATTCTTTGATTCCAGCTTTTTAAATGTGAATATTTTCTGGTTTCTTTAGTCCTCTATGATAGTAAGCTAAATATTTTAGGGTTGTGGACAAATAAGACATTTAAGGATGTCATCTTGGGCTGTGGAGAACAGTTATCAACATTTTTCACCCTTTTCTGACATTTTACAAACCAAACAACTTAATATCAAAGCAAGGATGAAAAATTCCTACAAACAAACCACCAAAACAAATTACACATCGCCGACACTTGACCACTAATATAATTAAAGTGGATTTAGGTAATAATAAATTAGTTGACGTGGGTCTTGTCCATGCTGATGAATGTAACAGTAAAACAACAGAAAGTCAAATTGAGGCGAACAAGGCAAGGCACATTTCATCTGATAAATTAGTAATAAAACCACAAGAACAACTGCAAGCAGAGAGAGAGAGAGAGCGAGTAAGGGTGTATTTTACCCACCTACCCACCTGCTTTTTAAGTCTAGTCAAAACCCCCAGAAATCTACGCTATATGCTGATGCTAGAGGCTAAATTACATGCACACATCTGATACCATCAGCATCTGCTCCGGTTGTTTCATACGACGCTGAAGTTCTTATTGGAATTTTCCGGTCCACCTTAAAAGTGGTTTACGCCTGTAGATGGCGCTGTTGAGTAATTTTCTAGCTAATTCATGAACTGAAAAACGTAACAAATAAGGTGAAGATGAAATGAGAATGAATCATAGAATTAAATGGTCTTTAACTGATTTACAATCCTAGATTTTGATCATTTTAACTGTAGCATTTTTTTCTTATTGTTCTTACTCATGGTAAGTTGATTTTCAGTCTTATTGCTATTTCTGCCTATTTGCTGTGGTCTGGTCAGCATTGTTTTTCTTATTGACCTCAAAATCTTTATTCTATTTGTGAAAATGTAAAAAAGGGAGATTTCACTGTTTTTTTCACATCTAGACCACATTAGACCAGGTCCAGATAAAAAACCACTGCATTTAGACCTGTCAAATCTGGACTAGATTATCCCCAAGAGGCCAAAGACTCTTTAAAACACAGTTTCAAATTTGTGTAACCTTTATTCTATTTGTGAAAACTGAAAAAAGTTAAGTTGCTACAGTTAAAATAATCAAAATTTAGGATTATAAATCAATTAAAGACCATTTCATTCTCATGTCATCTTCCTAGTATTTTTCAGTTCATGAATTAGTTTGAAAATGACTCAACAACGCCATCTACAGGCGTTATGTCACTTTTAAGGTGGACCGGAAATCGGAATCGGAAGATAACTTCAGCGTCATGTTTCATTTGATGCGTTTTCTCCTACGCATTTTTTCCATGAAATTACTGGCATGTTTGCACAGCTTGCTAAAAAAATTCTGATTGTACAAATTCGCCTTAAAGACACATATGCGCTGTTCACGTCATTCCATTTATATACTGACTTATATACCGAACTGACGTCTTTTGGACATGCGTAGTCACGGTGGCCGAGAGGTTAAGGCGTTGGACTCGAAATCCAATGGGGTTTCCCCGCACAGGTTCGAATCCTGTTCGTGACGATGTTTCTTTTATGTGATCCGTTTGACTGTTTTTCATTTAAAAATACTTTATATTGTTTACATTCACAATTTCTTAACTTTTATTGCAACCCATGTGCTCCACAGCCATGTATATCACATTCAAAATTAGAAGCGAGCCCTAACTGCCCCAAAAACAAATTCTGTTAGTTTACAATTTTATACAAAGTTTCTGAGTAATTTGCAGCTATTTAAAATATTTTACAGAGAGGTTGGTGCAATTTGGTACAAATTATTAGAAAAACGGGGGGTTGTGTTTCTGTTCTGTTTTGTTGCTTCTTTGTGCAGTTGCATCTTGCTGTGGTCTGATTTTGCCCTCTAGTGGGCAAAGCAGGAAACTGTTCATCTTTCCCTAAATCCAGTTTCTTTCCCTTCTGGTTCTGTAGGCTGTTCCTCAGTACTATCGGATCTATTGGCTGTAAAAAAAAAAAAAAAAGAATGAGAGAATGATCGATGAGGTGTAATGTTCTTGCAGAATTTGCATGTTGTTGCTCATCCAGTTTTTTTCTATTGTTCTGTACCCGATCCTGTGTTCTCTCTGTAGGTGAGGATGGTTTAATGAACTGTGGCAGTTTTCTGACCTGTTGCATCACGCCTGTGGCTTTCTGGATGATTCCCAGGTGATGTACAGCTTGTATGACTTTAAAATGTGCTTCACCTTATTTTCTTGTGTCAGGGTCTAGAGGTGGTCTGAGGTAGAGTCCCTAAATCTGTGTCTCTGCTCCACCATTGGTCCAGCACCGACTGCTAATAGTCTTTTAATACACTTAATGAAAATATACTAGAAAAGTATTTGGCAGCAATCATCTTAACAGTACATTTTAAATATTGAACCAAAAATATATTTGATGATGGTGTTTATGTTCTAAGTAACAGTCTAAGAAACGCTCACATTCCTCCCACATTATTTAAAATTTATTTTATTACAGTTATATTAATTACAGTTGCCATGATCACAGGTCCCATATTTCCACAGGTTATAGAAAAAAAAACAACAACATAATTTCAAAAAATGAAAATACTGCAAAAAAGGAACAACCGGATGCTCGTACTCTGTGTTTTTTTTAAATTAACCTGCAACTAAACCCAACAATCTGAGGGGTGAATGTTTAGTCAGAGTAAAGCCTCATACTTTGTTGTCTAATTGTTGTCATTGTGGACAAAATAAAATGTACAGTAAAAGGCTTTTGCTTGCACCCACATACATACAGTGTACATACAGTACACACTGCACATGCACAGAAAACACGCACTACCAACAAAATGTTCATATTCAAGTATAACGTCATAGCTGAGGTGTATTTATTTTTATGTCAGGAACATTTAGAGTCCTGGCCAGTGGCTCAGTATGTTGGCCAGAAAACCTTTAATAACTTATTAGATTACTGATATTTTAAAGGCTTATCGCATAAATTTTAAAAGATTACAGCCTGTTTGTGCTCTAATTATAATAATATCTTTTATGTCTTTTTGTTAGTGTCCATAAAATACTTGAAAGCTGAGCCTGGAAGTTCGTTCTTAACCATGAAATACTAGATTTTTCCAGAGCTTTCAACCACATCTCATGATATGTATGAGCACATGTAGTGGGCAGAGTTGTAATAACTTGACAGAAGTATGGGAACTCTGGTCATGTGATTAAAAAGTGTCATATATGGGGTTGTAACCACTGCTTTTGGGGGGATAAAACAAACATCAGCTTCATCCAGTGATGAAGGCCATTCGATGCGGTTGAAAACTCTGGAATAAGCTAGAAGGTGGTCCTTGAGTAAAGATATTTTTTGGCAAGTAAGAGCAGACAAATCAAATATGACACTGTGCGGTGACTGATAAGCTGCTTTCCAAATATTCACTTTGAAAAAAATAAATACATAACAAATAAATATGTCAGAAACGCTTCGTGTCAGATGTCAGTTTAAGAGAAATTTCCATCTTCACGTCATTTTCCATCTTATGAAATGTGTCGAAGACCAAAATGAAACTACAGTCCACAGCTGAATAATGTGACAGAGTATGAGTGGAAGTATTGGGGACATCATTGGAGTGCACAATATTTACAAAGTAGAATTCATTTTGAAGTAATCAGCCGTCATGACTTGTTTTGTTTTTTTGGCTTACGTTGGCTTTAAACACAACGGGACACTAGAGTTCATGTTTGACTCCTGATCACACAGGATGTGAAGCCAGCTGGCGCTCCAGATAACGATGCAATGAATAAAAAGAGAAATATTAAGAAAAAAAAAAAAGAGAAGTCATGCAGTGAGTCTCCAGCTACATACAGTTAATATTTTCAAAAGGTTCAGGCCTCACATGCTGTTAGTTCATAAAGTCGTGTTGAAAGTGAGGAAATAAATTAAGTACAGCTTGATCACACACACACACACTGATCTTTTGGCTCATATTCATCACTTTGGATACGCAAAGACAAAGCACGCTTTTCTCTTACCTACAGTATCTATCCAGCCACGTACTGTATCCATCTGTCCAAACTTTCTCCATTCTCAAGTTTATTCATCTTTACATGTTTGACCATCATCTCGAGCCCATTCGTCTGTCCGCCTTCACCTGAGAAACATGTCAGTCTAACCACATACTTATCCATCAATTTATCCTTCTTTTATTGTCAATAAATCCCACAAGAAGACCAAAACTAACAATGATTTTATACTACTAATAATTGTCTGTGCAGCCAAAGCTTGATTTATCGTATTCCCACACACACCGTCCTGCTGCCATAAATACTCACTGAAACGCCAAGTGTGTATTAATCCGCAGCTGAAAACCGTTTACTCTTATTTTAGTATTTCTTTGCTAAAAACTACAGTGCCCAGCTGTTTGGGGGAAATTATTGAGCCTTTTTTAAAAAAAAAAATGAAATTAAATATTTATGACTATTTATAACAAAATAAATTCAGTCATAAAGTAGTGAGATTGTTGGTTTTTGTCTTTTCATGGGATGTGTTGACAAAACTTGCTTTACTGTGTACTGCTATTTTCTCTCATTTTTCTTCCAAGTCTGGATTAATGAGGAGGATACGTTCAATGACAGGGACGCTTTTAGTAATTTGTACTAGCAAACTACTTCGGTGTGTACTCAAAAATGAAATCCCTGCATCTCTAAACAGCTGCAGAGGTGTAACACTTCCCTGTCCTTTGTATTTTCCTCGATAGTAACTCTGTGATTCCACTGTTTGTGTGCAGAGAAGTTTCCTTCAACACAACAAAATAAATCTTTTCATTCTTGACATCTACTTGGCCAGCTAATGCGTCCTTAAAATCTTGATGTTTGTCTATTTTGAAATCGTACTTTGGCTGTTTATTGTGACATCGCACGTGTCATGGAAAGCACAAGAAACTACTTGAAAGCCATGTGTCCCTTCTCTAGGTGGTCCTACATTAAATAACTTTCGTCCTGCTGAGTAGCTCTGTTCCGATGTTGAAGTTGGATCCAGTCAAATATCATATGTCACTAGAGGTAGGGTGTTGCTGTAAATATCTGGTCACTCTCTGGTAACTTACTTACTAGTGGCCATTATTATTCTCCCAGGAAACAGCAAAGGAGAACAGTCCCTGCAGTGTGACAGCACTTCTTGTCCTCTCTCTTCTCGTTGCTCCCTCCCTTTTCTGACAGGGCGGGAGGTTAAGGGAGGTGACGCCTCTGTGTTCTCCCTTTCCCATGACGATTAGGTGAAGCCAGCGGACGTGCTCAGTAGCGCCCCCTTTGGTTCATCCTGGACATGGTGAGTGGCAGCGACACAGAGGAGAGAGAGGAGACCTCCCAGTAGAGAGAACGAGACAGGAAGAGCTGGTAGAGGATCACCATGGAGATGGACTGGCAGAGGATCACACCGATAGTCACCACCTACAGGAAAATAATAAATAACAGACGCTGTAGACCTCCAATATAGCTGCCAAAGGTCAAAATTACCCTACCATGAAGTGACACTTTGCTAAAATGTTTGTGTGTTCAAACCTTCTCCTTCTGGTGATCATTGAAGACAACAGACATGAGGACGAGGACGGGATGACAGAGGAACCACAAGAAGCATCCCTGCAGAGAAAAACAAGACAGACCGCATGAGTAGCTGTCGGTCAATATTTGTTTATTTGGAGGCTGTTGGAATATATATGTAGAGTGTGGTTAACCTTGGCGAAGCAGAGGTAGAAGTCTCTCTTCAGGGTGCTCCTCTCAGTGGAGATGATCTGGTAGAGGACGGAGGCCAGCAGGAGGGCCAGGCCCACTCTCAGAGCTATGAGGAGGAGGCCTGCCAGACTCTGCTGGGCGTGGTAGCTGTGATGCTCGCTCTCTGATTCTGAATACTGCTCCCACAGCAGCAGCACGCCCTGAAAATGACACCGTTTCACTGTCAATAGCTCTGGTACATTCAGGCGACTCTTGTAGGCTTCTGATGCTCATACATTTGAATTTAAACCACAGGTGGGTTTGTTTGCTTACGTTTGACCAAATTTAACTTACTTTTCTCAAAATCCTGACTTTTTAAAAAGAGAATTCTGACTTTCCTCTGAGATTTGTTGCCTTTTTGGGTTCAATCTGAACCACGTCACTCTAGTGTCATATTCCCTGCGTACCTGTGTAACGACTCCGCCGACAGCGACGGCCGTGGAAGCCGGAGACTGTTCCCACTGCAGAGGTCTGGACTGAGGCTTCCGGCCTCGACTCAGAGTCCAGCCCATACACAGGCTCAGTAACATGTACAGCATGGACACCTGGGACACCATATCCCAGACTGCACGGGGACAGGAAGTGAAGGAGTGAAAAAGAAGTAATCAGACAGTGAATTAGGCTTTAGAAACAGATAAGAATATAGATGAAGCAAAGGACATATTGAAGGGAATATGAGGACATACACTCTGCCAGACCGCCGATCAGAGGAATACCAACACCATCTCTGGAGTACCTGCAGAGCACAAGATGAGGGGACAGGAAACCACTAGTACATTAATCCATATTCTTCTCAGTACCAATGCATGATTCATTTCAGTTCAATACAACTTTATTTATCCCTGTTAGGGCAAATGTATACAGCAGCTCACCGCCCAAGTTACCCATTAGACACACATACTTTAAATAAAAATAAAAAGAATAAAAAGAGGGAAAAAAGAAAAACAGATGCAGTCACAAACCAAAGAGATTCCGGTTTTACTGACTCTACCTGGCCAAGTGGATGTAGTTGCAGAGAGCAGAGCAGCACTGTAACGCCAGCGCCATGGTCAGCACTTTGAGGACAGTGTGCATGGGACCTCCTTTCTTCAGAGCCTGGTACAGAGGCTGGATGTAGATACAGCAGGCTATGAAGTAGGCCAGCAGCAGGAGGAAGTAGAAACTATGGAGACCTGGGAGAGAAAAGAAGAAAACGAGTCCCGCATGAATGATGCAGATGCCTCGGGATGAAGAGTGCAGTTCTGAGATATTCAGTATCAAATATTTCACATAGCATCCGGCAATTTATTTCATTATTTACAGTATTTTCTGTTGTTTAAATATTTAACACAAACATCTTTTTTTAATAGCACGACAAACACATACAGCAGTAGATTTGTTATAAAGCAATACAAATATAGCTTATTGGGCACTGTTTATTATGCTGGCTTCTGTAATAGGTCACAACTTGGGATTCCCTTCTTCTTCTATGAAAAATCAAATACAACAGATGTTAAAGTTGGAGTTTCTAGGTAAGAAAGTGATGATACGCTCCCCACTTTCAACTTCCTATCTCCAACAACCAACAAATGCAGTGGACTGTGTGATTTCTGGCACTTGCGGTGCGCGAGTATTCGGGATGTCTGACCTGCCTCCTCTGCACTGAAGTGATCCAGAGGGTTTCCTGCTGAGTCGGCGTTGAACAGCAGGACAGTAAAACTGAGATCAGCATGAGAAGGAATCACTGCGCCTTCCTGCAGAGACAGACAGTGAACAGGCGGAGAAAAAAAAGAAATGACAAATGACTGCTTTTAGTATCAATAAAACTACTATTCTATATTATTCTGCTGCTGCCACATTACTGTTACCTGACATGTGTATCTGTCAGCATACAGGGCCTGCCAGACTGTAGGGGAGGACTGATGAGGGATCGTCTGGTTGTGTTCTTCTTGACTGAGGGAAACTGAAGCAGGAAGAAACACAGCGACGTTAAGTGACAGTGTGGTGGAAGGAGAGCAGATCAATACAACTGCATCACATCCATCATATCAGACGTCTTACTGATGAACTGGGCTTTAGAGAGCCTGTCAGAGCAGCTGAGGTTGTCCAGGTCCGGCTCCATGTCCTGATACAGCAGCAATCTGGACTCCTTCTCTACAGCCAGAGCAGAGTTTTCCAGCTGGCAGACGAACAGACCGTCATCGCCTACAGAAAGACAGAGAAGGGTGTTAAATGATGGGCGATGAGAAAAATAACAGAATTCCAACCACTTCTGCTTTTTCACTGATTCTTATGTGATTTACTGTGAGCTGCGGGGAGAATGAGACAAAATGCAAGTCATGTGTTCAATCTCATCTAATTAAATAATACTGCTCTGCTGGTCATAGTGTTTAAGATTTTGGATTGTGTTTTCCCCAGTGGGTAAAAGTAACTATGTACATTTACTAAGTACTGTACTTAAGTACAATTTTGAGGTACTTGTTCTGTTCTTGAGTATTTCCATTTTACTCCACTACATTTATTTGCCAGCTTTAGTTACTTTTCAGATGAAGATTTTGAAGATTCTAACTGTTGCTTAAATTGTCTTTTTTTAATGTTATGCACTTTGAGCTGCATTAGTGTGTGAAAGGTGCTATATAAAGTATTATTATTATGATCATTATAAAAATATGTCATGCACTAATATTATGCAGTAGTATTACTATTAATCTACCAAAAGTAGCTAAAATTGGCTCCACATTGATGAACTAATATATTATTTCTACTTTTACTTAAGTAAAGGATCTGAATACTTCTTCCACCACTGGTTTTCCCTCCTTCTTGGATCAGGGGAGACAATTGGAGATGCAGCAAAGTCAAGAGGCTGGTCTGTAACCTGCAGGACTTTTGCTTTAAAGGGTAGTTTCACAGTTTTTCCAAGTGTGTCTTAAAACAACCCAAATGAACAGTGAAAGAGGTTTTCCTCGCTGTAATCATTCCTCCTGTTCATACTGGCTATTAACAGATCCCCTTCAAATGTGCTTTCAATGTAAGTGATGGGGGGCTAAAATCCACAGTGTGTCCATGCCGTCATTTTTGCGCAAAAAATGCATTTAAAAGTTAATCTGAAGCTGATATGAGGCTTCAGCAGTCTGAGTTAGTCATATCAAGTGGATATCTGCCACATTTACAGTCATTTACAGCCACATTTACAGTCATACATACTAATATATCCAGAACAGGTACAAAAAAAGGGCAAAGTCGGGTCATTAAAAGTGATGTAAACCATCAGTGCAGACATTATCAAAGTGATGATGACGCACAGTTAACGTTACACCTATTGGTGATGTATTTCTAGAAAAAAAAGCAAAAAAACGAAAGAAAAACAGTGAACTGAATCAACCTATCGTCATGTAAGAAATAACAGTGGATATAGTCTGAGTCTGCCGCTGTCGAGATGACACGTTAGCAGGAAAACACCGTTACATGGTTACCTTGGTACATGAATTTAGTGATGAACTGGCCGTTTTGCAGTCTCGCCACTTCGCTCTTGAAAAGTCCCCTCACAGTTTTCCCAAAAGCCTCCGAGCTGAGAAGTATTGCAGCTATAAGTGTGGCTGTAACATACGACATTTTCCCCCTTTTGCAGTCTAACATTGTGGACTAAATAAACGGTAGCTAATCAATTCAATGAGCCACGAAGCCAGAAGTCAAGTAGCTACGTCAAGTTAGCGACCGTTAGACAGGAACAACCCGGAAGTCAGCTGCTGCTGCCCTCAAACTAAAGCCTTACAATGTAAGGTTATACTTTCATTTATTTTAATTAGTTTCACTGTTTTATTATCCATTCATTTTGTTAAGTGTTTTCTCATTTTCTAACTAATTTTGACTTGCTTTATTGTTGGTTTTGATTCATATGTTGCTTTTTCTGACTTTATGTGAATGAAAATGTGCAACTTTGCCCTGTTTTTCCATTGGAAATAAGTACATTTCAAAATGTCGTTTTCCAGGACACAAAAGCAAAGTTTAAATAATAGCCATTTTCTATACTTTTTAGGCATGAGCAATTAGGAAGTAACACTTACAACCCAGGAAAAAAAATTGTGTTACATAGTGTTATTACATCACTGTATTTCTTAAAAGCTTTGTGGTTCAGAATATGTGGATTTAAATCACGTCACTTAACCATATTTTAAAACACGTATAAACCTTTGAAAATAACTTCAGGACGTTACCTGTGTATTGGAGCCATTGTAGCTCACTTGACGCTGTTGCCGTGGCCACTGGGCACCGTTGACAGTTTGATTGATCTGGGGTCCACACAATCACACAGCACCAACTTCCCTGCGTCACATATAACAACCAATCAGAGAGCAGAAAGCAGTGTATTTGCGCCAAAACGTCCCGCCCATTTTCAACGTGTCAACACTAACGTAAAACCCCCGCGACTGTCGCACATTACACAATCCAGCAGGCTCGATAACGAATTATAAATATTATAACAAACGAACCAACAATAAATACAACTCTTATGCAGGAGTATAAAATGTCGTTTTTACATATGTAGAGGACATTAATGTCAACAACAGCCGTTGGTCCAGTGTCGTGATGGACTTCAACAGGACTGTCCTGGTGACTGGAGGCTCTGGATTCATGTGAGTTAATGTAATGATGCTAATAAAACTAAAAAAAAAATAAAAAAAAGATATAAATGTTGTCCATTACTGTTCATAGCTCAGTTTTAAGCAGCTGAACCTTTCTAGCTCTTCCGTTGTTAACGTTATAAGAAACTAAACCATACTCTTCCTGTTTTTCTTAGTTGCTTTGTACATTAACAAGTTCATACTGAAATGTGTCAGATATAGTTTACAGGTTAACTATCATTTCTAAACCACATTTACATGACATGAGACATGTAAATGCTCACACAGAAAAGGAAGATGTGTATTAAGTTAAAGTTAAAAATTAAGTTTAAAATAGTTGCTTGGATCAATAATGTATGTCTGATTTGGTTTTTCCACAAAAAAGTAAAACCATCACAGTGAAGCTCAAACATCCAACTGAAGGAACAAGAAAAACATTTTTAAATGAAGGGAGACTTTTAAAGGACAGGTTCCCAGTTTTTCCAATTCTGTCTTAAAACAGTCAGGTGCCCAAATGAACTCTGAAATATAATGTATCTCAAATCAAGTAGATATCTTTCAATGTTACAGTCTTTTTAGTGCCAAGCTTCCTCTTTTTGTGACTATACTTCCACCGCAGCTAAAACAGGGAAACACTGTCTGAGGAAACACAAAGAGGGAGTTTGATGCTAAAAAGACTGTAAATGTGGCAGATATTCACCTCATATACGCTTCAGATCAACTTTTAAATGCATTTTTGCACTTGAGGCAACTTGAGGCTGACCGAGTTGACTTTACAACAGATTAAGATCTGTGAACACAACACACTGGACTTATTTTTTGGTCTGTCTTATGTTTACTGTTTCTCCATCTCTCCTTCTCTTTCTCTAGTGGCTCCCATCTTGTGTGCTCACTGGTCAACAGACACCCCGACTGGAGAATTATCAATCTGGATAATGTAAGTCTCTAATGTAAGTTAGTGGAGTAGAAAGTACAATATTTCCCTCTGAAATGTAGTGGAGTGAAGTATAAAGCAGCATATAATGGAAACACTCAACCTCTAAAGTACCTCAACTAACTTTTCCACCACTGTGATGTTGTCCTTGTCCACAGATGGATGAATGAATATATATAAATGTACATGTGTCAGTGGTGAGTTAACAATTCTGTAGGAAAGTCATTATCTGATCTCTTCCAGTTGGATTACTGCTGCAGCCCCAGGAGTCTGCAGAGCGTTGAAGACAGAGCAAACTACACCTTTATCAGGGTGAGAGCTGCTGACTTTAGTATTATATAACCTGATAGATAACCTCTGAGAGCAGATGTATAATAATAGTGACCTCAGCTAAAACATAAGAATGATAACTGAGTATTTTGATAGTAAAATGATAAATAGGCTAAATTAATTTTGTTCCAGCTCCCAATCATATGTACATCTGTCTTTAACAGGGGGATGTGTGCAACTCCCGGCTGGTAAACCACATCTTCAACACAGAAAACATTGATGTGATCTTCCACCTGGCAGCCAAAACGCACGTCGGTGAGCAGCAGTTGTTCAATTTGAGGTTAAATGTGTATAAAGGAATGATTTTTACTGTTCTTATTTTCAGTCATGGTGATGAAACTTTTGCCTTCCTGTTTACTCCACTGTGGTGTTTGTTCCCTCAGAGTCGTCATTTGAAACTCCGTCTATTTTCCAGCGGGTTAACATTGATGGAACCAAAGTTTTACTGGGAGCCGCACATCAGGCCCAATACCAGCCACAACGCTTCATCTATGTCAGCACTGATGAAGTGTACGGAGCCAGTCTGGACGAGGTCTGTGATTGTTGGCTGGAGATAAGGAGTCTGGGTTTGTTGTTGGGTCATTTAGTAGGTGTGTTGACAGATTTTGAGTGTTTATTCTCTGCAGGTGTTTGACGAGAGCAGCCCAGTGAGGCCGTCCAACCCGTATTCTGCCACTAAAGCAGCTGCAGAGTACCTGGTCAAATCCTACTGGGACAAGTATAAGGTACAAACACACTGAGGCAGGGAAGTAGCTTTTAAATTAAATCAAAGAGTTTAAACAATTTAAATTGCCTCACTGGAGGTGTTAGCTCTTGATTTTTCACTATGAGTTCTTTTGAACAAGAAAACTGAAAAATAATCAGCAACTATTTAATCTTAAAGTCATTTTTTAAGCAAAAATGCCAAACATTATTTAGTTTCAGCCTCTAAATTGTGAGGAGTTCGCACACTTTTAAATTAGTCTGGAATCATTTAAAGACGCATGTAAAGATATTAATTTTGTGGTTCTCTGTATGTTGATGCCGCTCTGTTATTCATTATTAGTTTCCCATCATCATTACAAGGAGCAACAACACCTACGGGCCCCGGCAGTACACTGAGAAGGTACACTGACACTAACTGACGACACTGTTGCTAGTTTTAGTCTTTGAGCAACAATGAATGGAGGGTATTATTAACATTATTATTAACATGGCCTCAACTGGCCTTGTGCAAGATATTGTTTCCACACATCTTTTCTGCATTACAAGAAGTGTCCTTACTTGGCAAATAGGGGAAACATCAGGTAGGATTAATGCAGATATTGCTGCACCAGGTAAACACAGGTGAGCCCAGCACACCTCCACATATGTTTTCAGTCATACTGGCTGATTAAACCTTAAGCTTTGGGTGGAGCTATGCTGTGAAATAGCATGAGGTCAGACTCCGTGTTAAAGGTGCAGTCATACCAAATTTCACCTGGCAAAATTTACTTGCCTTCTCTAAGTAAACTTTATTTCTATAGCGCCTATAATAGCGTAAATAATAGAGCTGTAAACTCTTTACAGTCATTAAACAATACTTCAAGATATTCTGTCTCCAACTGACTTTTAAAACTATCTTTTTCATCTTGCAGGTCATTCCAAGGTTTCTCACCCTCTTGCAAATGAACAAGAAATGGTGTGTTTGATTTTGGAAAGTTTATACTGAGCAGTATCCTGCTTTACACACACTTTGAATCCAGCTCTAGTTTTGTTTTGTTGTTTTTTTTTAAAGCACATTAAAAAGAAAAAGAAAACTAGTTTCTCTCTCTCCTCTCTGCTGCAGTACCATCCAGGGAACCCTCCCTAAATCCCGCCATTTCCTGTTTGTCGATGACGCCGTCAACGCCTTCCTGCTGGTTCTGCAGAAAGGGGTTGTGGGAGAAATCTACAATGTGGGGACAAACTGGGAGATTCCCATCGTGCAGCTGGCCAGGGAACTTGTTAAGATGGTGAGTTTAGGATGTAGAAATGGACTGAATTTACTGTATTTAAACATTTTAAACATATACTAATATATTCGGTTTAAAACCTGTTTGCATGTTTTTCAGGTCAAGAATGTGCCAGACTCTGAATTAAATGATTGGCTTGAGTTTGTACCTGACAGGTGAGTCAACCTAACCTGATAATAAGACTGAATTGCCATTTTGTTATTTTCCTGACAGTGAGCTAACGTCGTCACATCACAACACGAGACTCATCTGAATGTACTTATGTTCTGTAGGCCGCGGGTTGACCTCCGCTACCCCATCAGATGTGAGAAGCTGCAGCAGCTGGGCTGGAGAGCTGAGGTGTCCTGGGCTGAAGGCATCAGACACACTGGTACAGTAACACACACAGGAACAGAAAAAGGGCCAGTACGCTAAAGCCCCGACTGTCTGTCCAAATAAATGGACATAAACAAAGAGAAATGTACACACGTTAATTCATGTGTTGTGTGTGTCCTCTAGTCAAATGGTACCAAGACAACCCACACTTCTGGTCAGACACAACTGAGGACCAAGGACCAATCAGAAGCAAACTTGAAAATGCTGCCAACGCATGCGTGGCGTCAGCGTAGCCCTGCTGCTTGACTGACAGGATGGAGAGTGAACGAAAGACACCGAGCTGTGACCTTTTTCTCCAAACACATGTTTGTGTAGCACAGAGGCAATTGTGGCTCATATAACAAATACTGAACACGTGAGCAAACATCTGTCCGTCTGCGATAAATGATCATCGGACCAACAGGAAGGCAGAACCTCCCCTTCAACCAAAGCAATGTGAAGAAAAATCAGCATCACACCTGGAAATGAACGCACTTTATCTTGGTATTAATTACTGATTCAGATGAGATTATTAACAAGTGGTCTTATTTTGCTCAACTTATTTTTGCATTTTGTTTAGAAGCCTGAAACATACTCTGTAGGAGTGTTGAAACCTGAAAGCTCCATTAAACAATTAACCAGCACACACAATGGATTAATACGTGGGGTCTTCCTTCTAAATTTAGGCGGCATTTCTCGTCCGCATTTGGAGCTCTGAGCTAGCAGCAGCTAGTCTGTGATCTTACTACTGTTTGGGGCAATACAACAGGAAACTGGTCAAACAGAAGTACAAATCAAAGACAACTTCTTCCCTCATTGTCAAACTGCAGCATTGAGCTTTGAACATGCAACATTTTGACTTTGCAGAGCTCCAAATGTGCACGTTCATGTACTTCCCACGGAGTTTGTTTCAGGCTTTACAAGAAAATAGAGTAGTACCTTTAATCTAATTTCCTTCGCTGCGTTTCCTTCAAAGCTCAAAGTCAGCAGGAAGCTTATAAATATTCCAGTGTTGAACTTTTGTTTATAACACAAGCATTTTGATTAGCGTAGATACCTCAATATTGTTTTAGAAGTCTTTTAATAAATGGATGAGAAGCACATCTGTCAGGTTTTTTATGTTAATTTTTCATGCTGTAAAATGTATTTAACTGCAAATAAACTTATTTAATACCATTTAAAAAAGGTATCTGACTGTGTTGATACATCTAAAAATCCTCCACTTTTAAAAGACACACACAGAAGAAGAAACAGATCAAAACACCCGTTACATTTGCAAATCCAAACCTTTAATTGTGGTAAAATCAGAATAGATGCACAGTATTTTTTTTTTCTTCGTGCAGTGCTCCTCTTCGTGCACAACTGCTAAACTAATACATAAAGCAAATACTAACTACCAGGCCGGTGCTGCTGTCTGCTGTGTGTCCACGTGGAGGAGTCTGGCCAGTCAGTAATGGCAACGACACTGGGCTCCATTCAGTTTCAATTCAGTCACTAAACAGTGAGAACAATCAGTCCTACGTATGACTACACACATTTATTTTGGGATCACCTTCTATTAAATTGAAAGTGAAATAAAGCCGCAAAGTGTTGTAACAGTTTGGTGTCTCCACTGTATCTCAGTCTACCTGTTGTACTATTTTGCTTCCCAGAATGCCTTTTGTCAACAACTAAAGACTGTTGCAAACGTTTGTGCATACAAAAGGCTGCAAAGTGTGATCATTCATCTGTGTACCATATTTCTGATCTGTCACTGATTGTGGATGTGCTGTGGCCGCATTGCATTCTGGTATATTGAGGCTACGGTGGTTGAGAAGAGGATAATCTGTATCTGAGCTAAGTGGACCAACAGTAAAAAGACAGGTTACATTTCAAACAGCTGCTATATAATATTCTTCTCATGCAAGAAGCAGATGAAGACTCAGATGGATCATCTGCAAGTTGCAAAAAGACCCTGATGACATGAGATTGATGTTTTTTGTTTTTTTTTATTGCAAACATTTCCCCATTTCTGATTGGCCAGAAGCTCCCCGCCCCGTGCGAGCATTAACACACCAACGCCTGAAAATATGCAAATCACAACAACATAGCAATAGAACCACAGTTAATTCTGTGTTATGAAGACTTTAAAGATCGCCACTTGCCAGACATTCACACAAAGGGTATTAACGGGAAGGAAAAGTGTAAAGACTCAAATGAAAAGAAAAAAAAAACTGACTTGGAGAGAATCTGGACACTTGTTTTTTGTACTGCATGTTTTTTTTTTTTACAAAAACGGTCTTTGATCGTAACATTTTGTTAATTGTTTTTAATCCAAACCTTGGCATATTTGGTGGTGTTGTCTCAAATTTAGTTTGCCAATTAAAAATGGCTGTTTATGGTTGATTATCATTATTGGCATTGGAACCTGTTGCACAAACAGGTTAATGGATCTGAAACTGAGTCCAATGTGACTTTCAAGGTAACCTGTGTGGGGCGTTTCTCTTGATATGTCACAGTTACATCGACTGCAATACAACTGTCAGTGCTTCTCTCTGTTTCTTCATCTCACGCCAAGTGCACATCTTCACGGCTGAATGACGGACAGAAATGGACTGGGGCTCCCATGAGGCCATCAGACCTGTTAGCTGATGAATTTTCTCAAATTCTGCCTCAAAAAATGAACCATTTTACAACCAAAAAATAAATAAAAGTTGGGAGCAACTTTTAAACTAAATATTTCTACTTTATTATGCAAAACAGACATTCCCAAGTGGTATTTTTAGTCTATAAAATTGGTTTCTTCATTGAATTTCAAGGAGCAATACTATAATCACAACATATCAATACCAAAATACAAAATTATGTATACTGGGATAAAAGATACTGAAGGTGTGTGATATCAAAGAGTCCCAGTGGCATTGTTAACATGCTAATGATGAGTGGGTAATGATTACCATCATCACCATCTTAGTTTAGCATGTTAGCATTTGGTAATTAGTACTAAACAGAGTGCGGTAAAGTGTTTGCAGGTATTTGGTTATAAACCACCTCGTAACAGCTGTTCAGAGAGGAATTTAGGGTCTAATTTTGGGACAAAAGCTGGTGTAAACACTCGTTGTTCTGGAGGTGGGGAGTGTAGTATGTTTCAACACAAGAAGGCATGCACGCAGCATGGATTGCTTTTTATTGGCCTTAAAAAAAGAGAATTGGTTTATTGAGATTTTTGACAAGCATGATTTGACGCAAGTTTTGGCACCACTGACAGTTTAGTTGATTTTTTTTCCATTTTCTAATATGTTATTACAGCTTGTTACAGCGACATATTCAAGAGAAACCCCTACCTGTTGCATCTTTAACATTAAAAAGCTCACACTACCCCAGAAAAATAGAAATTTTCACTCATACCAATGACATTCAACATTCAAGAGCCAGTGTTTTTGTTTACTGTCTTTTGGTCAAGTCACTCTTTAAAATATCAACTTTTTGTATTAGGCTTATAAAAATAAATATTTCTCAAAAATGCTTGATAAATTACACAAACTAGCAGCGAAAGTAGACTCGAGAACTCTGTGTGCAAACAGCTGAATCCTACGGTTGCTGTTAACTACAACTCCACCTGGTCCCCAAAAAGAAAAAAACAAAACAAAAAAAACTGTTTCGTATCCGGAAGAACCTTTCCATACAACACACACACACACACACACACACACACACACGCACACACATTGGAGACATCTTTCTTTTTGACACCTGGCTGCACTAAACTGCAAACACTCACTCACTCACACACACCTCTCAGAGGTTTTGAAGGACCTGTGCTACAGAAGACATTTTTAAACTAAGTAACTGACGTATTTTCTGTAAAACTCAGTGGGATTTTTAGTCTTTCTACAAACACGAGGGCCTGCAGGCCGCAGCAATGGGAGCTTAGCACCATTAATTGTTCACTGACAATTGAAGCACTCCTGCTGGTGAGTTAGTTACCGTAGAGACGCAGAATCATTTGCCATGGTGACACTATCGGTGTCTGTTGCCATGGTAATGCTGTATAAAGTGTAACCAACTTCACTCTATTAGGACTGGGTATCACTCTTGAATTTAAGGCATCAAAAGGTACTGAAAATACATTAAAAAAAAAACTAAAGTGCTGTATTTTTAAATGAGAACAAACCAATGTTACATTTAAACTAACTGTAACTATAGAGGGTATGTGTGAGGGTGTGTCCTTAGTCACGTGATACCACCCCCTCACCACCGGGGGACAAAAACAGACACGCTATGGCTTCAATGACCGAGAAGACCTGCGATACCGCAAACAAAACAAACAAATAATGTGAACAAGACAAAGAGTCTACAGCCACGCTAGCAGCTCTGTGAGCAAATATTACGGGAATCCATCCAATTGTCAAGATATATATTGCCATCCTGACGCTAGCGTGGATAAAAACCAAAAGCCATGAGATCTACAGTGATCTGTTCGACTAAAGGCATTTAAGATGGAGAATTTACTCAAAAATTCAACGTTAACGACACAAAATGGCAACTACACTTCCAAGTTTCAGCACCAATCCAATAGTCATCTCTTCTTTTTAGCCGTCGTCGGTCTAAAGAAACTTCTGCCTGAATTCTTTCTGAATATTTTTCTGCCACTGATTACACAACAGCTCTTAAACATTGAAGCAGTGTCTTCACTGTATTTCTTTGTTGGCTATGCTCAACGTTTTGTGTGCCATGGCGACGTCCACATACGGTGATGTCACGTACATACCCTCTATTGCATAATGCCTTCACTTTCATCCAGATAAAGCTATTTAAAAAAGGAAATCATCTATATAATATTTTGAATTTTACATCTCTATTAAAAAAAAAATACCCAGCCCTAACCCATATGTTTCAGTCTTTAATGATTCAGTCATTTCAAGGCACCGTGCACATGTCAGAATTTGGGCTAATTTTGTGCCAGTTAGTGCCCTAATCCACACCGAGCACAGACTGCGGACAGAGAACGGCCCTAACAAAACTCATGCAGACAATCTTGGTGACGGCAAAGTAAGAGCAAGCCACAAGTAATTTATATCTATTGCACTTTGTGGGGCATTTTGTCAAAGTGAGGTGGGGGTTTGGGGCACTCCAACACAGCTCAATGGTAATTACAGCTGACAGGTATATTCTGTCTGCTCTAGAAAAAACGACCTAAATACATTGCATATTTATGTGCATACTCTGAACAACACTACTTGACAAGATTGCTCTATAAACAAGATGTACAGATTAAGTGAGGTAAACTGAAGTTTTTCCTTCCATGACGCCCTGCTCCTTCATCACTTCATTTATTCACAGATATTTTATCTGCCCCCTAGTGGCTGTTAGAAGGCACAGCATCGTCTACACACTGAACCAGATCCATTCAAGTGATTTGTATCTCCATCTTAAAGGTATGCCTTTGGATTTAGGCTGCAAAAAACAGCATTTTAGCATGCTTGACATTTTTTTTTATTAAAAACACAAGAGACTGCACTAGCTGCATACTAAGTTTGTGGTTGGCAACAGCCATGGATTCAAGTAAGAAACACTATCCCACGATATCCCCTCTGCCAAATTTCTTCAACTGCTCAACTGTGCTGAGCTTCAAAAATCAACAATTTGGACGCCATTGGGTGTTAATAATAATAATAATGAAAATCAGAAAGCATATCCTTAACTGTAAGGTGATGAGCTTCAGTTTGGCATTTATCTGCCTGTGCAGATCTGTCTCCTGTCTCCATGATGGAAGACGCAAGTTGGATGTGCATGTTTAAAATGTGACAGCTATCAAATAACTACCAATAAGACGGCGAGTTAAGATGATTCTACATGTTAAGGTGTCCCATAACTTAAAAAGGTTCAACTTAAATCCTTAAGAGTTCTGTTGATGAAGCACGTTTTAAACTAGTCCTTCTATAATTTGATTGTCATTTGCAATTTTATCTTCTATTAATTGTCCTGTTACTGATTTCTATCGTTCTTCCAGTTATTCCTTCATAATGAACAGCAACAGTTCTTGTAACAAATCTAAGGTGGAGACGATTCCCACCATCGCTGCAGGAGAAATTTAAGTGTGTTATCCATATATCATATCATATTTGATTAATTTACATGCAAAATCTATTGGGACACCTCAAACACCGTTCTGGTGAACAACTCAATCACTATTTTAACTGGTGCTCATGGTAGTTTGGCCTGTATTAGGCTGCATGTTGGAGGACAATACGACGCGTTGTTCTACAAAAATGGTGAAACAACTAGACAGTTGAACCAAATTTTGACAGTAGCCAAAAGAAAATGCAGACAGAAAAGTTTCCATTTTTAGGTTGCTTTGTAAGTGGCCACGGGTCTACCATATACTAGGAATTTGAACGTAGCATTGTCCCTTTAAAATGGCTCCTCAAAAGGTGAAGCAGGTTTAGTGAGATATAGTACATCATCAGGGATTCAAGCAAGATCAGATTTGTGATCCTGAAAAATTGTCCAGGAGGAAATGTGTACAATGTATTGAATTAAGTACAATATGAATTTAAAACTGCTCTATGCCTGAAATCAGACATGGTGCCTGAGAACTTTTACCCCTGTACCACTTTCTCCTATCATAAATTCTGTAGTTTCTGTCTTTGCACCGAGACAATAAGCTGCTTTTGGACATTTTGTATGTGACCTGCTTTCTGCTTGAGTCCTCCGGCGTTGTACTAACTTCAAAAATGTTTTTTTTTAATGTGACACTTAAAGCCAACTAGTTTCCTGAACCAGGGAAATAGATATGAAGATTGACCTGAACACGACTTCTGATCCTAAAGTAAAAATCATAGAAGAGGGGAAAAATCAGAGTGTTCTAACATAACTAAAGACTGCTGTATAATTGTATGTATTCGCTTGGCATTTTAAACTCCTTGACCAAAAAACAACAACACTTGCATATGTTTTATTGTCTTGGTCCAGCCTTGTCATTTGTCAAAGCCAGTGGGCAATTTGAGGAAATCTGCCTAGTGAGCATAAATTGGTAAATTAAATCCCCTTATTGGTTCGTGTATGTGTACAAGTATTTACTGTAAATGCTATCGCTGAAGCCGACTATCTTACGTCAGCTGTGTTCAAATTGCCCACTGAACTAAGCTCACCAGACACTGCCTGGTCCAACGTTGAGTGATCAAAAGTAATTTTCTTCACGTCAAGTGTTGTTTCACTTGTAATTCACATTCTTTTCAGTGGAGATTCTTCTCTGTTTGTTTTAAGAAGAGCTAACTATTTACATTTAATCTATATTTCAAAGTTCTTCATGTAAACAAAACAAATTAAGCCCCTGATAAGAAATTAACAATTTTCCCCACCAGGTAGCAACAGAGCGTTTATTTTTTTTTTGGCTTATTCTGCTGCTGATCGACACCGTGGGGGATTGGACTTCAACCACTGATTGGTCCAAATGTACAGTGGAGCTCCTTTTAGAAGTTCAACCAGGGATGAAACATGGACGTCTTGGGTGCAGGTCAACTGCCCCTTACGGTCTGGTTTCACAGCAGGGCCAAGTAGGGCTAACAAGGGATTAGGCATCGATTACATCTCCACATTCATGTGATTAGCTCAGTTTTGACACTTTTCCACTGTTCTGTATCTCACTGTGCGACTAGTAGTAGTCAAGGTTGCCAATCCAGGGAACAAATGTAATCAAATCGTTGCCTTTCTGAGTGCTAACGAGTGTAAATACTGAGAAATAGGACAGCAGTGTACCTACAATGACGTCTGTGTAGGCGAAAGAAACAGAAAGCAGTGAGGCTCTCGAGGCTCGTATGTGTTGAAAATAATATTATTGAATAGTAAGAATAGGAATGTATAAACCTGCAATCCTGATCAGGAGCAAAGTCGTTCTATTTGGTAGAAGTGTAAGAAATTCTTTAAAATGGACTAATGGACGAAGAAGCACCCTGGTAGCCGATTGGTTACTGTGCATGCCACATAACAGCAACGTCCCTGGTTTGATTCCAGCCAGGGACCTTTGTTGCATGTCGTACCCATCTCTCTCTCCCCTTGTTTCCTGTCTGCCTCTTCACTGCCCACTATCCAATAAAAGGCAAAAAAAGCAGACGCTAAACTAATTAAAAGGCACAGTTTCAAATTCTCAAATCTCCAATACATCATCCAAGTAAGCAATGCCTTTTCCCTTCAACTGACCACAGTTGCTTATAGTACTGTATGACAGGATGTGGCTAAAATGTGCTGTGGAGATCCTGTGGAAGCCCCCTACTGTCCCTGCTGTGAAACAAGTGACGCTAGATTCTTTTACTTTTATCCCTGACCTCAACAAGATCTTAAAAGACCTAAAGAATAAACTGGAATGACTTATTTTAGAGAAGACTCTTCATGTAACTCTCCAGGATAGAGTGAGCGAGAAAATTTTGAACTCTTTTAGCCTTTTAGTTGTGTTTCCCCCCTTGAAAGAAGCTTTTGGCAAACAAGGGTTTCAATGTTTGTGGTGGAAGCGGAGCCAGTTTCCCAACCGCATGCTGACACTAAAGAGTCAGTCGAGCAGCCGCAGCCACTGATTGATAATTGGTAACCGTTTGATTCAGCAGCAGCCATGTAGGGGTTTTAATTTTTTACATCTTAAAAATGTTGAAGCATTTCTTTATATCACAACGTGGGCCATCACAACTTGATGTCGTGCAAGTGCAAGACACCCAATTCTTGCCAGTGTTTTCTTGCAGTAAATATCTCATTTTGGGCACTGTAGTCAATTGTGAAGAACATATCTACATTCACAACCATGTCTGAATGGTAAGACCGGGAGCAGCAACATTACATGGCTGCTGCCGCTGCACAGCTGGGCCAAATTCTCTCTCAGCGGCTCTGCTGCTGACATGAAGTGACCCAACAAGTAGTGACAAGATGACTTTGAGAAACCCAACTTCAAGCTCAAACCAGAGCTGTAAATGTGACGTACAGGTCAATGAGTAAGACTCGGTTTCTCAAAAGCATAAAACCACTGCTGTTATCTCTGCTCACTGGATAGTAAAACAAAGATGTTGCTTTTTGTAATTAATACAACTTCTTTTTTTTTTTTAAATGTAATGTCAGTTTTGACCCATGTGATGTCAGTTTTGACCCATTTTAGTCACTTTGGATGAGGGTCTATTAAAAGAATCTGTAAACATGGTTAAAGTGGTATTATGCTTTTGGGAACCGGCTCATCAGAGACCAATAGACTCCAGTAGACAGATAAGGAATTGCTTTGAGTTGCCTCATCGCAGTTTTTGTTTAGGGTTTTTTTTGCCAAGGTTTGATTTAGTTCAAGCCTAGTTTGTTTCCTTCCAAATAGAAATAAAGAAAACATGTTTAAACCCATACATGACATTAAATACACATTTTAGTCACAGTTGGCAAATACTTGTAGCCAGTTACGTATTATGGCAATAAAAATAACGGAAATAAGAGACAATGTTCAAATTCTTAAAGGCACAGTACAGAAACAAATGATCCTCCATTATGTTTTGTTTCAAACAAAGAAAATGCTGTTTGTAGTTGTGATATCAACAACCACAAGTCCTAAGATTCAGTTTGCTAGCATCATGGTTGCTAATGGGCAACATCGTCTGCTGGCTGTCCCACTGACTGGGTTTTCACTTCTCTGTTAGACATCTTTCTCAGACCTCGGTAAATCTTCAAAAGTACTTCAATGTTTAAAAAAGGTGTAAAAAAAAAAGAAAAGAAAAAAAAAAAGTAATTTCTGTGGCCTCTTTTTAGTATCTGTCATGTCAGTGAAGGAGACCTCAGCCAGTTCCCATTGTTCATTTTTTATGCAGACATATTTTGCTCAGATTTGACCTCTTGCCCATCTCTGCACTATATTTTAGAAAAAGTTTTTGGCCAGTGATTTACAACATGGCCGTGCATTAAATACAAAGATGACATGTGAAGGTACACAGGAAAGCCTGGCTGGCTTTGGGTGAATGCAGACAAAAACACAATGAAGCCAAAACTCAATTCTAAAGTGAAAAAACTGGATTTCCCCCCTGGTCTTCTACAGCGGTTTTAGAGGACTCAACACATAGTAAATCTTAGTGTCTATCCAATCATATGTGTTAAAGGAAAACCTAAAACTTCAGTTTAGTTGGTTATTTTTCTTCAGACACTTGTGACAGAGGGAAAATAGCTCAAAATGTCGTCACTGAAACCAAACGATGCTGCTAGCTGGAAGCTAACAAGTACATCTGTGGCTAGTGTTGGGAAAAAAAAAAATCAACTTAAGCTGAGGAATCCCTTTATAATGTGGTCTATTGTGAGATTTACCAGGAAAAGAGGAACCAAAGAAGAAAGGATGGGGGACTGTAAAGACAAAGGAGATGGAAATGCAGATGGAAAGGACAAGGAACATTTTAAGGAGAAATTCAAAGATCTGAGTGCATTGGGATGGAAGGAGAGCTATATAAATGAGTATAAATAGTTTAATAGCATGCATGTGGGTTCTTGGAGTTGATGGAGGAGAGGAGACAGATGGGGTGCAGACAACAGTGTGAAGAAAGGAAGGAGGATGAGTGAGAAGAAGAAGAAATAGGGGCTGAGTGGGGGAGGGGGGAGGGGGTGAAGGAAACCTAGTTGCCCCACCAGTCAACTTGAGAGTGTGAGTAGTTGCCTCCGTATCCGTCGCTGCTGTAGAAGTTACCGAAACCACCTAAGAGGAAGGAAACAGAGAGGACAAAGGTTAAAGGTAACCATGTAAAGGTTACATTAAACATACTAATTATATCCTAAGATCAGATCCTCACCTCCTCCAAAGCCACGGGTTCCTCCATGTCCTGCCTGGTTACGACCTCCACGTCCTACAAATGCTCCAGCGTTGCCTCCAGCAGCCGTCTGGCGGTAGTCACGTGCTCCAAAACCACCAGAGAACCTGGCAGTAAAATCAAATACATCATTTAAACCAAATACAAAGTGAAATTCACTGCATCCGAACAAAACATTCATGGGTTTAGACCCTTAATACTGATAGAAAAACACACACACAAACATATTTGAACAATTAAGGAGAGATAGTGTGTACCTCTTAGAGCGTCCTCTGTTGCTGCTCTTGTGCTGGTGTTCATAGGCCAGGCTCTCAAGCCATGAGGGAACCTCCTGTTTGGCCTCTACCAGGATGTCCAGCAGGTCTTTAGTGATGTTCCCGTTCTTATCATTGAAGAACGATGTGGCCAGTCCTACAGGAAACACACAGATGAGCGTATCCCCACTTTAAATCATGTATTTACAACTCAGTGACATTAGTCGTAGTCTTACCCAGGTTTCCTACTCGTCCTGTACGTCCAATACGGTGGACATACTCCTCTATGTCGCTTGGCAGGTCAAAGTTAATGACATGTTTCACATTGGAGATGTCCAGACCCCGAGCTGCTACCTGAGTGCATAAGAAAAGATCACAGAAAAAAAGTCAGTCGCACACCAATATGCGTTTTTGAATACAAAGAACAGTATCTTATACTTCTCCTGAGGCTGTCTAACACTATTTAGTGCTGATAATACACTGTATGTGCACTGTATCTACCAGAATTTTATCTTTACTTACCGCTGTGGCCACCAAAATGGGACATTTTCCTGATCTGAACTGGTTTAGGGCCTCCTCTCGATCTCTCTGGGAGCGGTCGCCATGGATACTGGTGCATGCGTAGCCTTCCCGATACAGGAAATCCTCCAAGGCGTCGGCACCTTTCTTGGTCTCCACAAACACCAGAGTCAACGAGTCCTTACCTGGTCAGGGGAGAGAAAAGACACCATAGGTTAATCATTAACAGCTGGTGAATAATAAAGCTGGCCGCTAAATTTATAACACCAAAAGATGATTTTAACTTTGATGAAAATAAAATTGTTGTAGGGCTACGTTGTTCAGACCCTGAATATCACAAACTGAATAACTGGACAAGGAAATGCTGTAACAAGTCAGAGCAGGTGGGTCACCAAAATCATTGGGAACCTCAGCAGGATTAATACAGTATGCGTAAAAGATTTCATGCATATGAAACTTCAATCTGGCCTTTAGTTGTCAAGGTATCTTTCTCTGAGATACACAGACAAACAGACCAGATGATCTTTGATGTGACACAATTTGACGTTTTTTACGAGGGGGCTTAAACTTGATACTAAATATAAATGATGACACTCTTTAATGCCAAAATGTAACACATGAGTGGCAATTCACCATCTCCCAGACAAAAATGTGATAATGGTACAATATATCTGCATCATTCTGACAATTTCTGAATTATAAATCCTTCATTGTATATTAAGTCATATCAGTTACTGAACATATTGCTACAGCCCTACTTGCAGGTTGTAGTTTACTGCTTGTAAGGCTGTTTCAGTCAGTGATGTGTGATACATAAATCATAAATAACATGCACCTTAAGTAGTTTAAATTGTTTACATCACATTACAATAGATGTTTATCTATGAACAGAATAGTGCAACGGGCAGCAGGGAGTACAGTATGGATAAAAGTAATCAGAAAAAAAAAAACTAACAGCATCAGCAGCACTGTGTCTTCAGGCAATGTGACTAGAGCCACTAATGAGAAGAGTTTGGTCAACTTGTTATTCCTGTGCTCCCGTTCCATGGACACACACTGCTACTACAGCCTGATATAAAGTGGAAGGCATTGGCCCACACTTATATCCACTCGTTAGCTGCACAGATTTGGCAGCATCGTAGCACCCAGGGTACAACATGACCACACTCTCTCCATCGAGGCTTTGTGTCTGACATGAAGACACCACAGCAACATACTGTACATAAAGATGCCACAAAAAAACTCTTGAACTAAGAAAAAAAACAAAAAAACATGAACAGGCGTGTTTGATTTAAGGCTTATAGCAGACCTGACTCATGAAATGGTACACAGAACCAAAAAATAACAGAATAAACCAAAGATTCTCCATCCACAGAGAAGAGCATCAAAGGCAGGCAAAATTATTTTTAAAATGTGAAATGACAGATACATGTTTCTTTAGTGAAAATCTTACCAGGTTTCTCTATGTTGTCTCCAGTATTGTCCTGTACCTCGCTGGGGATGACTTGGGATAAAACCACACCAAACCATCAACATGTAAGCTGTACTCAATCACCAGTACAAAGCCAACTTTGTATTTCTAACGTCCCTGATGGAACAAAGGTTTGCCTCCGTTCACAAAATTTGTTTTGCTACCAAAAGAAAATGGTTTGTTTTCCCCAACACAAATGTGTCACTTTAGTTTTTTTTTTTTAATGAAAACTGAAGGAACAGAAAATATTTGGTGAATGTTAAGGACTAAAAGTAGGCACAGGAATGACATTTCTTCTTTGCCTTCCTGAGCCCCCCCACCCAAAAAAAAGATAACTAAATGAAATGTCATCTAAGAGCTCTCAAGGCGTATTTTTAATCCACAGGAAGACAAAAAACAGAAGACTTAATCTGGGCTATCAGCATATTTAAATCCTTTCCCATGCTACCTGGAATTAAATTTAAGCCTACTTTCACTTCAGTAAAAACTGAACCTAACTAAGGAAGAAAGTTATTTTCCAAGTTTTACCAAACAGTTGACAGACAGGGGTGTTGATGGACATTACGTTGCGCTAAAGATGAGACACACAGTAATGTACTGGCTGAGATGTGAGGACGACAACATGGGAATGGCAAAAGGATTGGGGAAATAAAACTGCATTGTGTGTGTGTGTGTGTGTGTGTGCAGTCGCTCTAAACAGATGTAGAATATTAATTTTAGGTTGCAGTTTGTGTGTTAGTTTGTTACCTGCAGTGTTGGAACACATATGAAGGTTGTGAGTTTCTAGGGGAATCGGGTTGTTGCTGTTGGACTGTCTCACCTGTGGCGCTGAGCAGGTCCAGGAGAAAAGACCTCTTATCGCTCTCTTCCACCCACACTACTTTCTGAGTGATGTTCTCTGAGGTGGAACCAACTCTGCCAACCGCCAGGAAGATGTACTCCTCCAAGAAATCCCTGGCCAGGATCTGCAGGGGGAGCAGAAAATGTGCTTTTTAACAGACTTTTAGCATTACATAGGCAAAAAGATACAGCAGTTTCACTTTTTTCAAATTCACGAGTCCATTGATCCTGACATGAATGCATGAATCCTGTGCAAGCTTAGCTTTTGTCTTTTAGTATGACTCTTCTGTAGCCCATTTTGTTTTTACTAGTATCACTTAGATAAAACAATAAAAAACTGATACATCAAATTTATCTCAACACAAAATGACAGAAAAAATGGCATTAAGGAGAAATAGTGTTTATGTGGAAGACTTTCTCACTCTTAAAACTTCATGATAAACAATAAACAATGAATGCTGTATGTGTAGCTTGAGCTTTCTCTACAGTTAGTTGTGTCAGGCCTGCAACAGAGAAAAACCCAAAGCAGCTGTAAGTGGGAAAACACATCATAACATTTTGGGCTTTTTTTGGGGTCACTGCTAACGTACCTGGATCTCTTTAGGAAAGGTAGCGCTGAACATCATAGTCTGTCGGATGCCTTTAGGAGGCATGGTGTCCTGTTCAACGATGCGTCTTATCTGTGGTTCAAAGCCCATGTCCAACATACGATCAGCCTCATCCAGGACAAGATAGCTGCAGCGAAGAAGACACAGAGGAAAAGAAAAAGGTTTATAATCTTTATAAAATGCAATTATATAAAAAAAAATCTAATTCCAAAAGACCAATGATCCAATTGAATCAGTTGATGAAACAAATCAATTCACCACCAGGTTCAGTTCTTGTAATTTCTATTGATCAGTGCTAGTCCCTTCATCCATCACCCACATTTTTATCCATCATTCCCTCCTCCTGTCCATGTCTTACTTGCAGTAGTCCAGTCCAATCTTGCCCCTCTCCATCATGTCCACCAGTCTTCCAGGTGTGGCCACCAGCAGGTGGCAGCCTCTCTCCAGATCTCTAATCTGCTGGCCGATGTCCGCTCCTCCGTACACAACACAGGGACGCACTCTGGAGCGGTAGGAAAACTGCAAAGAAGAAAACCACATGAAGAAATATGTGGATACATGTTCTTCCATATCTTAGCACTTTATGTTCATGTCACATGTGTGTAAATACCTTCCTGGCTTCATCATATATCTGCAGTGCCAGTTCTCTGGTCGGAGCCAGTACCAGAGAGATGGGGTATTGCTTACGACGCCCATACTTTCCATTCTCCTGTAATACAAAGACAAAACCGCACCATGAAGACTGTATAACAGATGTTATTCAAAATGCAGAAAAATTCACAGATGGGAGGAAGCTCATGGTTTCAGTTGGCTGGGCATCATGTTCAACTCAAATGTTTCACAGTACACGTCACCATTTATCAGTATCTACTTAGCAATACTTAATTTAATTGACATTCTAAGTAGTGTTAAAATATTTTTGTGATAATCTTTAGCATTTATTGGTGGTCAACTGGCTCTAGCAGTTTAGTAACTTTTGCTCTGTACAACATATGCTATATCTATGTCCAATAAATTTGGACATAGGCATCACTGAATCTGCTAGAGTCCTGATCCAGTACTTATTTTCTACTACAACTGCACATTGCACACATAGCCAAAAGTATGCTTACATTAACATGAGAAATGCTATTCAGACACAGTATATTTAAGAGCTGAAATAAGACAATATACCCTGAATCACAGCTTTCCTTCAGTGGTTTAGTAAAATATTTATTTTACACATTTCTGAAACAGACAAAGAAGAAGTGACTGCCACAGTGGTTCAATCACTGATTGAAACTCACAGCTGCTGTTTATTTGCTTGTGGTACACTGCGGTTAGCTCACTAATGATGTGCATTAGGAAACAGCCTCTGGTAAGGGTTTAAAATCTTCAATAGACTGTTGTTGCCAGTTACCTGTCAAGCTTGTTCTCTATCAAAACTTAATGAAATGTTTTTGTTGTTTCTTCTGGTAACAACAGACGTATACTGTGTTTTTAACATTCTACAGTTCAATAAAAAAAGCCTTACTAGTTTAAAATTCCCCCAGCAATTGATCTGTTTGATTTACTCTATTTTAGAGTCTTGAATTTCTTACCTGTCCAGTGGCTTTAGCTGCACTAAGAGCTTCTCCTGGTCCCTCAGTGTAGATCTGGCTGAGGATGGGCAGCAGGAACGCTGCCGTCTTCCCAGAACCTACAGACACAAAGTCAACCTCATTTATCTTCACATAAATTTAGAAAAGTCATAATTTCATAGCATTATCTCAAGAATCTAAATCCAATTTATTACTTTGTTTTACATATATACACACACACAACCTTTATTTAATCATGTAGTATCATTTTGTGAGAGAGACCTGAGTTTTGTTTTTGTGTCCTACCTGTCTGTGCACAGGCCATGAGGTCTCGCTTGGACTTGACAATAGGAATGGCATATTTCTGAACAGGGGTTGGTCTGGTGTAGCGACTCAGAGCAATGTTACCCATGACAATCTCACCCATGTCCACATCTTGGAACTACACAGCACACACAAACACAGACACACACATGTTTATAAAGGATGCAAAATTTTAATGACCGTCACAAATGCATATCACTCAGAGATTAAAGCGTTAAAAGATGGACTAAGCCATAGTTTTACTTAAATGATTTTAATAACATATACATCTTAAAGAAAATGTGATGTATTGTCAAATGAGATGTTTTAGAGAAAATAAGGATGTAGCTTACACTCTCGATGTGGTGAGGGCAGTTCTGTCCTGTGGCTTCAACAGGAATGTCATCATATTTCTCAAAGTTAATCCCAGTGTTACTGCCGGAGAACAACTCACTAGAGAGGAACAAAGCAGGAGAAACAAAGAAGAGAAGAAGTGCTATTTAACCTATGATTTACAATAATTACACTCCTGTCAAAAAACAAACTATATGTCTTTGAATACATTTGGTGTTTCTTTGGTATAATGTTCATTTTTGTGACCTTAAATTAAGTTCACTCATTGTTGTAGGATGTTTTGTAAAGTCAGGGATACACTGCCTATCGATGTTTCCATATTAATACTGTATATATATATATATATAAGTAAAGATTGTGAAGACTACATGTGTGTTTTGTTACTGTACAATAATCTCCATGTTTTGAGGGATAAATTATAGTTAAGTGACAAATTCTAAGTATATTTGACTGTTCTGGCAATTGCTTCTCATGTCTGACCAGTCATTTTCAAAAGCAGGTTCCCTAAATCCAACCTATCATTACGTCTAAATCTGTGACACAAGAGCCAACAAACCCCCCAAGAAATGCCAATCACAAATTGTGTAATGTTGATTTTACAGTTCATCCATTCAGTCATGTATCACAGCTCCAGTAAAGCTGATAATATCCTCCCTGATATTTCCTGACCTCCCTACACATATGATGAACTTTCTTTGTCTGGAGTGCACCTCTCACGACCGGTAAAAGCACAGACTCACTGTTCAAGGCGTTCGTTACGTGGCGTTGGTTTGGACCAGTCTCCGTCATCTCTGGACTCCTCCACCCAGCGGCTGTTTCCTCCTCCTCCTCCGCCACCAAATCCACCATGATCAAACCTGAACACAACACAAAGACAACGATGATACAAGATGCTGTGTCCAAGTTTTACAAGTGCAAATCAAACAATTCAACACAACGGCAGTTTTTAAATTTATACTATGCATTTTGCATTTTTGGAACAGCCAATTCCCCTCACAGTGCCGTCCTTTTTGCTTCTAGCTCCCCCTGTTGGCCTGGGGCAGGTGACAGCCATGTGTCAACTATTATATACATGAAGTCATGCCACTCGCTTTTTTTTGCCTGGCAGCAAAAAGCTTCACCAGGACAGCGTAACACACAAGAGGGATTAACTTTTTGCTTTCATATTAAACATGTGAATAGATTTCCTCGCCTGAAGTTGTTTCAGTACAGTGACAGAAGAATAAAAAAGTCATGTGGCAGCAATTATTCAGTCTGTCTACGTGTCATGTTCTTACCTCCCTCTGTTGGCATTGCCTCTGTCGTTGAAGAACGCAGACTTTCCTCGGTTGTTGCCAAAACTGCTATAGGCGTCCTTGGCGGTGTTCCAGCCGCCCGCGTCTGACAGGAGAATAAAACACAAAAAGAGGACAGTTTCATTCATACAGAATTGATATTTAACAGGGTGTGGAGACGACTAAAGCCGGTCTTTGGACTGAAATATGTTAAATGTGAAACATTCTTTATTTGACGTGTTTGGGGTCACAAGAGCCACAAATTCACTATCACTGGAGCAGCTATAAAGTGTTGTCGGTAGTGTTTCAGCTTCCCTCATCTGCCAAAGCAAATCAAACATGAGCTCGCAGATTCGTCTGGTTCCCCGGCTAGCTTTAGGCCAGAAAAGTTTAAAATGTTTTGATGTGCAAATACGTTCTCTTTATGAATCTGTAAATAACTGTATGCTGAGTGGTGTATGCACAGACAAGGTGCGCCATTACACATTCTCATTTTAGGAGCAGGTTTATTCCTAAACACAGGGCATGTAATGTAAAGGACAGATTTAGAAGAAAAGTACGTTTGGATGCGGTCAAACCAAATCCCACCTTTATTTTCGTAGCCGCCAAAGCCCATTGGCTGCGCTGGGTTGATGGGGTTGAAGGCTCCGCCCCTGTTGCCGCGGTAACCTCCTCCTCCGACGCCACCTCGGCCCCGTTCCATGCGAGGCGGGCCGCGGTTAAACGTGTTGCCGCCCCCCCATGCGGTTGTCATGGTAGCCGTTAACAAAGTTGTTGCGCCCCCCATCCCAGCCATCTACACAGGGAGAAAAGAAGGATTAAACACTGAGAATTAGATGAAAGTTACCCCAGAATCCCAGATTATTTAATACTTTTCTTTATCTTTCATTTCACTGAGGTGAGGGAACAAACCAGAAACCATACTGATGACATGCTGAAGTATAATATGAAGTAACATTCATGACAACAGAATGACGGTATCAAACTGCAGGAATCAAATTTCAAAAATTCTTGTTACAAAATAATTAAATGATGATATATTGGTTTTATGCCAAAGTTACAAGATGACACTAACACTTAAAAGCAGCTAAATGATGCTCAGATTAGTAGAAGCTGACGGAGGAACTTACAGTTGGCTGCAGGTGCTATGGTGTAGCCACCCTGTCGACCAGCAGCAAAGGCATTTCCTGCTGGGAATGGAAGAAAGTGTTTCAGTTATAGTTTTTATCAGTAATAAATGCAGTTTATTAAAGGTGCCATATGGCGTTTTTGACTACAAGTAGCGCTATGGAGCAACATTTCTATGAATGGGTCCTGCTTTTTGGGTTTTGTTTTTTTTTTGCGTCATGCACATGGCGGGGGAAGCGATACACATTCCTGAGTTTGTTTCACACTATTCCACTGATCAACAATTGAAGCTGGTAAAGCGCAAAGAAACGCAGCAATGCTCCAGCAAAGGCAGGGATTAAACAAAGCTGAAAGCTAGCAAATGTAGATGTAATGCACGCTTTAAAGCATGAAGTAATTGCATTTATAATTGCAAGTATTCACACAGGCCTCAAGGATTCACACAGTGCACTTTGGTTGTAACACTGAATCAAAACGTGATGAGAGAACGAAACATTAACTTCATCCTACTCACCATTTTTGGAAGCGTCTTTGTTCCGTAAATGTGGAGGAATGTATCGCCCTGCATACAGAGCGAGACAGTGTCCAAAATCAGAGTTTTTCTCTTCTTTCCTCGCAGGTCTCAGAATTATATTATATAGAATATATAATATAAAATCTAAATCAAGACACAAAGCTACCAAAACTGTCCTAATTGTGATTGATTGTGGTGACTCAAGGTTGTGAAACTTCAATATGAAAAAGCACATGAGGAAAATTTTAGATGCACTGCAAACATGCATTTCCATATGTTTACAGCCGTGTTCTGTATTCAACTAAGGATGGGGATGCATATTGTAAACTGGAGGAACAAGAACCTTGACGCAAAATAAGTTTCACAGTTAAATAAAGAAATAAATGTCACCACATTGTGACCATATTCAAGGATCTTACAAAATTAAGATCCGATGTAAATTTCCAAACTCATCATCTGGCCTCAATAATGCTCCAAACTGTGCTGAACTGGAATTATTAGTTTTACTTCTTATAGTCAACTTTCTGTCCTCCCAATGAATTCTCTATGAAGCAGTACCCTTGTTTGCCATCTTTATGACATCCCCAGTCTTATGTTTTGTGATTACTGACTGATCTAAGCACATTTATTAGCAAGATGAAATGAAAAGTTCGAACACACTAACAAAAACATGTTGGCTGCTTACGGTTGGTGCCTCCCCCTTGCCCGTCTGCTGCGGTCAAGTCTAGGACAGCGAGCTGCAGAAACAAATAATCAGAAAAAACACACAACAATCAATCATTTTCAGCAGAACAAACTATCCAGCTTTATTCTTTATGATCAATTACAATCATCTCAGAGATAAAATTTTACTTTTTTAAAGCCAGGAGGTAACGCTTGTTGTGTTCTCCCATGTAAAACCACATTGTCATGAATTAAGTCTACACACAGTGCAATATTTGCAATACTCTCTATTTTTTGGTGGCTAACGACGGCAAAAAGTAGAAGAGCATCCAACAATGTCACAAAAAAATCTTTAGTGTATCTTCTCTGTATAAATTTGCCACCTTTCCAACTAAGTCAAGGATTTTTCTTCCAATATTTGGGTGTTGTTTTCCCCCAAATCTCCATTGTTTCCATGCGGCGTGTTTTCTGGATGGGTGGAAACTCACTTAATGTGAGTTGAAGCAAGAGCTGACTGAGTCATCATGACCCACAAAGTCATGTGTATAAAATGTTGGGAACACTTACAGATCCCACATAATACACAGTTTTGCTGATGACAAATATCAACCAGGGTTTTGATTGCCGGACATGCCAGGTGTCTGCCTGCATTTGAGCTTTCAGAGTGCTTCTTTTGCAGCAGGTGACATCAAAACCTACTGTCTACTTGACAAACTAGAGCAAATATGCTGTACTTTTTGTTAATCAGTCATGACAGTAGCTGAACAGTCCAAATTTAAAGAAAGAGGACAATGGTTATGGCCTTTTTTTCCCCATTTCAGCACCAGACGACTCTGCTCTGTGGTTTGAAAAATACTTGAACTCTTAACATGCAGAAATCCTATTATGGTGATGTCAGCAAACTGCACACAGCCACAGCTGGTTTGTGATACTTCACAATGGAGGAAATCTAAATGATTAAAGAGGCAAAAGACTTAATGCTGGTGTATGCAGAGTCTGCAATTCAGGAAACAACTCCAGTTTTTATGCTTTCATTTCCCAGTGGATAGAGATGGGAAAATATTCTACCCCAGAAACTGAATTTGGGTCTTGGGTGGGATGCCCTTCTACACTGCAGCAACATTAAGTGAACTGGGCTAATATTCAACATAAAACCTTCCAGGTACAGATTTTCTTGCAGAAAGAGGATGTATTATGTGTATAAATGAGCTCAGTTCTGTGCAACTAACTCCCTCGTATACATTTGGCAAATTAGACCTTTCCAAAATATCAATGGAGAACATACAGTACTTTTCTGTTGCCATCCAACTGTCTGACCAGTCAGGCACAGCTAGATGGCTTAACCTACGTTGCTGGTGACGCAGAAGAAATGAGCTTTTTTTTTTAAGCGGGACGCAGTCCATACAAGCAGGAAAAACTGTGCAAAACTGCGTATTATGTGCCAGCCGGCGGGCTAGAAATGTTAAAACGCATCATTGTTTGCGTGTTAGCCCGCTTGCTCCATCCCCGCATACCTCCATTTTATTATTGTATCAAGCTGCAAAGACAAACGCAGTGAAGAGAATAGTTGCTGGGTGCGTTTCATATGTGCACAGGGCAGAGCCGGCGGGCGTATTCGTCATTTGCTTCCTGCGTTACAACAGTTTCATAGCAGCTTCAAGTAACTAACCCACTTTACGACGAGAGTCGAGTTATCCTTAATTAAGCTACTTTGGGCAACAGCACTCATAACTATAATTAAATAGAAAGGAGACAACAATCAACCGCCCGCCCCGCAGCCACTTGTAGGCATGAGATTGTAGAATTGAAGCGCACCCAACGCTAACTAGCACGATAGCATCTCGTTAGCGGTGTTTTTAAGCTAGCCGGCAAGCTAACATTTCTCCCTGCCGTTATAACACTTTTCATCAACTAACCACCGCAAGACACTAATGAAACTGTCGCTTCTTACCTGCTGCTCTAGACCGTGGACATTTTCGACGGCCACATGACTCATAACTATAGAATATGGAGGAAAAATGTTGTCGTTGAGAAAGGACCTCTTTGTTTGCCGGGTTTGATGTGATGTTATTCCTCCTTTCGCCGTTTCTGTGGTTACGACAGCTGACAGTTATTTCATTGGCTTGGCAGCTGCACTGTCACTTTGTAAAATGCTATTTTACGTGATGGTAGATTCCTGTAATTTGGCCACAAAAGGTGGTACTTTCAGGCAAACTCAGCTGATGTCGCTTTGCTCTCCAGCTGAAGCGGAGATGAAGATAAACTAGTCAAGTTCGCGTGCGCAAAACGGCACAAACATCCGGTATTATATAAAATTAAAGTCCTATCAGAAAACATGAGCCAATTTTATATTTTGATTAAAGATCCACTCTAGACATGTTTTAAGACGTATATAAAGTACTCTACTCTGAATAATAATTTGTGTCTGATATGGTTTTTCCACTAAGAAAATTCAATTATGTTGCTAAAATCCTTCCTCTAGTTAAAAAATATGTTTTTCTTCTTGTTCCTACAGTTGGATGTTTGAGCTTCACTGTGCAGAATGATGCATGTGCAGAGTTTGACACTGGAAGATCATGAAAGATTTTTTTTTTTTAACTGATTTTAGTTGACTGTAGAATTTAGAGTGGCACACGTGCACTAGCGTATAATAATATGTCTTATATGTCTGGGAGATGAGTTGTATGGTGGGCGGACGGGAAACAATACCAAGCATTAATAGATTTTAACAGGTCAAAGATGGGCACAGTCATAGTATATTTGTGTAGCTATATAGAGCCTATATTAAATACCCCCCCCCCCCCCGTTTGCTGCCTTTTTAGTAAAAAAAAATTGTGAATAGAGAAATAGAATAATTAATACATACATTTCATCTGATGAAAGTGGAAAGTTTGTTCACAGAACATCTGAGTTGAAGATGTGTACTTAGAAGCATGATTTGTGACATCACAGCAATTTTGGAGCTGATTGTGCTCCAAAATGCAATTTGCACAAGTGCGATGTGGAAACTTGAAGCCTCCAGTGCACAAACACTGAGAATGGAATTTACAGACATCTTGTGTCCAGCTGTTAAACTTTTGAAATAATGCATATTTTCATCCTCATAGATTCTGGATTTTTTAATAAGGGAGAAGGAGCAGATGTCATTTTAGGAAGTTTAACAAGATAATTGAACTTTTTTGTGGGGAAAAAAAACATATCAGACACAAATTATTAGTCATAGCACAGTATTTTATGTCTTCAAATATGTCTGGAGGTGATCTTTAAAATGACATCTACTCCTTCTCTCTCATTAAAAATTCCAGAAACTGAATATACAAAGATATTTCATTTCAGAAGTTTAACAGCTGGACACAAGATGTCTCCTAATTCACTGTAAAGTCCATTCTCAGTGTTTGTGCATCGGAGGCTTCAGGTTTCCACATTATGCTGTGTTCAGGCCAAATCAGGCGGTGCGGACACAGATGAGTTTCACTGTGCAGAATGATGCCACTTTCAGCAGATGAATGTGAAAACTAACTCTGCACATGCATCATTCTGCACAGTGAAGCTCAAACATCCAACTGTAGGAACAAGAAGAAAAACATATTTTTGAGTGGAGGGGGACTTTAACCCTCACATACTGTTCATATTCTGACCCTCCACAGTATCCCCTCATAATTAGAGTAATCATGAATACCTCATCAGTCACAGATAAATGGGTGAGTAATCCTTAATAAAGCTTTCAGAAAGCAGAGAGAGTGTATTTTTTAGTTTTTATGCTTTTTGTTTATGGAGAAAAACATACAATCAAAATATATAATGGTTCTATGTTACATAAAACAGAAGATCATAATGATTTTAATGAATTATATTAAATGTGAAGAATGCAGCACTATTTCTGAAGAGTGATTTTTGAACTTTTAAACAAATATGGGTCAAACACTTTACAAAAATGTGTATCAGCTGCACAAAAGTGTTTTTAAAAAGTTGAAATATTTCAGTTTTTTCAGAAGTCATAAATTTTCAGGCTAAAAGAAAAGTGTTTAAGTGGTTTTTACTTCACAAGTCAGTTTTTTTTTTTTGCGCAGCTGTTACCATTAACATAAAGAATATCAGACAGCACATTTCAAAATGTAATAATACAGTTACTGAGGAAAAAATGGCTGATAGTTTCCAATTTAATAATTCTGGCAAGAATTCTTCTTCTTCATGCACTCAATAAAGAGAAAAAAATGTATATTATGCTCGATATGCACCAACTATAACTTAATGTATATGTAGCAATGTATGATAGAATTTATATATAGCTATATTCAACGAAACTTTTTCTTATATGTGCAAAATAATTTAATCATATGCATGTAGTCATAACCATTGCTGCACATTTAACATACAGACAGGTCTTTTATACAAAATATACACTATATACTATAAAAATCTATCTATATCTATAAATTCACTCAACATATTATAAATTGGTTCTCTGTTATTTATTATCTCTGTTACTGTTATATGAGCAAACTTTTCAGATATTTTAACCTTTCATTTTAAGTGCAACTCCTTACTTCCTGTCTTCCTCTGGTTAACACTGGCCAGCTTCATTCACCTAAAGATGTTATTAATCCAAACGCCGCGAGACTTTAACCACAGCCTATCGCGATATCACTGTACAGTAAAACAATAACAAAAAGATGATGTATCCAACATGACTCCTGTGTCGCTTGTCAGCCAATTTGGCTCCAAAAAGTTTGCACAATTTGTTTTTTTTATCAGTGTTTGATTTGGTGATATTATTATGGGGGCTATGCAATTTATTGTCAATTCAAAAATGTGATATGCATAAATTCTTCTGAGAAAAGGTTTGTGAATATAATGTGATTACTTGTAGTGATCTAGTTGAGTTTTGTCGCCCTCCATTGGTGACCATTAAGAATTTAAACCACACTGACAGGTCTGTGACAGTTAATGGAAGATTTAACACAAACTGAATCAACACAAACAGTAAAGTCACACTAACATGAAGCCAAGCCGAGTTTATTATAGAAGACAGTGGTGAGAATGAGCTGAACAAACACACCTACTGAGGCTCCCTAAATGTTTATTATATACTTTAACAAACCAAAATCTGGCTCAGTCCTGCAGTTTATTAGACTGCGGCCCATTCAGCCTGGTCAGTACCTACAAAGTTGGAAGGACATCATATTTTACTCCTCGCTGCTAAACAGCGCTGCATTCAGGTACTATTTTAGCCGGAAACTCACTCCCAGTGGGCAAACATTAAAGAGACAGAGACTGGGTGATGAAAATTGTTCAGCTTCAGAGACTTTCATATAGCCACAACTTTAAAATTATAAAATGTTAGAAGTTAATAAACCAATTGACAAGTGCTAATATTTGCCACTGCTGCCAGCATCACTGCTTTGTTTGTTTAGCATTTGATTTGTACTTTAAGTTGGCTCTTCTTCGACTGGTGTCACTCATTGCCTAGATGGATATGGCACATGGTGTTATGTCAGTGCTCCGTAACCTCCTTTTGTTCGCCTTGTTTGTGTGTGTTTTGGTGTTGGGGGCACATGGGTGTTTTGGTGCCCTGCACCTCCATCTTTTGGCCCTCAGGTAAACAAGCGACGGTGTCAGCTCAAGTTTCTTTTTAAATACAGCACTCTGAATGACAGTCATTTCTAACTTCACAGGGGTTTAGCAAAAGTAAGGAACCAAGTGTCCGTTTTGAGTCTTAAGTTGGACTTCACATCTCTGTCTTCATCTATAGACTTGTGCCAGGAAACAATTTGAAACACTTCCCACTGCTGAGGCTTTTCTAACATGTTAACAGCCTCCTATTGCTCATCATAGTGCAATAGATAGTGGTGGTGAGTGATTTTGGACTTTGGAGTAAGGCTTCCCACTTGTGGTGGAAATTAGTAACGACAGTTTCCATTTGATGGCTTTGCATTGAAATTCTCAGAAAACAGAACTAGTTCAAAGAATATGTGAGTTGTTGCAAGTTTTGGCAATCACTCTTGTTTTTATTTGATTTGTGGACAGTATTCGGTCACACCCACACAGCACTGAACATCAGTTACCATACGTCAGATTCTTAGTAAATTACTCGGGCGCAACCTGAGAAAAAAGGTGTCTGCTGGGAATAACATCAACCAGAAACATGAACAAGGTGGGTTTAATTTAATGCTCAAGACCCTCTGAAGTCAAATTTCTGACCCCAATAAAAATAAAGGTTGCTGTATTACAGGACGCCTGTGCAAAAACAGACATTTCTGACTAAAACTCTAGTGCACTGTGTTTAACTTTTAACTTTTGGAGTGCCAGGACTATGAACAGACCCTCCGGGGGGCCAAGGGCACATATGAAAAAGGGGCACCGCTTCTGCACACAAGGTAAAAGTTGGGATAAGAGTTCATTTTGTAACTCGAGATCACACCAGAGTGGCATTTGGGCCACTTTGGAGTGATCCTTAGACATTTACACCTGCACTAACATATGTTTTTCCAAATGCAGATAAGATATCCAGACAGATATTATGCTACAATTATTTTCGATTCTTGCATCTTGCAACAGTGAAATGAGATCACATCCTTTTACATTTCAAAGATAATTTGTTGAGCACTATCGGATATGGAAAAACAGATTAAAAGATAAAGATTAGTGAGTGCACAGACAACCTAATTCTAATTTTAGAATAATTAAAAACATGAAAAAATGTGAACTTTGTCTACAAGCAGGCATACAATTGCAAAAACAGCTATGAAAAATATAGTTTCCAAAAAAAAGTTCTTTCAAGGAAATACATATTTTTCCTATAATTAGTACCAAATTATAATTAAAAATGTCCAAATTCTTAGGAAATTATGGATCTGTAAAATAAACCATTACACCATTATTAGAAAGAAATACTGTATACAGCACCAGTCAAAAGTTTGGACACACACTGTATATCATAATATAATATAAAATTAATAAAAACACACTTTAAAGTACAGAAAACCCACAGCTAGTAACACTGTAGCATCTACTGCACATTCAGACTCCAGGTAAAACTGGCCTAAATCAATCATTTTTCCCCCTTATGCTGTTGACTCTATACTGGATCAGATATATTCAGATCTGGTTTGAACCACTTTTATATGTGCGTGGTTACAAATGGTATTAACATGCCATCTTTTTCCGGGTATCATATCTGCAAAAGAGAAAACGCACACCACAACTCTCACTCCGACTCTTTTGGTGACACAGTTTTTTCTAGACGCAGCACAGCACAGGCGGTATTTGTATTTTTCGGTTTTTGTGTCAACAACCACATCGGTCGGGGGTTGGTGGTCTACCAAAACTAACATGAATTCCGAGCATGTTGCAGGTTTTTAAACTGTGACCCACAAAAAAACACTCCACACACACACACACAGACGGGTTTTCTGTGGCTAATTTTAGACTCTCACACTACACAGGATGTGTATTCAGAGGCTGGATTGAATTTAATATAAGCTGAGGAGCAGGTTAATATCTACAGCTCACCTGTTACATTGCTCAAAATTCCTCTTTAGTTGATATTGACCACTGGGTTAACTGGTTATGGAGTCCCACAGGGCAAATTGGCCCCAATTGGCCTTGTTGCATGTAAAACCCCTCACTCTCACCCCCATGCTTCCTCTCTACATCTCAGCTGTCACTATATCCAATAAAGGCAAAATAATGGAAGACATTTTGACACGTCACAGAAGAAAAAGCACAGGTGTAAATGGTAAAATTAACAAATCCCTCTTGCTGTCAGGCTCCTGGTTTTGCTGGTTCGCTGTCACGCATCGTTAATGTTATGTAACACCTGTGCTTTTCCTACTATGACAAGTGTCTGCGGTGAAAAAAGCCTGTTGTGCCAGTCTGTACATTTTTTCCCCGAACAATTACAATAACTGTCAAAATTTTCTGAAGGTGTTTAGATTCAAGTTGCAATGAATTCCCTCCAGGTTTGACTTCAATATACACTGTTGATCTGCACACCTAGTCCCAGCTTTGCTCTGCATCTTTGTCAAAACTGGACCTTTATTTATGCTCTGATGTTACAACATACATACTTTTGCATGTTTCGATTACTTCTGCACCTGTTCTCAGCTGGAAAGCTTGTTTGATGATTTGCAATGTATCAAGAAAGAAAGGGGACATTATCTGAACACAGACAAACTGTGCTGCAGCTTGTATTGTAGCTGTATTTTGAACTTGAAGACACCAAAGAAAGAAATAAAGAAAAAAAAATCCTAACCCTTCTCATCATTTTTTTTTTTTTGTTGCAGTGAGCTTGTGTGGGATGTGTCTACCCAGTAACTTTCCACTTCCAGTCTGTAACTTTCCACTGCGGCAGAGGCTGTTGTTAATGTCATCTTTAACTGACTGAGTGGTGGCATGTTTGCTTGTTGCGGTGTCTTTTATAGAGCAAGTGCAGTCTGCCTCTCATATTGTGGCGTGCTGGTTCATGGTATGTCCTTGCCTCAGGTCTTCTGCTGTGAAGCACAAGTTTTACTTTGGCATTTAGTTGTTTTCCTGGGAGGCTTTGCGTGTTGAACTTTATAACAGCGTCACAAACCACATTTTAAGTGAATATCTAAATATCGTGTTCGGATGTGTGATCTATTAAATTGGAAAATGTGACTGCTCAGTCATTTCTTCCCGATACTGCCTTGCCCTTTTGTAAATAACTAAAACCCAATAGGTCATGGCTTTAACGAAGCAAGTCAAATAGACAAGACAGCATGGAGAAGTAGTAGTAGTTTTGACATAGTGTAGAGTTTAATAACAAGCTGGGGTCATGGGGTCGGGATATCTCAAACTCTGCTGCTTCCATTTTGAGCATTACCCCCCTTTAAAAACTAATTTCTGAGTATGTTTATTTCAGTTTTGAGTCTTATCCTGGTTTTTATCAGGTTTAGAGGTAACACTTTACTTTAAATCCCCCTATTTCATGTTTATAATCATTTAATCAATGGTTCATAACACACTATAATGTAGTTATAAGCAGATATAAGGGCATTGTGTTATAAACCATCTTTTAACTGGTTATATACTGTTTATAAATGCTAATTACTCATTTGGGAAATAATGTTTACGTGGAACTCATTTCTGAGGGTTCGTCAGAGTTTGGGGGGTTGTATTATTAAGTTGTAGCAAAGGATGTTTCCACTGTTTTGTGGCGTCAATGAATGGAATCTGTAATTTATGAATGAAACTTGTCATCAGTGGAATTTGTCTTTGGTGTGTAGGTGTCCATCTTTTGCATTAGCCTACATTTTGTGGATCCAGGTGGTTTCTCAACACTTTCCTCAACTCATTTCCATGAGTTACCTCAGCAGTCGAGGATGGACCCAGTTTCCTGTTTTAGCAGAGCCACTTTGCTTGACTTGCCTTCATCCGATCATCAGTAATAGAAGACGGGAGCAACAATAAAATGAATAATTAATAATACCAGTGTCAAACCTTCACTTTCATTTCAGTATATAGTTCACCACTACATCATTCATCATTATCTTTTTGATCACAAATGCCAAAGTATCCTGGATACTCCAAAAACATGCAGCAGGCTAAATATAGCAATTATGGAGAGAAATGTATGACTGTGTTGGGTATGTTTTTATAGTGTATACGCTTGCTGTGATTGAAGTGCTGCATGTCCTACAAAATATTAGCAGTCATCATAATAACTAAACAAAAACTCAGTGTATTTATTTTTTCATTCTCCGTCAGGCCTACAGAGCTCTGTAGCTTCTGAACACTGCACTCTGTTAACATACAATAACCCTTATGTACAGATCCTGGTGAAGGCCTTTAAGTGGACCAGAACGACCAGTTTGGTTAGCTGTTCTTTTTCCATTAAGAGGTGTGAGAGCTGAATGGTGTCAAGTTCAGCAGTGATTACCGCTGTGCTATGCAGTTAAGAGGAGAAGGATTACATCTTTCAAGAATCAGTTGGATAGAGCATTTTAATAATACTAATATGTAAAAAAGTAATTTTTACAGTCAATAAAACTTTAATTTTACAGTATACAGTATCTTTGTGTTTGGACTCTGCAGGAATCCCTGACTGATTTCTGACAAAGCTATAAATCACAATAGTAACAAATTACAAGTACTGACAACCAAACAACTGCTTTTGCAATATATGAACTTGTACTTGACACTTTGTGTCAACAATCATATTGGTTGGAGTTGGTGGTCTTGTTTATACACTAGTAACTTTGCTTTTTATTGAAGTAAAGTACTATTAGTGATGACAAATGAAGATATTTTGTACCCTGTATCATTAAAGTCAAGTTATAGAAGCTCACAAAGCAGAAATCAGCAGTGATTCAGATATCAGGTTGGCCAGACATCAAACGAACAGAGAGTGATCTACGTCGTTCCATCCTTATTTTTATTGTGCAAAACAACGATGTAAGAACTTGAGACCTCCGATGTGGGCAACACCTGCTTATTCCTGAGAAAATCTGCACATCATAGCTACGCTACCAGCCTTTTAAAACTGAGTTATTTGGCTGGACAGTTTCTTTTGCATAAAATGGGTTCTAAACTTAATTTAGTTTAATTGCACAGTTAAACTGTTAAAAATTACAATTATATTAAATGGATCAATCCAGTAGAGGAGGAAGGTGTGAGACACTTATTCAAAGTCCTCCCCTTCACATCTGCAAATCAGTTTCTTACAAATAAACACAATAATACCATAATTCACAATTACGTTCATCAAAAATTGAAACCATCTGAGTGGAAGACACCCTTTGATTTTTATTGTGAGCGTAGAAACTAAAAAACATATGACAAATGCTGATTTTTTCAAACACTGGTGTGCAGCTTGGAACCTGTTATGTTACTTTCAACAGTTCAGTTTGTTTGCATATTGGCACATACATATGTAAAGTATCATGTGTTACAATAACAAAGTGCCCCCTATGATGTGTTGAGAACACAAATATAAAAGATTGAGAAAAAGCAAAACATAAAAGCATACATGATACATTTCCAGTAAAATTAAAAGGCATAGTCATTGTAAATTTCCATTTAATTCACATTTAAAACTTAAAACTCCACCCAAACAGTGTTGCGTTTCACAGTGTGCAGTACCTTGAGTATGTACACAGCCACCACAACAGAAGGAGATATGACATAATCAACAGTGTGTACAACAAAATATAAAAAAAGGTTTTAAGTTTCACTTGGCAGTACTAAGTATTAAGTGCATTCACCGCTAATTGTCAACATATTTGCTTAAACAAAATTCTACCTGGTCCCTTGATAGCCAGTCTTGGGCTGCAATTCAGTAGATCTGTCTATGCAAAGCAATGGAACGGTGATGCGATTATTAGTGTTGATGAACTGCGAACACTGAAGTGTGCACCGTTATCCCTGTTTGTACCATTGATGGTCCCTCATCCCTTTCTATGATGGCGGGCTTTTTGCCCTGCCTTCGTGTGAAGCCATTTGGAAAAGGTCAAAGCAGTGTTTGGACAACACTGGACAACACTGTGAACCAAGCAGTTCACTTAAGGCATACTAAATATACAGTGTAGAAAATGCATGTCAGAATGTACAACAAAGTAATGAACTAATTTTGTTAGAAAAAAAAACAAAAAAAAAACTCTCTTTCGAGGGGGTTTCTGAGCCTAAACTTTAGATCAAATTGAAGTTGAATGGTAAATAGACTGCATTTATATAGCGCCTTTCTAGACCGCTCAAAGCGCTTTACAATACATGTCAACATTCACTCATTCACACACAAAGTCACTGATAGCAGAGGCTGCCAGGTGCCAACCTGCTGATCAGGATCTAATCTAATGCACATTCACACACTCACTCACAAACCGCTGGCCCAGCCAGCAGGAGCACTTTTGGGTTCAGTATCTGGAGAAGCCGGGGATCGAACCACTGATCTTCTGATTAGTGGATGACCCGCTCGACCTCCTGAGCCACAGCTGCCAGAACCAAACAGAACCCATCACTGTGTATACGGGAGGCATTTTGTATAAAGCAAATTGCAATTTAACAAAATGTTCTCATGTGAGAAAACAGCTGTTTCACTGTTCATCATGCTCTTTGTTAATGAAAAGTTCAGGGAAAACTGAAGGACAGCTTACCTGCAGACCTTCTTGTGTGTAGATTATGGACAAATGTGTCCCACTGCTTATTCTTAATTAAGGGAGCCTATAAGGAGAAATAGATGAAGAGAAAGATCCCGATAGAGCAAATCAACACCAGTCCTATGTTCAGGATGATTTTGGTTCTCGGGGGTTCATGGAGAAGCTCATCCAAGATCTTCTCCTGCTCCTGGACTGTAATGACCTGAGATTTAGACGGTTTCTCTTGGAAGCCACAGAACCACTCCAAAAATTTGTTACACCTCCCACCCTCCACTCCCGCTTCTCCAAAGCAGCCCTCCTCTTCTTCCTCCCCATCCCTCACTCCTCTCCCCTCTGCCTCTTTGACTATTTTAGGGTCAGAAATCGGTGAGTGGCCATTCTGGATTGGATGGATTTCTATGTTATTGACCGCAATGGCATGACCATTGCTTTGCTGAGCATTTTCAGGATTGGCCTCTTGACACTTTTCTTTACCAAGCAAAGTGTTTCCATTTAGGATTGTGTGGTTTAGAGGCTTCAAAGTAGTCATGTCTTCTCCAGCTTTCTCCTTTTCTTGTTGTTTTAGCCTCTTTCTTTTGTTTAACCCCCATAGAGTAGTGGTTCTGATTTGTTCTTTTCTTGGTGGCGGAGTGCAGAGACTCACAACGACAGTCACCAAAGCTGACACCCAAAACAAGATGCCTGCCACATACATGAAATGGACATCTTTGATGAAAGCTGGCCGCTCATCAGGCTGGTCACAGCGTGGCTCGCGGTAAACCAACGCCAACACCAGACGGAGTGCTCCAAGGGCAAACCCTACCATCCCACCCCAAAAGGCACCTGTCTCATTGCAGCGATGCCACAAGATGCCAAGCAAGAAGAGAGCAGCTATGGGTGGAGTCAAGTAATCTGAAACTTCTTGGATATAATAGAACATCTGGCCTCCCTGCATCTCGATGATGACTGGCACCCAGGCAATGCTGATGACAACCATGAAAACCACAAATAATCTGCCAACAATCACCAGCTCCCTGGATGACACCTGTTTTCGTAGCATCTTGTAAATATCCAGTGTGAATATGGTGCTTGCTGAGTTGAAAATGGAGTCCAAGTCGCTCATTAGAGCTGCGATCATGACAGCCATCATCAGGCCACGGAGACCGACAGGCATCACAGACATGACGAGTCGCGGGTAAGCCACGTTGCTGCAGCCAGCCGCAGAACCGCACACTTCCATGCAGTGCTCTGGACTGATACACGCCAACTCATCAGCAAATAAGATCCTGGAAATCATCCCTGGAATCATGATGATAAATAAAACAGTCATCTCGTGGGTCGACAGTCATGATTTTAGGTGTTACTCATTCAAAAAGCAATCGATGACTCTACCTGGGATGACAATGATAAACATGGGCAGGATTTTCAGGAAGCCTGCCATGATGGTAGAGCCTTTGGCGTGGGCGATGTTCTTCGCTGCCAGAACCCGCTGTACAATCACTTGATCTGCACACCAATACCTGGAATACACAGTGAGGACACTTAGTTTTTACAGTTATCAAGGACACTGGTTCACACATTCATGCATTGTAATTGGTGAACTTTTCACTTAGCACCATCATAGCAAGGTCAAAATTTAAATTGGTCCAGTATGATGTGGCTAAAATGCTGAATGGAACAAGAAACATAATTGTAATAGATTGTCCTGTGGGTAGCCCCATGGTAAAGCTTATGAAGTAACCAAAATGACAGATTATCTTCTGGGGATCATGAATGTGGTCAGAAAATTCCATTATGATCTGGTCAATAGATTTTCACTGTTCTTGTGTACAAGCAGAATCTGTTTGCCTGACAGTGACACAAGAATAAAGGCCAAGTGGATTAGAATAAATCTATGGACCATAAATATTTATACATACAAGACTACATGGAAGTGAACCAGTAAAGGAGTCAGTCCACATGGAAAGACTTGGACGAGTACCAAATTGAGGCAGGAGTCTGGCCCAGTAAGAAACCGGGCCAAGGCAGGTCTGGATCCCTCGGACCTCGAAGGATCTTAAGAGAATCTGGCTTTGGGTGGAGGTGGTGGTGGCAGGATTCATTATACATCAGGTTGGGTGAAGACAGCAAGATGGCAGTGATGTTTGGAGAAGCCTGCATATACTTGGTCCTCACCCCTTAAAACAACATGGCAGGACATGGTTTATCACATGGAATAATATGCACATAAAACTGTAGAAAGGTTTAATTAATTACTTGGTATAAATGGTTTAAATTGATGCATGAAGGAGAAGAGTAAATTAAGACCTTCAAGTCCTCCGACTTTGAAGAGGCTGATGGCTGTGAGGCAGAGTGCTCCAGCGATCATGAGGAACGCCTGGACTGTGTCCGTATAGATGACAGCGACCAGACCCCCAGTGACGGTCAGCAAAGCCGTCATGGAGATGAGCAGGACGATTGACAAATAGAGGTTCCACCCCAAAGATTCCCGGATGAACAAGGCTCCAGAATAGAGGTCCACGGACAACTTGGTGAAGATGTAGAGGACGAGAGATAATGCGGCAAAATACACCTTTAACCGCCTCCCGCCGTACCGTTTGGACAGGTATTCCGGCATAGTGAAGACTCCGGACTGAATATACACAGGGATAAAAACCCAGCCTAACAACTGGAGCAATAATAGTGCATTGAATTCCCAAGCCGCCACGCTGAAGCCGCTAACAGCACCTGATCCAGCTAGTCCAATGAAATGCTCACTTCCTATGTTGCTGACAAACAGAGAAGCTCCTACAGCTGCCCAGTTCATGGAGCGACCAGCGAGGAAGTAGCCGCTCACTGTGCTCCGATTGGCTTTCCACATGGCGAGGAAGCCGATCGCTAGCACCAGGATGAAGTAGACTGCTACAACGATGATGTCTGCCACTTCCATGGTGGCCATGTTTGATCACTTATGATGCTCTTTAACAGAACTGAAATAATTTCTGACTTTCTGAAGAAACGTTATATCTAGTTTTATAAAATGCAAGAGTGGATACACTTTACACCTTTTGATGTTAAAAAAATTGCTTTAAATCTGATCTTTGGGAAACAAACTCATCATTTACACACATCTGCACATTGTTATACATACAGTATTACGCAATGCATCTGATTCAAGGAATATAGTTGATATAGTCTTGCAAATTTTGACTCCTTTGTAGTTAACCTCAGCTTTGGGAATTAATGCATGTTGTGGTTTGGCAGCTTATTAAATGGCGGTGCATTGTATTTGGGTTTTGACTGTTGGTGCCATAAAAGGAAATCTGTGTTCTGGATCCTGAAACAAATACAAACAGACGAACAAAATGTTACTTCAAAAGCAATGCAAAACATGCTGTCACCTGTAAAACTAATGGATAATACAACAAGAAACCTGTGCATGCATGGGGAACACCGTTGTTTATTAACGTTGTTCTTTATTAACGATTTATACAAATCACTGGTTAGAGTAACATATAAGCACCTGCTGCAAAAGTGGGTACACTTAGGCCCTGAGGGAATCTCCTGCTTCCCACTCTGCAAGCCAAGTTCAGCATTTGAATTTGCATATAACACTATAATGAGCCAACTAACGTCACATTTACTCTACTGACACAGAGTTAACTCCAAACCTGAGTTTTGTGTTAGCAATGCTATCAACTCCCCTTGATTCAGGACTGTAGTATGAGGGTCCAGCAACAGGGCTGTTTGTGTTTGCTGCCGAGCAGAGTCCTCTGGTCTGTGTAAGGACAGCAGGGTTGACTGTATGAATGCATAGAGGTCCAAAAATCTCTCCACACACACCTTCACTCTATTAGCTTTATTTAAGCTCTGTGCAGCCGCTGGGAAAATGTTTCACCAGTGTAAACGGTTGGGGACAATATCATCAGTGACATTTCTTTACCAGAGTAAACAGGACCTACTGTATTTCCAGGTGCAGCGTTTACTCCTGATGCTACTTACAGTAGAGTCAATATTGCTTTAAAATAATCTGTACGGTACAAGAATAACCAACTTCTTAAAGGGAATGCTGGGTAAGTTTCTGGCTGCTAGATGCTATTCTTTGCTCTTAAAAGTTCAATTAGGGGACCTCTGTCAAACAAGTTTTGTACCTGCAGGCAGCTTTCATAACATAAACTGTCATTGAATGACTTTTCACACGACTTCTATTTAGTTAAGAGGGAATTACAATGAATTTTAACTGCAATTTAGGTGCACTATGGTAACTTTTTTTCTTCTGGAGGAGCATTTAAGCATTAAGGCCCTGCACCCCACGCGGGTGTTTCCATTCATTTTCTGATTATTATTTCCTAATTGCGCAGGTTAAAGCTGGGTGGAGGTATCACATGAGATCACCAAAGCCTAAAGAACCACTAAGTATGATAAAAGATATTATTTTTCCCCTGCCCAAACCCTCCTGATCAAAGAGATATCAACAAAACGCAGGCTTTACACGCCCCATTTATAAGATACTTTTAGTTCTTTGACTCATCTAGTATTACTGCAATACTTCAAAGGGACTTTAGTGGCACTAAAAAAAGTTTTTTGTGACATTCCTATAATATACAAACAGTATATTTTAATACAGTTGGTTGGCTATTAAGTATGTGGTTGCTGTGCTTTATGATATTACTGATTTTTTAGTTATCTACCATACAATACTGTAGTATTTCAGTTTTTTATAAGGGACATTACAGTGTCCACTTTGCACCGTCTCCTATGATATTCTTACAACACTGCTGATTTTCTGCATTAGAGGTCTTCTTTTAAATTTTAGTCACGTTAATTTTCTTTTCTATATTGCTACAATATTCAAATATCACAAACATGTCAATAATACAAACAATAGGTCAAATGTCTGTGGGCATTAGCAGTGAATTACATTTGAATTTAAGAAACATTTCCTAAATTAAATCTATGACACAACTATTCTCGACACTTGCAAAATATCACAGAAACTGTTGCAGAACTTTTGATCTTTGAGAATTTATGGGCGAAAACTCGCCGGTTTGACTTTCTATCGCGGTATTTAAGCCGGATTTTAAATAGCAAATAACTTCAGACTTACCTGCTGTTTGTCCTCCGTGAACGGCTCCTCTTCTCTGTTTGTTTTTTAAGGCGAACACTTCTCTCACTGCCGGAGACTGTTGATAGCTGCAGGGTCCTCAGCCTCTTAACAGGAGCTGGAGCCTCCGCCCACAGCTGCAGCATCGTCACCTGGGTGGAGGGTGGATACGCTGCTCGCGCTCTCATGATGATGATGATGATGATGATGATGATGATGTGCAGGGATGTCTTACTGAGCAGGAATAAAGTGGAGAGTAAACTCACCTAAACTGCTGTTAAATCTAATCAACTGGGCACAAATTCCTGCATTCACATTCATTTATTCTATTAATTTTAGCTGAATTTATTAACATTAAGAATAAAATATCATAATGAAGATGTGGTCTTTTGAGGACTATAAATGAAGGTAACGCATTTATAAAATATAATAAATGTGAACACCACTGAGTGAACGATGGAGGCTGATCACACTGCAAATTAACATTCATTAACATCCAAATAACTTCCTTTTCCTCACACTATAAACATGTTTTAGACATTTTAAACCAACCAAACTACATTAAAACTGCATTAATCATTACTACACAGCACTTTTACTTCTGTATTAAGCAGTTAAGTCTGTCAAATTTTACGCCTGAGTTTGGAGACTGATTAACTCATCCATCGAAGGGTCTGTGCATCAGTACTCCTTCTAGTACTAGACAGGAACTCAACTTGTCTCAGTTCAGTAATGCTGCTAACAAGAGATAGGACTCAAATACAGACACAAGAAAGTGTTTTACTGAGGAGTGGCAAGATTATGGCAGAAATGTAAAGAATGCACCAGCTCCAGTATGTAGGGATATTGATGATGACAACGTAGATTAGTTGTCTTCTATGTAGAGCATGCACTGATGTAACTTCTCCTCACGCTCTTCACTCAACATATCACAAAACTCACTGTGGCTGCTACAGCAGGAATACTGATATCGGGAGGAGGGGAGGGGCAGCACATGCTTCTGAAAACAAGTGGGGCCTTAAGCAAATTCCCATTTGACAACTAAGCAAGAAATATTGTTTGATGAGATGACATTCAGTGTTGAGTGGCTGCTAAGTTAACTGACACAGACTGTGAGCTTTATAACCACAGCAGAAAGTATATGCTCTTCTTACTTCCCAAACACCCATTAATAATTTAAAAATGAGTGGATTAACATTGAAAAAGTGGTGATCAGAAACCAGATATTTGTGTTTTAAGCTGCAGTTGGCACAAAGAAACCTGACTATTGGAATTATTTGACATTTTGGAAAATATGCTTATTTGCTTTCATGCCGAGAGTTATACCCTCTCATATATATACCCAGCCACATCTCACATTTATTTAGTAGATGTAAACATTCACATCATTTCTTAATTAGTTCTGATACTCAGCAGTTGTTTTAACTTAAATTCATGTTCCAGATTTGAAGGTTTTTCACTCAGCAAAGTTAACCAGATAATTTAGTAATCCTGACTTGTTTATTTCTTTAGTTTTTTAAGGACAGGACAGCTGTAAGTGTTATAAAGGTAGGATTTACTACTACTACTAAAGCATTGGATTGCATTATATTGAAACAGGAGTTCCTGTTACATGTTTAATCCATCAAGAAGTACTTTTAAAATCATTTTTATACAATATCTGTGGATATAATTTTGAAATTATTGAATTAAGTGTGGTTACATGTTAGAGTCCATTTTTCTATCCATCCAGTAAAAACAATGCTTATACTTGAATATCATGTTGTATCCAAGAGGGATTTAGAAAAGGAGGCTTAATCGCTTCTGATGAAAAGTCCCAAGGTCTTCTGTTATTCTTCAACACGTCTTCTGTCAACAGTCTTAATCATCCTGCTTGGCATCTTGTCTGCTGTTGTCATGATGTCTCATGATATACCCGTCACGCACCTGTGCTTCACTCTATTAGTCTGAGCACACGGTTTGATCAGTAAACCGAAGATCCTGTCGTTTTGTTTTAAAAACTAGCAGTTGGACATTTTCCAATGAAGGACATGCACACCATGCAGCTTGTTGGAGCTCGTGTGCGTCCAACATACAGTCACATATGTATGGATTTGGACACACAAGAGGAAAACACACGCGCACACACACACACTCACTGTTACTTATAAACCCGCCTGTTCACACAATGTGTTAGTCATGAGAATGTGGACACTGCCTGACTTGCACACCGTGCACGCATGCCTGCATGCGCACTGCTTTGTGTATATGTGTGTGTGTGTGGTTTTCAAGTAGGCATGCGACTTTGCAAATATGCCTGCATGACTTTATTTTAATGTGTCACCGCATGAATGCATGCAAAATATTTTATTTGCAGGTGTTTGTGTGTGTGTTTTGTGTGTTTGTGTGTGTATTGAGCATGAACACCTTATTACCCATTACCGTGACAGCAGTGACCTTTCCATGACAGCAAAATGCTGCTTTCTGCACACACACCATGATTTTGCACTTTTCATAAACAACAGGCCATAAACTGTATGAAATTGAGGTGGAGGATTATTGTAGAATGGGAATTTGGCCATTTGGCATTAGCAGCACCTATTGTATCACCATTATTGTAAAGGGTTCAATGGGGTTTGTGGCATTTTTTCTAAAAAAGTACTTCTATATGGGTCAACTGCCCATAAAAAAGTAACTGTAAGAAATAGCTGCACAGTAAAATTTCAGGACTGTAATAACTGCATTTCAAGATCGTTCTTCTGTATTTGGTACAGTAATAATGTTAATACATTTTGGAAAAGGCATATTTGTTTCAATACATGTTAGTCTTCAGCACCCACAACTAAAAATGCTGCTTTCTCGCAGATATTCTTGGTAAAAAGGAGAGGATTTTGGCAAGAAATCCTAGTCAATAGTTCTTTATTTTAAGACTAACACACGTAGGTAGTCTCACATAGAGTATGTAGCTACTGTATTCAGACCATAGACCATGATGGATTACCAAACAGGCCTAATGGTTCAGGTCCAGAGCAGAGCCTCTGTGAGAAGTGACTGGTACTAACATTTTTATGTTGGACAGTCAAAACGTCTCAAAAAAGTACTGAAAAACTGGAGGATCACCCCTCAAAAATGACTTTGAAAGTATCACAATTATCAAATCTCTACACTTTCAAAGCAATTGTTCAGGTTTTTTTTTTAATGGGGCGTTGAGGGAATACCAACACATCCTCATAATGAAACGGACCCTCCGACTCTGGGGAAGGGTGCTGTTATGGGTGTCTTTTTAGGAGTCTGTGCCTATAAAATCTATCCATAGATTGTAGATGAAAAGTTGACAGATGACTGTGAGAGTAAACATATGTTGTGTGGAAAGCAGCATTAGTGTGTGTTATCCCAGATAAGCTCCACAAATGTGTTAAAGAATGTCTCTTGGCTATTAACAAAAAATAGAGTGAGAATTTGGGACTTTTTAAATAGATTTCATAAGAATCTGAGTTTTCCTATGAGGCAGCATCTAGTCGGAATTACAAGAACTGCAGTTTAAGGAACCACAATGTAAACAGACATAACTTCTGTGCCGTTTTTGAACGGGAACCGATTCTTTCATCACAGACTCAAACTGTGTAGTTGGGTTTAGCGTTCAGCTTTTCAGATGGCAACACAAAATAACAACCACTTTGTTACATAAATGGACTCAACTGTTCAAATCTAACATCTGTCTCGTGTAGGTTTAAGGCTAAACCACAAAGAGCCTTTCTTGTGCTTTGCACTTAAACCACAAGATGCTGCTACTGCTGAGCAATTTAAGCAACATCCATGAAAGGCACGGTCTCAGCTACTGTGCAAGCTGCTGCATGAGGAAGATAAGACCCTGAGGGGAATCTCAGTTGGATGCAGCAGCATAAAAGAAAAGAATATAAATATGAGTATATATTTGGTATATAACCGCCCCATTCTTGCTCTACATATTAAAAAAACAGTGTGTCCATCCATCCGTATAACAAATCCATATGCAAAAATACTGGATTGCAATGCGTGCGACTACTGCGTATTGCCTCCTTCTTTTCAAGTAGTTCCTGTCAAACCTGAGCATGTGATGAAAAATGTGACGTGCCAAAGCAGAATCAAGGCAGCTGCGTTTTGCTTAAATTTGTTATGGTAATTTGTGGTGTCGGCCAAGACAGGAAAGCAAGATGTTCTTTCTTTGAAATAAATATCTTATTTCACAGTAAACAAGCCGTTTCTTTCAGTTCTTTTCTTTACACAAGGTAACTGAAATTTCAAATCTTATAGATCAAAGTAAATGAACAGCGACACTTTGCGCTGAAGTTAGCGTGACTGTTATTGTATTAATTTAAATTGGGTGAGAAAAGCAACCTCAGCCATGTCATATGTTGTTGTGGTATTTAAAGCAGGTACATAAGGTCAAGGGTCAAGGTTATTTTATTGTCTCCCACATGAGAAAACTGCACATTGCATAGATTTGCATTGAAGCACATTATCTATTTATATAAATTCATTGGTATAATAAACTGCTGGGGTGGACTATATTTTATTGTGATTTTGTATTTTATTTGTAATATTATTTGTTATGCTTGGCAGATGCTGTAGCAGGCGCCTAGCTTGCACTGATTAAGGATTTGTGGGGAGAAAAAAACACATTTAATTCAGCCAGTTGGTTATTTAACGTTGTGTACGACATGCCAAAGCGATTAAACTGAACGATTGAAATATTTCAATGTTTCTACTTGTGCAACAGTTAAAGTTATTAGTGCAAATGTCTTTGTTCAAAGCCACAAAGTGTGACACGTATCCGTGCTTTCAAACAAAGTTTAAGTTGTTAGATTACTATCACACACAGTAACCACAGAAGCTGTTTTTACTGCATGATGGCATTTAAACTAATAGAGCACATTCAGATCTAAATGAAACATGACTTACACACATCTCTTATCACACCAAACAGGAGATTTGATAACTAATATTATTATGAAGGATATATAACATATATAAACAACACAAACAGCCACATTAAGACAAATAAGACATATTTTAACAGTTAGCAAAACAAACACAAAAGTAGAGAGAGAGGAAGGGTGTGTTTGACTCACTTAGCTGGTATTTGAAGTGTTCTGTCACGTCAGTAACGTCATATAATTTCTCATAGTTTCTATACTCAGTTACTTTAAGCAGCTGCTTTTTCCAGAAACCCGCCCTCCATTGCTGCCAGCTGAGCACAAAAAAATATCATTAGCATGAACTTTTTCTGGTTTAATTGGTGTGAGGCTTCCCTTCACAGTTTCTTTCTCCCCAGACTCCTGACTGTTCAATGTTTCTCAGCGGTATGAAGTCACTAATCAACGGATATCAACTTCACCTGGCCTACTTTAACATGATATAGCACCAAAATACCATCTTTCACCACACAAGCTGACATTTACCACTGTTTCACTAGGCGGTTAATCAATATCAGCAGTTTACAATGATAATGGTGGCATATTTAATACTCATAATTAGTAGTAATTGTTGAAGCAATGGGTTGAAACAGACATCTCTTATGGGAAATAACCAAAAATGTTCTAACTTCAATGAGGAAATACGTTTTAAGTTCCTATAAAGTAAAAAACAGGTTTGACTAGTGTCAGTGGTACATGTGCAATCATAAAGTGATTCATCCGTGCACTAAACCTAAATGTCAGCTACTATTTTCAGTGGAAATGTGCTGTTTTCGACTGTAGATGGAGCCACTCTTCTTCTAAACAAACAGCGTCACTGCTGTGAATGTTCCTGTTTTATTCTGCTGCGGCGTCTTTGCCCTCTGAAGTTCCATGTAGTAACATTTTAACAGCATTACATTCGGTCCTACTGTGTTATTCTGTCAGTTATTATGCATTATATGAAATCATGATCAGATTTAGATTCACTTTAGTTGATTTTTTATCTCTGATCTCTTCATTATATTGTGTAACGTTCTTACTACAGTAAGTGCTTCTCTGCTTTCCCCTTTCTGTTCGAACTTGAAAGCTCTTCTTTTAGCCTTTAAATATTAATAGGCCATTTTTTTGTGGTGAAATACTGACTTGAAAATTCAAGAACCCACACTGTCAGTCAGATATAGAGAGATGAGTATCCCCCGCTGAGGAAAAACCAAAACATTAGAGAAAAGACAGTTTTTACAGACTATATTTAATCTCATCCCTCAGCATCCCCGCGAGTCTACAACACTTCTGCATTGCTGCGCTCAGCTGATTGACAGACAGAGACAAACAGCTAAATGTGACTTTTTGGCTTTAAATCAGTGCTGTAGAGTTTATGTTGCTCAGCTACAGTGTGAAAAACATTATTGTGAATTATAAAAATACAAATGACAAGGTGTGAAAGGGGCATTTAAGCAAATAATCTCTCACAAAATCATAAGATATGCATGTTTTCCTCTTTAAAGTAACTTTCTAGTTTTACTCACCAACATTATAAAGCAAATACACTTCACTTTACATTGTATGAGATTAATAAAGTTATCTAATCTTAAAGTTAAATTACAACAGAAATACAAACATTTCTTTGAACATTTTTAAATTTTGAACACCCATTACCCCCCAAAACTTCCTATACCTCCACAAATAAATGAATAAACATGACAGTTATAAACAGTGGTAAGAAGAAGAAGGCTGTATCATAAAAAATAAGAACATACATTTATCAACAGTACGTTTTTTTCAGTGTAATACAATAGCAGTTCCTTCCAGAGCTCAAATGATGGTGTTACTTAAAATCCTGTTAGCATGACCAACTGGAACTAATCTAATATAATCTAGCCTGCCCCGGGGCCCCAGACCACCAGGGCACATCTGAAAAGCTCAATTTTCAATTTTGGTGGCAAGTTTTTTGATAATTTGATTGATTCTAAATTAGTTAATTAGTCAAAAATTAACTAATTAAAACAATAAAAACCTCAAAGGAATAGTTTTAATTTTGGGAACTACGCTTATTCGCTTCCTTGCAGAAAGTTAGATGAGAAGATTGATACTTCTCTCATGTTTGCACACCAAATATGATGCTACAGCCAGCAGCTGGTTAGCTTAGCTTAGCATAAAGACTGTAAACAGAGGGAAACCGCTAGCCTGGCTCTGTCCAAAGCCAACAAAATCCACCTACCAACACCTCTGAAGCTCACGAATTAACACGTAAGCATAATACCCAAAATTATGAAATTACCACAAACTAATTAAGTAATTAAGTAAAAGGTGGTTTCTGGGGCTCTGGAAGAAACACGTCATGTGTCATGTGCTCTGTTCCTGATGGATACTGTCAGGCAACATAATATATATATAATGCACTACAGAGAGAAGGAGAAGTGGGGGTCAATAGTGGGGTCAGTGGTACCACTATGTTAGATTTGGTGAGAATCTTCTGGATGGAAAAAGACATTTCTCTGCAGCACAGAGGAGGAGGAGGAGGAGGAGGAGGAGGAGGAGGAGGAGGAGGGCGCTATTCTTCGAACACAAACAGAGCCGAGGCTTTCAGAGTTGCTGGCGATGGCAGATGGTGGAAGGAATGAAAGGCAGATGGAAAAATCACTTCCAACATGTTTATCATCATCAGGAAGTGTGTGTGTGTGTGTGTGTGTGTGTGTGTGTGTGAGGGGCGATGATCCCCCCGGGGTTAATGAAAAATATGATTGAATTTTGAGAAACATGAGCACCGACAGTCACACTGGTGTGGGACAGAGGCTATACATTGTGTGTGTGTTGATTGTGTATCTTGTGTTTTTTCCAATAAATGTTTCAATGAAGGTTTGAGGAATCTTTGCAGAGACCTGCTGACATTAGGAACATTTTTATCTTACAATCTATCTTCAGCTGTATTTTTTGCACAGAGGTTGAGTTAACTAAATGCTATGCTACACATTTGTTACTGTTTTTTCTGAGAACTACCTTCATTTACAACTCTGCATTGGCTAAATACATTTTGGAGGAAATGTAATGCTGTCAAGATGTTTTTTTAATCAACATATTGGCAAAATGTTCATATTAAACATATTTGCAAAAATTCAAACCCAACATGTTTAGAAGTGAAATTAAAACAGAAAGTATCGGCTAATTTTTCACTAAATATTGATTAAACTAAAAATACGATTGAGATAATCATTGTTATGTTTAGAGTGGCGTCGTGATGCAGTATTTAGCACTGTTGAATCACAACCACACGCCTTTCTGTGTGCCCAAAAGTGTGAACTTGAGTGTGAATAGTTGTCTGTGTCAGGACCAGGTAAGGGAAGAGGCATGGTTCAATATTAAGAATGTCAATACCGGAACAACATGTGAATCCTGGTCAAGCACTTTATACACGGATGTAGCCACCTCCACCTGTTCCTCCCACTGCAGTAACACCACTACTTCTACTGGAACCAGAAGTTGCCAGTAATTTGCATAAAGGTCACCTGACTTATGTTACAGGTGTGAGCATGTCCTCATTTCTTTTGGACTGTTTAATGAAGAGCATGTGTGCAATTGACCACAGCTTTAATTCACTGTATACAAGAAGAAATATTTTTGTAGCAGCATAATATGAGTCTTTGAGGATTTTAAAAGCTATATTAAAACTTGTGAATACATGAAAGGTGCATGCTGGGAGAAAAGGTGAACTCAGAACGAAAGGAAACTGAGCTACATTGGGAACTGAACCCCTGTAATTTGAATATACTGTATATTATGTACAGTGTGAGGTTGCCATGCATATGTATAGCTGTTGCTATGGCAACGTGTATGTGTGTGCAGGGAGTGAGATGTTGAGAAGAAAGCAGTGTATGTCATGCTTCAGACTTTGTGTGTGTGTGTGAGTGTGTGTGTGTGTGTGTGTGACAGAGAGAGAGAGCGAGAGAGCGAGGCGGCTGAGAAACTTGAGAAACACACATGACTTTGTGACCTCAGCAAACACATGACAGCACGAAGCAGACAGTCTGGGGATCTCTCTGTGTGTGTGTGTGTGTGTGTGTGTGTGTGTGCATGTGTGTGTGTGGTCTCCAATGTAGCATCAATTGCTGCAGTCTGAGCCAAAAAGATCCTTTAAGAACATGACTCAAATGCGCCAAATTAGGAATGTGAAGAGGTTTTCTAGGAAGAGGAAGAAGGAAGAGTCCAGCTGTTAGTGTTTGAGTCTTATCAAGTGGAAAGAGCGCTCACACACTTCAAATAAAGGTTCTTACAAGGAAATCACAAAGATGGTCATAGCAATCATGATTCAGGACAAATATTTTAATAATGTTAATAATGATAAAGAGGTTCTGCTGATGTATAATTCCAGTTTGTAACAACTTATTATTGTAGTTTTCACCATCATGTATATGAGTTGTGATAACACTGTGGTTACCATAGTAATTACTGGAGATGTGGCAACACGGTGACATCACTACAAGAAAGTGTGACGGAGCAAAAAACGCACGCATCAGACAGTTTGATATCCAAAACCACAAACATCTATAGTCCTGTTTTAGACCAAGTTGAAGATAATATGAGGCTTCAGCTGCCTGAGTTAGTTAAATAAACTGGATATCTTCCACATTTACAGTCTTTTTTAGTAAAAATTCCCCCTTGACGCAGTGTTTTCCTGTTCTAAAAAGACAGCAACTTTGAAAGATATTGACTTGATTTGGACTAATTTGGACGACTGAAGCTTAAAATAAACCTTTAAATTGTTTGTCCCTTAATGGTCAGTATGAACAGGAGGAAAGATTACAGCACATGTTCATTTGGGCACCTGACTATTGTTTTAGGACAGACTTGAAAACTTGAGGTAGAATACAGTAAAAAAAAAAGCTGTATTTTGGTGTTACATTTCCTTTGGAATGTGGTTGGAGAAATGTTGATTAAATGTTAATGGCTTGGTCTGTCTTCCTCTCTAATTTTTCCTCTCTTCTGTGGATTCAGTTTGTCCAGAATTTGGTCCAAAATAAAGTCAGAGAGGAAGGAGAGAAACACAGACAGAGAGAGAAAAAACAACAAGCTTCAATCTAACCTCACCCACTCTTTCTTTCTCTGAATTGTTACTACGTTCAGTCCTTGATTATTCCTTCTCTCCGTCTCTCTCGGTTGTTTTAAATGAGGGCGTCTTATTGTCTGGGGGACATCTGATCCTCGGACGCTCTCACACACACACACACTTGCCAATATGCTGACACCAAACGCTACCTCAGCTTTTTTTTTGAGAGAGAGAAAGAGAACTTGACAGATGAATGAAGAGGAATAAACCCCACCCTCTCTTTGTTTTTCTCTTTCTTTGAAGTAACAACTGATGCAGTGAACCAGCGCTGAGAGCTCTTATGTAACTATGTAAGTGTGTGTGTGTGTGTGTGTGTGTGTGTGTGTGAGTGCTTACATGTATTTGACTTGGTAACATTTTTCTTTAAGGGCATTGTGATTCATTAAAGCAGATTATAAAACACTGAATGAGAGAAAAGCTTCCAGCATCGGTCATACTTGTATATGAAGATGAGACTTGCATTATGTACTGTATGAGGGCCAGCCCAATTATTTTAAGGGTCCTACACAGAAATTGGCAGCCCTCCACCCTCTACAGTGGTGTATGAAACCGCAACACAACTTGAGTCTGTCCTCACCAGAGAAACAACAGCACCAGTCAGTCCAAACACTTAAAAGACTGATGTTTACATTAATTTAACCTCTATAGAAACAAGAGCTACAGGAGTCCTCTAAAATAGGAAGTGCATCCCTCCTGAAGAAACAGCTAAAAGTGAGTTAAGTGCAACAGTTTTTCTTCAAGCAGGGAAGATCCTTGATTTGCATGAGCGACCAGCCTCAGAGTCTTGGAAATCCAGGGAGGATGCAGTAGTTCAGGCGGGAGGTGAGAAGTGCTGGGATGAGCAACTGGGCCGCCTCCCTGATGACTCCGCCTAATGTTGTAGAGGAGGGATCTACATCAGCAGAGAACTGCAGCAATGATGTTTGTCGTCTACGGTTACAACCAGGTTACTTCTTAGTTGGCATCACCACAGTGATGGACAGGTCTCAACACTGATATACTCTCCCTCGAAGAAACAAAAGTCTTGTCCAGGCTGAGCTTCTCATGGTGCTTTGACATCCACTCAAGAGCAGAGCCGCAACAATTAGTTGAATAAGCGATTGATGGAAAATGAATTGACAACTATTTTGATAATTTATTCATCGTTTTGAGCCATTTGAAGAAAAAATGCTAAAATTCTGTGGTTCCAGCTTCTTAAATGTGAATATTTTCTGGTTTCTTTAGCTCTCTATGATAGTAAATTCAGCATCTTTGGGTTGCAGACTGTTGGTCTGGACAAAACAAGACATTTTAGTTTACATGAGCTTTGGGAAACAGTGATCAACATTTTTCACCATTTTCTAACATTCCAGAAATCAAAAGACTAATCAACTAATTGAGAAAATAATCAACAGATTAATTGATAATCAAAATAGCCCTGACTAACTCAAAGGTATCTGCCAGGTGAGCAGTGATGCATGCCTCCACCTCAGTGCCAGATGGAGGGAATGACAGGAAAAGCAGAGTGTCATTAGCATCGCGAATGCAGGAGAAGCCACATAAGAGTGTATGACAACAACAACGTTGTGTAGAGGGAGAAGAGAAGGGAGCCCAGGACTGAGCCTTGTGGAACCTCTGTTTCCTTGCAGCGTGGCACAGACAGCAATCATTTCAACGTCACCTGGAAGGAGCTAATAAGATGGAAACAGTGTGGAGAGCCTGTGGCACCAGGCCCTTTAAGGATCTGGTGATTCACCGTGTGGAATCGCAGCAGACTGGTTCAATTATGTTATATTTTCCTGATAAGCTCTTACAATTGTGTGAATGATGACTGTCCTCCTTCAGAAGAAGAGGGGAATGTAGCACGACACTGTCAGGGCGGATTGGTCGGGCATACAAAGAGTCTGACTTCCAGACCCTCTTTCACTGGTTCATTGGTTTCTTTTAACTATGACCGTGATCTTTTCCTGGCCTTAAAAAACTGATTAAAGCTCCAAACTACAAATAGGTGGTTACATGGGCTTCGACACTTCAAAACACACTGCGGAAATTTAATTATAAATGAAAACCTTTGTGAGCAAATAAAAGAAAAAGCTCATTCCTATTCCAAATCAATAACAATTCTACACTGCAGGGCTGATCTGCTCGGTCCTCCTGTGACACTGCTGGAAACACATTCTGTAGTAGAAACAAGTTTTTTAATGACCCCATAACTCAAATATATGCAGGATAATTTCACCCAGGAGGAAAATTAATAGAGAGAATGAAACATTAACATAAAATAGTAAATATATTATTTTTCACTTCACTATGTGGGATATTCAGGGCATCATTAATTGTTTCAGAGATATCAGAAAAGGGATTTTGATATTGAAATTGCACATTTATATCATACTGTAAGATGGCAATTAAATAGAAATAGAATAGAAAGGAACATCGAGGACCTGAAATAGAAAAGAGAAAAGGTTAAAGCTGCACATTGCTTTGGTTTTCAGACCTGCAATTTTATCAACCTTTTTTGTACTGGCAGCTAAAAAGCAGCATATTTCTCTGAAGAGTTGGCGGAGTCCAAAACTGGACTTACACACATTAAGTTGACACAAACATGATTGTGTCAAATGAACACTAATGTTGCTCTGTGTCTTGCTGGATGTGCAAATAGGTTATCCTCTGCTAACGCCATAATATCTTTACAAGGTGATAGTGGCCAAAAAAACCCCCCAAACAAACAGTTTTGAATGAAAAAAATACAAAATGAAAACTGCAATGGAAAAAAATCTAAAGGAAAATAGAGAAAAAGAAATCATCTCAAGAAAAATGGTCCTGAAACTGGTCAAGGTACAAAAACACCTTATACTGTATGTACCAGGAATCAGGCCACTAAAGATCCCTTTATATTCTGTGATCAACCAACAGTCGGACAGAAAGCTGTTGGCAACAGCAAACACAACAATAGCTGCTTTTTGAAGACAATCCCTGGGAGGACTGGTCCAAACTGTCTGACACACTGCACCACTGTGTGTGTGTGTGTGAGGTTAATCTTTAAGTCCTGACTTCAGACAGTCACTTAGACTATCTGAGTGAAGAGGCAGTCAGCTGCTGTATGCGGAGAACCTGACCTCAGTCACCCTGAATGTGTGTGGACTTAAATAACCCCGTGGCTTCAGCGGACTGTATGACTAATGACATTCACATCCATGGATTAATTCAGGAATTCATTTATGTGTTTTTCTCAGTCTAGCACACACAGATAAAGCGCAGGCCACACATCAAACAAGATGAAACTCTCGTTCGTGCCGCAAAAGTAAGTTATTATTCATGAACAGAATCGATCCTTCCACAGCTTTAGTCAAGCCTCTTCTCGGTAATACACGTAGTTGACTTTACTATAAACAGAAAGGCCCTAATGTGGAACATTTTACCGTCTTCATTCATCACTATGAGAGACATTAGTAGAAACATAGATTGAAACACACTGTAAACTGCAAGAAGTTTAAATAAATAAAACTTTTCATAAATATGTCAATATTTATACTTTATTTACAACTTTACATACACACGTCTGCATTATCTTTGTTGTACTGGATACTAAAAGTTGGTGAAGAAGTGCTTTGTTTAACTTGTTGGATTCCCAAACAGCAACTATGGCTGGACGGCTCAGTGTTTATGTTTTTTATGTTTCACGAGGTTTAAGTCGCAGTCAGTACTATACATTCATAGTATACATAGCTGATAAGGCTCACTGGAAGTTGCCATAGTGAATGAATGTAGTAGTTTCAGTAGTTGTAATAGATCTTCATCATGTATAATCATTTCTCCTCGCACCTACTAAAGCTCAATTATCTACCATGCAAAGCTGGCAACTGCCCAGGGCCCCCAAGTTGTCTATCTGTGTGGTAATTTCATTAATTGCAAATTTGTTTGGTAAAATGTGCCACGAAAGCGCCATAAAAACCGAGATGGTAATGGCCCTGAAGTGGCTCCAGCATTTCTACTTAATCTTGAGGCTCTGTGGCCCTGTGTCTAATTCTGTTTTTAATAACTTGAATATTTTTTATTACGCTTACATGATGGATATTTGCAAACAAATTTGTGTTAAATCAAGTTATTATAAACTAACCAAGCACATTCAGTCAAGTGCTGTACTTAAAGGAGATTTTTTCAAGTCAAATACAATACTGATGCGCCGATATGTGCGTGAAAATGGGTCTTTGGTTGCTGTAACAATTCCTTTTCTTCATACTGGCCTTGAAGATACTCTCTTGGAACGTGACACTGTAAGAAACGACGGCCAAAATCCACAGCCGTCCTTCTGTGTGAAAATACACGATGCTAATTAGAGGCTCGACTGGAGCTGGTATCTTCTAAAGTTACAGTGTGTTTAGCACGAAATTCCCTCTTACATAATGGCACGTCAGTATTGTATTAAGACAGACTGAACATATCCTGTAGCAACAATCCGACTGAGTGTATTGAACTGAGCTGGGGTGTGTTTTATTGCTTCTGCCTTCACCTTTTCATTTGTAAAAGAATGAATGTGCTATTTCCCCTTTCAAAAGCTGCTTTAAGCGCAACTTCAAGTATTTACATTTTCTGCTGCTTTAAGCCTAATTCATTCATTTGACAGCTGTAGTTATATTGAAATGCTGCCTTACATGATATCACATTGTTAATAATAACATAATAAATTATAATAGCTATGAAGGGGCATTCATATGTTGCTGCTAATGCTTCTGTACTTCACCTTAAGTCACGTTCTGAAAGCACACTGTGGTTTTTCTAAAGGATGTTAATACTTCCGCCACCACTGCTTACAGATTAGCATTATAATGTAGTGCACATGTATCATAATGTATTTGAACGTGGAAGAACAGTTAAGTGCAGCACCCGCAGGAAATACCTTTTAGTGATTCATACGCCTGGGAGACATTAAACTAGCGTTCAGTGTCTGAATGATTCATATCCAGTGAAATGCTGTAGCTGCTGGGAGTTTCGGGTGAAACGTCCAGGTTTTCAGAACATCGCTGAAGTTAAGTTATGTTTAGAACACGTCCTCTGGTCATTTAGGCGATTGATAAAGTTGTATCAAACCTCCAGCTGAGACTGGTTATACTGGGCAGCTTCCAGTTGAGTGTGTGTGCAGTTACTGCCCCAGGCTGTTGCTGTAAATACACAGCTGGTTAAAATAGAGTTAGAAGTGTATGTGCCTCTTCCTATTATAGTTCACATGAAGGTTTTGAATTGACAGCAGCTTGTATTGTAACCACAGAAAGTAGGAAAGTATCAAACTCACCTTTGTGATGTGTCTGATCTTTCCCCGGTTGTGGAAAAATGTTCCCCGGACCTTCAGTCACATCTATCGTCTTCATCCACAGACCTGCAGGACCTGATCACAGGGAGGGAATATGCATCATGACATGCCTTGCTTTGCCCTCAGAGTGAACATGGTGTTCAATTTACTAAGAAGATGGTCAAAAAAAAAAGTCTCACATTGTGCTGTTAGTAATCATAAGGTGTCGGGGCTGTGATAATGAAACGACGCTGCAGTGGGTTACAGCAGCCACTTCATTTCATATTAAGTGATTAGTGATTTAATTTTCTTGTGTTTTACGTCAAAATTGTATTACTTTTATTTCCTGTAAATCATTATTTCATTTAATTTCAAACGATAAACATCACATTTTTGATTGACCACTAACCTGGTTGCAGACTGTTGTTCACTGACGGCTGTTTCCTGTGGTTGGAAAAAACAACAGAACCAATCAGAGCTTTGAAAGTGGGATTGAGAGCGTCATCTTCCTGTGCCCCAGCCAAAAATATGGCGAGAGACAAATGTGCGCAAAAATGGTGACAAGCGTGGACGGGATCAAGGCAGCTGTACAGGTTGTTGTAAATCGCTTTACAGTAAAATCAATTTTCAAATTTTTCAACCATATTCTCATAATTGTGTCCAATCAAACTATTTATCATGCTTACTTTTTTTGCACTTGTCACCTCCGTTGTAGAGATTTGGGAAATCTGACTCGTATATCAAGGCGAGCAGCACAAGCCTCCAAAACCCGAAACTTCAATTTAACATAAATAATTTTATACATTTGTCTCTGAGTCGACTGAAAGTAAACACAGAAAATAGCTCCCTGGTTTAGCTTGTAGATAACTGCATAGGGATCTACTTCTGGGGCAACTTGCCAGCTATCTAAACTGCAAATTTTTATAACGGAGGAGGCGAATGCAAAGCTAGCATGACCTCGAGCAAGGCTGGAAAAATCAGCATATTTCTTTGATCGTTATGAAAAAGTTATCTGCTCCTAGGAACCGCAATATGTTCAGATTCCTCAGATTTATTAGTATTATAGGGGTCTGGATGGACAGTTTCATAATAAAAATAATAATAATAAAAGGGGGCAACAATCCACAGTCCTCTAATCATGGCTGAAGTGTAAAACATAGCAGGTCTGTGGGCAGGAATGAATGTCAGTGAGAAAATGAAAATGCTCTTTCATTTGAAATGTAGCTGTAAGGCAGTATTGGTCCAATGTTGGGGTGTGACCCAAGAGAACAGGAGGAGTTCGAGCAGCGCAGACACAGAGACACAGAGAGTGTACGTTAGTGAGAGAAAGGAGGTCGGCGTATCTTATAACCCCGAGGCACAGTTTGACTTTTATTCTGTTGTGGGGGACCCAAAAGGAAAAATCGATGCATGTCAATTCTCCAAGATGCTGCACTTCCTCACTTGCAGCCAAGAAGCCACCAAACAACGTTATAAAGCGCGGAGGGATTACTGCATCAAGGATTCAATTCATGTATTCAGTTAGCTTTTTTAAAAAAAAATATACTTTTAAATGTAGCTTTTTCAAGTTAACAAGAAACATTTAACAGTATTATATTGTTATTGAAATGAGCTGTAATATTGTGGAGCCCGAAACAATACACTCAGCTACCTCAGTACATGGTACATATTGTTGATTGTAGAGTTCTTGCATTCTTGTGATAAATTGTGCACAGAAGAAACAAAATTTAGGATTTTTAATACTTGTTGTTTAATACTTTTCTTTTGAGTGATTTTACCCTTTTAGCAGAAGACTGTTTAAAGTACAAACTGAGCTTTCATCACTGAGCTGTCAGGTCTCAGATGTTGATTTAACAGGATGTCATGTATTATTAGCCACGCTAACAGCAGTCCTCTAGGGGTCTATGTCGGTTTGTCCAGATGTGACGTATCAAATATTGGATATATTGGATAAATATCACATCTTTGTCGAGATACTGGATATTGGACTGTCATTCATTTTTGTGCAGACATTCATGGTCCTCAGAGGAAGAATCCCTCTGACTTTTGGTGACATTTCATCATGTGTCAAAAGAAAATTTGCACCCTAAAAAACATCTGGATTCACACATTCACCTCTTGCCCTTCCCTTATTCCATTTAAAGATGCTGTATGTTGCAGCATGCAAATACTGAGTTAACCATTAGCTTAGCCGCCACACTGATGGACTGCAGGAAAACTTGCAGCAGCATGCATGTTTAATTCGCAATAGGAGATTTTTTTCCATCTATAATTCCTTTTTTGAAATTTTCGGATAATTACTTATTCTAAAAATAGACAGGAAGATGACTGTCTGAGAGTGAGGGGCCCCGGCACCCACTTTTGACCAGACCCTGTTCTCTTCATTATGTGAAGAAGCAGGACTGGGTCAAACTCTCAGTGGCCGCCTGTGTCTCTTGGTGGAAAAGAGGTTAATGTAAGTTGTCCTCGGGCTGCATATGAGCATCCACAGAGCATCATAACAGCCAGTATAATGACGGGTCAGCATGATAATGATGGGATCTGACACGCTATGTGTACAGTAGTACACTGTGCTTTGACGTGTCAACTGGAGCGGATGAAGGAAGTGGCTGAACCACCCCGTAAAATATTCATTGGAGAATATAATTGTTTTAATGTGTTCAAAATAATGTTTTAATGCATTTTTTTTTCTTTGAGCAGCACATTTTGTATATTAATTTGCATTTTGCATTACCTTTGACCAGTTAATATAAATGGAATTACTGCCATCTGTGTTTTCTGTATACCAGTAAAGTAACTTAAAAGGATCAGGCTTCAACTTCTAACTTTGACACGCACATTAGCAAAGCTGCTTTGACTCTCTTGACCTCTGAAGGAGCCGCTCTGTAGAGCAAACACACCTGTGGGATTTGGGAGATTTGGACTGGGTCGCCAAAGGGTCAACACATAAAAAAACATTGCTGACTTTAGCCAACTGTTGTCAACTAAAATAGCATTCATTCTTTAGGGTCAAATCTACAATAAAGGAACATATAAACATCATGGCTTCTGCACCTGTGACTTGTAATGATAATATTTGAGGCAAGTTGGGGCTAAAAGTAGAATAAATTCAACAACACAGACAAACAAATTGATACAGTATTTGTCTTCCTCCTTTAACTTAATGCATGAGCCTGTATGCACTTGTGTTATATTTACAGTTGACCTTGTGTGCTGTGATGCATACGCAGGCAGTGTGTGTGTGTGTGTGTGCTGTGTGTAATGATACAGTATTTCACGTTGGCGATTGTGTTTGATGTGTGACATGTTTTCTGCTCGCCGTGCTCCGCCACTCTCAGGGTTTAACGTGACCGTGAAATGCAGTGATTGATGGTGCGTCGACTGCATTCACACGCAAACACGGCGTCACACTTTGAAGATGACTCGACCCACATCTTCGCCGCGCTGTCCGCTGGGTCACACAAGGTTACGCATCACATTTTACTGTGTGTTAATCCGCAGAGCTTAGACTGGCAGGAAACTCCATTGTCCTACATTCAGACACACTCCCTCGACTTAACACCACTACAGTCATGGTAACTGTGTTTCATGTAATGCCATAATACAGTTAAAGGTTAAGTTCACCCAAAATACAAAAAAACACATTTTCCCACGCACTGTTGGTGGAGTCTAGCCATGCAGATGGTTTTGATTGTATGTGCCACAGTTTTGATACCCGTGTCCAGAATAACTGGGGAAAAGTCCTTCAAATTAACTATAATTGACACCTCCATCAGTATCAGCAGGACGACATGATTTATCAATGCCTTCAAAAATGGTTACAAATCACCACTGCAAAGATTGAACCGTTTTCTGATTTGATGCTGGTTTAGGCTAAAAAAAAGTTTAGGGAAACGTCACGGTCGTAGTTAAAAAAAACAAACCCTCAACTGTCGTTATGAAAAGGGAAGCAAACAGCTGTCTCACTAGTCAAAGTCCGATGTTTTGTGTGGCTTATAGGGGTTAAGATGTCCCCCCATGAACCTTTAACATCTGTGGTTCGAACCCGACCAGGGTGCACTCACTGCACTATGAAACAAGAATCCCTTAAAATACCATTAATTGCTCCTTAATTTAACCACCTTAATTAGAAAATTTAGGCATTTTAAGGTATAAATTAAGGGGTGGTTTTCATGGTTTTTCGCATTTAAAGGGGTATTTACCCCTTTAACCATGCAAATAATCTATTTAAAATATCTTAATTTATTTTAATCCATTAACTATCGCCTTAAAAACACATCAATAAATACCTTAATTCCATCTTTATTAATGGGGTAAATTAAAAGGAAATTTATGGGAAAAATTAAGGGATTTGGCTTCATAGTGCTGCAAAATGTCGAATTTGCATAAATGACTTACTGGACTGATGCTTAATTTTAATGGAGAAAATGGTATGAAATATATATTGACAAATGTGCTGGCTCTGTTTTGCACGGTTTTAACAGGTCAGACTTTTTTTACCCTGACGTTTTTAACCCTAAACTCTAAATAAATTAGCGAGCCCTGCAGCGCTCTCACATGCTCACACTCTTACAGCATGTAAGTAGTTTGTCACTATTGTTAGGAGGTTTGCGAGAGCCATTAGGCCAGAGACAACATGCTAAAATCACCCCGAAGTGTTTTCAGATACAGAATGAATCTCTTAACTCACACTGTGAGGTGCTTTTGCAGGTCGTGCATGCACTTAATTTGCAAAACGTGTTTAAAAACTAAAGTGATCAAATATGGCAAATTCAGAGACAAATCCTACTGTACACATAGTGGCTTAAGTGCAACAGTATTACCTTTAGTTATATTTGTGGTGTAGTTTTATTTAAGTCAGTATTTTGACCGTTAAACACTATATTTGTGATAAATCAAGACTAAATTCCAGGAGGCTAGATATCCATTAACTGGCTGTTCTGTGGGTCAGTGGGCTAAGGCACAAAGCATGCAAAAATGTGATGAGTTCATGTCCGCATGCTGACCTGAGTGCAGCATGTCGACCTCTCTCCCCCGCTGCAGAGCTTCCAATAAGGTGAAGAATTTCCTATAAATATCTGACATTGTGCGTAAACCCAAGACGTGCTACTCGCTGAGTAATTTGCCTTTCACAGCGATCGAGGTTACAGTACGTCTGGGCGGAGGTTTACAAGGTCGAGTTGAGTTTTATGAGAGAGTTTACAACTCAGTAAGCTGATATGGACCCAGTTTACCTCCAAGCTGCCAGCTCACGTCTCTCGCTTCATTCTGGCTTTATTTTCTGTTTCCTTGAGCTTAAAAATGGGAATGCTGTTCCTAGGAATGAAGGAAAAAATAACAATTTGAGTGTAAATATGAATCCAACAATCAAGACACCTAGAGAGTTAATTTTGTCATGTTATGGTAATTTTATTCACGTGTATACATTTTTAAGCCGTGTATTTATACATTTATAGACCCTGCAACATTTTGGGTTTGTTGTCGGCATGTGTTATACGTTTGCTTTAAAACATGAAGTCATGTGTGACAAGCGTGCGTCGTCTTAAGAAAGCTGATCAGGAGCAGCCAAAGTCTGCAGAAAACGCCAGTGGTGCAGCAGTGTCTTGACAGCTTCAAACAAGTTCAAACACCCTGACGTGGCGTAATCACACCAACTTCCCTTATCCCTTTTTGCTTTAATATTCCCTTATGGAGCATTAGCTCAGATCCCTGCAGCCTTTCATGTGGAATTACAGCTACAAGGTCAATACACATTGTTAGTGATTAGTGCGCGTGCGTGTGTCTAGAGCACTTGTCATCACTATATTCTATTTTCTACCTATTTCAAGAGCTGTGATTGTGAATTTTTTTGACAGTCCAAAGGCTGACTTCGTCTCTATGGTTACTATTAGTGTTTATGAGACTTATTTAACAGGAACATGCACATTAATTGACATATTTGTAATGTAAATGTGACAGATTTAGCCAAAAGGCTTGTTGTCATCTGAAAAAGTTTGAAAAAAGTTGTGATTTGTCCTGCAACAAAGCAAACAGGAGAGGTGTAAATCAAGCCCAGTCAGAAACATTCAATTTAGCACCAAATCAACCAGCTACACCAAAATACTGATATCAGAGGCTCAGAGAGCAGTAAGATGTGGATGAAATGTTTGGACGACATAACTTTTTAAATAATACATCTAATTCATATTTGTTACAAGATTCTTTTAGTGGTCCTTAGCTGGTTTCTTCCCTTTCCCTCGTGGTAAAGCAGTCATCAAACCCTGACTTTTACCATCTGGAGGCTGAGGTAAACAGTATTTGCGGGATAAGAGCACAGCAGTTGCCGCCGCCTGGTCTTTCAGTGAGATATTAGCTGGCATCATGCCACCCTGAGAGAGAGAGAGAGACAGAGAGAGACAATGTGGAGTCATATTTACAGGACCAGTTATTTGTGTATACTTGAATGTGTATGCATTATGTGGCTGTGTGCCTGGCGAAGATCTGGAGCTGTGCCATGCTGAAGACACAGCACCATACAAGGAGAAGTCTTGCTGGAGGTTCAGGCTGTGTGCGGGGTGGCACGACTGCAAGGTGAGGGTGTACTGCAGCTCTGTGAGGGTTCAACCCAGGTAGTTTTAGAAGGTTTGGTGGCTTTATTTCAGCATGTGTAAAGGAACAGCAGGACATTTTGGGAGATACACTTGCTTTGTTCAACAAGGGCTAACCAACCTTAATGACAAAATACATGTCGCTTGTTGTTATCTTCCAAAACTACTCATAGGAGCATTTTCTGATCTGACACCCATTTCAGCAGGACAATATTGTTTGTCAGTGATTTTCAAAACTTGCATTTGACTGTTACGAAAATGACTCATACGTCTGTTTTCTGATCTGCCGCCCCTATGCTTCAGGTTTGTTTGGGGTTAAACAAATGAAACCACTTGGTAAAGGTTAGAGAAACGACACTGGTCATGGTTATTGCGCTAAGGAGATGGGGTGTAAACAGTGATCTCACGCTTTGTTGTCCCAAGCATCTATCCCGACCTCCTGACCTCCTGACCTGTGGTTACACCAGAAAGTGATGCAGCAAAATTCATCTATTCAACATTACGAAATATGTGGTTTTAGAAGCTTGGGGCTAATTAGTTCGCTTGGTCGTTAACAGGACAATTACTTCACACAACTTATTCAAAACTGTATCTGTAGCATTGACTCCTGTCTCATAAAGGTCTTCAAACCATTCCTCGTTATGCCCCGACAGAGGAAACAAAAGTAGATGACACAACTAATAAGCTACGATAGCTTCTTCTGTTCTGGACTCTCCGTTCCCATAAAGGTCAAGATGGCTTGCTATTGGTCAACAGCACACAAGTCTACGTGTCCACAAGTTTACCAAAGATGAGCTTGAAGCTAAGATTTGCGTTCATTTACTTTGCCCCCACAAGCATTTTAATGACAACAGTCATTATTTAGACAACCACAAGAAGTCGCTTGTATCCTGGTGAGGACAGTCTCACTTCACGCTTTATGTAGAGTCAGAAAATGACTCTTTTTCTGGGATTGCTGAGTTTGAGTACCTGCTCTAACTCTGAACAAACTCCTGGACCCCTGGAAGCATTGGTTAATAACCTGCTAGCAGGTACAAAATAAGCTTTGGGGTTGTTGAAAGCTGTATTTAGGCTAGCAGTTTCCTACTGCTTCAAGTCTTTGTGCTAAGCTAGGCTAAAAACATACCGTTCCTTTAAATTTGACCATTTTCTTACCAAAACATAACATACATGATCCACAATTCAAGTCTAATATGAAAAGAAGAGGCTCTGAAGGACAAGCAAGACACTGAAACGTTCTTTAAACTGACATTGTGTTGAATCTGATCAAAGTTTTATTGGAATCAGTTGAAGTTAAGGCTTCCTATAAACAACCAGTGTGGTATCTACTGGTTAATCTTACAATAAATAATCAATAAAGCTGCAACATATCAGAGGTGGATCTGGTCCTGTATATCTGTCTAACTCCTTTTTCTTTCCTTTTTCTAGCTGCCTGTCTCTGAGTGTGTGCTGCTCTCTAAATGTGTCTTTGTGAATGTTTTATAAATCAACTGAGTGAAAGTCTACAGAAGATGAAAGTGACTCTGAAAATGATCTAACTGCTCTGAAGTTCATATCAGCGTCTCTCTGTGTGTGTGTGAGTGTGAGAGAGAGAGAGAGAGAGAGAGAGAGTGAAAGCACAAGAGAGATTTATGGAGAAGTAAGGTCAAATATCTTCTACCTAATAATAAATCACACACTGCCACCCCCCATCTCTTATATACACTGCCTCTCGCTCCATCCCCCACCCATGTGTTGACATAGTTTCCATAGTGAGAGGAAGGTGTTGACGAGTCATCGCTGCATTCCTGGGAGCATGCTCTCACACACACACACACACAACACACACACACACACTAACATTTACTCTGGGGGGTCAGTTAACACAGTTCACACTCTCTCCCAGTCCAATATTTGACTGCTGCTGCCTCGATTAAACAAAAAACCGAGCCTAGAGGTTTTCAGAGTCCTGCAGGTACAAAGTGAAATGTGATCCAGTGTTGTTGCTCGTCATCACGTACGTCCTTCACTTTTCACCTGACACTGTCAACTGAGAGGACTTGTGATGTCAGTTAACACATTAAAGGTTAATTTCCGAAACTGGTATATAGAATATCCAACAATTAAATACTGTTTTCTCCCGTTTGCGTGCCACAATTCATAAGTCCTGGACAATTCTTTCTGTTTCTGGAGCCTAACTACATGTTCTGATGTTGGTTTTAATAAACGGTATTTGCTTTCCCGGCCCTAGAGTTTTTGGGGGCCCAGAGCAGGATTATTGTAAAAGCAATAAAAGATAAGTGTTGTAGCTGTGAACTGTGGCCTGCAAAACAGAAACATGATATCTGTCTAACATGCAGTGCAGCGTTTTCATTGTTTGTGTGTTTCTCTGGAAATTGGTGAACTCAGACCTCTTATGAGATAGTAAGCTTTATATATATTATTCACACGCTTGAAAATATGCTCTTACAGTTTAAATTCCATCCGAAATAAAACGGCAAAGCTAAAGGGCTGAGGGGACTTAACTGTGGGTAACGAGTGAACCAATCACAGCCAGAATAGAAGTGCAGTATAGCCCCCTGTGGGAGATAGAAGAAATGAGAGTCGGTGTGAGGAGGCAGAGCGTCTGTTTCACCTCTCTGTGCTGCAAAGTTGGAAGTTAATTGAACTGAACCTCCTGCTGCTGGTGATGAGCGACTCGGCCACATCGACACTGTCAGTGAGATCTCACCCGGGGCCTGACTGCTCTGCTCTGCCACTCACAGCCTCGGTGCAGGTTTGAAGACGTCCATCAGCACATATTATTGTCCTACAGGCACACCCTGACAAGTTGAGCTTTTAGTCTGACCTGTATGCTTGGAAATGGTCAAAAAAAGGGTCATTCTGTGAATTTACAATGGAAAAATACAAGTAAGATGATAAATAAACAATCAAAGATGACAAAACCTGGATGTTGTAGCTCCATACTGACTGAGACTGGTCAAACTGAGCTGCCATGACAGCTGTGAAGGACCAAACAGAAGCACAGTAATACATTAATGTTGGAAAACTTGATTTTTTTTAGATTTGCTAGATGAAAAGTCATTTTTCCGGAGGGTAATGGGTGGGTGGGAAGCCAGTGAGGGGTCATGAACTTGTCACTGCAATGGAGACTCCTACAGGTTGGTTGGGGTGTTGTATACACAGAGGTTGGGGTCTAACGAAAGATGATTTTAAGTTGCATTATGGGAATTGTATGATCCAGTATTTTTGGAGCTTGACACATGGTAGGGTCTAAAAGTATGGCTCAGGATATCTCAGCCTGTGCTGCTTCAATTTTGACAATTATTTTTCAAATCTGCCTTTTGCAAGGCCCCCAACTTTATAGAAGTGCAAAAAAAAATCTCTGAAGTACCCTTGAATGTTACAAAAATGGGTAAAATTGGGATACAAATATCAATAACAAATATTCTGGGTGAAAATCTGATTTTAAAATGACTTTGGCACACAATCAGCAGCTCATTAGCATTATTTTTGGGTGCATTGGGATGCATAATCCAAGTTAAAATGCTTTAATTATTTGATCTGCTGCTCCCATCCAACCCAAGTATTTTTTGGGGTGAAAATCAGTAAGTAAATCTAAGAGAGAGTACACCAAACTACTGTTGGCGGTTTGAAGCTGCTGTAAACATCAGTGTTGATCACAATGAAGACGAGAAAACGTGTCGCCTCTGGTAGACTCTGGGGAGAACAGGCTGCTTACTTCCCTCCAAACGCTGCTAAATTTTTCCGTCTGAAATTTTTTTTGTTATGTGGAGCAACCCTCAAGCTGTGACACGTTCAACTCGGAGCCACGAAATGTGTCATCTCAAAAGCAGCGGGAGTGTACAGTGGCGAAGACGAATGAGCCTACCGAATAAAGAATATACTGTGCTGTCTTTTCGTCGCACACACCACTGAGTCAATTAAGGACGACAACAGTTTAAGTTGTGACAAGGCCACATTACCAAATGATCCATGAGAGGCATGAACACACACACACATAGAGGGACGAGAAAACTGGGTCAAATGGACCCCGAGAGAGAGCGAGTGCAAGTTAGAAAAGCCACAGACAGATCCAGAGCCAATCGACACCGGATCTTTCTTTTCTCTCATCACAAGATGTAGATGAGAGGAGAGGGTGGTAGAGAGAGAGAGGGGGGGGGGAGAAAGAGAGAGAGAGTTGGATGGAGAGACTGTTGTTAAAGAGGTGTAGAAATCAAAGCCCAGGAGACCGAGGTTTCAGCTCATCTGCATTTCTAATCAAGAGCGAGAGTGAAGGAGAGATTGGTGTGATGCAGAGAAGCGGAGAGAGAGAGAGAGAGAGAGAGAGAGAGAGAGAGAGAGAGATGCAATGAAAGAGATGGAGGGTGAGAAATGGAGCAAACAGCGGAAGGATGGAGTGAAAGAAAGACTGGTGACAAACGGAGGGAGAGAGAATAAACACACAGAAAATAAATCCCGTAAGACTAACAAGAGGATGGGAGACGCAGTAAGAAAGACATGGAGGCAAAGGGAAGAGATATAGCTGCGGCCCAATGTTGAATTATAAAACATTTATTCTGCTAGAAGTTTTTGAAGTTGTTTTTTTTTTTTCAGATGTTTGGAAGCATAGAAAAACCTGATTGATGGCTTGCCCAGAGACGGAGAAGAAAAACCAAATTGGCCCACATTTGTCACAAGTCTCCAAGCAGGAACTCTGATCATGACCACATCAGATCCTCTGGAAAAACTCAGCAGCCACATTTTCGACCCTTAAAGAAGGGGGCAAATGTGGGGGCAAACAGGGCTACCCCTTAGAATGAAATAACTACCAGTTTATTAAGACAATAAATCTGCTACGCTCAACATGTAAGCTATAAAATGCCTCCACTTTACCAGTTTATGTTTGATTTTGTTACCAATATCTTTCTGGACAATTTCCTCTAGCTTTGGCGCTGAAAGAGAGAAGTTGATAAAAATGTGAAATGCCCATCTGAGTCATCTTCAATTATTATTAATAAGCTTAACAAGCTTAGTAGTTTTAGACTTTTGCCTCGGGCTCTCGGGCAACATGCAGGCCGCGCTGTCTTCTTGGAGGAGGAAAACCTGCAGACGCTACTCAGGGCTGAAAAAAGTATTTCCACTTGCTCTGCGTGTTTTCCAGGTTAAAAAAAAAATACAATCATTTGATTTATATTTTAATTTAAAGCCTCATAAAAAGATGCTAGGATTGAACAACAAAGATAAAGCAGTGTTCTTTGCGGTTAAATCAGAAATACATTATCTACCATTAAGTATCAGGTCTCTGAATGAGATTTTAAGTAGATTAGAGCATCTACAATACAGACATTTACATAAAACTTCAAAATGTTCTTTGTTTTGTTATACTGCCATTATTATGGAAACCACAGTCACCAGTTTCATCATAAATTCTTATTTTCTATATTGATATAAATGTATAAACACGGGAAATAGTATTTACTTTTTAATGTCTTTGCCGACTTCATGATCTACGCCCCGCACACCCGTGGATATTTCTTTATTCTGTACTTAAATGTATTATTAAGCTACAGAGCAGCAGCAGGAGCTCTGATTGGCCAGCTGTTGAGCTCTCAGTTGGCCGACCTGTTACTCCTCTGTGGGTCGGACTTGATTGAATTTTTGAGGTGTCACACAGTCTTTTAATCTGTGGTTATGTTTAAAAGAACAGCTCAACCTCTTGGCAGCAGTACTGATCACTTTTGTAGCTTTTGCTTGTTTGTCATTTCCATTTTTACCACATGAAACAGAAAAAAAAACTGCATGATTTATAAAGGTGGCAATGCTGCTTGGTTACTGAAAATCATCCTCCTCGCCAAAAAACACAATATCAGAATATACAAAATGATTTACAAAATGAATACATCTTACAAATCTATTTATTTAAAAAACATCATCATGATTCATCATACTCATTGCAATAAAATGACAAAATGAAAAGACACTGGGGAAGTCTTGCAGTGGCATGTTCAGTAGTGTGTATCAGTGCTACTCTTTGTGTGTGTGTGTGTGTGTGTTAACTAAGCATTTGGCACAGAGCCCTGTTATTCACCTTTGTCAAGTACGTGTGAATGTGTGTGTGTGTGTGTGTGGGAAGGGCGTCTATGTGTGTATTAGTTGCAAAAACTATATTTAAATACTGCAACAGCACTATCACAGAGAGGCACACACACCTGTGGAGTGGGTGTATGAAGACCAAGGGGGAAGTTTCTGAAATAAATGTCACCTTCAATCAAGCCAAAACACACATTCGTTATCAACATTTGGACCTCTTGTTGTCCCTAAGTGAAGAAAATTAACCAGCATGGACACCCAATGTCATCCAATAGGAATCTAGTTTTTTTTTTCTTTGCTGGATGAAATTTGCAGCTAATTTGATTTAGGCCAAATTTGAATTCAAAAAGTTGAACAGAAGTCAGAAGTTATTCTAAAATTAAACCCTTCTGAACAATTCAGTAGAGCCAACAAATGTCTCTTTGTGGATTCAATTGTACATACATGCATACAGGATGGCACCATTTGTACGGGTTTGTCTTGGTGGTTCCTGCAGCTGAAGGTGTCATAAATTTGTGCAACTATGAAATAAATCTTTAGAGTACCATCAGTCAGAGATGCAGTATCTATGGATTTGGGGAACCAGCGTTAACCACTTTGTGCTGGCTGCCGTCAGAGCTGTGAGGGTGAATATGTAACATTCAATCCGGTAGCAACTGTTTTAAACTACAGCTCAACTTCACTTTGAATATTTTAGCTCTGATTGAGGGTGAACGATACGTCATGAGCACAGCTTTACATAAGCTGTGACTTGACTACAGTCTGATATTGCTCTTAAATTCTTATATTTGCTTAAAATACTTTTCAAAACATCAAACAAAGCCCAGTCAGTTAAGGAGGAAACAGCCTGGCACAACTTTCCACAAATCTAACAGGTCTGCTCGGATCCTGCTGGGTTTCGGAGAGAAAAAACGTCCTTACTGTGTATGTGTAGTGGCTGAAACTGTAAGTGTGTGTTCACACAGCAGTCAACAAGATACAACAGTCACCACGAGTTCATTCATTTGCTATAAAAACACCACAGAGACTCAACAGATGTCAGCTGATACAAGTTGGGCACCGCTGTTTGTGGCGGATTTCTCTTGTTTTTCTACAGATATGATTTTCTGTTTCACCTGTTAAGAGTAAGGTATGCTTCCCAGTTTTCTACAACTTTTCTCTGAAAGAGTAGAGAAACAAATATCTAAAAATATTTGGAGAAGGGCTGCATCCACTGGTGGGAGTTGAAATCTCTGAAACCAGACTTTTGTAGCTAGTCAGCTGCATTAAAGGAACAGTTCGACATTTTGAGAAATATTGCCAGGGATAGATCTGGGATGTAGCCTAGCTTAGCACAAAGACTGGAAACAGGGGGGAACTGCTAGCCTAGCTACACCAACATGCCTGCCAACAATTTCAAAGAGTCTCATTTATGTTTGTTGTGAAAAACGAGTGGAAATGAGAATGAGGAGAGATTACTACAGGAGCAGTGACTCTCCCACCTAGATTGTTGGATGTACTGGTGGCTTTAGCAAAATAGCAAAAAGGCTAGGCTACAGTTTCCTCCTACTTCCAGTCTTTGCGCTAAGCTAGGCTAAACATCTCAAATCTCTGTCCTGGGCAGAGAGATGTAACAGATATCAATCTTTTCATCTGAGTCTGGGTAAGTCAGCAAACAAGAGGATTTCTGAAAATGTTAAGACTGCTCCTTCAACTCAAGTCATGTTTAAAGGAATATTTTGGCAAATACGCTTATTTGCTTTATTTATGAAAGTGAAGTGAGACAATTGATGCCAATCATGCGAGACTGGTATCAATCTTTTCATCTAACTCTCAGCAAGAAAGCAAATGAGAGTATTTCCCCAAAATGTTGAACTGTTCCTTTAAAAAAGCAAAACTGCAGCTGAGAAACATGAAGCTGCAAACCACTGGCGAACCGTAGAAGCAATGTGAGCCTCTTGCACCACCCACACTCAAGTCACTTTGCTCACACTGTGAACACATGAAAGTCCAGATAAGTGGAGTGTCAGTTCGGTTTAAAAATCTGGATGTGGGAGACTTTGATGCCATCAAAATGTAACCTGGAAAAGGCTTGTGTTGCTCGTGGATGACATCAGTCCGGCATTATAAAACACTACATGCAACTCTTTGTCTCACATACTGTAGCACAGCACTCACACAGTGTACGAAACACACACAAGACTGTGGCAAAATAACAGCTGGGTACATTTCTGAATATTTATAAAAGAAGAGTGCTTGCTGTCACCACTTTTAGTGGCTGTTCAAGTGTTGATCTGGCAATATGAACCAAGCACACCTCCATTAGTTCAAATATTGGCACCACTTATAGTATTGTCGCACACACAAACACACTAACTGCATATCTCCTTGTAAAGCTTAAAAATGTCGCTCATATTTTTAAAATCTCTTAATTTTCAAAAAACTAGAGTTGAGAATAAAGGTAAATATTGTCCTTTTGTTAAGGTAGGAATACTCTGGGTTGGTAGTTGTAGTGCAATACCTCTCGTGTGGAAAGCACGCTCGTTTTCTAGGACTACTTCTGCCTGCGAGAACGTGGCGGTTCCTCCACAGTCTCCACAGAATTGAGGCTCAGGCTGCCTAAACCGTTCAAGTCGCTGCAAATACAAAATGACTTTAGCATAGGTTGGCCATGTGACTTAACAGGGATATGTCGAGGTTTTTTTTTTTTTTTTTTTTTTTTTTTTTAAATTTAACCTCATGCAGATACAGTGTTCAATCAAACAAGTAAAATGCCATTTTCGTCTCTCCAACTCTAATCACCCTTTGAATGTTCCTCCAAAAACGAAAAAGGGTGGTTGTACTTTGCAGGGAGCCTTGGCATCAGAAGAAAGCAAAAAAAAAAAAAAAAAAGTTCAGCCTGAGCCCTTCATTTGTTATCCCAAGTGTTTACAGAAGCAGCAGTTCTGTTTAGTGGTCCTTTATTCCCAAATGGCAGTGATGACTCAGAAGCCTCCTGTTCCTCAAAAAGTAAACTCTGGATTATTCATAGTTTCTCGTAGTGCTGTGGTTTTAACACGGAGCAAATATATCCGTGTAAAAACCACTGGAAGCGCCACAGATTTCATTGATCTTCGTAAAAACAGAAGTCTCAAAGGCTATTTCCCAGTTGGTGCTAGTAAAAGTCCCCTGCTCCTCCACTGCAGAGCTGAAAAACATCCTGAGCACCTCTTTAAAGCACTGCGATTCCTCGGTTAGGTGTCTATTCCCAAAAGCGATATGTCATTTTACTCCCAACGTCCGTCGCCCGGAAACAACTGGCTGTCCCAGAAATCGTCTATGGGCGTGTGTCTGTTGTGTGCGTGGTGTTTCCTGTGAGCGCTGCAGTGTGTGGGTGCGGGGGAAAGTGTTTGTCAGTCCATCTCCAGGTCCATCAGTTTGTTGCGTGAGCGGGGAGTGTGTGTGGTGTTGCGGCAGCAGCACTGGGCGCAAACCAGACCCAGGACCAGAGAGAAGAGGCCCACACCTGGAGACACACGACAAGGTTAAAAACGGACGAGACACCATGTTAACAACTCTAGTCGCTTCCAAGATGGTTGGTGAGCGGACAAAAACAAAACCATGCAGCTCACACAGTAAAAAGGACTGAGTGGATCAATATTAGGACGAGGGACGGACAATTCTTGTTGTTTATTAATGGTAAAAACAACTTGCCCTAAAAATAGCAACATGAAAAGAGAGAGAGAGCACAACTTCTCTACAACAGGAAATTACAAAGAACATTTGGCATTGTTGTTTCTTCATGTGTGAGATTTGTCTTTTTTTAAAATCTGTTATCAGACTAATTTTTGCTGAATATTCACAGGTCTTCAGATGTGGTGTAAAATGTGTAAAAGGGACTTTTTTGTTTCGGGGAGAAAAGACTGGAGCTCACTGATTGAATTGCAGCCTTTAATAGCGCAAACAGATCTTTTCTCTCAAAAATTTGCTGTCCCTAATCTGAGAAGGACCTGAATCAGCTGTGTATTACTGGAAGATGTGTGGCGGACACCTTTATAAGGGACTTTTAGTTCCTGAGTTTAGTTCCTGTGGCAGGATCTGGTGCGATGAGGTCGGGAGCGCACAGTTGTAGTTAACTTATCAGTAACTACATTACAACTTTGTGCTCCAGACCTCACCACTCCACATCCTGTCTCAACATCATGTCTGTTCATATACTAGTTTTGAGTTCTGGGTTAGCTGATGCAGAGATTCCCTCATCTTTAGTTCCTGTGGCCCCTCAGTACCGGGCGCTATTTGTTGGAAAAATGGCTATTTGAGGGCTGTCAGCGCTACTGTAAGTAAGTACTACTGACACCACAGATGCCCATAAACTAAGATTTTCATTATTAATAGCAACTTGGGATGTCTCCAGCAACATCAGTCTCAGTGCCAATTAAAGCATATTTTATTGATTGTCATTGGCTAAAATAAGCCTGATCAAATTCAGATTCTTATCTTATTTAAATCCACTGTGCACTGGCAATGCCAGCTGTCATTCAGGTGTCCTATATAAGCACGAGCTCAGCACTGTCAGCCAGTGAATGTCAGAACAGCACGAAAAAGTAATTATATAGTCTGGCCAGCAGTTTCGGTGACGATATCCACACTGACAAAGAGCACCAGAAAGCCCGTGAGAAGGGCTTTTCTTTATTTTACCCGGTTTCTGTGACATATTGCAGTTACTGCTGTTGCCTGAAAACTGCATTTAAACGTCACGCCACCTCAACATTACTTCAACTAGCCCGCAAATATAGGCTGTAATAGTTTGTCATTCCCCATCAGAAAGCAACAAACAATCTATACACAATACTAGAGGATATTATATAGTATAAGAAACTGTTAAAGGAAAGCTGTGTTTTTATCCTCTCAGTGCAGAGCTACTCACCTGACCTGTGTATAAATGTTGAATCAGACTTGTTGGTTATTATATCATATTGAACAGGATCAGGAATCTAGATATCATTACTGAGGGATAATATTCATAAATCCCTAAATAGTTAAATAGGCTAAAGGCTAAAGCTAAAACCTGAAAATACAAGAATCAATCATCAGAAATACATCCATGATCACTTTCACTTGAGAATGTATGATGGTTATATTACCTATTGAGGCTGATACACCGTACAAGAGAGGTAACTTTAGGGAGTCCCACACTGGAGAAGGAGAGAGAAAGAGAGATTTGGTGTTTGATATGAGAAAATACTGTAATACATTCAATCATGGTACTGATACAACACTGGATTCATGTATCCACCGCAAGGCAGACATTAGTCATTGTCATGTTTAAATATGTTAAAATAATCATCATACGGAGAAACAGAACCACACACACACACACTCCTCACCGGCAAATCGAACCGTGAGGAAGATTCGAGATGACGTCAGCTCTGCAGCTTGAGTCCAGGCTCCCGTTGAGGCCGACAGGTACCAGGGAGTGGCAACACAGTGATACTCGCCACTGTCACTGGAAGCCACAGAACACGTAAAACACACAGTTACACACTGCAGCTGAGGTTTTGGTGTCATAATCTTCATATAATGTAAATAAAATATATAATATCATAAAAATAAATTCACAAAAGAACAAAAATGTTCACCCATGTACACACACTCACCTGTCCTGAGTGCCATGAATGTTCAGCATGTAGGTGTGTGTGTCATCGCGCTCTATTGAAATGTCGCTGGATGAGTTCCGATCTTCTTTCCTCACAACGCCGAAGCGGTCGACGCTGGCCACCTGGGTCGTCGTCAGTCCACCGCGCAGCCGGGTGAAAAACCAACGCACCTCGTACGCCAGGTCGTCTGAAAGAGGCGCACAGAGGGAGACACAAGTTTACCGTCTATACTGAGACCTTGGATTCAGATAAGATTAAAAAAAACAAACATAGGGAGAAACTTCAGGAGGAGCAACAGAGGAGGGATCCATCTTCCCGGATGGACAGACATGCAATAGCTGACATTATGTACATCAAGTCAAACATATATTTGTATCTCATAATCTTCTACAGGTTTCGAAAGTTCAAAAATTAGCTTTACAAGTGTTTTAAGAGGTTTGTTAGGCCTCAAGAATAAACAGCATTTATTTAGAGTCAAGGTGCTTTCAGACAGCGAGTGATTGCCGGCAGGGGCGAGGAGAGGCGGTGCGGCTGTCGCTCTCCTGAACACACACACACACACACACACACACACACACACACACACACACACACACACACACACACACACAGCTCTTTGCCGCTTTTGGTCGGAGTTCATGACGGTTCAACTTTTTCCAACTTGCCGCCCCGTCTCGCTGTGTGACCATGGCAACCATAGAAACTACAGCGAGAGGGAAATGCATTTGGGAAACTATACATGAGCTCCTGAGTGATATGCGTAGGCTACCGCTTCACCAGCAGAGAGCAGAGAACAATGAAAAGAAACAGTATTTTAAAGTCTGATTATCCAGTTTGAGATAATAAACAATATTTATGATACTATTTATGATATGTCACAGTATTGACAGCATGATGAGTACTACGTGGATAGCAGCAGCCTGTGGTGTAGCCTACAGGCTGGTAGGATCTCCACCGTCGCCAGGCGGTGGCGTGACGGCAAACGCTTGCTGTTTTTCCCACCAAAAGATAGTAAAAGTTCCTTTACGACAAAACTCAGGGTACATTTAAATCTTATTTTCACATAATTTCATCAGAAAGTGACATAGTGAACAATAAAGCTTATAAGCCACTTTCAGTTCAGTGATCTGCTGAGTTGATGAATTGCTTATCGTGACTTACACAGTATGCAAGCTAAGACTAAGGCAAATAACTGCCTTTTAACAACCTCAAAACACTGTCATAGCAAAGGCATAATGATTCCTGGTGGATTATTAGAACCATATATACAGCAAGTCTAACATTTACAGAGAAGTGTTACCTTTTACATTATGGAAATTGTGGAAGAGTGTGTTATTTTTAGATGTGCAACGCAGCCTTAATTTCACAATGATGACAACAGAACAAAGGAAAAAAAACGAGATAGAAACAGTCCCAGAACAACTCCATTATCAGCCATTAAAACACACACACACACACACACACACACACACACACACACACGGGCTGCTGTTTCTTCACTCACGGTAAGATAAAAAAAAATACAGAGATGGACACACGCGACATAAAAAGTGATAACAAAAAGAAAGAAAACAGGGACAAGAGAGAATTTGTGATAATAGATGTAATCTTTGGAAAGGGGGCGAGCGAGCTAATTATTTCCAAGAGCAAGACGTTGTGAGAGAGAGAGAGAGAGAGAGAGAGAGAGAAAGAGACAGGCAGCGAGAGAGACAGACAGAAGCACAAACTAGTCATTAGTCTGTCAGGAAGAGAGGGACTATTAGCACAGTACCTCCTACACACACACGCGCACGTACGCACACACAGACACACACAATAAAACACCCCATGGAGCCTTAGTCATCCTCTGTCATTTAGGAGACAAATAGAGGATAGAGATGAAAAACATAAAGAGAACATTTGCGAATGACAACGTGGAGAGAGAGAGAGAGAGGGAAAAAAAAAAAGACAAATGATGATGAAAACAATTATGGAGAAAAAAAAAATGGCGAGAGTGAGAGATGGAGAAATGAGGAGGAGGAAAGAAGAGAATGGAGCGAATATAATGAAGAGAAAGACCGAGGAGGAGAGGAGTGAACTCACCCAGAGCAGAGTAATGAATCACATCTCAATTTCTCTCTCCCTCTCTTCCCTAATGGTTTTAATATTCAAGTGCTACATCATTAAAAATCAGTGGTAGTACGAGCAGCAGCGGCAGCAGTAGTAATAACTGTGGTCTTAGTTTTAGTTGGGAGTCCAGTGCTCTTCATATTGATCATTACCTGAAAACTCCAGAGTGAGATCTTTACACCTACAGGCCGGACGTTCACTCAGGTTTTCTGGTGGACATTCATGGACTCAGACATTGATTTTGGTGACGTTCCCTCTTGCCCCCTGCTATCAGGTCAACATTTCCCCTTTAAAAACATTCCAGCTAAGAAGAAAAGAGTCCAGGAATTTAAAAAAATAGCGAGTTAGCGAGGACATTTATGATCCATGAAGGATGAACCCTTTGTATTTTGAACACATCAGCTTTTCTCTGTTGCTCCCTCAGGCCAAACGTTTTCGTCCCACTACTGGTGGGGTTCTAAGTCGGGCTGCGACAACTGCAGCATTTAGGGGCCACTAACATGACTTCAGACTTTTTTTTTTTTTTTAAATAATCAGAAATATTGAATACTTTCACATATTAGTTTCAGGCAGCTTTGATGTAAAAACATTAGCCAACCTTCAGTAAACTTAAAATTAATCAACAAAAGTGGAGTAAATCATAATTTAATATTTACATGTGGCAGAATTATTTCCAATGTTCACTGTATAATCTATATAAATTGTAAATGCATCTGAATTGCACTTGCAGATTACATTTGTGAGTATTTGCATTAAATGCATAACAGTAACTATAATAGTACAGTAACTACACTGTAATACTGATAAATCCTGTCAAAAACAAAGATGAAACATAATTAAAAATACCTCAGCTCCTCATCTAAACTAGAAATCATAAAAAGTACGAGGGGGAAGAATACCCCCCCCCTTCACTGATGGGGACGATGATGATGGTGGTGATGAAGATGCATTAGGACAGCGTAGAGAGGGGGCACAATTTTTTTTGCACTAAGACAAGTACAGCCGAGCGCTCCATCCAACCAAAGGGGAGGAAACAGGAGGTGACACTAAGAGAAGGGGTGAATGGGTCGACTGACCACGCACTCACGCACTCACACACTCACTCACACACACACACACACACACACACACACACACACACACACACACCCCTCCAGACTCGCTGACCAGAATCAACTGATGAGTAAAGTTCTGACAATGAGAGAGGGCCGATTTGCCCATTAACATCCTGAAGAAAGCCCACATGGTTCCTCACAGAAAAGATGAAAAGACCGTTACTATGGCACAACTATAACTCTGAAGCTCTATAGGGAACCCAGCATGTCAAGTACTACAGTTGTACTATGTAAGGTTTACACAAGGCTGAGGTTTTCTGAAATGGATTTTTAATGCTGACTGACAAATACAATGGATTTAAATCCAGACTATGTAACTTCTTAAAGAAGAAACTGCACGTTGAGTCTCTTTATAATAAAAAGTAGAATTCCTAAACATTAAAGAGGACGTATAATGCATATTTCCAGGTCTATATTTATGTTCTGGGACTCTACTGGGGCCCTTTGCATGATTTACAGTTAACAAAAAACTCCTTATTTATCTTATACTGGCTCTTCATGCAGCCCCTCAGCTCAGCCTCAGTCTGAAACAGACTCCTGTTTACCTCCTGTCTCTTTAAGGCCCTCCTCCCGATGACATACCCTGTTCTGATTGGTTAGCTTCAGGAAGCTGCTTATATGCAACCCATGGAACAACCTTACCGACAAAGGCTACGGCTGTCTGTTGGCACGTGCTTCTCCTCCTGTTAAATCAAAAACCTTTCTCTGTTTCAACAGGAGTTACATCATATTACGGAGGTAAAGGTGTCATTTCTTTGTTCACAGTGATTATGATTATGTAATGTGCCAAATGAACCTGGTGCCATCTTCATTGTGTATAGAAGCGCTCTGATTAGTCATTTTTAACTACCATTTTGACCCCACATTTAGGGTGAAAAAAATAAGTGTTTCAAGCTGTTTTCTTGTCCAACATATTGTCCTAATATGAGGCTTGCCTCAAAGTAAGCCTATACTCCATTGAGACCATCTGTACGGGCGGGGTGAAGCTTTGCTGACGGTAAGGACTCCCACACCAAACCAGACCCGTCTATTAGTCAGGGCTCCCATCGGTACATGCTTCATTAAAAGAGAACAGGTGGCTCATGAGCAAGATGAAGGATGGTTGTGATAAAAATGATGATCTCTTGTGGTGTGGACTCAAAGCGACCTGATGTGAGAGTCACGTTCCTGAACGAACGCTCGGCACAAGCGACGGGAGGGATGGAATAAATCAGCTGAAGTTCAAAACAAGGAACCAAGTGTAAAACATTGTGAACATAACTCTGAACTGACTGTCCACCAGAGGAAAATCAATATTTTTTTTCCAAATTAGACACTCTACTCATCATCACACAGGTTAGTTATTGAATACTGAGTACAAAGTTATCATAACTGATAGAAATTATGGTCAAGACTTCAAAAATCAAACCCAATCTGAAATAAACTGGGGTTAACTTTGAAGTAGAGTGCACGGGGCGAGAGGCTCTGCAAAGCTTTTATTTGTTGGTAAAGTCTCATTTGAATATTTGTTTGGAAGTGAGTGAAAATAACTGACATTATTGTTATGACAACACATTTAAATATATTTACCTGACGAGGAGATGTTTTCTGACAACAGGGTGTATGAAGACTATTTCAATCCCATATATAATCACTGTGGCTATATTCTTATATAATCACATCAGTTGAAAACTGCCTTGCTGACAGTCAGAAGATATGCGTTTCTCTGACGTTCTGATAACACTAGGTTAGCGTCTGACATTGCCGTTAATGATCAAAGACACATTTTGCATAATTCCGCAGGACTGATGCATGAACTCGGGTTGCTCGTTTCAGCGACGGCGCCAATATTCCAGGAACGGAGCTATAATTAGAAATCCTCTGCTTTCTCACAGTTAGCCTCCATCCTTCACTTTCTTTGTTCTTGACGGCAGAAAGGACACAGAATGAGGTAGCGCGAGGGAGGGGAGGGGAGAGGATTTGAAATACTTAGTGACTGAGGAGGATTATTTTGTTTATCACGTAGGCATGTAAATCAACAGCAAAAGGCACGCGGCAACGTGAACACATCTCAAGCTGCATCTTTGGAGAGCATGTAGTATAACCAGAGACACCTCCACCTCCTCCTCCTCATGGGAGGTGCTATACGATTATGTGATCCCCCACCAGCAGGCTGACACAGCTTTTTGCCCACAGCTGTTCCTCTGATGAATGCAGACTCTTGCCGTTGCCCATTATGGACCTTTCTACCCCCCTATATGAACTCACTGACTCCTATCCTGTGCAACTTGATAAGCTATAGGCTCGGTTTACCCTGCCTTACTGCATAGCCATCCTATGTACAGTGGTTGAACAGAAAAAATAGAGACCCTGGCCTCAGTATGCTGAAAAGGATCAAACAGCGTTCAAACTTTTTTTTTTTTTTTGCGTACAACCGAGTACAACACTACGAATGCCTTAGAGGAGAGACTGTGAAAGTGTGTGTCGTCATCCTCATTTGCACGACTGACACACAAAAGACGCAGCGTTCTTGAAGAGAGATCAGGGAGGTAGTGGGGTGCAGTCAGGAGGAAGGATGTGATGGCAGGCTTTTCTCCCCCACAGGTACAACAGGAACAGGTGTGAACAGGAACACATTTAGCTTTAATCATGGTCAGACAACACCCCAACCCCCGGCTACTCAACAAGTTTCCAAACATTTAAGTGCATTCTGGCCTCAGAAAAACATCAATACAAATTGGCAGTTAATGGGAAATAACATTGTCTTCTGGCTTGATGAATCCTTGTTCGAAATGTGCCGAGAGTGTGAATGAACAATACAACAAAACAGGACGGTGGAGGAGATGTACAGTAATGACTTAGGGAGGAGTCAGCTGGTTTTACTGGGGCCATTATGACCTACAAATGGACGCCTTGAGACCAGAGTCTTAACAAGCAGGGTTCATCCACTCAAGGCTACCATGTACTGGATGAGTATTTTCTAAGTGGAAAATGCCTTTGGCTCTGACTTGTGAATGAGTATTGGTTCTCAAAAACAAATCTTTACAACAAAACTCAAAATATGCTGATACTATAGAGATGAGTCATTTGAGAGGCTTTTCCACTTTCAAATGTGAATGTGAGAAATCTCTGGTGGATTAAAAAATAAATATATATATATATATAATTTTATGTGCCTTGTGCTCAATTCAAAATATTGGATTCAACAATATGTAACAGCTGAAACCCCATGTAATGCATTAAGATGCATTAGTCTGTCACTCAATGCCTTCCATCTTCCCTAACCTGTCTGTGGCACCCAGCTTCCTGAATTTTTACTCAAAACTTAAATCTTTAAAAATGTGTCACAAATGTGTAGTTTAATTTTTTTTAAAAAAGGCTAAATAATTTCGTTAAACATCTCGGGGCGCAGCAGTTTTTGGCAAACGTCACTCAAACGGGAGTAAATAGCGCATTAGTTGGAGACTATTTCCAGCAGCGGATTAATACACATTCCAGTGAGTATTTACAGCTCATTCATGTATTTTTAATAGTTTGGGACAACAATAGGGGTGTATGGCACAGAAGAACAAGCTTTGCTGTTTGATAGTGGCATCAATTAATTGTCGGTTTTCGTCTCGTCATACTGTAGGAATTGTCGCCAAGGTATCCATCAAGTTCATCGCACTGGTGATACAGTACAGTTACGGTGAAACGGCTATGTTCAGTGACAGTAAGAAAATCAGCTGGCGGGCGTAATTAACTGAGCTGTCAGCTGACAGATTTAGTCTGTCAGAACTTCACCAACTATGTTAGCTTCATTAGTAATAACACAGTTTTAGGCAGTGCAGCAGCTTCAATAAGCAGGGGGTGGGGGGGGTGGGGGGGGGGGTGTATTCTGGTGATTGAGAAACTACTGTGCATCTCTAATAGAATATCTGGCTCCTGTCTGAGCTAATAAAACTAAAATGGCTGTCTGTGGAAATGAAGACAGTCTGATTGGATTTCTATGGATTAATCCCTCGAGGAGAGTCCAAGGCTTAAAACTGCCTGAAATACACACACACACACACACACACACACACTCACACAAAAGACTGACAATTACCACCAGTGCTTCTAATGAAACTGTGTGTGTTCTCTGCTCCATAAAGCAGGACAGCACTAGTAGAGTGGAATACTAAACACTATAAAAACACTATTTAGCCTCACTGAAACAAAGCTACTGGGGAGCAAAGTTTCCCTCTTTACTCGCCGCGTATTTAATAAGACCTCCAGTTCATAAATAGAGATTTCACTTGATATTAAGCACGTTTTACTCGCAGAAGCCTTTCAAGCGAATGACCGCTGAGCTACACTGATATTTAGATTGCTGATAGGCAAATAGTAGATTTGATACCTTTAAAAAAAAAAAAAGAACACTTAAGCGTTCCCCCTCAAATTTAATCACTGGCAGCAACCCTTGCTAATGAAAGAGAATTTCATTAGTAAGGGTTGCAGTAGAGAGTTCAAATGTTGTTTTAGTCTTTTCCAGTGTGTGATGATTCAAAGTGTTGGTTGGGGAGGAAGCAGTTATATTTTTGGCATGTGTGGAATTGAATTGGTCAAATGTATCTCCCCTAAATTAAATACTATTCAGTGTATCCATTTCTAAATTGTAATAGTCCTACAAATTAGCATTTACATTCCCATTTTGGTTTTAAGTCTCAGTAGCATGAAGAAATTAATTGACTCTGCTTGATGTAATAATTAACAGACTGTGGCATAGTGGTAGACGTTTGGCGTATAAATCTGGAGTTCCCTTTGCTTTCTGTCCATCTTGTATCTGTTATTTTGTGCAGTGTGTATTCACATCATTTTTACATACTTTTAAGGGTGTGTGTAGACGGACATTAAGCCCTCTGCAGGCCTCTCGTTTCCATACGAAGGGCTCCCGCAAATAAACACGGGCTCGTCCAGCGAAAAAGTCGAGCCTGGCTAAACTTTTGCCGCAATGCAACGCGATGTCGTCTGGCAAAACACTGCATTGACCAAAAGCGAGGAAGCGCACTTTGTAACGTGAGCGGTGAACTATAATTCTACTATACGTTCTACTCTATAAGTCAAAAAAGCATTGATATCTATATTTTGAAATCTTTAAAAATTTGACACCTAAAATCTAGAAAACAGGTTTTATCTTTGCACATTGAAAACTACCATTTCTAAGGATTCCTTTAAAGCTGCTCCCTTTCCTGTTTAACTGGAGGACCCAATGGAGTGAGAATGATGGCGCTGCTCTGCTGTTCAGGACTATCTGTTCAACATTTTCAATTTGTGTTTTACTGTCACCATGTTGTCACACTGTTCCCTCTCCTCTTCCACTCAGTTTCCCGCTTTTACACCCCACTTGGCAACCATTTGCTCTAGTTTTTATCTACACTATGAATATCCAGAGTGAGAGACCGTTTGATGCTTTGAGTCAAGAGTCTTCTTTTCGCTTCTCGCAGAACACGTGAACAGAAGTGGTGGTTTGGATTTTTTGCAGTCACCCAGAGGCCACTGAATATTAGAAAGGAATTTTTTGACAACAAATGAATAAATGACTACTGAGCAATTTCCATGAAACTTTTATCTGACTGTTTTTTCACGTCTCTGTACTTTTGGAACTCTGAAATGGGGTGAAGCAATAACAAAGAGCTGCATTTTTTTAAAAATTATTTATTCTGCTGTAACTTGAAAAATGGAACGTTTACTTCACTTATATTGGGAAACAACGTTGAGAGTGATGTGCATTTCTAAATTTTTATAACAGCAGCCACTCAAATAACTTCCTGTCCGGTAAAGATTGTCAATCAGGCAGCAAATGACGACAGTAAGGAAAAGTGGAAGGTGTGTGACACATTATGGGCTCAAATTCAGCTGCCAAGTCGTGTCGAGTTTTTCCATCTCTGCCTGGTTTTTACAGTTATGCATTAGCTAATAAGGCAAGATTAAAAAAAGTACACAAGTGCTGGACAAACTAAAGAACTTTTAAAAGTTCTTAGAGCCTTACCTGTAGCGAGCAAAAAATGTAATGTTTGTTCTGATGGTGGGCATGAGGTAATTCAAATCAGCTTCAAATCAATGCAACTTTGTCTGCAACTTGCTAACAAATTAGAAAAAATATGCAGTTAAAAGAAGGGTGGAAAAAAAAAAGGAGGATAATTTAAAAACTCTGTACATACAAACTAAAAACAGAGTATTCGTTGGGTAGCTGAGTTCAGATGAATAACATTCTTGGGAAAGCCTGTTTTTGAGCCTGGATGTGTGGGCTCTGAGGCACTTGTAACACCTCCCAGATGGCAGAAAACAGTTTGTAACCAGGGTGGGTAGCGGCTTTGCGGATGTTATGATCCTTTCTCAGACAGAGTTAGATGTCATGAATGGCTGGTAGCTCCTGATGTACCTGGTGTTCTAAATTTCATGGGAATCTGACAAGTAGATTTTGAAGCCACTGGGAATTTTGGCCTAATAATGTTGCTACAGGGAAGCTCAAGAGATGTCACAAAAAAGTCCTGCTTCTTGTGGGGTAAAAAAAAAAAAAAATTGGCCCGTTATTTACCACATATACTGTCACAAACCTCAACTGACTGTTATTTAAATTAATTCAGATAAGTTAAGTTACTGGTTCACCAGAAACAGTTAATGGAGTGAGAATCATTTAGTCTTTCAGTCATCCTCTCTCCTCACTAATTCAAATTCTTAACTGTCAATCCTCTCTTCATCGCCCCTCTCCCCTCCTCGCTGTTCAACAACTCTTCTCACTCTTTCTCTCGCCACTTTGTGAGAATTCGCCGCCATCCTCTCCTCCTCGCCCCTCTGTTTTGGAAAACTTTGCAAGCTGCTCTCGCGCCACTCTTCCTCCATTTACTGCCTCCTCTATTCACTCTCTTCCACTCTTGCTCACTTTAACAATCTGTTTAGCTCCCTCCACTTTTCCCCCTATTCACTCCCACCTTCTCTCCATCTCGCCGTCTATTCTTTCTCTACCTCGTTCTGTCTCCCCGGCCGGCTAACAGAGCGTGAGATTGGCTAATTAACGGCTGCCTGTCGGCCCTGCAAAGACAGCTGGGTAATTTGGTGAGAGTGGAGAGGAGGGAGGGAGGAGAGACCGAGGAGGAAATGAGGAGTAGAGGAGCCAAAAGAGGAGAGAAGGACGTATCATTATATTTATTGAACAGAGCTATTTTTAAAATACGATTTACATTGCCAGATGTAAATCACCTGTTTGGCAAATGCAACAAAATCCTGTGTCTTTTTTTAAAAACTGGTGTTGTTCTCCTCATTAAAATGCATGAATGTTGTTTGCTTAACTTCCATGGCAGCCATTACTGAATGACATACTCAGGAAGGGAAGGCCTGCTCGAAAAAAAAAAAAAAAAATCCTGGGATATGATGATACAAGCAAAACTGAACAAGATCCATATAAAAATATCAGCTAACAAAGGCTATTTAACATTAGCTTCACATGAATTGGGTTAAATTGCTTCAAGCTGCATTCATTTTTTTTTTTTTAGCCACTTGGTATGCAGAGGAAAAAGCTGAAAACACAACATTTACATATTATGACCATATAAAGTTGTTACAGCCAATGTGTTAGCAAACTGTTCAGCTTTAGCATTCATTTAGAGTCCTGTTTCTGTCCAATAACTCATTTTAGCTCTGCTTTTGCCGTAAATACAACCTGATAATCAAAACTACTAGTCCTGCTGTAGTAGAAAAATAGAGAAGCTTTGTAGCAGAGGAAGTTTCAGTGCAACTAGGATTAAATACTGTGAATTGAGATCACAGAATTTACCAGGAATTCTCGCCAATTCTCCTTTATTCGGGAAAAAATGCCCGCAGGTTTTAAGCACGCGTGTACTTGTCTGTGTCTGCCTGCAGTCTGCCGTATTCAGTTTACCTACTATTCATTTAGAGATTTCGTCAACTACTCTACATATGAATAAAATTTTTTTATGACAAAAAAAAAAAAGAAAAAAAAAAAAGAAGCAAATTCCTATTTTACATCACACTGATACAAGCTATTTGACAGGTCGTTTTTGTAAATACAGAATGTAATTTATGAGTGTGCATTAACAGGATCACTGGTTGAGAGTTTAGCTCCTTTTACGTCGTTTTTTACAGTGAATCTGAATCATATTGTCTTGATCGAGCCTGACTTCTCACTATTCCTATAAGCCTGACGCCTTCTTTGGAGGCTGAAAAGAGACAGCATGTGTCTGTGTGTGAACCAGTGATGTACAAAGCTTGATTTTTTTTTCCCCCAGGAGGGACCGAGTGGTATGCAGTGACTTTAACAAAAGAATTTCAGAGCGGAAAAAAAAACAACGATATGTTGAAAAGACCCACACTGTCACCATTTCAGTGGCAGTGGCAGTTCAAAACAGGGAGAAAAATATCTCTAATGGTGATGTAATCTTGATACCACTGATTTGAGGACAAGTATGCAGTGTCTCACAAACAGACACTTTCATGACTGGAATAACATGCCAGTCATTCCAGTGGTAATGAATGCTGTGTGTCTGCATGCAGCAGCACGCTGAGATAACACATCAAGGCAAAAACCAACACAGCGTCAAAAAGACAGAGACTCATCCACACATCATGCTTCTGTGTCAACCGATAGCTCGAATAGTATCGATAATTAAAAGAAATTATTTCCATAAACTAATAATAATAACTAATAATAAACAGTACACCACAGAGAGGATGGTTCTCTTGTTTGATCAGGATATTAACTTTAAATTTAACTCTAATGACTAAAAGAACAAAGATTCCAGTGATCACAAAATGGGGAAAAACATCCAATCATCACTAATTGAAATGCTGCTTATTTGACATGTGTTTCCACATTCAGTTCTGATTACAAGTGAAATCTGTGTCTGTCAAGAGATGCCCACCAATAACGGCTGAACCTCTTTCAAACAACAAACAATACCATCTTATCCTGGAGCGGAAATGTCTTCATGGGTCCACACATGGGTCGTCATTTCCCAGACTTGACCTGGGACCTGAGTCGGGCTGTGTTCAAACTATATTCACATCAGTATAATGCAAGAGCGGATCCAAGCGAACTCTATCAGCTCTGATCAGGTGGTGTGTCATAATTATGAAAAAATGATGTGTATTGATGCTCTCTTTTTGAGCAGCTGCTGGTGTAGCATCATACTGCTGTTGGTGTTCTCTCTCTGTTTGGGTCAATTTGGGTCTAATTATCCTCAGGTCTGTAAACATACCATCTTATGTTTACAGGCCCGAGGATAACCCGAGGTCAGGTCTGATTCTCCTCAAATCCCTTTAGGATTACGTCGGCTTTTCAAAAAAATGTATTTATGCATGTTGGTTTGGGTAGGTTTTTCCATGTGTCTATTTCAGATTTTGGACCTGTAAAGACCTCTGTGCCAGATTGCAACTTAGACATTAACAAGAATTTAAATCTAAAGCCCTGCAAGAAGCTCCTAGTGGCTGCAGTGTGCATGAAAGGCAACAAAATGCAAGTGCTGGAGAGAATGATAAAACATTAAATTGCTCACAACATTTCATGACAATCTACCAATTAGATTATGATATGTTCAACTTTTTGGTTTTACATTAGTGCAAAAGGGAACGCTTGTCTAATGCTGAATTTGGATTTTTCAATATTTCTTGTGCTCAAGTAAAACTTACATATAGAGTTGCGTTATCCTTGCTTTGTTGACTTACAATGACTGTTGTGTTGGAGTAGACATTTTGGTCTGATGGTGGCTCTAGATTAAAAGTTAGGGTCACCAAAATATCAGGAATTTACATTATATCCAGAGTACATTGAATAGAAAAGTGGCAATTAATTTCTGTTATGAATCGAAATTGGTCAAGGATGAATTATGTCCTGGTGGTCTTGTCATTGTCAGGAGGAAATTTTGGACGAGGGGTCACCAAAATCATTAGGAATCATCCTATGAGGACTGTGAATGTCCAGGTCAAAGTTCATAGTTGTAAAAACTGTACTTGTCATTGTTGTTATCCTGTTCCAGGTAAGTGTGAGGGGTCTGAAGAGGGGTACTTTGTGTGTGCGATTGTTTCACCGTGCCCATCTTAAAAACAAGCTGCGACAGGAGAGCCGTTTTCAGCCACTTCTGAGGAATGTACTGCGCGCACACACACACACACACACACACACACACACACACACACACTCCCACACAGTTGCTCAACCATTCCAGTAATTTCCCAAAGTTACCGTCTTGTCGCATTGTGTCAGAACAATGAGCTACAAAAGGTGAGGTAGTAACTAACCAACAAATCATTTTGTTGGTTAGCGCACACACACACACAAGTTAATAAATCTTTGAGAGCTGTATATGTCACCGCTAATATTACACAAGTGGAATAACTGTATTCACCTGTCATTTGTGTGACCAGTGCATGCAGTACAAACATACTGATTTATGGTGTAATATGCTGTCACACCATATGAAACAGTGATTTTTTTTTTTTTTTGCTCGTGAGGGTGTGTGTCTGTATGTGGTTGGGAACACCTGTGAAGTGAAGTGAAGGGTTGGCGGTCGTCCAAACTGAGCCAACGTAAGCACCACACCTTTGTTGATACGTGTCACTCGATAGCAGTTTGCTAATGGGTCTGTTACTAATGTTTAACCTTTGTGTCATTCACACTCGTGACACCGTCGGTCACTTTTTTTTAAACCTGGAATTACCCAGCCTCTTTCTCTCTCTCCGACGTCACTAAAGGGCTTCATGAAAGCAACTCGGTGTTAATTTACTGTTGTTACTGGTAGCATAAGTTTCACTTGTTAGCAAAATGCAAGTGGAACTCTATGGAAGCATGATTAGCATCAGCAATATTTACAGTAAGACAAGGGTATGTTTTTGTCCAGGTATATGAAATGAACATATTTATAAAGGATAAGGCTGGTGATATTCTATATTTCTTTTTCTGTCAAAGACAAAAAACAACAATGAATTGATGCTGCTAACAAGTATTGTCTGTGTATCCAAAGCCTGATATATGTTATTCCTCTGTGCTGTAGACCTTAATTGTTGTCCAAAAACTATTTGAAACACATCAATGAGCCACACTGTTGCACTGGGTGACATGTGACTTCATTACCATGAACATGGGCACTGTAGTTTTTTTTTTTAGTGATTTTTTTTCCTGTTAAGCTTTTGTTTTTATATCTGGATGAATCCCATAAAGAGGCAAAAAAAAAAAAAGCACCCCTGATCTGATAAACTTATTTTAGACGTGAAAGGAAACAGTTATGTTAGAAATGTTATCATTACCATCTACCGCACATTAAGTAACACGTTTTTCAAGCCCCAAACACACACTCGCAAAAGACAGTGGAAGAATACAGTGTTCTGTGTGTGTGTGTGTGTGTGTGTGTGTGAGCTGTACGCTTTGAAAAGCAGAGGTCACATCATTCTTATTAACAGTCCTTTTTCCTTTGTATTTATATGCCTTAGATTTATAGATTTTATATTAACCAATGACTATTTTTCTGATTTTTCTTTTTTTTTTAAATGAGCTATCAGACCTTTTCTTTTCGATGGGGGAAAGTAGACCTTTGTCTCCTTGGTTTATACTGGTATTATCAAGGAGGTACCTTGGCGACTTGTGAAAGCCTATCATGTGTTGAGTGAAACTGATTTTCTGAGTATCGCTCAAAAGCCCTATAACAGCATGCCAAGTGGAACCAGATGTTCTGCCGAGATTCAGGACAGTCATGGAGGTAGGCATGCCTCCATGACTGGGAAACTTCTCCTCAGGCTAAGAGCAATTAATTCAGTGTGACATCAACAAGTCTTCCTATTGTAACACTTTGTCACAAAACTCACAAATGTGTTGTCAAGTGACAAATGATTTGTCAGAGCTTGTTACGGGATTGCGCTTTGCCAATTAGTTACACTGAAACATGACCACATGACACGCATGTCACACACTGCATGAAGCAACATGAGTCACTGTAGAGGAAACAGCCTAATGGAGATGCTGAAATAATGGAAATAAACTTTTAACTTTAAACAGGTAAGTTGGACCCACAACACACACAAAAAACGTCTTACCTCTAGTGGTATCTAACCACACATTTAGTGTCAGCTTTATGCAGATCTACCTTGAAAACTTGTCTTGCTTCCATCGAAAAAATAATGATTTTACATATGAAAAATTCAACAGCATCATGTCTTTCAGAACACAATGTCCCTGTTACTCTGGGTAATCCACAGACCTCACTGGGGACACTTTATAGGGTCTTAAGTAGAAAGTAGTCTTCAATAAAAACTGCTCAGTTAAGTAGTGAAGCTGCTTTTACCTACATTGTACTGGGGTCACAGACATGGATGGATTATGAGACTATCCCTGCAAATACGAATGCACATAAGCGGCTTTTAGTTCCTAGTTTAGTTCCTCTGGTTCATAGATTATGGAACTATTTGGTTGAAAAAGGCGCGAGAAAATGCATTTTTTAGGATTTTGATGAACGGACCATTTAATACCGTAACTTCCCATTATAAGCTGGTATATGACAACTAATTAGAGCCGAAACACTTAGTCGATTGAAAGAAATGATTTTAATAATCAATTAATTGTGTCAGTGATTTTCCAAGCAAAAAAACTCCCTTTTCAAATGTGAGGATTTTCTGCTTTTATCCGTTTTATATCATTATAATCTGAATATCTTTGGGCAAAACGAGCTATTTGAAGACATTATCTTGGGCTCCTGGAAATTAATGGACAGTTTTTCATTACTTTTTGACATTTTATAGACTAAACGATTAATCGAAATAATAATCGGTAGATTAATCGATGATGAAAATGATTGTTAGTTGCAGTCCTACAAGTAATACAACTTAGAAAAACACTATGTTCACAACTACGAGTCTGCTGGCAATAATAACAATAATATTAACAATAATATAATATATTCATTAATATTCCTTCCTCCTTCCTTCCCATAGTAAACATCCATATGTAACTTCCCAAACAGCTATGATGCTGTGGGGGAATTTCTTCCCATGGTGCAGCTGTCAGTGAGTGAACATTCGTGTTCATGCATGGGCATACATTGCATGTATACATGCACAGTACATTCCTGTGAGGACACAGGTGCAAAGAAACATGTTCACATATGTACAAACACTACAGGACATGGTAAACCACTTTGCTTGTGTTTGCAGAAGTGCACAATTATTTCCAAACAACCCAACACACACAAGCTCTGAGGAGGCCTGTGATGTGTTTTATCTGCTCACGATGAGGATTCGATATAGAAAACACATGTTGGACAGTGAAAGAAAGATGTTAGAGAGGACGAGATGGTGACAGATGGGTAGAGGGAGAAGCTAAGCGACGCATGACGTCATGTGATGTGTTTAAATTAAAAGAGAATGGAGTGTTGAGGAAGAGGAGGGAGGACAGAAGATGGATGGGTGTTTAGAGTAAGGGAGGAAAGGGAAGGAGGGGGGTGAGACCCAGGGAGAAATAGATGAATGGAGTGAGGAGGGGAGAAGTGACAGTTACGCTGCACATGGTTTCCAAAGAAGGAAGGAGTGGTGGAGGTTACACTGCAAATAATTCATTTCTTTGAAAAGCATTTCTACTCTGTGGGGAATTTTCAGCACATTTACTCAAGTACTGTACTAGAGTACCATTTTAATGTATTTATGGTACTTCTTATATATTGCTCCATTTCAGAAAGAAACACTATTTTTTCCTCCACTTCATTTATATTACAGGTATACTTACTACTTACATGTGACCAGCTTATAAACCATGACACACTGTTATAAACAACCCAACAGTATGTTCAATAGTTAAATTGGCTCCACCTCAGCTAGCTGCAACGGCAGACACTTGTTTACATGATAATAATCCAATAATTTAATACATTATACGCTAAAAATTCAGCATAATGAGTACTTTATAGAGCTTTGACAGAAAAAAAAAAAGCTCCCATGATCTGATTATATAAGGTAAGAACTTTTATATATAAATGAATGTCTGTTGCATTCAAGCCTTTGCCAAACGAGTTCACACAGTTGTGATTAAGTCTATCGCCGCTGGATAAATCTCTTTTTTTTTTTTACAGTAAACAGTTTTTAAATCTCATGTCAAGAGGGACATTCCCGCACTGGCTGTTTGGCCGTTAATCATGTGGCTCTTCTAGACTTTGCAAATGTTATCAGACCGGATGGATGAAATTATGATAGTAAAACGAGTCATTTCGCGGGGGTTATTCTGTCATTCGAGGTGCGCATGAGAGCGCACTGCGTGCCTCTGTCAGCCAATCACAGCCGAGCGCCCCCCCTTTACTCTCACTGCCAGAAGGGGGAGACAAAAGATAGTTATCATTATCATCTACCGCACAATAATATAAGTAACCAGTATTTCCAGCCGCAAAGACACACCCGCAATAGAAAGTGAAAGGATTTACTGCTCTTCGTGAGGGTGTGTGTGAATGAAAGCGAGTCTGTTTCATCTGTTCAACAACTTGAAATGCAGAAGTCACATCATTCTCATTAGCTGTTGACAGGTTGGCAGCTGAAGAACGCAACAGAAGTACAAAGTGTGTGTGTGTGCAGGAGACACAGCTGTATTTCTTTATGCATGTGTGTGTGTGTGTGTGTGTGTGTGTGTGTAAAACAAAGCAACACAATAGAGAAGCAGAATCTGATAGTGAATTATGAGAGTATATGAGGAAACATTTAGCAGTATGTGTGTTGTACCTGTTTTTGGTGAAGATCCAGAGACGCTGAGCGAACACTTCATCTTGGCCGTCTGCCACGGATAAACAGTGTTGGCGTCTGATTGGATGTCGATGGAGAAGGATGGGCCTGCAAAAGCAACAATACAGCTCAAACAAGCTTTACTCAAAAACACATTTGACATAGACGGCAAACATCAGAGAAACTCGACAAAGATCAAAAGGATTCATTTAAACACAGACTGTTTTTAAACCTACATGTACTATAATTCTCCGTTCACCTCCCCGAGGAAGATGTGAGCTTCCTGGGAGAAAACAGAGCTCAGCTTTCAGATGGTAAATACTGCTTTTAAGTCACAGGCTGCGATTTCTCTGAAATGCTGACATCAACAGGGAAGAAACAGCTGTGGCGTAGTTAAAAAGCAGCTGAGAAAAATAGATTTCAGAGTCATTAAACCCAAAGAAATAAAAACATATTCATATAAACTGCAGGTGCAAAAGGATCAATTTCGTCAGCAGTGCAGGTAAAAACAGTTTTCGGGGTCAAAACTGCTCCAAAACTGGTTTTAAAATGTAAATCCTGCTGTAAAGCTGGACCCGCCCCTTTTGATGACGTCATCCCGAAGATTTAGATGTAGATTCCCAACAAGACTCGGAAAAAGTATCAGGTGTCTTGTCATTGTCTGGCAATTTTTTGTGTAAAACTTCAGGCTCAGGTTTGGTTCTTTTCAAATGTACTTTATTAAGAATTTTTTTTTGTGTGAAGTAAAAAGCAAAAATGCAGCTTTCAGGTGTCAAAATTTCACCAAGGTGTTTGACAAGGAGGAACTTTTGAGCGGTTAATCAATCATTCTGTCTCCAACTAACCATCCTTGAACCGCAACACTAGCGAGGCAAAAGCAGCCTGTAAAACATTAACTCCAATGCACAAACTCATGAGATCAAGTTGGTGTGCTGAAGTGTGTAAAAGTTACTTAAAGTAAGAGCAGCTGCGGTCATCGTGGTTTGTCAGCATGTGGATACTTTCAAGTTGTCTCTGACAACACCCGAGATGTTCCCGACAATGCTGCATTACTCATGCTGTCATGTGCAAACGAAGCACTCTAGCTGCATAAACATCAGAGATGAAATATGTTCTTTCAGTCTTGGCGCTTGGAGAAGCTGTAAGTGAGTAAATCAGCAGGAACAGTTTAGGTTCCAGTATCAAATTTCATACAAAACTAGTGTTTCATTAGGATTATTTTATGTATCTTATTGATTATCAGCTGCTTTTTTTTTTTAGTTTTCTCTCAATTTTTCTGTTCTTGCCATAAGAGGACGATGTTTACTGTAGACTGCTGTTAACGTCTTGGATGTGTGGGGACATAAATTCTGGGTGAACATCATTTTAAACTATTCACCTTCCTCCCCACAAAATAATGTCTTAAATGTTGATAACTTGTTTTGACACGTCATCAATTTCACTGTCGTAAAGACGGAGAAGCTTTTGAAACAATACACACTATGTTTGGTTACTGGTTATAATATTTACCCGCTAAGTTCAGCGCTGAGATCTGAAAATGTCAGATGGTGTCAAACAAGTCTGCAGTTTAGCCAAATTATGTAAACCATTTGTTTGAAAATGAAAACAAAAAGGGAACACGCCCCAAAAAACTACAGTAACAACAGTGGGCCAAACCAGATGATACAGTTCCTTCTGCATTATGAACATTTAACACCATCTGCATCATACGTGCACCTTCATCTTACTTCCAAATGAGCGACATATACTGTATGTTATATGATTAAACTACAGCTGCAACCGACAATTATTTTCATTGATTCATCTGCCGATTTTTTTCTCAATTAATCGATTAATTGCTCAGTCTATGAAATGTTAAAACAGTCTAAAATCTCAAGATATTCAATTTTCTGTCATATATGATGAAAAAAAAAATTGTCACATTTGAGAAGCTGGAACCACAAAATGTTGAGCAGGTTTACTTGAAAAATTGCTGAAAATATGAATAAATGATCAAAATAGTTGAGTTAATTTTCTATTGATTAATCGATTAATTGTTGCAGCTCTAGATTAAAACTATGGATTTGTTAAAAACTTTGCAGTGTCACTTTATTCCCAGATCTCAGCAGTGACGTTGGAGATTAAAGTTGTAATAACCAACAGGAATGACACCGTAGAATATGGAAATCAGACCCAGGCTGTAAAAATACAGAATTTCCCTTAAAATTCAGTCTTTAAACCCAACGTTGGGAGAAAGACCCCTAACTCCTTGGGGGTGTGTAAAAAAAATATTCTTGGCTTCCACGATTCTGAAGCAATTCTCAGCAACACTCAGCTTGACTTTTGCACATTGTTAATAATGTAATGTTGACAGAGCAATGAATTCAAGCATTTGAGCGCATTTTGGATTTAGCGACTGAGTAATTAGCTTTGCGAGACAATAGATGGGGTGTTTTGTGAATACTTGGTATGCCTTCAAGCCGGCCAACCAACACACGTTGCAAGACTTTACAAAACTTCCAGCCATCTCTTTTCAGACAAAGAAACAAAAAAAAACAAAAAAACTTGGCCCACAGTTTGTTTCATTCCAAAAGAACTGCGCCTGTAAAGCGTTGTGGATAACAATAGGTTACTATGGGAGTAACGTTGCAGCCCAGGCGTATTCTTTACGTCAGGGGACACCAAAGTGTTTCCATCCAGACAGAAAACTGTAAGATGTTTCCAAATTATTGCAGCTGACTTTTTCAAATTAAAAAAAGCCATAAATAATCAGAAAGATTCCCACCCTTTGAAATCTATACACCGGCCTTACTCTAGTCAAAAGATGCATTCCTGCAGCCACTCCATATTTATGTTGCCATCCACCTACAAAATCACTTAAACGCTGAATTATTTAACAGCGAATGTGCTGGTGAGACTTTGTATTTCCATATACATCCTCATAGAGGATCCCTGTACAGGCAGAAACACCACAACGCGTCTGAAACATTCAAGATACAGCTGGAACCTTGGGATACTTGCCAGTTTGTGGATGTGCTCATAACACACACACACGCACAAAGACTGAGTGCACAGAGCTTCCGTCCCCAGAGGCAAGTATAAGGGGTTCTTGAAAAACTCCTCGGCTTGAAGCTTGAACGCTGTCAGTGTGTTCATGTGTGTGCATGTGGAGGGGATGCTCCGTGTGGGGTCAACTCAAAATGTTCGACTTGGATACACACACTTGAAAGATTACGCACACGCACGCACGCGCGCACGCGCACACAAGAAGAGAAAGAAAAGAAAAGCAGCGGTGCAGATCTCCGCAGCTGGCTGATTGGCCAAAGGGCTTCACTTTGAAGATGTCCCAGAGAGAGAGGAAGGGAGGGGCGAGAGAGGTAGAGGGAGACAGTGGGGGTGAGAGAGTGAAAGGATGGTGGAGAGAACGGGGGAGGAAAAATGGCAATTGAGAGAGAGAGAGAAAGAGGAAGTAATGCTCAAGGGCTCCTGTCCTCCCCAGAGAAAGATACAAGATATTCTTCAGTCTAGCTTTTTTTTTTTTTAATTTCCTCATCTTTCAGTGCTTCGCCGTCATCTTTCTGTCTCACTGCATCGTCTCTTTGCTCCCTCTCTCAAACTTCTTTCAGGTGTTTCAAGATGCTGCATCCATCTGCCACAAAAGATGCGTAACAAAAGTAGACGGAGGCACATCACTCCAGTGTTTAGAGGCTACCAGTGAGTCCATTCTCAGTGTTTGTGCACCGAAGGCTTCAAGTTTCCACATCACACTTGTGTCAGTTGCATTTTAGGACCACGGTTGGCTCCAAACTCGTAGTGACGTCACAAATCAAAACCCTTCAGCTCCGCTTTAAGGCGAGCACCTTCGGCAGATGAACGTGAAAACAGCGGGAACAAACTAAACTTCACTGGAGATTAACGACAACTATACTAGCATATAATAAATGCTGCTTATAATAATCTGTACTGAACTGACCGCTGAATAAATCCTCATGTTATGATACTTAACTGACACCAATTTATCCTTCGTTTACTGGCACTCGTTTTGTTTCTGTCTTATGTGATGCCAGCAACAATGAAGCTGTCTTCAGCCATATTTTATGTAAACCGACTGAACTCCAACTAAAAAAAACAGATTTGCAAAACAGATTTTTTTGGCAATGCTTTACTGTAAATCCTGGTCACTTATTGGACAACGTGCCATCACTAATACATGTGTGCCAATCTACATTTGCTGTTTTTCTCCCTACACTTTGGAATCATCTCAATACTAAAAACTCAACATTTGATCGTCTGATTTAATTAACATATTTTTAAAGCTTCTCTTCTCGTCCTTTTTATCCTTCACTTGTCTTATCTGATGTTTTTTCTCTTTTGCGTTATTGTTTCGTCTCCTAATTTTCTTTCCCAGCTCATCCTCTCCTCCCGTTTCTGCCTCATCATTCCTCCCTCATGGGTCTTTCTCCTCTTACGGTCCTCTACCATATTGCTTTGTTACTCCTCCATACAGCATCATCTCATCTTCTGTCCACCTCCTCTTTGCATCGTCACCTCCTCCTCTCCCTCTCTTGCCATGTTCCTCCACCTTTTCTTACCAATCCCCCTCCCCTTTCCATCCCCCTCTCCGCCTCACCCAGTCGTCCTTTCCACTCTCCTCCTCAGTCCACTTCACCACCTCCCTCTCTTCCTCTTCCTCTCCGTCGCCTCCATCGTCTTCCTCGGTTTCTTTCTGACGCTACTGTTCCTCCTCCCGTCTCACGCTTCCCAGTCAGATCAAAGAAAGTTAAGTAGGCCAGTGGCGGTGGTGGGCGTCAAAAGGGCTTAAGGTGTGTGTATATCTTTATATTCGCACTTTATGTTGGTTGTCATTAACACTGTGTGGGTGGAGGATGTGCATGTAGAAATGTACAGAACAGAACTGCATACATTTATCTATTAATAGACAGTTACTACAGTATTTCCGGGATAATTGCAAGGAGGAGATTTGTTCTCTAGCATTTGTTCAAACTGTTATGAAACTGAATAAGTGATTGAATGTTTTTTTAAAGTACTGATGAATCTTACTACAGCGTTAAAAAGTGTTTTCTCAACATTAGTCTTCTCTCTATGCTCTGTATACACAGCCTGCTTTCAGAAAATGTCATTAAATGAGCACAAAGAGCTGCTGGTTCTTGAAGTGGTTGTTTTCACTCTAAATTTACATGTGAAAATTATTTAATGAGTTATGTGAGACGTTCAAAGGTTATTTCTGAGAATAACATTTATTCCATCAGTTGGTATACCACATACTGTAACACTACAGTACTCATTAACACTGCGATCATGGCAAACTAGAGGCATGAAATGTTGCGTGTTCACAATGCTTCAGTTTTGCAAACAGTAATAAAACATGACACTACGCTGAACTGACTTAAAATGCAAATGCAAAGCACATTTCAAAAGTGAATCGATTCCAGCTGTTCCACAAACCTTCCTCTAAGAAAACCCAACATTTTATTTCGTCACACCATTAGTAAAGGGGGTGGGCGATCTTGTTCATGTTCTTCTATGTTGCAATATCAAACTCATACCTCTTTATATCTGCAAACTGTTTATAGATAAAACAGCAGGGAAATGTCTGGTTTTGACTGATTCAGTGAAGTAAAATACCTGAAATATCAGGGTATTCAGTTTGTTATATATTGTCTTATTGCATCAATTTGAAGTGCAGAAAAAGAAATTGAGGCTCACTGAGTGGATGTTTTTTAATGCAATGCTCTTTGGGACTTGTAGTTTTTCTCTCCCAAAACCCACAAGACTGCATAAATAACTTTTGGACAGTGTGACGCCCATCTAAGTGCTGGAAATATCGCTTGATTAAGTGACCAATCATTACTAACCTAACGCACCGAATGGTTTGTTACACAGAACCATTTGAGAAGTCATCTTTGGGAACTGTTTGGAAAAGGGGCAGGCGCTTTCAAAAAAAACACTGGTGATTGGATGAACCATCTGCGAGGCAGCTGGATTCGCGAGTCATTACATGCTTGAAAAGCAAGTAGGACTTTTACCTGCAGATGCTTGTCCACCTCACTCAATTCCCAGCTCACTACTGGGAGCAATGTTTTCATCTTTCGCGACATACTAAAATACTTTTGACACTGTGGACGGATGAACACCGAACACGCACATGGACTCACCGTTTTCTTGAAATTCGATCCTGACTTTGTTAGACTCGGAGCTGGTGGCTCTGGTCCACGCTTGTCCTGGCTGCTGTTTTGTCCACGCGGTGACGTCGCACCAGTAGAAACCTCGATCGGACAACTGGACGCCGGACAGGCGAAACCGAAACTCTGCCGGACCAGACTTTGTCAGAACCAGACTGTCTCTGAGTAAACAGATAGAGACAGATGCATACATTTGATTATTATTATTGTTGACTCCAGTGCATCATTAAAAAGTTTGAGTAACCAGGTAAGTACCTCCTGTTGGGGTCCGTGGCTCCTCCATGCTGCACGACGTTGTCGGGGCTAAGAGTCATGATGGTTCTCACGTTGCTCTCCAGACTCTCCTGTGATTGGATGAGCACTGAGTAGCCCGCCTCCCCGAGGTTCTCAGTGGACACGGTGCAGCTCATCTCAAAGGTAGCCCCGCCCGCCGAGGCTTCACGTGTGCGTCTGGCCACGACGTTTAGAGACGGACCTGGAAAGACCACCAGTGGAACAATTTATCGCTCAATCAAATTCAAGAAGGACGTCATTCAGCCCACCAGAGCGAGCGAGGGGGGGAAATCCCCGACAGGAAGAGATAAGCACCATGAACTTCTTCTGATTCAAAGCAGACACACACACACACGCACAGAGAACAGTAGTTACATCATGGCTCAATTAGCTAAATTGAGGGCACGAAGTTCAGCATGTGAGCCTGAAATAGACAGGAAGTGTGTGTGTGTTGAGTGTAAGAGAGGCGGAGACAACAAGAGGTCTGTTGTTATGTTGAGGGATTTTTCTGTGAAGTCTGGCGCTTACTCATAAAACTCAAAAGCCTGGATGATTAGATGCCAGTGTATCACAGTATTTTTAAACCATGAATGTGAGTTAATGTTTTCATTTTTCTATTTACTATTTTTGTTCTATATACTTTACTCTTGTTTCTGTTGCTTAAATTGTTTTTCTATCAATGAGTCACATCACTTGAAGTGTTAACCAAGTTAAGTTTGGTTCTGGCATCAACAAATGGAGGTCCAACTTCAACCAAAGAAAATTAATCAGCAACCATTTTGATTATCAAATAATTGTTTCGATTTTATAACAAAAGACTATTGATCGGACAAAACAAGACATTTAAAGACATCTACAAAATTATAAACATTTATCTCTAGATTAGTCCCTTTCCCTCTGACTGACGTTGAATATATGAATAGATGAATTTGCTTTTTTTAGATTCAATTAAAATTATGTTTCTATTAATTAAATATAATCCACCAAGCAAAAGAAATCAGAACAGATGAGTATTGATGACAGGAAGGTAGATAAATAAAGCTTCCATACGTTTGGTATCCCATCGTACAGTCAGCGGAGAGCTCTGGTACTCGGCCGTCTTCACCATGTCACCCTGACTGCTGACACTCCAAGCTGACACGGTGCAAACATACTCGCCCATGTCGATCTCCTACAGACGGCGAGAGAAAATGAGTCAGTGACCAACATTACTACAGTATGTTCTTATATCAGGACACGATGGCCATTTTCAGTTAGAATTAAAGCACAATTCATGTTTTTTTTAACTCCTGTACCAAGAAACTGGAGTTGCTAATTGTCACTGTTTTACACTGAAGTTAAACTACTGCTTGAACTTAAACAAAAAATGTTATCGTGTCTTAAAATGACAGAGATCTCCGTGTTGCTACCTGTGTGCGGAGGAATCGCAGTTTGAATGTGTCGGGCTGGACTCTGCTCAGTGACATCACGCCGCTCTTCAGCCTGTCAGAATACATCGCCCCCGGCAACAGGTTGCCCTGGCCGTCCAAGGTGCCGATGATGTGCGAGGTCTGAGGGTCATCCCCAATACCTGCAGGTGATTGGACAGATTGAAAACAATGTCTATACGACAATTTTCTCAGTCATTTCTGCTCTTTGAAGAACACGTTAATGACCAAAGTAAATGTACCAGGAAGTGTGGTGTGCTCCCAGGTCACGCCCAGTCGGCTTCCCGGGGGGAAGTGCGTGATGTTGGTCACATGACAAGCCAGCTCTGTGGGTTCGGCAGTCATCTGGGGGTTCAGGATGGGCTCGAGGGTCAGCGAGAAACTCGGTTCTGGGGAGAAAAGGTGACAGCATAAAATTAGACTCAAGATTATGCAGTATTCTAAACTCTAGACCTTTTTTTTGCTCAATATGTGCAACTTCCTATAATACTAAAACTACAAAAACATGAAGTGTCTGTCACGTTGCCCGTAAAGTTGTGAAGGGTCATTATGAAGCTTGGTATTACGGTTCACCACTTGCCACAATCTTTGACAGCTACTGAAGCAACACAATCCTAATTTGGACAAAGAGGACGGAGCTGAGGTGGGAAAAGCAAGCAGCAACCACCACGGCTGAATGTGAAACCCTGAGACGCTTGTCAGTACCAGAAAACATACCGCAAAAACATAAAAGGCCTAAAGAAAGTAACAAAAGCCCAACCTAAAACCTTTGTGAAGCCCCACAACTGCTGCTGAAAGACAGGGTATTGTACTTCACTACAGAGTACTACAGCTTTACGGCTGAGCTCTCTCGTCAATACCGTGAAATACACCTGAGGAACGGGTCAGTCTCACAATCCTTTCAGACATGCACTTAATTAAATGCCACCAAAGACTACCAGAGGTATTAAATGTATGTCAAGTTCAATCTTCTTCACACTTAAACTGCAACGTAAGTTTCAAAATGCATCACTGAAAACACTTTTATTCCTTCATATCATTATTTTACACCTCATGTAAGCATTGCACCTCTTTCTGTAAAGGTCCTGTATGAGCAGAGCCATAATGGACCATTTATATAACAGAGACTTATGCATAAAAGTCTAAAAGCCATTATATTAACAGACGAACAGATGAAGCCAGCAATGTTACAGATTCCATGTATGAAAGACTCCAGGAACAGTCTGTGTCTGTCGTTCCATCAAAAAACATAAAATATGGAACCAGCTGTTCATAAATCCATCACTAAGTTTGTGTGTTAAGTCCTTCCTAAGTAGTAACTACTAACTAGTTTCAAACTACTGATCTACTAAATCAGGTTGCACCACTAAAACTGAAGAAATGTCTCAGCTAGTTAGTAATGTGTGAATCTGTTGCCAGGAAACATCTGCGGCGCCGTCCAAAAAAGAAGCAACCAACTGTGTAAACAGAAAGTCACTGTAGCATCATGAGCTGTAACATAACTTCCAAAAATAACAGTTTTAGGAGCCAAAAGAACAAATTAAGCTAACTGCTAATCCTTTGTGAACATAGGCCTGACTTTGTTTTATTTATATCTGCATATCTGGAGAATTATGTGTGTTTTAAAATTAGTAGTATCCATGCAGTTAACAGTGAGAGGGAAATATCAAATTATGCTAAGCTAACTGTTGTTAGTTGCTCCTTTAATTGTGTAATTTGAGGTTTAGTGTGTTTTTCTGTTAAGGGGGTGGATGGATGGATAGAAACAATAGGTGAACAAATACAACAGACCCTCCATAAGCAACATAAACATTTCATGTCTGAATAGGAGCAGGAAGAAGCAACATGCTTGTCTAGTTCTACCCCTATTCTATACTAATCAATCAACCTAAAGATTCACACAGTCCAACTATCCGCCGCAGCGTCCATCATACACAACTAAACCTCTATGTTCATCCTCTTCATACATAACCAAACACTACCAAATCAAAAGTAAGCCAGTAACAACAACGTCAGCATTAGCGAGTGTTACACTCTTTTTAACCGTGTGATATTCTTTTGGCTGCGGATCGATTTCTTCTTGCCAAATAGAAAAAAAAACAACTGTTAACCACATCATTTATATTGTTTAGAGCCTTATTGACAATAAAATATTCAGGGTAACTTGTGTTTGTTTATCCATTTCTAATAATGCTATTAAACACACTCCATATGCCCCTGACATTGTTTTTGTTATTCTCTAATATTTTGTTAAAATATTCCTTCTTGCATATCCTCATAATATTACTTAGCTTATTTTTGTATCTTTTATATTTATTTTCTGCCTCCATAGTTCTATATTTTATGAATTCTCTACATAGGGTATTCTTTTTTTTGCATGCATTATGTAATCCCTTTGTGATCCACAGCCTACCCGTATAATTTTGCTTCCTGCTGCATTGTGTTATTGTTTTTGTCATATAATGATTTAAATATTTTTAGAAACATTTCACCGGCTTTATCAATATCATCTTCTTCATACACTTTTTTTCCCCAGTTTTGTGTTAGTATTTCACTTTTAAATGCATGTATGGATTCTCCCCTCCTCACTCTCCTGTATTTAATTTTATTGCCATCCTTCTCCTTCCAATAATCACAGTCATAGATCACAAAAACTGGCAAATGGCATTCATTAGCAGCACGCTCACTATATTGTTTCCCATAATATCTGTAAATATATCAGTCTATTAGAGTGGCACAGTGTGATGTTACTCTGCTTGGCGTAGTGATCATTGGATATAGACTCATATTATACATTGCATCAATAAACTAATCAGTCATTTTGTGCTTGTTAGGATTTGAACAGGTCTATATTGAAATCCACACAAATGAATCCTTAAATATTTCAAGGTTAGGTCCATGCAGATTTCTATGGTAATGCATTTCATCACATCATCAATAGTAGTTGTCATGCTTTCCTCTACCTTATAATTGAAGCTTTTATCCGCATACAGAGCCACACCTCCTCCTTTTTTGTTCTCCCTATTCATGTAATTCAATTCATATCCTTTCAACTCAAAATCCACACCCTTCTCAGAGTTGAGCCACGTCTCAGATACACTATCTATGACACTAGAATTGACTTATGTAGTCTTTGATATTTTGAAAGTTTACATATAAGATATGTCGACCATACTCCGTATATGTTACACCTGGCAGTTAGTAGAAGTAAATATTTAGTAACGCCTCACCTCTACGCAAGAACTAGTTTGGGTGGTGCAACCGGTTTTAATTTAGTGATGTGTAAATCTCTTCAATTTATTGGCTCCTGTTTAAATTAAATTTGTAACCTTTAGACGTGGCATCAATTTAATCCTTTTATAATTCCTTTTTTGCTTCCTAATATCATTATCACATACAGTATGAGGAGGTCTAACCCATTTTTTTGCTCATACTTTGCTATCATTCTCAGTGCTGCAGTAGCCCAAAGTGTGTACAGTAAGAGGGGCTGAAATGAATACAAAGCTCACAGGAATCAGTGTCCTGATGATCGAACAGCAACTCAAACATAATAATATCATAATTAGAGTTACTGTGTTGCCTCAAGAGAAATGATTCCCATCCCAGCAGGTGTTACTTTCATCAGTCACTGCCAGGTTTTGTCGCTTTACGACATCAACAGACAAATAAAAAGTGATTTTTAAAAAAAATTTTTTTTAAGTGGTTTGGTCCTTAAATAGATCCGTGTGATAGAGGTAGACAACAGAAATAGACCTGAAATAACACTGTTAACTGTATGTGATGAGGTGTGTATCTCCGTGTTAATAGTGTGTGTGTGTGTGTGTGTGTTAATGGTGAGGCAGGTCCTCTCAGTCAGACATCCAGATTGCACCTTTACGCGTCAATGAACAGGAAACACACACACAAAGATTTCCACCTGCCTAACAGTGAGATATCCCACACACAAACACACACAGATATATAGGTTTTTACAAGTAGTGGGTAACACAAACCAGTGTGCTGGCACACACACACACACACACACACACACACACACACACACACACGGCAGAAACACTATAAATACAAGTATGTACGTCTGTGTGTGCACGTATGTGTGTTTGGCAAAGGAGGGGGTTTGCATGATGTCAACTGGACGTCACACACACACACACACACACACACACACACACACTCTAACATACACACTGACTCATGCACTGTCACCATCTGCTGTGAAACTCAAACACACACACACACACACACTTTGATCGATGAGAGTGTGTGAAGCTTCCCTGCCAATTAACCACGCACCGCTCTCTCTCACTGTCTGTCTCTCTCTCTCAGACTGAAATGTTGCCTTTTTTAGTAGAGCAACACAAGCTCACGTCACCAGTTTAGGAGCTCTGAGACTGTAAAACAGTACACTGCATTACACACGTTTATATCTTAATGAAGCCAACAGTGACACTGAATATTTTTTCACCAATATAACGCTATAAATACATCTGACGATTCAGTTTCCCCCCAAGGTAGAACATTTATTATATGACTGTATTTAAATTCCAGCATAACAATAAAAATAAGCCTGAAAGTTGAATCAAATTAGAAGTTAAGCCTTTTTAAACCCCTTTAAAAAACAATAATAGAAAATTAGACTGTTTTTATCTAAAATTTGAAAATATCGTAACTTCTGACCTACCAGAAGAAGTATATTTAACTGTATTCAAGCTCCAATAAAGATTAAAATTGAGAACAGCATGATTTCAGGCTTATTAATAATATTAAGGGTGCTTGCATTAAGACTAAAAGCAATTCAGGACTAGTCTAATGAATCAAAACAGCAAAAAGTTACTATTTAAGATCATAAGAAGCTATTGAAATTAGCAATTTAACGTAGTTAGCAGGTTTTTTATAGTTTAAAGAGTTAATTACATTTCTCTTTTACATTTTAATGGTTCATCCGCCACAACATTTGCCAGTTTACAAGCAGTATGGAGCTTTCTTGATTAGTTGAAATAAAATTAATCAATTGTTAATGCTGTTTGTCGTACATTAAGAAAACAGTTGCTGTGTAAAGCTTCTCAAATGTGAGATTTTGCTCCTTTTCTCTGTTCCATTAATACAGTAAATTCAAGGCCTTTGCAATTTTAGACAGTCAGACAAAATAAATAACTGAAAGACATAGATTATAAGGAGCTTTATCAATAATGATATGAAAAACCCAAAATCCGACATCAAACAGCCAGTGATGCTGCTGACCTCACAGCTGCATGTCCTTACAACCGAGTCTGACTCGGAGCCTGAACTGCTCCTCCTGACACTCTGCACTCTGTAGAGTTTAGCAGAGCAGAAATTGTGCAAAAACAAGCTTTAAAAAAGAGAAGAAAAAAGGGCTCTATTAGCGTGTGGCTCGGGGAGGCAGAGTGAGGAAAAATAGGTCAATGTCAATAACACAACGCGCCGCTTTCATCTGCATCGCACTGCATACAGTATGTGGTCATTTTAACAAGCTGCTATTAGTTAGAGACTCTTAGTTTGCTATTAATACAGTGGTGACATTCATTTGCCACTTAATGGTATGTTTCAAATGCTATGATGTTTCATCCATTATTTTTCTGCTGCTCACAGTGCATATCATTAGCAAACACGCTGCTTGTTCAATTTAGAAATCAAAAAACACTATTAACCACCGATGCTGGATTAACAATCGGGCAAAGCAGGCAACTGCCCTGTGGCCCCAGACGCTCAGGGGCAATAAGAGCAACAGATTAAAACTGTTAACTGGCAGTTTGATCTTTTGAGTTACAGTTCAGGGCTGGATTTCTCATCCTAATAGTACCACAGCAACACTAGACGGATGTATCAAATGTGATCAAGCCGTATCGTGATTTGATTATATTCCCCGCAGTAACATGCCTCCATTCACTACTGAATACAATTCTGTGCAGTCACTATATTTCCGTTGTTTTTAGGAGAGCAGTGGAGACGTCTTTGCTGATGTCTTCTACTGAAAAGAAGAACGTAACTGAGCCTTGTTTCAACTTGCTTCTTAGTTCGTCGTCTTATCTCCACTCTGCACAATCTCCACAGGCACCAGAAGCTGCCCGAGCTGATCAATCACTATTTCTTGCCGTCCTCATGAGGTATCACCTTAAAAAGGTCCAGTGTGAAGAATCTCCCCCCCCCCCCTTTATTTAGTGCAAGATATGTGATTAATATAAATTGAGTGCAGGATAAGTGATTAACATGAAAACACATATGACATGGGGCAGTACAAACAGGAGAGGACCAGACAGTAGCCCCATGAAAACAATGACATGAAAAAAAAAAAGTTTAAATCTAGATGCACGTGGTGTGTGTGTGTTAGTGTGGGTAGGCGTTACGTGTGTTTGTGTGTAAGTATGTAGAGGGAAGAGAGCAGAGGGGAGGAAAGAGAAGAAGAAAAAAAAAAAAGAGGAAAAAAAGGGAAAGCTGCAGTGTTGTTGTGGGGGATCTCTGGTTGGGCGCCAGAGTGAAACCAGGATGAGTCAGGAAAGAGTTTTATTTTTTTTTTTTTTCTCTCCCCCCTCCTCACTCCTATCCAACCACTTCTTTTTATAGTTTGTTTGCTTGTCTGTACTCCCCCTTTCTCTCCTCCTCCCCCTTCCTTGTTCTCATTGCTCTCTCCTGCTTTAGGCCGCTCCTGGACCCACAGGAGGTTTCTGGCCTGTTGCGAGTCAGATTCCCTCTAGAACAGCCCCCCCACTGCTACAGGAGGGGTCTGAGGAGCATCTTTCTATTTGAAGGGGGGTTTAATGTGAAGAATTTAGTGGCATCAAGCAGAACGGACTTGGCAAAAATAGAACATAATATTCATATTTTAATTAGTGTATAATCACCTGAAAATATGAATCATTGTGTTTTCGTTACCTTAGAATGAGCCAAAGTACAATTGAAGGCTACCTAACATTTTTTGGGGGACTTGGGGGCATTTTTCACCTTTGTTAGATACCTGACGAGAGTTGAGATGGAAGGAAATGACTTACAACAAAGTTCTCCTGCTGGATGCAAACTGGGGGCATTGCAGTCAGCGCCATAGCCCACTAGAGTACCCCATTTTGACCTAATCTTAAAGGATTTGTTTCAACCTGATGCATTTCCCATAAATGTGGCCATTGCGGCTCTCTGGGTCAACTTAGCACTGGCCAGCTACGTTGTGCAAAACGACGTACAGTACACCGGGGCAAGCTGCATGAGCCTCCTGCACCTTTTCAAGGTCTTAACAGGTGAATGACAGTGAACAGGTTGATCCAGCCCTGCTCGTCATTTTGGTGATGTACTGTACACCATAACAACCGAAGCACACACACACAAAAAGTTCATATTGCCTTTAAATGGACGCTCAAAATATCCTCATCCAATGTGAGTGTTTGAATTTTTAAACATGTATCCAAGAACCCAAAAGTGACGTATAGTCCTCACGTCACATGTACGCTGTTTAACAGTAAACAAGGAAGTGCAGCCTTCAGCGGTCGTGTTTCTGCGGCGGCTCAGCAGGCGTGAAGCCGAGCTTTCACCGGAACGTGTTTGGTCAGTGGTTTCTGCGTCGGCTCATTTACAGGCGGGCTCCCTGCCATGAAAATAATATGCCGATAACAAGCAGAAGGGACGGAAGTGAACTGCTAACCTTGGCAGCGACTGCGCCATTGAGCCGGGCAGGGAGTTCAACTCCCAACCATAGCAGCGTCAGCCCCTTTCCAGGAGCAGAAGAATGTCGTATTCTGCCAAAACAACTCAAAGCATGTGAGACGCTCTGGTTTCACCGGAGTGTGCAGGCGTGTGCGCGGTATGTGTGTGTAATAGGAAAAGCAGATATGAATAAGCCACTCAAGCTGTTCCCTCTTTCTTTCAACACTGTGTGTCTCTCAGGACGGAGGGGAAGCACAGACTGACACACACTGAACAGATGTACTCTCAGCTGAAACAACATGTAATCTGATTACTATGAGTGCAGTCAGATTACAGTAATCTGTTACTACTCATATCAGGCTTCTGTTATAATTACAACTACAGTAAAGACACGTGATTGGAAAAATCAGAGCCAGCCAACCAGCTTCACACATCTAATGCCAGACGTCAATTACAGTACAATAAATAAAAAATTATGTAATCCCATGAGAGCTGTGGGGTGGTATTTATGACTTAACATTTACAAAATGAAACAAATCAGTATTGTAGTGCGTAGTGTTCATGCTACATGCTAGGCAGATGTTCAAAAGTCTGTTATAGCATACTGGATCGCATATAAAGGCTAAATAATAAATACTCCTCAAATAATAGATGAGGAAGTATCTTGAAAATCATACCAGCATTTGTTCCGCACAGTTAAACCACACTTGTAAGTGGGAATGAAGGTGGAAGCGCTCACGCTGAGCAGTATACAGTAGATGCTAAACATCATAAAAAGCACAGACTGAAGCTTCATATAGCCTGTGGCTCTGCACAACCTCCTCAGTTTAGCTGCTTTAAATTTCACTGAAGGATGGATTTTTGGGGGTTTTATAAAACTGGCTGAGAGCCGCAAGAAGCATCTTAAACGGTTTCTTTGGGGAAGAAAAATGTGTTGTTTTTTTTTTTTTAAACCAGTCAATCCTGTGTCAAATACTTTACAATTAACTCTTCTGTTCGGGCTACACATACTTTCACACAAACCCTGAAAATTATTACATGCTTGTCCCACATTCTTTGAACATAATATCTCTGTACAAAGTGCAGATTTTCTGAAAAGCAGGGTTTGGTCAAGCTGCTTGGCTTCCCCAGTTGCCAGGTGCAATGGTCCAAACTGAATTTTAAAGGGGACGCATCATACACATTTTCAGCTCTACTGGAGTATCTTTGCATGATTAACAGTTCAAAAAAAATGTATTAATCTTATAGTGTCCCTTTATGCAGCCCCGGCTTTTACTCCAACTCCTCAAATTTTGGACCTTTGACCATGTTTAACATAGAAAACAGTATAAAAAAAACAAAAAGCGTTTAAGCGTTTAAGCAAAACTTGCAAAAAAAATTAAAATGCAAATTAGTAGCATTTGCCAGGGCTGGAAAAACCAAAACGAGCTAAAAGAGGCTAAAAAGCTCCTTAGAGCTGAGAGGAAAAGCATAATTAACTGTGAGAGCAACATCTGTCACATTTAACAGTCATGTGATCCATCGTTTATGAAAAAATATTGATCAATGCAGCTTTAATGCTGGTTATATGGTTGCTGTGTGAGGACCAAAGCTTCATATCCTTTTCTCCAGCTCCACCTGGCCATTGGAGACGCTCCAGGGTGTCTGCACTGAGGTCTCGGGGGTTTCATATCAGTCATGCTGGAACTCTTCCAGCGGAGTGGGGGTGTGACCTCTCAGTGTGGAGGAGCAGCTGAACAGCACAGAGGTCCACTCATACCACTCAATTTGCAGCATGAGGCTAGCCCGGCTGCAGAGAAACCGGCTTCGACTGTTCATTTACGCTCTCTGTTTTTCCACCTCTATGATCTCAGACACGGACATGTTGATTCTCATCTAGATCATTTCCAGTATTATCTAACATCACATGAGAACGCTGAGGACATCAAACGACTTTTGTGGCCCGATTCCTCTATTAACACAAACATTTTCTGCAAGTGTTACATACTTGTTATAACAAAATGTTTGCAGAATATTTGTAATTTCTCCATTTTCTGATGAAGTCTGGTGACAGTGGGAGCTACGGATGGAGAATACAATCAAAAGAAAAAGCAGCAGAAGGCTCAAGTTAAATTATACATTAGAAATATACTAAAAACAGGCGTCCACAAGTCCCCTTTTATATGATACAGGTACCCTCTTCCCACCCTGAGTTGAAAAAGTATGACACTGCATGAGAGGGTGCACAGGAATCTCTCTAATAACTGTGGGAATCACTATTAGGATTATAAGAGAATTACAGACTGTCACAACCATATCGCTGCAGATACTGATGGTGAATTTCAGCCCTTGAATTTAGAACGACAAGAATCAGGGATTAACCTCTGACAGCAGCCTGCCTCGACTAAGTAGAGAAGACAATCATAACCCCACGTCAAACATGCGTGTTTCTGTGTAAAAAAGTAGTACTTTCTTCATGTTTAACATGAACACGGTAACATGAAAAGATACTGAAGTGGCAGCAGAGTACAAACCTTTTACAGCTTGAGTACAAAAATGTGTTTTTAAGATCTGACATTAAGAGGTGGTTGGTGATGAAAGAAGTGGCTAAAACTGTACCAAACGTGGTCACAGATACTAAGTAAATATGAGCAAAGAGCCTCAGCTATACAATATTAAAATATATATATATACACACATATATTCATAAATATTCTAATACACTTTGAAATATGAGTTTGCATGAAACACAAGTGTCCCTTTCTTGAGTGAAGTGGCTCCATTGACAACAACTCCAGCTAACATAACAACACGCACACAGGGGAAGTGTAGCCAAGGGTGAGAGGAATTACACTCTGTTTAAGTGTGTGTGTGTGTGTGTGATGTTCCTGCCGTGGGGGGGGGGGGGGCTCCTAAACAAGTTCTCCAACTGTTTTTGTGCTTCCTGGTCGGCTGTGCTTATAGCAAAGCATCGTGGGAAGAGCGGTCAACCTCAAGGCTGGACATCAATAGAATAGGAACTGACTGGTTGACAACACACATGCACAACCACACACACACACACACACACACAGTTTAGTTTAAGCTCAAGAGGAACAAGGATGAAATATAGGCGCTATAGTCAATTAGAAAATGTTGCTTTTGTGATGTGTGTGTGTGTGTGTGTGTGCGTGCGTGTGAGCAGACTCAGTATGAAGGAATGTGCACCCTCAGGCCAAAATGTAAGAGTTCCACCAGTTAGAACAGCCTCATACCCTCAGTATGTGGGACACACACACACACACACACACACACACACACACACACACACACAGAGATAAAGACAGTGTTTGAAGTGTGTATGTGTGTGTAGCATTTACTCTCCGGAGAAAGCCTTCAATAAACCTAGTTTTACTCTCTCTCTCTCACACACACACACACACACTTGTAAAACACCCCGCAGACACACACACTTTTAAATATAAGTATGCAGATAACATGTGCACACTACCACCCATGTAAACACACACACACACAAATGCAGCAGAGATTGATGAAATCCTCTTGATCACACTCCTTGATATTTCAGCTGTAGCTTCTCCCTAACTCACTGTGTGTGTGTGTGTGTGTGCGTGTGTGTGTGTATGTGCGCCCATAAAGCCTGGTTGATATTTCTAAATGTAACACGGATCCTCAAGGCTTTGGGAAACTTGTGTGTATCTAGAAGAGATGGTTGTTATCTTAACTAAAGGCTCCAGCTGACATACAGGATGTATTTCAACCAGCACTCACACTGTGCACCATCCTCTGAGACTGACTGATGTCAGTTTGAATAAAATGCTTTGGTTTAATCTCTGGCTAAAAGCAAGTTAGCCAATGTAAGCGTGTGTTTTGCCATTTTCCACATATGTGCATGTCTGCTACAGTAAATCAGCAAACGGTTCCTCGTGTATCTCATGTGAAAAACAGCATTGTTCTCGTCTGAAACGCACCCTGGTTAGATAACAGGGAAAAGCTAATATCAGTTCTGCAGAACGTCTCTACTGTCGGGGCTGTCGCAGCTGTCAATCAAGACGTCACACCCCCTTTTTATATATGATTCTGGTTTATAAAAGCGATGCATCTGACTGAAGTAGCTGTAGAAAATATTTTGGAGTATTTTGAAACTAGAGAGGAAGCTGCTGGCCGCAGAACAGGGAAATCAGAGCAACAATAGAGGAAAAAAGTGAGAGGGGAAGTGACAACAAAGCGACAAAAACACAGAAGAGATGTATGGGACCAATAACAGTCTCTTAGTAAATATCAGATATCAGTCAAGTGGTCCTGCTTCGATTTCATTAAGGTCCTCCCTCACCACAGATGTCAAATATTGTCTGTAAAGGCTGCAATGACATTTTAATCCTTTTTATTCTGTAATTGAATAAAATTTGTACTTAATTTGATCTGTGTATTTGGTAAATCATTTTAAAGTTTCCCTTGCCATTGAATGGGCGTGTCGAGTCTCTACAGTATGCTTTAATTTTATTTAGTCTGATTTCAGTTTCAGCAGCTTTAAAATGAAAATACTTTTATTGACCCTCCAAAATCCAGTGATCAATGAGAGGAAATTGCCATGTCAATCTATGAAATGTCGCAGTTTTTCCTAATTTGTTTCATATCATATTTCCTTGATATAGCAGGTTTTGAGGGAACAGCAACAACATGATCCTCGAGGTACAATCTGTCCAAATATGCAGGATTCATGGGTTAATGACATGTTAGTTGAATGTCCAATAAATAATCAAGTTTATCCAATTTCCTTTTGACGTCAGTATTATGTGGCATCCGTCCATTCCAAACTCCATGGAGGGAGTGAAGCACTGTGGAGGAGTTTTTGATCAGAGTTAACAATATTATGGCCAAGAAGCAGCAAAGCAAACTGGACTCAGAAATCTAACAGCTATGGCATAACGGCAGCTGGCTCCTTCAATCTGCTCGTCTCTCCGTCACTTAACAGAGAGTCTGTCAAAACTAACAGAAGTCTTCATTATAGGGGTGTAATGGTACATAAAAGACGTGCTTGAGTTTTGGGGTCAAGGCTTGATAGGTTTTTGGTAAACAAAAGAAAAGGCAACATTAAATTGTGGCTCATTGGCTTTTATCCTTACTATAAAAATAACAGTGATGAAATGTTGGCGGACGGTCAATAAGAATAGCTGCCAATATCAAGACATTATTACAGAGGATTGGTTAGTTTGGGCTGGTGTGAAAACTGTTAACTGTACTCTTGCCACCACTTTGAGGTTGCCAGAAAACCAGCAGAGACTCCGGGAAGTGACTGGCCCGATCACTAAATAGTTTCAGCCCGTAAACTCACCATAAAACCACAACCTGACATTTTTACCCTTCTGTTTTCATACTGCTGAAGCAATCAAAATATAACTGAGCTTTAGAGGTGCTGGTGGGCAGATCTTTATGCTAAGCTAACGGGCTACCTGCTGTAGCTTCATATCTGACGCGAGTGGTATCGATCTTCTCGTCTAACTCTCAGCAAGAAAGCATATTTTTTAAAAATGTGAAACTTTTCCTTTAAGACCAAGTTCAACCATTAGAGCCATTAGCAGTTTCAGCAAGTTATATTTATCAAATCAGGTTTTACACAGTTAGTAGCTCTGGTAGCTGGATGACGCCTTAAAATGACGCCAAACCTGAGTGACAGGTTCTAGCTAGCATGCACTCGGCATGCTCCGCACATATTAATTAGGCTGTATTAGGCTAATTCGGGGTTTATAGGGTATACCAAATGAAAGAAAGTCCCATCCTCAAAGAACAGAAATGGTGACTGTATTGGATCAGCTGATTGTAATCACATTAAGTCATTTAATGTGATTAAGATAAGACTGGAACATCCCTCTTATGAGTCCAAATCAACCACAACATGAAAAATGAATGATCATCTTCACTTATGTTCATTTAGGAGGAAACTAATTCCATATCTAAACGCATATCCAACACATCACATTGCGAGCCAACTCCATTCTACTTCACCAGAGAAAATGCAACATGATGCAAAGTTCAAAAAACACGCTGAGTGATGGATGGAAATGGCAAAAAGACAGACAGACAGACAGACAGACAGAGAGACCACCCACCATGCCAGCAATTGATTGCTGTGTCAACTGTGTTTGACATCAGTGCTCTTTAGAGGCAGGATCAGGACACCACACACACAGTAACAGCATACCCAGAGGTAGCAGAGAGCGGGACAGGCATGACTAATCAATCGTCCTCGCAGCGGGAGTCGAAAAGGCTGACTGGAGGACTAAAGAGTTTCCCCTTGAGACTCCGGATTCATTTGTGGCACCGCAGTACATTTACACTTCCACAGCTAATGAAATCGTACAGAAACACACGCGCACTGTCCTTTACTGCACTGTACTGGACATCAGAGCTGTGCAACAAACCACACATGCCTGAGAAAAATGGCCCACAACTCTTAAGTCAAATTACAATAAATAAAATTAAAAACAAGTACAGAACTAGCGGACATTCACAAAATCAATACAATGGCCATCAATCAATACACAGAACATGATGCCTGCTATGCTACAATCCAAGGTGACCACTTCCAAAAAGACCTGGTTCAGCATATTATCGAATAAAATGATGCACCATTGGACCCATTAAGCTGCACAGTCTTATTATTATGTTATTTCTTATAAAATCAAATATTAAAAGCTGTTAAAAGCCATAAAAATCTAAATCTATCACAAAACCTAAAACCAACCACTTAGACCAGAAAATTCAGTTGGAAATGATTAAACTCTCATGAGTATCTCATATTTCTTACTTAGACAGTAAAAATGACGACTTACTTCATATTTATGACTTAGTATCACATAACTTTAATTAGTGCTGAACAATTAACTATTTAACAATATTATTTTGGGTTCTGGGAACATGTGAAGAGCAATATTCACCAAATGCTGACATTTCATATACTTAACGACGATTTGATTAATAAAAAACATAATCAACACATTAATTGATCATGAAAATAACAAATATTTTACTCAGAATTCATAATTACTGCTTAGTATCTAATAACTAATTGATAATTCATCAATTTTGTAGTCAACTTACAACTTGTCTCATAAAGTCAAAATTATTTGATACAAATTTATGAGGATGAGCATTTCAGTCAGAATTTTGACAAAAAAAAACCCAAAAATTTGATACTCATGAGTGTTTAATCTAATTTTACATATTAGATTATTTTCTTTACATTATATTCTCAAGTCTTCATCACATCCTCTGATGTTAAAACAAGACACAGAAACATAAAACATGCTGTTGTTTTACTCACTGATCTGCGACACCTTCACCGTCACAGGGCTGGACGTCTTCTCAGCTGCCATGTGCCACCTCCCTCCTCCTCCCGCGCTCCTTCCTCCCTTCTCGACGAAGGCTCGGATGCGGCACGCGTACGCCCCTCCGTCCTCCCCGCTCACGCCCCTCACCGCCAGCCTGTACGCCGCGGCTCCTGTTCGCTCCAGGCTCGCCTCCCCTCGCTTTGCCTGCGCTCCGCTCTGGGACGTGTTCGAGATCACCACCCCGCTGCGCTCCATGGTGACGATATCGCGCCCGTCGGCCAGCCAGGTCACTTCCAGGGCGAGGGAGGGCAGGTTGTCGGCGGCGACGGAGCAGAGGAGGGTCAGCGTGTCCCCGGGGGAGAGGAGCAGAGACGTGGAGGAGGGAGAGGAGGAGGATGAAGCCTTCACACTGAGGGACTGACCTTGAGAGGACAGAGACAGCGTTAGTCACACTAATGAAAGTGTTTTTATGTGTGTGCAGGCAACATGCTGCATAAACAAAATAAAGATTTAATAAATAAAGCTTTGGTCTTTGAGAAGTCCAAGAATTCAATAGATCCTTCTGCATTACTGAATATTTCTGCATAGAGACAACAACACTGGAAGAAACTGCATGAACATATCAGACTAAGTATACTTGACGACATCACATTGGGACTGCTGATAGTCACAAAACAACTCAATTTTAACATTTAAAAAAAAAACAAGTAACCCTTTGAGACATGGGGTGTTTTTGCTTGTTTTTCACTCTTTTTATTTACCGGCAAACTGCATAGTCACTGCACAGCTTGTGCAGCAAAACAATAAACAAGCTTTGGCCAAACTGTAGCTCTGTAACTTTGATGCGTTCGGAAAAAAAGAGCAGGAGGAGATCGTGTCGTGGCGAGGGGAAAGAGGAAAACACGGCATGCCAGTTTTCTAAAGCGAGTTTAAGATGTGTAATATGTGTTAATATGTGTTTCACCAGTAGCTTTACGCTAACTCGTCAGTGTATTCTGATTGGTTGGTTTGATAATCAAATAATCTTTTCAGTCACTTTTTAAGCAAAAACGCTGCCGGTTGCAGTTTCTCAAATGAGAGGGCTTCAAGCTTTTCTGTGTCATATATGATTGTAAACATTTTCTAGAGAAACTGACTAATCATTTACTTGAAAAAGGAAGTAATCGGCTGATTAATTGATAATGAAAACAGGCGTTGCAACCCTACTGGAAACTGCCATCATGGTGAATAATAGAGGATCTAACAGTGATGGAAAAAGTTACTGTGCTTTCAATGATTTCTACTTAAAAATTGGACAAGATGCAGCATATAGGATCTCAAAAGAGTAAATTAAAAACAGTTGTCAGTCTTTTCTGGGTATCTTCAAACCAACAGTTGAATAAACGGTCTCCAGTAACAACCTAGACAGCAGTATGTGGGGATAAGTCTCTGTATGGTGTCTGGAAAAGGACAAAAGACACAAAGCCCACTCTGTTTGACTTTTCTCATCCTCTTTACTCAAGTCAGTAAGTCAATATGAACTGACTGGGACACAATAGACCTGAGACTGAGACCTGTGTGTGTGTGTGCTGCTCATCTCTGGTTTCATTATAAACTGCTGGGTGTTTTCTAGCACTTAAGAGGATATGGTAACCCAGAAAGATATAAGATATGGTGACCACAGCAACCACAATGAATGAGAGAGAGTGTGTGTGTGTGTGTTGGGGCCTCTCTAAGGACAGAATAAGACAGAAAGAGAGTGAGGGTCACTCGCCTCCTGGGACGGAGCGAGGCAGAGAAAAGAAAAGTCTCACAGAGGAGAGGATGCCATTAAAATAAAGGCCGCCACACAACAGAGACAACTCTCCCACGTCCCTCTATCCTTTCTTTTTATCTATTATTTTCTTCCAATCTCACTAGACATCCAACACAGCAGCGCAGAAAACTTCAAACACATAGTAACCTCTTTTATCAAGACTGAGATTTGAGGATTATCTATTGCTCCCTGCAGGGAAATTATCTACAAATTCTTACTACTACTTCAGACGTAATTACAGTACTGCTAATCATGTGAACTGAACCTCCTAATGCCAGGTTTATGTTGCACAGGATCACCTGTGGGCCATACAGTAGGTGACCCTCAGCTTTTTTGAAGCCTGGATTTACCACCTGCTACCATCTCTTTCAGCTACTGGAGCCAAGAACTAAGAACCGAGTAAAAGGAGTCATGCACGGAGCTAAGCCTGGACGACCCAGCAGCAACCACTATAAACTGGCTTTTTATTAGTTTTTAATCTTATTCCTTTTTTAAAAGATTTGTATTTACCTGCATACGAACTGTAACTTAAACTACCTGCAATATAAAGTGACTCTATATAGTTTGCCATTTTTTCCATGACGAACCCACATCATAAAAAAAAAAAAAAAATCCAATAAAATGACTTCGCCTACACCGTCCTCCATGTTGAATCTCCAGGGTAAACACTGCAGCGGCCGGCTTTAATGAACCGCGAGTGCACAACTCTGCCTTTTCTGCAAATAAAGTCATAAGAAGGTATGACTCTATGGTTTACACTACTCACTAATGTGTGAAAATGGTGTCAGACAAGAAAGGTGCAGCCTCATTTTGCATCATTTTAAACCATTAGTCTTATTACTTAACCTGCGCTTGTTACAATGTAGATCACTGCGGGCTCACGCTTTCTCCTCACCTGTAGGAGTAACAGCAACAGTCCCCATCTCTTTTGTCCTCTCCACGATTTTTATCCATTTCCCTCCGTTTTCGTGTGTCCACTCTGTCCCGTTGCATTCATAAATCCCTTCATCAGACGTCATCACTCTGGAAATGACCAACTCAAACAATCCATTCTTCCCGGGAACCAATCGGATGCCTCCGTCGGCGTAGCGCCGGGCGTACTTCTGCCCCGTAACCACGCCTCCCTGAGGACCAAAAGTCAAAATCTCCTCGGACGTCGCTCCCTTCTTCAGCGACCAGGTGACGGACAGGTAGGTGGGGTGGGTGAGTTCCCGGGTGACGTTGCAGGAGAGCGTGATGTCACTTCCCTCTGGGACGACCGGGGGCGGGGTCTGCGTGGAGACCTTGAGGGTGTCGGGGATGACTGACAGGAAAAAAAGAAAAAAAGAAGCATTTTAGGAACACATTTAAAAACACCTAACTCAAGGTGAATATCACTGAAGACAAATGTGAAAGACAAGAAACTGCAACCTCTCACACATACACACTAATACACACATCATATATTGTTTCCCACCTTTTTAAATCACATTTATACGTGTTATTTGTGCCAGTTTTTAAGCATCCATCTTCTTTTTTTAGCGCACATCAAACCCAATGTTCATTCATTCTTAAAAATGTAACTTATTGGTGTTTAAAATTTGAAAAACACTTTCACTCTTAGTCCTGTTTTATTACTGGTACAGTAATATTTCCTGATGGAGAATCAGCAGCGTTTTTTTTTTGCCTTTTCTCTGCATTATTTCTCAAGTGTCTACTGTCTGGAGGCATATTGTGAAGTGAGTCAGGAGGATCTTGTTTACTGCGCTGTTTAATTTCAAGCAAAGCTTATTTTTGTGGTGAAACGTGCAAAAGAAAAAGAAAAAAACAATGACATAATGACATAATCAAGGTAAGTAATGCCTGCGCTGTTTCCCCTCTCCACTTCTCAGTACTTTGATGTTGAGCAGGGTAAAACTGTACATTTAGGAAACGAATGAGCCTGAAACAGACTTATTAAAAACAGACTCGTTAAAATGGAAGTGAAGGCATGTAAAAACAAAAATATCATCAAAAGGAGTTCAAATGTTTAAAATACTCCTAGATTTCACCTTGAAATTGTCATAAATCCAACTCAAAATGAAGGCTGAACAGTGAGGATTCAACCAATAAATGCAGCTATTTATTTTTTAAGGGTGGAGCGACTGAATGATCAGCAGTGACTCAAACTGACCACAAGTGTTTTATGATTAAGACTTTGGAGTCAGCTAAATTTAAAATTGGGATTAGGGTGAGGTTAAGTCAACAAAACAGTTCCCTGATGAAGGTCAGTGACTGAAGGAGAGCCGAGTGAACAAACAGCTCCAGATAAAGCTGTAAATTTGAGACTGTGCAGGTGAGTGTATGAAACACACCCAGAGGAGTGATAAGCAAGGTTAATGACTTTCCTGCTCAAAGTAACACACTAAACTCTCTTTCACTCTGGGCTCTTTTTGTTCTGATAATGGTTTCGATTCTTGGCTTCCTGAAACCGTTTGACTGCAAGATGTGACATTTAAGCGTCTGAGCGGTTGTTAACGGAGCAGCTTTTTACCGTCGCTTTGTTTCTTTTCTCTTTATGACTCATAAAAAAAAAAAAGGCTCATGAGTCACTCTGCGAGAGGAAATTAAAAAATTGGAGAATTTCTCACAGCTGGATATCCTGCTGGGAGCACAACTTTGCTTTCCAATGCATCCACAACAACAACAACAAGAGTCTTACTGTACCTCCACCGTATCACACCAGGGAAAGTAAAGGAAAAAAGACATTAGAAGCTTTGATGAATTGCATGTCGGCAGTGAAGACATGGGGGGTTAATAATAAAAACTGAGAGGCAGGCTCAAATGGTGTTGTTAGATAACTGGTAAACTCAAATTACAGGCTCAGTTTGATCATAATTGATGACTTGTTTTGATGATTTGCATATGAAAATGCCGCCAAAAAAGGGAAAATATAAATAAGGGCTACTTTTTTTAAAAAGTAATTGTAGCTTAATGCTCTTTGCAGTTTCTTTCAAAAAATATTTTACATTAAAAAAAAAAGGTGAATAATCCTTTTTGGAAGCTAACTGTAGTCGTTTAACAAATGAATCCAAGAAGTGGCAGATGGTTGGGAATGAGGACAGTACGTAGCTCTGCATTATGGGAATTACATTTATGCCACATTCACGTCCTGTGGGAAACACGGACATTTAGGCGTTTAGAAAGAAAGCACTGTTCATCTCAGCTTTCAGGTGGTAAATACAACTGAAAAATACTGGATAATTGTGTCCAGGCTGCTTAGAAGTGTTGTTCAAAAGGAAAAAGGGACTAATGCTTGATGCACGCAGCATCTGCAACAGAGTGGTACGTCTGGTGAGTTCATCCGAAACATCCGTTCATATACACAAGAATCTTTAATTAGTAAGATGTGATTTCCCCATGAATAAATCAGTAGCATATAAATCAACAACAACAACACATCAACAAGAGAATAAGCAGTTTGAAACTCAGCTTTGGACAGCTTACATTGACAGGCTGGGAGATTCCAAAACATCTCGACTTGTTCTGGTGCGAGCCAGATTTAGCAGGAAAGGGTTAACATAATTAATCCCCACTTTTATCAGCACTTTCTTCATGTTCAGAGGCATTTTATCATTCAAGCCTTCCTCCGTTTTTCACTCCCTTTATTTATCAACTGAAGGTTGACCTTAACCGGTAGCTGCACTTTCCATCAGAAATGTCAGGTGCCAAAAAATGAGGAAGGCCTTAAAAGATCTGGACGAGGATCCAGAAAAAGGAAGTTTCTGGCTGCCGCTCAGAAGGAGGCACAAAAGTGTGGAGGCAGAAAAGATCCTGCAGTGTGTTCCTGGATTTAAAAAAAAGGAAGAAACACCAATGAGGGGTGGCTCCCACAGTTTGCCTGGAGGCACTGTCGGAGGTGAGTCAGGCAGGTGCTACACCAACCTGTTCGTTTATCTGACAGGCTTTTGGTCTAGCCACCACGTGTCTTAGCAGGCACGATATGAATGATTTTCAAGATAAATGCAGAAATGCAATTGTCATGTCAACATTTTCCACAGGTATCAGGGTAAGAATAGATAGAGAAGATAGTCAGTGTTCCAGGGTTATCTGACAACGTCGATCGGACAATCTGAACACTTGGTAACGTCAAAAAAAAATGTGCCGATAATGCTGAATGAAAAACGCATTTTGTCACTCCGATTGGTTTTCTTTTCCTCACTTCTATGTGGCATAAAAACTGTTTTGACTACAGTTCCCATCACAGCCCTGCCAACTCATGTAGGATGAAAAATGGGACTGTTCCAAAACAGACTGTAAGAAGGCTTAAAAAACAAAAGAAAGGTATATTAAAAAGGTGTTTTTGATGACTGTACGCCACAGGATACAATGCTTCAAGAAGCTCCTGACCCAGAGAAAAATGAATACACCAAGTTCAGTCACTGTGCCAAACAAAGCTGAAGTTAGCTCTCAATTTTCCATTACTAAGTATTAAAATATTTAGCAAAAAGGCGATTGGTTTGCAGGTCTGATAATGTCACTATAGGGTCAGTGAGTTAGCTATAAGCCCTTTTTTTCTTTAGGCCTTTACATTTTGGCAAATATGGCATCATGAAATGTCACGCTGCATTAGCTACTAGCAGTTCCTGTTTGCACTGTAACCACGGATGAGCAGGAAGAGGATTACACTTAAAACTGTTGAAGAAAACATCTTTATGATAATTAAGGGAAAAATCTAGCTCGAGCTAAATTGAGCTGATTCCAGGAGTGTTTTTATGATGCCTGTGTGTTCAGATTCGATTATAAATCTGAGAAGGTGTGTGTCAGGTTCAAATGTAAAGTGCTTTTATGGGAATCCTCGAGATATATATAAAGCGTTAATATGAACAAGACAGTACTGGACACCAATAACAGTCTACTAATTAATAATAATAATAATAATAATGATAATAATAATAGAAAGCACAGTGTGTGTGTGTGTGTGTGTGTGAGAGAGCACTGATGAATGTGGTGCACAAGTCTCGACTGGTATAACCTCTCCGGCAACAAATCTAACTCATCATCTCTGCCAACGACTGTATAACAAACACACATTCTCTGTTTCATACACCACAGAACACACCGCTCACTAACGCTCTACACGCACACGACACGAGCTCTCCTGCACATAAACAGCGCTGCATAGCTAATTCAGGTCTAAGTTTAACAAGGTGTCTGGGGAGTCGCGCTGGGAAGCAGAGAGCAGCTGAACATGCATCATGGAACTAACTAACCTGCTGTCAGACAATCCCTCTTTGTGACTTCAACTCTCAAATTTTGGGTTTCACAACTGAGCACCTCATACTATATTCATCATTTAAAAAAAAAAAAAAAAAAAAGAAGGAATTATCATTTTCTAAACATCCTGTGTGGTTGGGCTAACAGTGGATTTAGACCAATATAGTCTCCAAAATATGTTTAATTACTAACTGGATAACCGCGAGCGAGAAACCCAATTAAATTCAAAGGAAAATGCTAACACGGGTTTCTCTCCTTCTCTATAATTATTTGTCAGAAAATAGTCTGAATTAAAACAGGCCACAGCAAGCTCTGCAGATCAGAGCTGCAACAACTCCTCAATTAATCAATTAGTTGATCGACAGAAAGCGGCAACAACTTTGATAATCGATTAATCCCTTTGAGTCTCTGGTTCCAGTTTCTTTAATGTGAATATTTTCTGGTTTCTTTAATCCTCAATTATAATTAACTCAATATCTTTGTGGACTGTTGGTCGGGACAAAACAAGACATTCAGGTTGCATCTTGGGTTTTGTGAAACATTTTTCACCATTTTCAGACCAAATGACTAATCGATTATGAAAATAATCAGTCGCAGCCCCACTGTAGATGATCCTGAGGGGCACATATATGTCAAACCTCTACAAATAAAACCTAAATTTTAAGCATCGATAGATATCATTAGAGAGGAGTCAGAAAATGTGTTTTTTTTTGTGATTTGAGTGAACTGACCCTTTAATAGAGCTAAGGGATTGCCAATATTTTGAACTATTACAACAAAACTGTAAGATTTAATGTTGAAAAAAAAAAAAACGATGCTACATTTAAACTTGTAGCCTGCTTTGTTAAAAGAAATGAGAGTATTATGTGCCCATTTCCAGGTCAGGAAGTTGAAAAATAATACTTATCTGTGTATTGAAATGCTTATCAGATGCAGGACATTAAACAAATTCATTTTTAGGAGATTGCATGAGGAACTGCAGTGTATAATTTTTTTTCAGCAGAGGGGTTACAGACAGGGTGGTATGTTATCTCCACTCTTGTTTGACTTGCAAATAGATGACTTGTTCAAGCAGTTAAAGTCTTGTAAAACAGGTTGTGTGTTTGGGGGGTGATCTTATCATGATTCATGTTTTACACGCAGACGATTTTGTTATATTTCCTCTCTGCTTTGCTGGTCTTCAATAGCTGCTCCCATTACGGTGCTGAATCTGATGTCAGGCTTAATGCCGAAACGAATAATGTACTGATTATTTGGTATGACGGATGATGAAATGATATGCTCAGGTTAGCATGGCTGTATGCAAATGCTGCATGTTCAGTTAAGATCAAAGTGGTTTAAAGACTGCAGCAGAAATAAAGTAGGTATTATTATCTCAAACTGTTTAAGACGGCAACCAAACATAATTCGCCAAATCTCAAACAGTTTCTTTAAAACTAAGTAGTGCATAGTGCCTGCAGCAGCACGGTAGAGGTAACCATTTCCTTATGTGTCTGATTCTGGCTCAACTTCTGGTGATTAGCTCTCATTGTTGTGGGGTTTTTGTTCTAAAATACCAGAAATCAACAGTGAATTCAAGTGGGATCATTATATAACTACATTATACTGGATGCTTGTAAAGAAAATGTTCAGCTGCCTTAATGAGTAATATGTATTTCTGCACAGAATCATGTTGTATTTCGAAATAACGACTGATGAACCCAAGTAAGCAAAATCCTACTAAAGTAAATACAGAGAACTGTCAAATTAAATACTTGTATGGATGCCAGAGCTCTGACTGATTCTAATGTAATCCAGCAACAACAGTTAAAAAAGTTAAAAGCAGTGTGAGGTACAATGAAAGATGCTACATATGTTTCTACAAGTAACCTGCTTTTTAAAAAAGGTGCTTAAAGGCTTTTTCACCTCCCACATCTTGAAATCCCCGTTGCTAACTGTTGCCTGAGTTAGTTAACAACTTTGTAATGATTCCACTCAGTGTGTATTTACTAAATGTACATGTAATTTAACATTTCTCCCTCTGGAGTGCTTTCATTGCATGCCATAGGATGGTATTTATATTCTTCTCTCAGCCTTTGTGTTTCACTACCCACCTTTATGTCTCTCTGGCCCTTATTTGACACAAGCCAAGTACTCCCACCTGACATCTGCTCCCTACCACCAGTGTGTTGAGGGGTGCGTGGCGTGTTGTGTGTCTGTGTGAAAGCCAAATTATTAGCCAGTAACTGTCTAAAACCAGCAGGAGTGAGTGTGTGTGTGTGTGTAGCAGGATATGCACATGATCAGTAGAGCATTAGTAAGTCATGGGGATAGCTGTTAAATGAACCGACATAGCCAGCTAGCTTCAAACGCACACACACCATGGATGTATTAAGAGAACTGGATACAGCGTCGAAGGCGGGGCCCCGTTCATTCCTATGAAAGTTGCTCAGTGGCGCATGAAGCCCAAAAAGTTCAACTTCCGGGTATAAAATTACCCGGATCTTCCGCACAGCTTCCACATGATCTTCTGTGTTGTGGGGCTCATAGAGCAGGCGCAGGAGCATTTCCTTTAACCCCTCCTCCAAACCGCACCAGTATAGCCTTCTGCTAACTTGAATGGGGATAAAATAATTAAATCAAGGGGTTCTTCTGGACTTTCCAAATGTTATTGGATCAAATTCTGATTGTTGGGGGTTGTGATGCTCAAAACTTCCTGGGGGCTTGACAAACACACCCACACCCACACACACATACATACCAATGAGCTGGACCTGAGCCTCGTAGTTGCCACTGATGACAGAGTCCGTGCTCGGCGTTTGGCACCAGTAGAAACTGGCGTCCAGCGACTTCACCTCCCCTATCTTCAGCTCCACCTCATTGTCTTTGAGCCTCATCACGGAGATGTCGCCGGACGCGACGCGCTTGCTCAGCGACGCGTCGGAGTAGCTGGTGTCAAAGGTGGAGATGATCTTTATTCTCGGCATGGTCCCATCCCTGGACATCATCCACTCGAAGTCCTGGAGGACAAAGCGGGATAATAATGATCGCCATGTTTTGTATATTGTACTTGTATATTCGGGGTCCCCAGAGGTAAATGTTTTTGGTGACCCCCTGACCTTTTCCCTCATGCTACGATCAGGCCAAAATAACCACAATCTCATGAAGAATTATACAGAAAACATTCATGCTTTCCAGAGGATTACTACCTAATTTCACAGATTTACGAAAGTCTTACAATCCTAGATTTGTATCCTGTTGATAAATGTTTAACGCATGGAAACAAGAATTGGGTGCTTTTTGGGGCCTTTAAACCTGTGATCCGTCTGTCAGAAAGATGCAACAGAAAAACCACGTGCATCCAGGTGTGATACGGACGCGCCAATGAAAATGACCTACCTGCTCACGAGGTCCCATGTAATCATTGACGTCACATCTGATGGACACCGGCTGACCCTCCACCCGGATCAATGGACCAGGAGACACTGTCACCACCCGGGCCAAGCACCCACCTTCAGAGACGGAGAGAACATTTTAAAATTAACAAAAAAGTTGGTACAGTTTTGAGCTGCAGTGATTTTACAGTCAATGTTACTGCAGGTTCATCTTAGTGTCCAGCTGACACAAATCAACGCTCTATGCTATGATTACATCCACATCTATATGAGGAACAGCATATCAATCCTATAAAAACAGAGTCAGTGAATGAATAGGTTGTATTCAGATATACTGGCTAAGGAACACATTTTTTTGTGTATGCTTCCTACTGTAGCAGCAAGCCTGATGACTAATAACAGCATTAAAGCAGAATCATAGCAGCATGCCATAGGTGCCCCATTGAAGTTTAATATATTGAAGGATAAAGTTCACAAATCTCACATGGACTATTGATTTCAATCTTAAAGGGGGCATATCATGCACATTTCCAGGTCTATATTTATATTCTGGGGCTCTACTGGAATATATTTGCATTATTTACAGTTTATTTATCTTATACTGGCTCTTTATGCAGCCCCTCAGTTCAGCCTCTGTCTGAAACAGGCTGTTTTATCTCCTTGTCTCTTTAAGCCCCTCCTCTGGATGAGCCCACTCTCTCTGAATGGCCAGCTTCCAGCCAATCAGAATCTTTTTCCTCGTTCTTTACTCCAAATGGAAACTTCTCAAATACGCATACACAATAAGAATACATGTTTGAGCGAGTGGACGACACAAACAACACATGGAAAAACCTGAGCAACAAAGGCTACGGGACGAATGCGAACAATCGGTCATCATGAGGACGAAGTAGAGGTAACAGTGACTACATTTACATGCACAAAATATTCCAGTTTTTGCCCTTCTTCCAAAAAAGACAATATTCCTACTAAGCTGTTTACATGGCTAATGAAACTGAATATTTTCCGCTAATATTCCCGTTTACATGCAGAGGGTTTTCAGGGTCTCCCTCTGCTCCAGTGGGAATGGGATTCACAAGATCTCCGCAGGCAGTGAAGTAAACAAGCGAGGTGAAAAACACGAGTGAGCTGCTGCCTGATATTTATAAGTGAATTTATAGTTGCCCCATGATGTTCACCACACTGCTGAGTGTTTTTGGTGCATCACACCGAGGTGTCACCGTCAGTCAGGATAATAACCAATCCCCTCCGTCCCCATCATGGGAGAAGACACGCTCTGTTTTTCCAGCCCGCCCTGAACAGCTCTCCACTCTCCTCTCATTCCTGCTCCAGTATGTGTCATTTTGCCTGTGCAGGGGCTGTGTGTCACAAACCCTGATAGAAACCCAAACTGAGACACATATTCTGAATGCATGTCCAAAGAATGCTCCTAAAACCTAAATAATATCAGCATATCCCACATATCTTAATCCCAAAAATGCTACATTTGGAGTATCACATTTGGAATATTGTCATATTTGGAATAATAGTGGAATATTAGTGTGCATGTGAAGTCAGAGCAGGCTGGCTTTTGACTTGCAGGAAGCATTTTTACATATGTTCACCTCAAGTTTTGGAACTTTAACCATGTTTAACATATATATCCACATTATAACAGTATAAAAAAATAGCAGAAAATCACAAAAAGCCGTTTTAAGACAAAAAAAATAAACACTACAAGTGTGTGGACAAAGGACCCCTTTCAACATCCAAAACAGAAACACACCCAAACGGGCTTGTTGTAACTTGTGTAGAGCTGAACAGTATCGATGATGACGCCGATTGTGTCAAAACCTGCACTGCACTCTCCATGAACATGTATTTCTGCTTCAGGTTCATGCCAACATCATTTTATTTGGCAACCACTGCTTGTGTCACCACTCCAGCAGGATTTTAAAAGATTCCCAGAAAGCAGAAACCAAGAGCAAGAGAGTGCGACTTATATATAAAAGTGACGCTCTAATTTAGTTTCCAACTAACAAATGACTTTTAGTGCCGTGTAATTTCATTGCAAGGTTCATTTTATCAAATCAAACCATCTAGTTTACATTCCTTGCTCAGCCGAAGTGAGTGCTGAGGTCTAAAACTGACATTCCAGCTGAATGAAGCATGTAGCAACACAGCACAGTCTGACAGCTTTGGTCGAGTTGGTTGTTCCCTGACACTTTGCTTCCTGGTTGGCGAAATCTGGCTGCGAGCCTCCACAATCCAGCTGGCGTCTGCACTCAGCTAAAGGTAAAGGTAAAGTGCTGCTGGCTGTGTAAGTAAAAACACTACAGTTGAACAAATCCTTCAAATCCTCACATTTAAGATTCTGCAACCAGCAAATATGTGCCATTTTTCTTAAAAAGTGACTAAAACGATTAATTCAATTAAAGAAATAGTTGCAGTCATGCTGTAATTTACTGTCGATCAACTAATTGACTAATCATTGCAGCTGTACTTTTATTGAAGGAAGACTTTGGTCAGTTTTATCAGTCACAATAACACAGGATGCACCGGTCCAACTTTTTCTCTCCTGATAGTAATTCAACCTCACCTCTGTAACTGCCGACACAGAGTACCAATCCAACACTCTGTTTTACTCCAATTAAAAATCTTTATACCTCACTGCAAACTGGGATCCTTTTTATGTAAGGTGACATGAGGCCAGAGATCACTGTGGCAGTAAAAAAGTACAGAGTCAGTAGTCAGACGATCAGACAGGTTTTATGCAGTATTTCATTTAAGGGGAAAATTCTTGTACGACTGTTAAAACAGTCAAATTGATGCATTTGCAAAGGTTGCAAATTTAAAAAAAGGGTTTTTGTAGAGAAACAAATATCTTTCATAGTCTTTTAAACAAAAATCTGTAACTGGACCAGCTTTGGTAAAAAAAAAAAAAAAAGTACTTTATAAACCAGCCCTGTGCTTGTATTGTCCATCAATACTTGAATTCTTGGCAGTCGGCCTGGTGTTATGTGTGTGAGCCCGCTATCTCTGAGCCTGCTGAGTGAGAGTTTTCTCTGCAGCTTTTTCTGCTTCAGTAAGTAACCAGTCACAATGAAGAAAGTACCACATAAAAGGCCTGCTGTATTTTTTGGGTTTCTGTTTACTATTTCTGTCAGTAGAAGTGGTAACGGGTTTACATAATCTTCCCATCAGATACAGCAAACCGCAGACTGACAGATTGTTGACGTGTCTCTGAGGAGTCTGACAGCTACGATGTTATTGTAACACTGAACACATGAATCTGTGTGTTATAAAGAAGCCATAATCTATGACGTGCAATGTCGTTGCTGTACCTCGAGCTAAAATGACAAACTGAGTCATTCAATTCATGAAAATCCAGTATGAAGAGTGTCTGAGGGCTGGTTCAAAACCCTGAAAACATCTGCAGGGTTTTCTGCACCGCTAAGTCGACAAGTAGCAAAAAGCCGTCAACATTCAAAACTTAAATTGTTTCCTTAAGTTAATTTTTTAAATATATGTGGTTAATGCAAATTATCCAACCATCAGACAAAAACAAAAACTCTCACTTTCTCTCTGCAGTAAGATGTCTGCTCTGCAACACCACAAAATTATCATAATATACAGTATGCCTGTGTGTGTGTGTGTGTGTGTGCATGTGGGTGAGGGGTACAGGGCCATTCATCACGAAAATGAGCGACTTGGCCAGGTGCTGAGATTTATGGTTTTCAAACTCAATTTCAAGCCCGTCTATCTGCACAGCCAGTGGAGCCTGAAGACACCCAGAAAGTGTTCTAATCAAGTTAAAAAAAAAAAAAAAAATAGCAGACTGTGACATTTTTACGTCACTGTGGCATGCACGGGGCGGACGTATCTGGAGCACCGGCTGAAGTCACAGAGGGGACGCGGTTCCTTCCTGCCACATGCCTGCACACCTGTTCTGGAGGCAGATCAGCTGGATTTGGACTCCGAGACGTTTGGATCTCATCAGCCAATTTTCTAATGTCTTCTAATGTGTCATGTTGGCAGTGTTGAAAGATATTGTTCCATTAACGTCATATGAAGGGCTAAATAGGTATGATTGGACCATGTTTGCTTGATTGAAAGGTGTCTCAGCCTATCAGAGTCAGCCATGGTGATTACCACTCTCCCATCACTACTTCACCCTAATTTCCTCCATTTTTTCCAAATTTGAATTTCTGGATTCGGACATTAGAGGACATCAACTAATCCATTAATCGAGAAAATATGTGACAAATTAATCAATAATTAAAATAGTTAGCTGCAGCGCTAGCGGGCATTACTCTTTTTCCATTGGTGTAAATTTCAATGTGACATCACTGACGCCATATTTTTCTAAAATCTTTGATTACAGTATGTGTTGCTCATCCCGCTTAGTAAAGCGGAAGCAGTGGTTCATACAATCAGAGGCAATAATTCAGGTCATTTCAAGATGAACTCTCGCTGGATTATTTAGCCTTCACATATGATCTGTTTGGATTATATTATGATTGATAGTCCAGACTATTTCTGTTCCTGCCTCACATTTCAGATGGCAAAACCATGCAGCAAATGCCTTATTTCAACAAGATTAGAGGCAGAACCTGCTTGATTTTCAGTGCGTCTTACTTTACTGTCTTGGGTTTTATCAAAAAGTTCAATCATTAAATATTTCTCGAGCATAAATGGCAAAATTGGGGATGCAAGACTCCTGCATGATAGAAGCCGACTGCATAATAAATGCCGAAAAAGTTGAAAGCTTCATAGTAAATGTGCTTTTCTGTTCTCATCATGTGTACAGGCTAATGTTCACTGTCAGCTGACAGTAAATACATTTTTGGCTCTGTCTTAATGTTTATTTGAAAACATGTAAATGCAATACAGGATGTTACAGGAGAGGAAACTGGAAGTCTGGTGGTTACATTAAAGGAGAGGTCAAAATCTAACCAAAAGGTTTCGTACCTCTCGGGAGTTTGAACGTGAGCTGCATATTTCATGCCAACGGGGCCACGATGTGTCGACAGCACCGGCGTCTGCGTGGTCTATAACACTGTCTGTGGTCTGTGTTTGGATTTAGCTCAAGCATGACAGTTCATAACAGACCATGTTAAGGGAAGTTATTTGTCCTATGGCCACTTTCCCTTCTGCAGCGTCAGAATAAACACACCTACAGAAACACACACCGACATTTGATCATCTTACACTGCACTAATTTAAGCCAAGTACCCCCTCTCTCACACAGGAGGGCCCCAATGACATTCACTGTTATGCTCAAAACATATGGCAACTTCGGTATTGGTAAGCCCTGTTTAGCCTTGTTTGGCCCTGAGGTAGAGACAAGGCCAAGGAACGAGCCCTGTGCTGAAAACCAGATAAATGACTAAGCACTGGCCTTTAGTCTGATAATTAGTCAGCCTGGTTTGACTCTGGTATGAATACAATGCAAATAATAAGGCTAATTATGATGACCAGCCTGGTTTGGCTTCTCAGCAGGCTAATGGGACCTTGTCAAAGCTGGTCACCTCATGTTGGCTAATTGGTCTTAATGGAAGTACAGTGTTCTTGGCTGATGGGAGGGAACACATCCAGCTGATTAACTGTTTTTTCAGCCTATAAGTATAAACTAATCTTCTGTATTTCTTCTCCCCAAGGCAGTTTCCTGTTTTAGTTTAGAGAAAGGAGGGTTTCCCTTTAATTTACCTTAATATAGGTGAATAATTAGCCATTAATCGAAATTAATTGATAACATTAGCTAAAACAATAGTGTATGGCGTTTTTTACATGGTGGCACAGTTAAATGGGGAAATATACTCAGAGCCTTACTGATATGTGCAGTTGGCCCCTAACAGGGAAAGACTATCATGCCAAACTCCGTTTAACAATCTGCCAATTTGAGGTGCCATTACTCGTCGTTATACGCAGACACATCTGGGAATATGGTTTATCCCGTTTTTTCAATACTTGAGATTCACTCTTCAATACGGCATTGTCTAACATACAATACCATACTTTTGCTTCACTTAAATTTAAACTTTTTGAGTCTGTTCGCTTGTTGCACTCCTTAACTTCTTCTGATTAACTACCATGCGGATGGCAGTAGCTGGCCGTGTGAACCAAGTGAAAAGGTTTAAAATGTATTGAAATTAAGTGATGCTTGATGGAGAAAGTGTATGCCGAACTGGCTAACAGATGTTAACGCTACAGAAAATGCTTTGATTGATCTTTTGGGAGGCATGTACTTAGCTAACAAGCGAGTTAACGTTAAATTCACAGATTTCCAAACGGGGTTTCGTCGTTGCTAAAGAACGGCGGCACGTACCGGAGTTAATTAGCTATCAACAGTCAAGCAAAGAAACGTTTCTTACCTAGCATTAAAAGACCGAAAACGAGTGTGAGGAGACAGTTATCCATCTTCATTCCTCTCTTCTTCCACTCGTGTCTTTTTCCTTAATTTCCCCCCCGTTTCCTTTGTCCTATGTGTGGGGTAAGACTGCTCCTCTCCCGCCGCTGCTGTCGGGCAAATCCAATAAAACTCTGTGCAGTCAGCCTGCACCGCACACCGGGCGGAGCCGCAACGCAAAACGGATGCACACCGCGATTCCTATAAATCCAGTAAATGTGGAGTCCCGACGGGAGCTTTTACATGGCTCACACACACACACTGACACTGAACCGGTTTAAATGTGTGTGCAGGAATGAAGGCATAGATAGACAGATAGAGAAGGAGGGGAGGGAGGCTGATAGAGAGGAGTGAGAGAGAGAGAGAGAGAGAGAGAGAGAGAGTGGCCGGAAGTTAGGTGACGGTCTGGAGGAGGAGTGGAGGGAAACAGGGAGGTCCCAGGTGGAGAGAGAGGTTCCCACAGCATTCTTGCACTGTCACAGGGTTTAATTGGTGGTGAGTAATATGTCTTTTAATCAGTTATATGACGGATATGATGGATTCCTCCCTCATAGAGTTCAAATTACCACTGCTCGTCAATACATCTATGAATGTCTTTTACTATTTGACAGTGGTGGAAAGTAACTTTACTCAAGTACTGTATTTAACTTAACTACTGGACTATTTCCATTTGATGCTACTTTATACTTCCACTCCACTACATTTCAGAGGGAAATATTGTACTTTCTACTCCACTAACTTACATTTATTTGACAGCTTTAGTTACTTTTCAGGTGAAGATTTGACACAATGGATAATAAGCTTTTAAAATACAACATATTGTTAAAGGTGAAACCAGTTGTTTCCAACCTTTTTGGCTTTTGCCGTCTTATAAAAAGCAGTGTGTAGTCAGGGTCACATCTCAGATGTCTATGAGTTGTTAACAGCTCCACCAAAATAGTGATTTTTCCCTCTAAACTTCTCACATGGTTCCATTTCAATAAATGTTTAAATGATCCAATATTTCAGCAAAAATTAAAGATTAGAGAAAAAGTCCAAAAACTGAAAACAGATTTGTGTATCAGAACTTTGTTTTTTCTTCTTTCCTCTCCCATTAATCATCTCATGACCCCTCAGATTTATCTGCTGACCCTTTAGAGGGGCCTGACCCCTAGGTTGGGAACCACTGGACTAAACTAGCTAACTGTATATAAAGTAGGTCAAACTAGCTCCACCTCCAGCAGCTACAACAGTAACATGATGCTTACACACTGATGCTTCAGTATTAATAATCTAATGATGTCATATATAATAATATATCAGTCAGAGGGACCAAACCACTACTTTTACTGCAATACTTTAACTACATCAAGCTGATAATACTTTTACCTAAGTAGGATCTTTATACTGTTAATTTGTAAGCTTTAGAGATGCTAATAGGCAGATTGTATTGATCTCTGTTTATTGTGACAGGGGCAGGTAATAAAGCAGAACCTCCATGTTCCAGTTCCAGCTCCCACACAAATGAAATAAAAGTGACTTAAAGCTAGCAGTGTTTAGCTGTCAAATACAACTTTATGAAACAAGATATATATACAGTAAAAACTGCCAGAAACAGCAGGACACATTATAATGATAAATGATGAGGAGGAGAGGTGAAGGGGGGGGAGAAGGAATTTATATCAGAGACCATAGAAGAAGAGATGAAAGATGTGGGTTTACACTTAAAATAAACAATTTGGCCTACACATGTGAACTTTGGACACTTTCCCAGTAGGGTCATAACAATATTTTAGATTTTGTGTGATTATATAAGCAAGAGATTACCGTCCAAATGACACAGTTACACTGTAATAACTGAATATTTGGGATTTTTTTTTGCACATAAGACAATATGGATTGCCTTTCAAAAAATAAGCTGTCAGAACTACAACCATATTTCAATGACCATATCTCTCAAATTTTCATTTTTCCTCGCAGGCTGCCCTTTTAACACGGTTGACAGATTCCTGTTGTCAGTTACTAGACTTCTGGCCAGACTCATGCTGTGTATTTATTTACACAGACCCACTGGGCAGGGCAAAGTTCACCGCTCAGTCAGTCACTCTGCTGGCAACAAGACAGAGAGAGAGAGAGCAGGAGGTTGAGAGGAGGTGAGAAGTTTGGCTTTATAACCTCAGGGTCAAAGGTGTCATCTGGTGTGATACATTTGAGGATCCTATTTTTAAAAATGTGTGTGTGTGTGTGTGGCAGAGAGGAATCAAGCCAGTGTGTGTAGCCTGCTACTGTATGTGGTCTCCACACGGTAGCATCTGTTCCTCACACAACATCTGTTCAAACCGACGCATAGACACACATACAAATCCTATCTTACCGCCATACTCCCCTATCAGTCATTAACCAGGTCACGGCTTCTCGGCACTGGATCTGGTTTTAATGGACTCACACCCTTTTGTTTTAAACCAGTCACTTCCAGCCACGTCAGATATGACACATTTTATGTGATGAAAGATTTGCTTTATCAGAAATCTCTTTACCAGCAGGAAAAAGCCTGTTTATATTATCCTGAACCTGAAGTGTTAAAGTTGTATATAGTAGCAACACAGCGAACATGAGCCTGTCTGATATTAAAACCTGAACTGTAACTCAGTTTGGTCTAATCTGACATTAAGTGTCAGTGTAGTGGCCTGGTGTTAAAAACATGGAGCTATAGTGCCATCTTCTGGCTGCAGGGGGATAAAAAAACTGAGAAAATAGATATTTGTGTATAATTACAGTAATGCAGCATCTACATCTAATAGACTGAACTGAGCAGATTCTCATACAGAAACTTGTGTAAGTAGCACACTGGACCCTGATTTCCTTCCACCCCTTTAAACTCACATTTTCGATGAGCTCAGATAAACTTTCCCCCCTTCAGTAAAGTGTCAAACTCTGCACATGCATCATTCTGCACAGTGAAACTCAAACATCCAGCTGAAGTAACAATAAGCTAAGCACATTTTTGAGTGGAGGGGGACTTTGCAAGCATGCGTTTTCAAGGTAATGCAGTTTTATGAGTCTATGCAGTTGAAAGTTGAAGTCTTTTCAACCCTAGAGGATCATGCTAAAATGCTAGAAATCACCAAAGTAAGAAATGCATGGTTTTCTAAATGCAATCTGAATGGTCCTTAGCAAAAAATCAAATGTGAAAATCAAAGTTGAGCCTTAGCTGTGATAGCTGACTCCAAATTTTAACATGAAGCTAGGGCGCCATCTAGTGGGCGCAATGGGCCAACACTATCTTTTTTTTTTCTTTATTCTGCACTTACATGGATGTTTCTATTCTAACCAACTGATCTTCCCTTTTAAAAACATCCACCCATTCATTATCTATACTCACTTAGCCTGTGCAGGGTCACAGGGGGCTGAGCTGGTCCTAGCTCACATTGGTTGAGTGGCGATGTACTCGGACAGGTCCTCACTCTATCAGAGCTGACACATACAGTAGTTACAGGCAACCATTTACATCTACAGATGATTTAGTCTCCAGTAAACCTAACTCGCATGCTTTTGCACTGTGGGAGGAGGAAATACAAACAGCAAACAGAAAAAACCCAGTCTTCAACGTATTAAATGCAACCAATAAATAACTTTGCCGAACAGGAATCAAGATAAAATATTTGGATTAAAAAGCAATTCCTTATTTAAAAAACTGAATCTACATGTAGACTGAGGAACTGATCACACTTACTGTACATTATTCTACTGTTAGTGCAGTTAGACAGAATGAGAAATAAGATAATATAGGTAGATAATCAAAATACAATAAAATCAATACTAGATTTTTAAAATTCTAAAATTATTTAAAGATCCCCTCTAGACATGTATTAAGACATTAAAACAATAATAATGTGTGTCTGATATATTTTCTTCCCTCAAAAAAAGCATAATCACCACTTTAAAATCATTAAAATGGCGTCTACTCAGTGTTTGTGTGCTTCAAATTTTCACACCACGCTTGTGTAAGCTGCATACTGGACCAGGATTGGCGTCCAAACTGGTGGTGACGTCACAAATTACGCTCATAAGCCCGCACCTCAAAATCAAATTGTTGATGAGCACAGAGAGAGATTTTCCACAACTTTCCACCAGATGTGAAAACAGCTTTCTAGTGTCAAACTCTTCACAAACATCCAACTGTAGCAACAAGAAGAAAAATTTTTAAGTGAAGGGCGGCTTTAGAAGGAGAATTTTGTGGAGTCACACACAGACATTGCTTTGTTATAAAGGGGACAAAAGCCAAAAAGTATGCCATATATGCTGTATTTAAAAAAATCTGTTAAATGCATCTCTTTCCCATGTTACATCATCATATAGAAACACCATAACATCATGCAGAATGTGTTTTATAAGAGATTTTGTAGGTGTCAGCAGTGACTCTGCAATGCAAATGGAAACTTCTTTGTTTCAGATCATACATGGTTACTTAAAAAATGAATAATAATAAAAAAACAATGGTGTTTCAGTATTTCATATGTTTCATCAGTGTGCAATTAAAGCTAAACTTTTGGATCAACTTTTATAAAACAATTGTTCAGAGAGTATATTACACCATACTAAAACGATTGTGAAAACAGCAGCACGGTGTGGGTGCTGTGTGGGTGTAAAGTAAAAAAAAAAAAAAAAGTTACACAGAGCAGAAATGAGCAGAAGATTAAATTGCATTAAAATATATCAAATACAATTAAATCACTTCTCGATAGCAGAAAATGTTAACAGAAAATGTAATTGGTGAATTTTGTCATTTTCTCGTCATAATGCTTGCAAGTACAGGAAACACACACACGCAGGCACACACACACAGTCAGATACAAATCTTGCACTTAGCAGTACAAGTAAGCACGTATAGCCAACAAACTCAAAACCACAAACACATTTTCAGCAAAAAAGAGGAACAGGATATGTGACTCACTCACACATACACATAAGCACACACACATGCACACACACACACACACACACACAGTTTGCCTGCATCGTTTTGCACAGCCATGGTGAAAAATGACGCAGTTTCAAATACTCACTACCCCACTCATATTTAACTGGAAAACATATCACACCATCATTTACACCATTTATTTAAAGACATCACTGCGTACACTTTAAACAGGCATTTTCACACTGAAAGCACGATGTAAATGATTTAGCACAGTGGTTTTATAGAAAATACAAAAGATAAATGCAAACTTGAATCGTCCTGACAAACGAGCAGCACATTAAGTTTTCTGCACGTAATCTCACGTATGACATTTATATTTTCTATTACTGTGATCAATCCCTGATCAACGAGCAAGTTTCAAAAGTAATGCATTAACGACACAGATTTCATTTCACTGTGACTGTACCTTATATGATTACATGTGACAAATAAACTTGATTGATAGTTTGTCCAGTAAAGGAAATATGACCTGTCCCTGTGTGATACATTACAGACATGAATCAACATTTATTTTATTCATAAATTCACAACATAAATACAAAGAAAAAGAACTGCATACAAATGTACATTTAGAAAAGTTTGCATTTTTGTTAGATGTAAATTAAAAGGCTGCTGGAAATGTGTGGATTTTACACTAAAAAAACATTTCAAATTACATTATTTTCTGCAGCCTGTCTGGAAATGACACAGTAGGCAGAAAATCAAATCAAACATGAAACTAAGTTTTTGATATTCGTACAACTAAACGTACATTGTTTTTCTTTTGTAATAGTACCAAGTTTTCCATTATGAAAGTATTTTTAAAGGCATACTATGCAGGATTTGCGAGAAGCAAGAGAGAGAGAGAGAGAGGCAGCGGTGGTTGAGCAAGCTAGACAGTGAATGAAGAGAGCTCGGCCCCGCCAACGCACAGACCTGCAGCTCTTTATACATCCGTGACACAGAGACAGAGAGCAGAGCGGAGCAGAAGAGAGAACAGTCCCGACCTCACACCCCGCACGCTCTTATTGGCTGGGGGCTACACACACACTGCCCAAAGGTTGATGCCCAGAAATGTCCCGAACACGGCAAAATAAGAAATTACAGACAGAGGGTAGGGTAAAGGAGGCTTTATTTTTGTATGATGATACATAGTTTGCCAAGAAAATCCTGCATAGTATACCTTTAATTCTCATCTGCTGAAGTTTGCTCATTAGTTTTAGTTCTTGCTATGTTGAATACATTAATGTTGAGATTAAAGAGTTGTTGAATGTCCTACAAAGAAGAGGATTCATATGTTGACAGTTGTGTAAAAAAAAAAAAAAAAATACAAAAGTACAAGAAAAGCCCTTTTGAAGAGTATACTGGGATCATGACTTAAATGTCATTGTTTTGCAATAACGTTCTTTTACACCTCATAGTCTCCCCACATCTGTTTTGTCATTCCTTTCATCCTTAAGAGACAAAAAAGACTTCCCAGAAGAGAACAGAATAAAAATGAAAGAGGGAAAACGAGGAAACAGGAAGCTGCTCTGCACAGAAATTTAAATATTTTTTGTCTGAAAGTGAATGTTATGTAATGTTCTGACCACCAGTTTTCATCACATATAATAAAGTAATGTAATCATGAGATAGTGGTTGGATACATTGAGGAAGGAAAAGACAATTTCATAGTTTTTATGAGCTACAATGAAACCACAATACATCCGTTGTTCTACGAATTAGGGTTAAGTTTGCTTATCACGTCATCAACATCATAAAACTGAAAATTTATGAAGATTCCTAGTTTGACATCAGCTTTAAAAAGTATCTTTTACTTTGTTTTAGTATGTATAAACAATTTAAATAAAAAACTTAAACCTAATTATTTTCACAATCCTGATGAATCCATGACCCTTACCCTTAACGTCAACCTATAGAGGAGCCTCTTTGCTTTTCCTGGATGAATTTGGATGAATTAATCACCTTCAGTAGGAGGAGAGACATGTACGAAGGAAAAAAGGAGGATTGTTTTGTCCTATTGAAACTTCAACACTCACATGGTGTCACATTCTTGGCGTTTTGGGAGCTTTCTTCCTGGGCTGAGGGAGAGGAGGAGGCTGCTCGTCATCAAAGTTATTGGCTGGTCTGGGGGCCTGAAGGGAAGGGAGAAACAAAGCTGGTGAGATGTTGTGGAGGGTGAATAGTTTATCACATATCCTGACGTCACCTCTAGGAACAGGTCCACTGATCTCCTACCTGTGCGGCTCTTCTGGGGCTGGGCTGAGGTTGGCCGTTGGGGGGGTCGGGGACTTTTGAACGTGGGTCGCGTTGCTGTTTGTGGCGATGCTGGCGAGGACCAGTGTGGCCGGCCGGCTGCTGCTGGTGATGGTGGTGAGGATGATGATGGCCGGGAGGATGATTATGTTGATCATTATGATGATGATGATGATGATGATGTTGATGTTCAGAACTGGACCACCCCAAACGGAGCTCTTCCTCTTCTGTTGAGTAAGAAATTAAGCATGAGTTGCCTTTATCTTTATTATTATTATTATTAATATAAAATTAAATTTCTTCAGATGAGCAGCCATTTATATTTGTACATATCATATAAAGGTATACTCGTTATTTATCACTTTGTTGCTACAAACACAATATTTCAGATCTCAGATACTATACTGGCATCTCTCAGTCAGGTATGGCTGGTTATTTTGGATCTCTTCGCCTCACTTCTGTTACCCGCCACAGCCATGAACTCACTCATGAATGTTATGAAGAAATACTTTTGATTTGAATCCAACCTTACCTTTAACTTTCATAGTTCTTTTCTTTCTGTTCCGGGCGCAGAAAACAATGACGATGATAATCAGCACCAGAACGAGTCCTGATGAGGATGAACAATAATAATAACTTGTGTAAAACAAACTGCATATTTCAATTAGGTGTAATTCCTTTAATCATCCAGCTTTTCAGTCTAACTGCATACAGCATGCAGTGAGGAGAGATATACAAAGTTAAAAAGGCTTATTAAGCTTTACCTCCTCCGCCGGCCAAGATGATGATCATGATCCAGAAATCAAGGCCAAATAATTCTTTAGGGTAGAAAATGAATAAAAAGACTTTATTGATAAAGAACTATTTCAATGCAATAGATAATACCTTCGTCTAATACAGTAACTTAGACTATATATATATGAATTGTGCAAATATTATGACAGTAGGTTTGAATAAATACAAATCTTGGGTTTGTTTCACTTTTCTACAGACAAAATCTTGCGTGAAAAATTTGATCGACGCGATTATCTCACAAAGTTATTGTGCTTCCACAGAAATGTATTCGTGTAGTAACTACTGGATGATACTCACTGCGGTTAGTGCACGTTTGTTGAACAGCCTTGCTGGTCTTAGTCAAGGCACGGTTGGAAACTTCGCATTCGAATGAATCTTCTACCTCCACCTTTTCGGCTTTTACAGTCAGAGTTTTCGAACTCGAAGTTTTCTCTTTTATCTCCTTCTTATTCTGAAGCCATTTATAAGTGACACCCGGGACCACCTGGTGGTTAAAAATATCATTAATGGATGAAGGACACATACAAGGGCTGAGTAGTTGGAAAATCTGAATATCCAGTGCAGATACTGTGTTTTTCTCTCATTCAACTATTACTAATTACTAAGTGATTGTTAATATTCAAAATATACATAGATGACATGATCACAAGCAAAGGTATTCATCCTTAATTCATCCTAATAATTCATCCATAAATGGCAAAATGACAAATTGCAGTTTGGAGAGATCAAACATTAAATAACTTGAACAAAATTTTTATAAAAATTAATTATCGACCTGGGAAACAGCAGTTTGACAAAAACTAAAACAAAATAAAGAAAGAAACAAAAAAAGGACTAGTGATGTAGGGTGAATACTGCCCTATAATGCCCAAAGTGCTCCATAATCAGCTAATGCTATGACATCCAACAAACACATCTTTATGATTCATAATTTGGAGTATACTCCACTTACAATGTGTACAGTTGTTCTTACCTTATCGATGTTGCAGGAAAATATGATTGCGTTTGAGGTGGTTGTGGGACATTTGAAAGTCACTTCAGGCTCCGAGAAACTGTCTGATCAGAGTAGCATCATGCATTGTAAAAACATGTAATTATTGTATCTTCACGAACAAAACACAAAAACAGCTTGTGATGAGATCTGTGTCTAATGCATCATGGCACACTCTTAGGTTATTAATATTTCATATTCATATCAATGTGAACATATTCAACAGATGAGGATACATAGCGGTAAGTTTTTAAGTGGCTCCAGACATTTATTTCTGATCCAGGGAAGATGTAAAGAGGGATACACAGTAATGGAGAGTTACTTTACCATCCTTTTTAGGCCAAGATATACTTAAATAAACAGAGGTAATGTATACTCATAATTAGTTGTTACCTACCCAATATACATAAAATGGTGGATTTCAAAGATACTACTGATTTTCCATATTCATCGTGAACCTCGGGGGTGTATTTCCCTTCATTGCTTTTCTTCAGATTCGTCAGCTTAAGGGATCCATTTTGATAAACATCCACGTCACTGGTAATCACAGCGCTCTTTCTTCGATGAAAGATTACGCCTGTATCATTAACCTTCCATTTCAAGGTTTCTGTGTCTTGCAGTTGGTGGCCCAAGGGCACAGCAATGGTTTGGCCTACTGCAGCATGTTTGGTACACTCAGAAGCTTTGGAACAGAGAGAAAAGTGAAGAAATACAAAAGGAAAATCAGCAAATTCAGCAGTGAGTCATGTTATGAATATCCTGAACAATCACATGACAATTTATCAAAATCATATGCAGAATAAACACACTGGTATTTTTGGGCGTGGAACTTCAGCACTAATGTACCATTAGTGTCCTCTAGTGTAGTCTTCAAAAGACAGCCACTATATTTTTTACATGTGCCATTTGAATCTAATGATTACAGCATAATGTCAGAATAAACTGACCTGCCTATAAACTTGTGTCAGAGCAAGAAACTTGATAGTTCTATATGAATCTCACCTAGAAACGTTGGATTATTTCATGTCTAGAGGGTCGAGCATGTTTTCATATGTGACGATCTATCAAATATGGTGGTTTGGAGTTATACACCTTTATTAACTTTTCAGTTGTGTTGTGGGTACTAATTTTCTTTTTCACAGGCGTCAATGCATTTGGCCTCTTTTACGCTTGATCTTTTTTTAACGCGCTTGCACCCTGCTGTGTGTGTTTGCACCTTTCGCACGAAATCTGAAACTGACAACCTATGAGTGACAGTCTATGAAATGAAAACTCTGCAGTCCTCCTGCACAGACCATTCCACTGTGCCGCAAAGCTCGAGCGCACTTATGATGGATGATGTATTATATCTTGTTGTTTTCGGTTCAGACCACAGTACACTGAGTGCATGCACAGAAAAAAAACACACCCCCACATGTATCTGCCTTAACTACTAACCTTCATTTTCACCTACTAAAGGTGCAGATCGTATTAGTGTTTGCCACTGATTCTGAAACAAAACTTTTCTGTAAATATCAGCAGAGCTTGTTTCTTTGATTTGCAATCACAGAATGTAACTTTGACAGAGTTTCATTTTCTGTAAAGGTAACCCACAGGAAATTAATGGTTAAATCAGTCATCATCTAATGAGGCTGATCATTAATAGTTTTCCATATGATAATGGAAAAACATATAGGTGATTTAGGGCCTTTGGAATACTTATTTGAGTCAGTAGTCTATATGGGTTAATGTCTTCATTTCAGTGGCAGTTATAAAAATGTGATGGTTAGTGGGCAACTGCAGTGCCAAAGTGCCCTCAGAAATCCAAAAACTAAACTTTATTTAACCGGAATATGTCTGTGATGTAATAGGATACTTCCATGCATTATTTGATCCCCCTACTCAACTTCCCACAGGTCTGTTAAGGAAAATGTGTAAGATGAGCTCAATCACACCAACATTTATATGAGCAAAATTTCAGACTGAAATAAATGAATTTCAGTGCAGTGCCACAATCACTGGATTTACAGAGTGCACAGTAAGAGAGGGAGCTTTAGCGTTGAGTTCAACTATACGGACTTCGGCTCATGAATTCGCACCGCATTGTTAACCATTTAGCTGTGTCGCACATCCATTTTATTTAACCCTGATCTCCTGGAGTATAAATTGCCTCACTAAAGAGATGCAGCATGGTTTGCAGCGAGTCACAGCAGTGAATGGTATACATACGTATGCTTGAGTTAAAAAAAAGTGTTAATTAAAATGTCTGGTTAGTAACTGAGACACCTATTTCACAAGGGCTGTTCCACTTTCTGTGGGGACTATACACAAAACTGTCCTCTAAAATTATGTGTATATACTACTAATTTTTAATCGCAAACATTTTTGGAAGAACCCATCTACGAAACCAATGTATTTCATTTGTTCTCCTACAATATCCATTCACTAAAACTTTTTTGTTACCCAACTCAAATGACTTGATTAAAGTTTGTCTTGGTGAAAGGTTGAATGGTGACATAAGACAGGACGTGCTACCTTTTTCTATATTTATTCAAAACCACCACCACAGAATGCAAACCCAGCCTTTGTATGTCTATAATCTACCCTAACCACCTCCCTGTGTGATACAAGAATACACCTCTTCAATGACCTCTTCAAGTTCAAATGTATTTGGCAAAACGATGCCATTGTTTTTAGAAGATCGCAATTGCTACATAGTTTTTTACTAATTTTACCACTATGATGAGTCTAATTATTTAGTTATGCAATGATCAGCAAACTCTACCATGGATCACTGTGTTAAGCAGATGTCACCAGAACAGAAAAACATGCTACATCTTGAAGCATATTCATGATATTTCTCATGAGATTGTTCCATTTCATCAAAGGTCATTTGGCTTTTTAGGGTTCCTTACTACTACATAACAGCTGGTAGTGGTACTATTGCTAGCATCACTCCATCCTTTGACATACCACATCTGAAGATCACATATAGCACTGAATTAAACCATAAAAACCTAATGTAGAAAAGTAGTTAGTTACAATACTAGATATCGTTACTTTTCCAGCTTTGACAACCTGAGAGGCAGTTCAGACTGGTTTGTTTGAATGATGTAATCAGTGACACCTACAAAGAGCAACAGCTTCACGCTTCAAGAGAACTTGAGACATTGTCTGGTTCCCATTAACAACGTGCTCACATTTTGATTTTTAAGCCCATTTTTACCTATTAGGTTGCTCAAGATACCACATACTGTTTTCATGTCATCAAAGAATGGGAACTGCTCCCTATTTAAATGTCATGTTATCGTGGGATAATGCGCTTCTTGGTCTCTGTTAGAGTCCAGTCTTTAAAGGTTCAGTGTGTAGGATTTAGTGGCATCTAGCAGTGAGGTTGCAGATGAATACACCTCCAAGCATGTAGGAAAAGCTACGGTGGCTGCGAAACTTGTGAAAAAAGGCTCTCTCTAGAGCCAGTGTTTGATTTGTCCGTTCTGGGCTACTGTAGAAACAAGGTGGTGTAACATGGTGGCCTCTGTGGAAGAGGACCCGCTCCCTATGTAGATATTAAGGGCTCATTCTAATGAAAACACAACGATTCTTATTTTCAGGTGATTATACACTATATAAAACACTTAATACTTAAATACTTATGAATATTATTTTCCATTTCTGCCAAGTCTGTTCCGCTAGATGCCACTAAATTATACACACTGCACCTTTAAAAGACAGGTTCACAGTTTTTCAAGTCAGTCTTAAAACAATAGTCAGGTACTCAAATGAACATTGAAACATGATTTTCTTGATGTAATTAGTCGTCCTGTTCATACTGACTGTCTGAGGAAACACAAAGAGGGAATCTGATGCTAAAAAGATGGTAAATGTGGCAGATATCCACTTGATCTTGATCTTTTAATAGCCAGTATGAACAGGAGGAATGACTACAGCGAGGACAACCTCCTTCAGTGTTCATATGGACACCTGACTGCTGTTTTAAGACACACTTGAAAAATTGTGAATCTAACCTTTAAGGATTTAGTCACTCACAGTCCTTTAAGCTATTATTCATTTTGTTATTTTCAATTGTTTTGCAACACTACAGTATGCATCGCTTTTTTTAATGAATTGTAAAGAAAACTAAGTTAAATTCTTATTACTTATATCATTAAATGAAGGCTTTGGCACATTATTGCCACAGGAAACAAAATAAGACTGTGTAACTGCTCTATATGTTTACCACAGTTTCACACGTTCATAGTTTCAACCCATCCAGGAAGCTGGCTCAACATCAACTTTGACATTTACAAATCTGAGACAGTAAGATCCCTCAACAGTTTGTCTTAAAAACCTCAATCAGCTTTTTGTCTAATTGTAATAATTTATTTAGTTGAGCATAAACCAAATGCATTTTAAAAAACAACGCAATGGTAAAAAAATAAGTATTAAAGTGATAAACTGATGATTCAATTGTGAATCTTTTTTATGTCCAAACTTATTAGAAATGTGACCAATTTAAAAAAAAAAAGTTTTTAAAAAATGTCTGCATTCATTTTTTTGTTTTTTTTTTTACTCCCTGCAACTTTTGTTCTTATTTTAATGTCAATATTTGCTGCATTTAAATAATTTTTTATAAAAAACATTTAGGTCACCCACACTACACTTTTGCTTTGTTTCCTGTTCATCCTCTGCGACCTCATTTCAGACAAAAGTGTGTCTGCTGATGTGTCTGCTGCAGGTAATGTTACCATGTCTGACTCTGATACATTTCGGGCATAGCACCCACAGCCACAAACACACTGTTTTTCTAAAGTAACAGATGAATGAAAATAGACTATTTAACAAGTGCAGTCAGCTTGATCGGTCAACACACACACACATATGATCCCACTCTAATCTTTTCATATTATAGTTGTTTCATGTCATTTAAGGAGCAAATTAACCCTCAACCCTGCTGCCCCTGTCAGTGTCTTTAACAACTCTTTTTGGTTCCCTTTCAGTACAACAGTCATATCTAAATTCGATATTTTTTTAAGTTTAATGAGAACTTATCAATTTAGATTGTGAGTTTTTGTCAACAGCCACTTGCTTACTGTACATTTTGCATCAATGCCACAGCAAAAGGTCGTTTTTTTTAGATTTTAAATGTGTTTTAGATGTGTCTCCGACTTTCCAGGCAGTCAAATTACAAGCTGATTTTTACACAGTACTAAAATAAATACCAGGAAGGAAAAATACTATGAAAAAATATACATGCGTGAGAAAATGATTGGCATTAATATATTATTTTTAGAAATAGAACAAGAAGACAAATATCTGGGTTTAAAAACATGTTAAAAACCTCATTCAACGCATATTATACTGTAGTCGAGTTAAAAAGTAGAAATAAAACATTCGAAAAGAGCTTCGAGTGACGAGCTGAGGTAGATATAATTTTTTAAAGGAAATATTTTTTATAAAAGCTTTTGAAAACCTCTTTAAATTAAGAATCAGCTAATTTGGAATCGGATGCTGATGGAGAACACAAGAATATATTTATACAGATTTATACTTTGCTGGTTCTGATTTAAAACGCAGTGTGAGTGAATCTTTGAGGTCGCATTATAATTCTTCACATACTAATATACTACTACTTAATGAGAGTGAAGAGTGTAATTGTTCAGTACCTGTCGAGGCGATGACGAAGCAGCAGAGCAGGAGCAGGGTGACAGCAGCCATCTTCAGCATCATCCTCACCAAATTTAGCTGAAAAGAAGAGCAGCCGCTTTCCATTATCAGGGTTACTTCCTGTCAGAGCAGCAGTTTGTGTGTGTGCATGTGTGTCACCGTACACTTTTGTGTGTGTCTGTGCCTTTATGGTTTCTAAAGGAAGTGATCCAAGAGGCCCTATGTACTTTCATTGTCAAAGTACAAAGTGAGCAAAGCGAATATGCGTTTCTTATTCTACTTTTACTGCTTCTGTAACTAAAAATACAACATGTGACCTCAAGTAAAGGATCAAATGCCAACAATAATATATATATATATATATATATATATATATATATATATTGCTTGGAAAGTGGTATCATCATCCGAAAAATGCACAATTTTAAATACTTTACTCACGTGCATTTACGGGGTCAAAAATCAAATATCACCCATGAAGAAGATTAAACATCTTACCTTGGAGAGATGGACAGGGTGCAGTGTGAGAACACCAGCATCACAAACACACACACACACACACACACACACACACACACACACACACACACACACAACTCTTCCTCTCACTCTAACTGAAGATGTGGCAGATGTCCCATAATGTATGTCACTGAAATATTAGGTTTAAGAGGGTGCCATGTCCTATTTTCTTTTAAGTGTGTGTTGCTGCTGTGCCAACATATGAATGAATGGAGGGGAAATATAGAACCATATGTGACTAATTAATATCAGAAGATGACTGAGGCAACAATACTTCTTGTATTTTCGCAAGACAGGTTTTAGTCATACTTTTTAGATGTTATCATAGCTTTCTTGGAAATGACACCACAAACATCTTACTGACACTGAAATAGAAAGTACCAACAAGTTGCGTTCAGTTCCATATATCCTATTGTTGCCCAGTATTCAAAGATTTCAGACTCTTTATTGCTCACTAGAAGTCAGCAGTAAATATTTGACTATTCAAACAATTAAAGTTACTCCAGTTATTTAGTACTGTACTTTCATATAAAATAAGGTCAGAATAAAAGCAACAGAGGCAAAATATCCTAATTTTTAGTCCCTTTGTATGAGTCAAACTCAAACTCTAAAAAAAAAAAACTTGATCCTACATCTCCCATGATGCAGTATGACTCAAAAGCATCTCTTCTTTAAACCCTCTCTGCCTGGTAAACACCTGCAACACAACCCAGCTCAAATCTCAGTCTTTTTCTTACAAATTTGTAGTCTCCAAGCCCAACCCAAAATAACCCAAATGTCATTATGATGTCATCAAGACCTTATTCTAAGAGGCTTAGTAATTTCCTAGAAGAGCTGGGCACTGTAGTCTTAAGCAAATGCTCCTCAAGCACGAGCAAATTTGTTGGGGACAATTTTCGGCTCTAGTGAGTATTCACAGCAGCAGTACGGTGTATGAGCGATTAGTGCAACAATGTGCTTAATGGATGTGTTTTTAATAGTTTTTGGACAACAATGGAGCTCTATGACACAAAGGAATACGATATATCAGGCTTTGGATACACAGAAAATACTTGTTAGTAAGATCAATTAAGCCTGGGTCTTAGTGCTACACCTCCTTACTCATCGTAATTTCCCTCCACACATCTATAAGGCAGCATCTCAGTTTGCCTTCAATACTTTGTAGTGAAGTTCAATAACAACAAAACTACTGAATGGGCACACTGAGCAGCAATCTGCAGGTCAAGATTTGACAGTGTGCAGTGACAAATTTTCAGAATACAAGTGAGAAAACAGAATTGTGCAGCTAATGTGAATCATCAGCCCTGAGAGGAACTGTAACTCAGGATCTGAAAGAGCAGTAGGACTTGCTTTTCTCATTGCATTTGACCTGCGAGTGAAGCATCACCATGTTATTAAAGACTTTAGACTTTAATAACAAGACCCTAGCTTATTCCAGTATTTCTATACTCAAGACCTTACAGGTAATGAAGCCAAGACTGATTTAACACATTACGTCGTTTAACACATTACTGTTGCTACACGTTTCTCAAAATAATCTAAACTCTAACTCACTGTTATCTCTATTGTGTTTCACATCCTCTAACAGTATTATTCTCTTTTAGTTTCAGTTTGTGTACCCTGAACTCGTTCCTTCTTGTCCTGTGGGTGTTGGTGTTTGGGTGTTGGTGTTTGTATGCATGTTACATGTATCTGTCCTCTATCTCTATATATATTCTGATACACAAGATGGCTATCATCAAGATTTTTTAATTTGTGTTTTCAGCCATTCAATATATCTACATTCTGTAATTGCCTGTCTATAGAGCAGCCTTTTTGTACACTAATTGCTTTCATACATTGGTATCAGAGATGTGTTATTGATGCTGATAACTTACAGAGTTCAACTGGCAAACCCCTGAGAGGCTTTTATTTCATAGGAGAGAAAATGATATTTATTATATTTATCTTACTGTGGTTTGTGAGAAGCAGCACACCTGCAACACATTATCAAGGTAAATGCCTCACAACTATTTGCTCTTTTAAAACGATGTGAGGCCTCAAATCCTGTAATGCCAGTTGCTTTTCTTCAGTTGCTTTTCCTGACAGAGAAGCTGATCAAGGAGCGTTTGCTGCCTCAAGTGGTCGGGGATACCTCTGTTCACCGACTCCAGAGGGAAATTTTAGCTGCCTTTTCGGTGCTCAATGCTCCATTATGTTCACCAGCTGGTTGTCTGTCTGCTGCTTGGTGCTGAGCAGGTAGCGTACAGTGAGTTTTTCAGATCTTTTTTTGGCTGCTTCTGCTGGAAAAGTGGTCGATGAGAGCAGAGTTTGAAAAGCATTTTTTAATTTTATACTGTCATATACTTTACATATTGTTTTCAATTACTGCATACAGCATATTTATGATACTTTTCATTGCAGTTGTCCACAGGATGGCACCCTTACATTACAAGTGCATGCATGCGTGTTCAAGGTGTCCATCAACTATTACTAATATAATGTTGCATGAATTGTGTAGTATGTGAGTATCTTCATGCACAGGAGTAAAATGATGTTACTTGGCACATAATGGAATAGTTTGCATTTAGTTTGCATTACTGATGTAAACTAACCTTTAACACCTATCAAACACTTGTGATCGGTTGTTTTAGTCATGTGTTTGAGACCATGGGGGTTTCCTTTTGTTTATATTTTGGTCACAGATTATACCTTTAAATGCTCAAAAATTTAAGAATGTACTTCTACAACAGGTAAACCTTTAGACACACTAAAGTAAGTTTACAAAATACTATGTTTGCTCCATTTTTCTTGTCTATGTTACTTTTTATCCACATATGTTGAATATGGGAAACCAATAAGTGAAAATGACCTAACCCCAATAAAATAAAAAAATGCACAGTGTTTATCTACAGCTGTACTGTAGTAACTGTCAGAAATGTACAAAACACTCCTGCTTTACTTAAATTTTCTTGTAATTCTGACTTTTATATATCATTATACAGTATTACAATATGAGGTCTTAAGCCAATAATGATGACATTAAAAAATAACATCAATTATTATTATAATCATTATTAATATTTTTGGAAACCTTTTCCTTTTTAAAATTTTGCATAATAAGATAAATTATTATGACACACAAAGTCATATTTTTGAGATATGGAATTCATTATGATAAACTATTTCTTTGTTTGTGCTTCTGTAGAATATTTAAGGGTGAAGATGGTTATAAAATTCTTGAGCGTGACAGAATTTCAAAACTTTAAGATCAGGGCCACACAATTTAATATTTATTTCTACACAAGTTATGATAGATATGTTTAGATGAAAGCAACACATGGTTGGATTTGTCCCAGCTCAGTATATCAGTTCTATATATTTGTGGATTATTTTATAAACTGATGTTAAACTTTTTAAATTTGATTTATGGCAACTCTGCTTCGTGTGACAGCGTGCAGAGGGGGGGAAACAGGTACTTATGAGTCCAGATCTGATCTTGTGATAGGGTGAGTTCATGGTAGCAGCAGGACAGGCTGACTGTTTGTGTTCCTGTGAGGGACACAGATGACCCTGTTCTGTTAAATGGGCCTTTATAAATAGAGCAGTTATTTTTCCACTGCTCTGGTCCAACATCAGGCCGCACAAACCCTTTAGATACCTCAGCATCCAATCACAATCGTCTATGTTAACCTCAGCAGCCAATCGGTGCCCTTCAGATGACTTCATCATCATATCAGAACGTTCTAAATAACTGTGGCCAATCAGATATTTCAACAAGACTGCGTCAAACCAAATGGTTCTCACTCTTGGATCAGTTGAGAGTAGTGATGAGCAGGGTGACTGTCCTTCAACTAGAGAACATTCAAACTCCTGCTGAGGGGCTTTAGGCCAGATATGAAGCACTACAGGCTCCTGAAATTCTTTCCTGCAGATGACCTGACATTGTTTTAATTTCAGAAAGAAGACAATGTGACTCATCTAAGACTCATGAATAGAAAAATCAAATCTTTCTGGGGAACTTACAACTCAAATGCTATGCATGCTGGTCCATGTGCTTATAAGCTAACAGTGTTTCTAAAAATCTTGCTGAGTTGAGATGCACAAAGTAGAGACCCCCTCTATAATGAAGCAACCTAACTCTTTTTAGTGTCGAAGAGGCGTTGAAAATGTGTTTCCAACCTTCTGCAAATGCAAAAAAACCCTCGGCTAAAGTATTTTAGGAGAGCCCTGATCACCATGACATGGAGGTCATCATCATTTTTCTGGGAATTTGGGGATTTTAGTAAATTGGGGGAGATTAAGTGCTACAATTACAAACTGGTTTGGGTGTTTTATTAGCTTGTCCAGTATTTCTATACTCAATATAATTCAATTTAGGGGGACTTAGACTCATGACCTGAGTATTTCTACAATGCTGGCTAAAACCCCACTTTTCACAATACAAATAACTTGCAATAGTTGGAAAGGCCTCACTCAGCATCTATAGTTCAAGGGTGTCCTGGTGGTGTAGGGGTTTAAGGTACTGATCATGAAATTGCAATGTCACTGATTTGAGTCAGTCCAAGAGTCTGAGTCATACCCAAAAAATAAAAATCTGTTTGTTCTGCTAAAGACAAAAAATGTGAAGTTTTAATTTTTACGGTTGCTAAAATAGCTGTTTCAGGGTTTCTAACAAACTACAGGTAGCTGTTATTGACCTGCACTGCTACACTTTAATTATCCTGAAATGTTTTTAATAATAATAAATAATAATAATAATAATAATGTGTAGCAGCAACCTGGGTGATGCATGGCAGCTATTTTGCACCCAAACACTCACCACACATCAGCGTGAGGTGCAGAGGGAGGGAATCATTGAGTCAGTTACACTGGGGGATGATTAGATGGCCAGATGGAGAAAGCCAGGCTGGGGATCTTTTGCCATGACAATAGGGAACCCCCTACTCTTTGCGATGAGTGCCACGGTGAGCTTTAATGACCACAGTGAGTCAGGACCTCTGTTTAACGACATCTCCGACAGCACAGTGTCCCCGTCACTGCGCTGCATTGGGATTTATTAGAACCAAAGGATTGACTGCCCCCTACGGGCCCTCCAACACCAGTTCCAGCAGCAACTTACTTTTTCCCAGGAGGTCTCCCATCCAAGTACTAGCCAAGGCCACAGCTGCTTAGCTTCAGTCATTCAGCAGAAACAGGGTATATGTTGGCTGCTCTTACAGGACTCCCAACAGAGACAGTTCAGTACAGCCTGTTGTACTCTTAAAGCTGCCTTTGTGAATAGAGAATCTTTTTATAGACTCACTTGTGTGATGATCTAATATTGTATCCATGGAAAGAATGCCCACTGTCCTCTAATGACAGCCAGCGATAAGCACATTTAGTAATGCATTGAGTAGCTTGTACTATCTGCAATGTACCTCTAGTAACCCTCGCGGGACTTCGCAGCAGGAACAGGGAAACTGTTGACTGATACTCAATAATGCTCACATAAATTTATAATATATTGATTTCCCTCTAATATAATAGTTTGAACCATTTTCAAACTATTACCTCATTAATATGCATCCATCTAGTATCTGTACCTTACTATCCCCTGCAGGGTTACGGGGGGCTGAAGGTTTTCCCAGCTCACATTAGGCAAGAGGCACAGTACAGCCTGTACAGGTTGTTAGTCTATCACAGGGCTGACAAATATCGACAGACAACCATTCACATCTCTGGGCAAATTAGAGTTGCCAATTAACCTAACTGCATGTCTTTGGACGGGGGGGAAGCGACAATGTTAACCATCCCTTTGCTCTACTTTAGAGTGTCTAGAGTGTCTGTAATCAATTTTTCAAAAGCTACTAAAACAGACATATTAAAAAAAACATCAATATGGATTTTTTTTTAATTTTAACACCCTTATCTAGATATATGGAGTAAACCAGATATATGGAGGTTTTATTTCATCTGGGACAGAACCTGGAAGTTACAGTTTCACTCTGGCTCTCTGTATATAAAAGAAGCGTAATTGGAAACAAAGAGACCAACATTAATGCTAATGAAAGCTAATATTAAGAGATCAGTATCGAGACACAGTTTAAAGCACTTATCTGTGTTTGTTGAAGGATAAACAGAGAGACTGATGTGAAAGAGGAAGTCAGGAATGCTGCTTTTAATTTTGTTTACATGCAATCCAGTCCCAAAAACATTTCCCATTCATCACTGCTGGACTTATGGACATATTTTTCTGCTTGTTTTCAGCATTGTTGTCCCCAAAAAATGAAAACAAAATGTATCTCAAACAGCTCCATATACAGCAACTTAATTATTATGGAGTGAAAGTATTTTTTACAAAACCACTAAACAACACATATAGCGATTGTAGCAAAATGCAGTCTCTGATCTCACGGTGGATAGGCCCCAGTTGGGTTTCTATTTTCGGAACAAAATCTGGCGCGCTGGATTTGTGTTATTTTTAGAGGCCAGAGTGTCCCGGGGCATTCCGAATTTGAGTGATTGTTGCTGGGTATCTCTAGGGAATGCCATCCCTTGGAGACGCCAGATTTGAGTGATTATTTTGGAGATGTGACACGGGACGACACCCATCAGGTGCAGCGGATTTGTGAGGTTTTGTTTCGGGAGGCCTGCTGCATTCGCTTTATGTGGTTTTACTGAAGAAGTAAGATGCGCATGCCGGGCTGGGTCCACTGGCTTAGTTTTACAACAGCAGCCTGCTGTGGTTACTTTTGGCTATTGTGGTACATCAGTAGACTGGGTTAGAAAGTCATTTGAGTCATTTTATTTTTAACATCAGGTGTGTTGGATTTGAACTGACAGAAGGATGCCAACTATTGTGCATGTTGGGTGCGCTTGATTTATCTTAGTCAGACAGATGAGCTGTGCTGGCTTTGTGAATTATTTCAGGAGATGTGACAGGTGGATGCCTCAGACTGGGTGTGCTGCATTTTTGATATTAGATGAGAATGACAGAGGATGGCTGCTTTGGATTTGAAGCGTTTATTTCGGTTGACTGGTTTTGGATTTGTCTTATTTTATATTGGGTGCGCTGGCAGCTGCAGTGTTCTGTAGTTTGGGAGACTTCCTTTGGTTTTCTTTGGGATTTTTGATAATTGAGGGGGAAACTCTTTATAACTTTCTGAGCAGAGCAGAGCAGCCTCCCAGCAGCTAGGAGAAATTCAGTGTCTTGCTCAAAGACACCTCAGCAGGTTGGATGCAAAGAGTTATTGGATGGATGTCTCCAGGATGTACAGTGTGACTTCTCATACCACCATGTTAGCCTACACTCTGAAAAAGGAAATATTAAGGATTTAGCTGCAGAACACCAGGTGTGCAGGGGTTTAAAGGTACCCTGCGGAGATTTTGACCACTAGTGACGCACTGTTTAAATGCTTTGATGAGCAGCTCCCCATTTTGTTTGCGTCTTCTGCTCTACTTGCATGAGGAAGCACATGGAAGCCTATTCACAGCAGAGAGCGGGTGTCTAGTGCATACAACAAGCCATGTTAATCCACCGGTTGGCTGTAACATAATTTTCCTTGATCACAAAAAACAATACCAAAATTAGAATTAAAATTAAGAGAAAGAAATGCTAATAGTTGCATAAAGATGTAATTTATAAGAGGAGGCAACTTTGTAACAACCCTCTGAGATTCCTTATGTATACAGTAATACATCAGAGGGTTGTTTGAGTCATTATAGCTGCACAGAGCCTCTACACAAACCAAAGAGCCTTTGAAGCATCATCCTTGCTCTGTGTGTGTGTGTGTGTGTGTCAGTTGTTGATCAGTCAGAGTGACATGTGTCTGCGCCCCTACAGGCCATGAACACTGTCAGTCCCTTCCTTCACGTCACTCATGTTGTATTCCTGCTGCTGCTGTGGAACATCCTAGAATCTACTGAAATATAAGTAATCAACTGGATGTAAATAAAGAAAGTATCTCAAAAAATGTTAAACCGACAATATGATGTGTCCTCCCCTCCACGCATACACACAAAAATGCACCTCACACCTCAGGCTGATTTCATGATTAATTCTTCACGTCTCAATTGCCGACATCCAAATAACTCATTAAAATTAGATAATCAGATTAAGGTGTATGTGATCTGTGTTTCAACTGCAGTATTCCTGTAATCACATTAGGTTCAGTGAGTTAGTGTGCATACTGATGCAGCCATCGCTGTGTCAGACACATAAGGGAATATTTTATGTCACTCTGCTCAGTGATATATTAATTATTTGTTTTAACAGAGCAACAACCTGAGCTTTGTATATCATTTTTAGATTTTAGGGTCAACAGGGTTGTCCCGATGAAAAATAATGTACTGTATTTTAGTCGGAGGAGGAACATTTTGCATTTAGCTCCACTACTGTTAGGGCACATTGCATAATAAATCCTTTTCAGGACTTTCTGAAGGAACCTTTAACCCAACTAACTTTCTAAATCTAATTTTTCTAAAATGAATCTTTGTGAAATTCAATTCAGAAACACTTTAATATAATTAGAGTGGGTTTCAAAGGAGAAATGCGGTGACTTGGGTTGGTTCTGGGCTTCAAAAGCCCATATCAGACAAATCCTGCTCTTAGACAGAGGCCTCTGGAGAAAAGCTAGTTGCGGGCTTCTCCACATAGCTGGCTATATCTGGAGAACAGAGAGAGAGAGAGAGAGAGAGAAAGAGAGGGGAGAGAATGTGTCTGAAGCTGCCAACAGCAGCAGTAAGTCTTCCAGAGTAAACACAGCTGATGGGGTAAGCCCTCCCTCCATCCTTCTTCACCCCTAAAATGCCCTTTCTCTCCCTCTCTCTCATCCTCTATCCATCTGTCTCCTTCCCATATATTACATGCAATATACATCATTAAGACAATTATATCAACAAAGCGATAAAGCGAATGAATGCTGGCGTCAGATGTAATATAATCAATTAATACTCAATCTTAGTTTATGTGTAGGATGAAAAAGAAGGAGAATCCTCTCAACACTTCCTTCTGTCTAGTAACTGCTGACACGTAGTGTCAAACATTCCTGATTCATTTACATTATTTTTCTTCATTCATAATGTAGAGTTTTCCTGAACATGTACCTGAACACAGTTAGGCACTGTTTGCATACTTGCCAGTGTACTATGTGTGTACCTTGAGGATTATAAAGTATAACCACTGGGGGGAAATAGTCACTGAATCACTGAATCGTCCACAACCAACACTAAAATTTCTTCCTTTGAGAACTATACTTAGAAGAAAGCAGCAGCAGTGATAAACTCTATGGCTTCTCTTAAAAGCTTTCCCCCTTTGCTGTTGTACAGTGGTTTGCTCACCTCTAAACCGCCATCACCATGTGTTCAGTGATTGAAACAGGTCTGGTGACTGATGTTTCTGCTGTATGTAGAAACAAAAGACTATTCAGAGCTTTGAAGGTGGGATTAAGCATGTTGAAGACATTTTCTTGCATAGCTTGCTAGTTAATAAATAATAAATTGTTTTGAGCGTCGCACAACCCCTGCAAAATTACTTGAATTTGATCCAATTTTCTAATAACATTTGGAAAGTCTAGAAAAGCGGCACGATTGAATTATTTTATCCAATACACCTGAATGCATAGTTAAAAACAAGACCCATAAGTGTTGTCAAAGGCTAAAAGTAGCATCTGTAATCCCTAGAAAAATATCAAGTTTATCCTGGGGTCATGAAAGAATAAAATGCCCATTGGGAGCGTGAATTTGCTTGTGTTTGGCCTGAGGGTGGCACCAGGGGAAGGCTCAAGCAGAGTCCAAAATAGAAAGTGTTCATCCTCTGGAGAGCATGAATGTCTTCAGTAAATTTAACGGCAATCTGCTCAATAGATTAACTGTTTCTTGGGTGAATCAAGTGAATAATCCTCTGGGGTCTGTTTCATGGGAATGTGTGTGTGGTGGGAGTCAAAAATGTCACATGTGAAAGTCACAGTCAGTTGAAAGTAAGTTGAAAGGTTTTGGCTTTCATGTATGTGTTCTGTTCTTACCTCTCTCTCACCTCCGACTGGCAGCAGAAGCGTCTGTCTGTTTTCTCTGGCCTGCCGTGGTTTTCTATATCAGTCGAGTTGTTTCTCTCGCTCTGTATCTTCCTCTCTTTCTGGTTTTAGGTCAGAGCAGTCTGGCATTTCACCATGTAAGGCTGCAGAGCTGAACTGCTCCTGGGACAACAACAAAAAAAAAAAGAGAAACTATTTTTCGGTGGAACATTTTCTATTATTATTTTTCAGCTGGAAATAAAAGCGTGGAAATAAAAGAGTGTTTGTGCAGACGAGGAAGAAGTTGATGTTTATCATTTTTAAAATTGATCACTGACACACTTGTAGTCCATCAGATATATTTATCACCAACTGAGAAAGACTTTACATAACAGGACAGGGATGATTACACTGCCAAAAGATTTTTTTTTAAACCTTCAAGGGAAGTTTCAGTTAGAGAAATGCTCGTACCTTCACAGCTGGAAGCTGCACAGTACAGACACAGTCGGATTTGTTGCTCCTCTCAACTTTAAGAGCTTTGCTCAAGGGCTGGTGATAATGAGGGAGGGACAAATGCTAATTCACTTTCACCCTCCCCCATCCTGTAGATCTGAGGCTTGCATCTGAGGCGTGACATCTTTCAAATCACTTCTAAAAACACATCTTTTTAAACACACAACAACCTGTCTTATCTGTTTTATTATTATTGATTTGATTGTATCTTAGACTATTGTTGGGTATTTTATTCCATTTTATATTGTGTTAAATTGTCTGATTTATATACCTCATTGCGGATCTGAAATGTTTTAATCATTAATGGTTCAACCATTAACAGCTATATGTAATATATATATATATATATATGTAAAAACATACATCAGGGACCTGTTGTTGTGTCAATATCTCACAGTTCTGACTAGCTAGAGTTACTGAGGGGGTAAAAAAGCTTTCTAAGCTAGCGAGCTTGCTAATGGTCAGTTAAACTGTCTGTTAATTACACAATATTACTCTGGTTTGACACTTACAAGAGCATTTCCATCATAAGATCACATATAGTGAAAGATTTTACTTTTTAAAACAGCAAACAAAGAATTGCCCTTGCTAAAACCTTCATCTCTTTGAAGACAGATGACCTTTTAAACATTTCTCGATACTGTACTGCATGTCTTACATTATTACATCAATGCCTGGTTTTACCACCTTAAAGCCTCTGGGACAATACCTAAATTTTGTCTTTTAAAGGCCAAAGTTAAGCCTGTGCAGCAATGCAAACTTTTACTTCCTGTTCCAGTAGTGAGCCTTTAAGAGCAACTTTTAGGAACTGAAATGTCATAAAGCATAAATAAAGCATCAGTTTACAGTGTTTGATTCAGTTTTGTCACAGATCTTCTTTCTTTTTGGCATGTTTTTACATTGTACACTGACCTAAATCTTTCTCTGTCTCTGTACCTTTGACAGCTTATTTTATGCACGTGCTAACAACACATTTTCATTATTTTTAATTCACTCTACACATGTTCTTGAACCAGTGGAACAGTTTGTCTTCTTCAATACATGTTTATCCCTTACTGGAGCAGCCCAGCTTTCCCAAAGGGAGGATCAAAGTTTCATCTTATCGTTGGAGAAACACAGTTGTCATAAAAGACAGTGGTAGAAACATTTGCTTGTCCATGTACTCAAAGACTGTCTTAAATGTGTTTCCACAGCAATAACAACAAAGCAGACTGCCTAGTATGTGAGTCTCTGACTGACAGCCTGTTTACATGCAGATTCTCCTTATAAGGCAGATGCAATGCTTTCTGGGCCGTGACAGTGGGGTTATTTTTACTTTTTCCGGATTTTTTTTTTAAACCCGTTGTCTCTTTTGATTTCTCCCAAGTGGAAGATGCTGTCCAGGACTTCACACACATGCAAACACATATACACACACACACTTTGCCAAAAACCCAGAACTTGTTTAGCACCAAAATATGTTGCCATAACCAATATTCCTAGGATGTTGGATGGTTATATCCGGTATGCAGCTAAGATATTTAATGTCTTGTACACGTTTGAACCTGAATTTGAAAGACCTTAAATATTAGTAGATGTGAAGGTTATTGTGACCCAATACACTCACTGATGTTGCCGAAAGATTTTTGGCTACATGGGTGAAATAATGTCAGTTGAAATGATACAAGTTAGAAATTATTTTGTCATTGCTGCCTTAACAATACCAGAATCCTAAAGGATCAATTCCCAGTGGCCTCACTGGTGTGGTCATGGCCAAACTGTATATTTAGAGGTGTGATCAGCTGTTCACAGGCACAACGCTTTTGCCAAGTGTCTATCAGCCGGCTTGGATAATGATGACAATAGCGCGGTCCAGCTATGATGTTTTATTGTTGGCCAAATGGCGCTTATGTGTTGGCTGTTCTCAGGTGACACTTCATGGATGTATTAAACAAAAGCTGAGGAATCCAAACATGGTGACCCGTCCGTTCCATTAAGGATGTTCATCAAAGAAGTCCACCGAGTGAGCACAAGAAGTACTACTTACTTCTTGGTTGATCACAATGCAGCAGCATTTGACTGATTGCCTCAAACTCTGTTGCTCTTCCTCAAGTTTTTCAGTTTTTTCACTGTTAAAGGGTTTTTTGAGGAATTTTGATTTGAATTGAGGGTCTAAGGAGAGATGGATGTTGTATTGCTGTACAGATGGTAAAGCCCCCTGAGGCAAATTTGTGATACTGGGCTATACAGATAAAATTGACTTGACTTGACTAGGAAATGCAAAAAAAGTCTTTCACTTTCAAGCTGTTTAAAAAAAAAGTCCTAATGTCACCTCCAGGCTAGCTTCTGTAACTCAATGCAATCTCACACTGAGGATTTCCTACATTGGTCTGAAAAAATGAGGCGTGCTATCCATATTTTAAGATAAATAAGTATCTGCTACAACACCTAAACAATGATTTATTTGTTAGTGTACAAAAAACTACAACTGCCATGAAGCCTTACTATCATTATCCATGATATCCACCAAAGCTCTTTTCTAATGTCATATTACCAACTTTTAGCACTAATCTCTGCTGTCTATCCCTCCCTAAAATGTATCAAAGGGCTTATGGGAAATGGTGTTTGTTAAAGGATGCTAAAAACAACATCAAATGTTAGGTTTTTACTAATTTGTTATTACAAATTTCAGTCCGATTCATAAATGAGGTTATTTTTACTTTCAGAACAGATTCTGGAGGTTCCGGTTTTATCTCTGTAGTTGACTTGAAGTTTCTGGGTCACATGACCTGCAAATCCAGTTTTGGCCACTAGGCTGAAACTCTTAAAATAAACTCTTATTAATGCAGACATGTAACATTTAATATTATTTGTGAACTGTATGTTAATTGTCTTCAATTTAACCCGTATATTCATCATTTCAAGTGCATTCGGACTTATTATGAGTCACAGGAACCAGGTTTAAAAACTTAACACTTTCAGGTTTTAGGACTCAAACCTAAACTCCTGAACTAAACTGCCCTGTTAGATGCTGGTTGCTGCATGTATAATTCACCAGACCTGGTACGACCTTGGTATCCCCACTCTCCTAAAATCTTTTCTGGGATGTCCTGCCTCTCTCTTTCCCTCTCTCTGTTTCCCTCTCTCTGTTTCCCTCTCTCTCTCTCTCTCTCTCACTCTCTCTCTCTCTCACTCTCTCCCTCACATTGCGTTAACAGCCTTGGAGAGCGTTGCATATCTGACATTTCTCTCTCAAACTCCAACCAGCTCTGTTCTCATCTGCAAGGTAAGAACCAGCATCCTCTACAGAGACAGCTGTTTTATACATTTTGATTTAATAGCAATACAGTAGATGATGAGACATTAAAAAACTTTAAGTATTATTATTTCTAGTGGATTCAATGACGCAGATTTCTTTTTGAGCCTGCAGTCAGTCAGTCACTTAACTAATAAGGAAGTTAGTTTGGCACTCTGCAACAGTGAGACATCATTTAACTTATTGTGAGAATAAGAGTAGGCTTTATTTTATGTTAAGATACAGAGAAGCACTGTGTGAATTACTGCCTCTTATATAAAAAAGTCATTGTTCACATACAGTAAACACAGCTCTGAACAGAGGGGCAGGAGGGGGGAATGGAAACTGGACTGAATCTCCCAGAGAGATAAACACTCATCTCCACTTCTTACATTCCCATCCAAAGCACATGATTTTATTTTAGTACACAGAGGAGCCAAATTGACTCAGTCTGAACATTGTTTTCATAGTGTCAGCTTATAATAATGAATGCAGCTGATATTGGCCTTTAGTTTAGTGTCTTCCATCTCTGATATGATTGATTTGATGTAGTTTGCTTCATAGAATTGTTCAAATTGGTTGGATGGAAAGCTAAACTTGGGAAACTGGTTTAAATGTTTAAGCTTTAGTGTCCTGTGGTGATCTTACTGCATTTTTAGACGTTTTTCTACCCTGACTTTTTAGATGACCTCTCAAGGAGGAATATCCGCATAGCTACATATAAAAACAACAAAAGAAACAGTGTGGACATGAATACAATATAATAAAGAGGAAATGTATAAGCAAGTAACAAGTGATATCTGGGAAATATTCAACAAACATTTTTATACATGACATTTGTTACCTCTTTCATGTTCTAAGTGTAGTTTTCAAAGTTACTAGTTGGGATTAATCCCATAGCGTCATTTAACAAATCTGTTTCGATCATCATCAAAGTAAGCACAAACTATTATATAATGATACTTATCACCTGAATCTCCAGTCTTGGAACATAGTCACAGTAAATATTTCTTCTTTGAAACTGGCAGACTATGACTACCACACCTGCATTTAGACAGATTATTTCTGTACACAGAGCTGAGCAAAAACTATATTTTTCAAGAACAACATCAGTCATAAACAACCTCTAGTTATGACATTGAGGGTTATTATGTTACACCTCATTGTGCTAACCCTGAAGGTCTGTATCCTTGAGTCTTACTGTAGGGTGACCTTAAATTTAAGGTTTTCTGGATTGATATCTCCATGAGACATAAATATGATAACGCACAATCATTGAGAAATTAATTTTGACTGATATTTACCACTGTCATTCTGTTTCTATAGCAAGTAAAAGGCGTTTTTTTGGCAGAAATGATGTACGTCTATAGATTTTTAGTTTGGAATGAAAACTTTTGAGACATTTAATATATAAATAATAAAACATACTGGCACCCAACTGCTGTTGTCAGCGGGTGGGTGACACTGACCATGCCCCACTTAGAATAATAGGTCAGCATCAGCAAACCCATGTCTTCTGTGTAACCTACTTCTCGACAGCTGTCATACTTTGCTTTTCTGGAATCGATGACTTTCTAAGATGATGTGCCGCACCTTGCAAAAGATATACTGCAGCTGTTTTTGTTTTGAATATTAAGTGGTTAAAAACATCTGTGTGTAGCCTCACTTGCTGCTCAAGACAACATCAAGTGGCGCTGACACACACTGATAAAAGTCACACCCATGGCATGACTGGCATCCAAAAGTCATCCGAGTACACACACACACGCACACAATGTTCTGCAAATGTAGTGCTGTTTTGTGATGGTTTTTACTCTCGGGATGAAACTTTGTCGCCAGTAACTTTCAAATACAACTTTGCCTGGGTCCAGAGCTTTGAGTCCGCCCGCTCCACCTGTCTGATATCAGGCAATATCCAACTACAACATACATCACATCCACTCTGTTGGTCACACTGGAGGTATTTAGCTCTCGGCTAACAATAGCTGATTGTGTTTATAAATAAATAAAGGAGTTATCAGTACTTCAGCAGTAATAACCATCGAAACACATGATTTACACGTATGTCTACAAGTGTCTCACACAATAACAAACAAGGAGTACTGTTAAAGGATCTCCATTAAATGAAAGTTAATTAACTATTGAATGACTTTTAAAAGAAGTAAAACCAAATACAAAATACTTAAAAACTGTAAATAATGTTAATGTGCAGTTAAAAGTATTAAAACTAAATAGGTTATCTTTCCTAAAGAAGGGAAACTTGACCAAATTTCATTTTCTTAGACACAATGAATTATAAAATTGTAACAACTGGATATTTTCTGGAGAACTAAGAAAAAGTAATATAATGTAAAGTGAAAATATGTCAGTGTTGTGTTTTCAGCTTGTTGTGGAGGTCCTCGTCCCCCAAATGACCAGAAACACAACAAAACAAATAATTGATGAATGTAGCTTTAAATACAGAAGTACTCCAACTAGTGGTCATTCATGGTACTGCACATTAACGCGCTTCAACATTGGCTTCAAGACTGCACTGTAGAGCTGCAACAACTGGTCAATTAGTCAACTGACAGAAAATTTATCTGTATTTTGTTAATCAAATAGTCGTTTAGGTTGTTTTTTAAAGCAAACATACCCAAAATTTGATGCTTTCAACTTCTCAAATGTGATGATTTAATGTTTTTATTTGTCATCTGTTATTGTAAACCAAATTTTCGTTGGGTTTTAGACTGTTGGTCGGACAAAACAAGACATCAGAAGAAATTTCTTTGACTCTGGGAAATTGTAACGGTTGTTTTTCACTATTTTCTGACATTTTAAAGGATCAAACAATCCATCAAGAAAATAATCAGCAGATTAATTAATAATGAAAATAATCCTTAGTTGCAGCCCTACTATACTGTGCATTTAGCTATAGCTGGACCCTTTCAATGGTCACATGGCTGTGTGTGCAGCTTTAACCTAAATAAAAAAAGTTTGTGTTGTTAATTAACATGCCAACAAGGAAATTGTGTTTCATCTGACACAATGAGATTTCAGCCTCTCACCAGCCTCCCTGACTCGTGCAGTTGCTGCGTTTTGTCCAGTTCGTGTTTTGATGGTAATTACATAACACAGCAATCACTGCATGCCTCCGACAGAGCAACAGCTGTGTTGGAGCCAGATGAAATGCAGACAGAACATCAATGGCTTGTTGAAAACGAAGAAAATTTGATCCATTTTATCAAGGCAGGGGTTAAATTTGGCAGAAGATATGTGTGCTATGTGTGTCATGGACTCACAAACTCCTCAATGTCATTAGACAGAGGTAAACTCAGGTGTATTTACTGTCAACATTTAATTTTTCACTCATTTTCCTACAGTGGAAATGAGGATTACTTGCACACTGGTCATAAAAAAGAACAGCTGGCTGTCTTCCAGCATGAAATGTTTGACAGTCAGCACTCAAATATAACGACACTGATGTGTGCAGACGAGTGGAGGATAACGTGGAGCACCAGTCACTCACTGGTTGTCAGTCACACAGTGTTGAGCTTAACTGTAAAGGCCCACACACAAGATGATCCCAATTTAACCTTAAGGTCAAGCTACTGGCAGGATAAAAAGGCTAATATCTTATCTCTTACTGAATGGAAGAATAAACTTGGGACGCTGAATGATTCAGGGGCCCAGGGGGGCCTTAAAGGCCTCAGAGTGTGCCAAGTATTGTGGATATTTATTGTTTTAGGTCTGGTGTGAGCTGTTGTTCAGGGACGCTCAGAAAAGTCTCTGGGGAATTTTTGTTGTTTATTTAAGCCACTATAACTGAGTGGGGAAGCCACTGCTGAAGTGCCTTCAGTTGCAGTTCCTCTAATGGACACTAGAGGGCGGCTCCAAGAAAATATCTGACTGCACAAGATTAGATTTTAAAAATCCCAAACTGTATTTCTAAATATAAAACAGAAGTCAGTAATATTTCCCACCAGAAACTATGATTTCAAAAGTTAATATTGCTTCTTCCATCTTTGGTAGTGATTTCAAGAATTGTTCCATTAAAGTTGCATTTCATTGTTTTGTTTTTTTTGTGTGTGTGTTTTTTTGGCCACTTGGGGTCAGTGGAACAAGCTGGAAACACAACAGTGACGCATGATGACCTTATAAAGTTGATATGGTGAACTTCTTTTAAAACAGTTGCCTACTATTGGAGCTTTCTCATGGAAAACAGCTGCCTGCTGTTGCTGTTACTGAGAACTGTGAGATAGAACCAAAACAGTAAAGTTGTGGGATGTGAAACCAAAACAATGAAAGACGTTAAAACGTCTGTGAGTTTTTCCCTACATGCGACACCTTTCACATTACACATAGTTTGTTGATGCAGCTTTAAGAAAGTACGTTTTTGCGGGGTTTCCTCAACTTTTTTTTTGTTTTGCTTCTAGTAACTTTCAAATGAATCATGAGCAGTTAAACCAAAATGAAGCTTTTCCTCAGAAATGGTTTCCCTATGGTTGACATCATCATGGTATCATGCAGCATAGAGTGTTGTACTTTGATAAAAAGCTAAGATAAGTCAACAGAAGACACTTTTATTTAGAGCAGACAGTCCTTAAATGGGACTCAGTTTGTCTGGTTTAATCTGGACTTCTTTGCTGGAGCTACTTTTCCAATTCAAACAAAACCAAGTCTGTAAATAGAGGTAATTTAAGGTGAGACACTATCTGTGCAAGTCTCAAGGGCTTTGCTATCAGAGCAGACACTTCAGTCAGGTCAGAAGTCAGAGGTCTCAGAACAGACTGACACTCTTATGGAGTTATCCCATGGGGTATGAGAAAGTGTGTGTGTGTGTGTGTATGTGTGTGTAAAGGTGTTAACATGTGAAGTGATAATGGGTGACTCAGTGGCGGATTAAGGGTGGAAGAAACAAAAGTGAAATGATAAAAATAGATGTGTTGAAAAGTCTGTAAAAGGCATCAAAAGGCTAAAATGACGCCTGTTATCTGTACTGATTCCACACTGCAGCAAAGTAACAAAGAAAAATGAAGGATACAGTCAGAAAGTGCAGTTTTAGGATCAGAAACACAGTTAAAGACACTTTGCTTTAGTGCAACCCTTTGGACAACATTTTAGCTTTGCACACAGGATATCTAAAGCCTGGATTAACACCCTAACATCAGACTTCTCCGGTAACAAGCATCTAAGAATCCAAAGCTGTCTGTACATTGTTCACCCCTTTTGTATTGAAGTATGTAATGAAGACTGCGCCCAGTAGGAGCCGCTAGCATGACTTTTAATCTTGTTAAAAATAGCAAAGAACTTGGCAGAGCTGATGTACAAGTGGTAAGATGCTTGTGGGAGCCACTAATGCAAATGCACGGTCACCTTGTCACAGTGACTTCTATCTCAGGAAAGTCCGAGATCAGATGACAAAAGGGATTTAGCATAGAGTAGAGAGCCTGCAGCCGTACTGAGAAGCTCATTTCTGCTCACATGTTTCTTACCAGCTAGTTTTTTATCTCACATTCAGTAACAAATTCACAGTTTATTAACTTTATGACTACTGTTACAGCAGCTTTTAAAGTCAATCATCGTCTCTTACTTGTAGCAGTGATCAGCAAAACTCTAATACAGGCTTAATTTAATTGATGTGATTTATGGATTTACAGGCCAGTCATTGCAAAATGTCTTTTCATAATGTTTCTGTCAACATACATTTTGTCATTCACATTGTTCTCATGACATTTGTGTTGCTGCCACTTCTACTACAGTCTGGCTTAACACATCATCAGACCTCAGCTGACGCCTCTGAGTAGCTCTCTTATCATCACACCATGTACTGTGATACGGGAGGGTCACAAGATCACAAGCAAGAGACGTTACCCAGAGGAGGGCGCTGATGTGTGAAACACTGCACGCTATTTCTCTAACAACTCTTACTGTGCATGTTTTTTCTCTCTCCCCTTGTCACCAGCAGAGAGAAGAAAAAAGAACCAGTCCACTCCAGGTCAGGCTGCCTCAAACACCTGACCTCAGCTCATCTCCACACAACCAGCTGAAGTTTGATTCCCAGATTTCACCTCCTCAAATCCACCTGACCGGCTCACTCCAGCTCCACTCCGCCCGAACAGGCCCAGCCGCCTGCCCGAACTGTCTCCTCTCCCAATCAAGTCGATCAAAATCTAACCACTCCGCTGTCCCAATGGAGCGCGTTCAGCACATGACCAAGTCGGCCATCCGCCGAGCATCTCAGATCGAGGTGAATCCTCAAGCCAAGAGGAACCTGCAGGAGCTGTTCGTCAACTTCACCCTCATCCTCATCTGCCTGCTGCTCATTTACATCATCGTCCTGCTGAGCAGCTGAGAGCGGCAGAGGCTCGGCTGTACTGTGGACGAGGCTCCCCTGCCCCCTCTTTCCTGAGGGAATGATCAAAAGTGACCCAACAACAGTTTAAACTTCACTGATATACTGTATGTATGTATGTATATCTGCCAGCTGCTCATTCAGATTAATATCCCGCTTCCTTTACAATGATTTAAGTTGATTTACAAAGGAGACTGGCTCCCTCCATTCAAGAGATACCGTGTGACAATGTCTGCTGCTTCAGTAATAATAGGTGCAATGTGTATAACACTGAAATATCAACACTTCACTGTTGTTTAACTTCTATTTCCAATGAGCCATGCTGCTTCCTGTACCCCCACCGCCAGCAGGAGAAGGAAAAACATGGCGGAAATCATTTTTTTCCCCCATTAGAAAAGAAACCATAGACAGTAAAACATGGATCTGTGACATCAGGTTTCGTTTTTTTTTAAAACTTTGATGCTGCTTTCTTACCAGAGCCTCTAAATCCACATTTGCCAAGTAATTAAACTGGGAGGTGCAAGCGGCAAACACCAAGACCTGTTAATTACACAAACATGCACCAAAACATACTTTTTTCTGCAGCTTAAACTTACATTTATGGGTAAATTTTACATTAAAACAGTAACTATGGTGCTTGTGATTTGGTCACAACAAGAAAGTATTTAGAAATCAATACATCTCTGATTCAGTGAAACTTCTCCATAGCGACGGCAACCAAAGCTCATGGGTATTGTAGTATTCAGAGCCATCCGCAATATCAAACTGACACATAAAACATGATTTCTCAGAAACAAAGTTGAAACAATGACAACTGATGGCTATAAAAATTACATTACATAATGCAGGTGACACAGATTTCTATGTTGAGTGACACTGAGGATATCATTTCAATAAAAAAACTGAGTTTACACTCAGTGTTCCTCAGACTTATTCTTGCTTAACATTTATAAATATATTACTTGATATAATACTTAGAAATCATTCTAAGTACTATAGGTCTATAAAGTACATCTTCAACTTTTAGGCAGCTTACTTGCAGGTGTTTCTGATGTTATACATAAACATTTAAGCCTTATAATTCACTATGTAAAGTATGGACTGTTTTTGCTTTCATTTGAGGTTCAGAGATAAATATACATCTGTTTAAGAGTGTTGAGTGCAAATAAAGAGCTTCAAACAAACACACCACTGATATAAGCCTGACATATACTGTATACAATACATGCAGTTTATCATTTGTGAAGGAAAGCTCACTTTGCATGGTGTGATTTCACTTAATGACGTTTTCTGTTTAAGCCATGTATGTTCTGATTAATGCTGACATTTTTTTTTTGGATTTATGAACAACAATGGTGCACAAAAATGAAATTACTAAATTTGAAAAGGCAATTTCAAGTCCACAAAAACCTAATATGTTATTACAAAAACCTTTTTGTGAAGATGACTAACAATTTACCAGCCAAAAAAATGTCAAATGCTGCACATTTTAATATCTACACTCTATTTACTATGACTGAAAATGTAAAAATATAATGCATATGGGATTATGAGTTATTATGAGAAATAGTCAGTTTTGTTCTCTTCATGTATGTTTGGAAGATTGTACCACCTGACTTTTAAAGTGTGGAACACCAAATACATTGCATGTCAATAAAATTAAAGTGTTTTCTCTTGATGCAGGTGTTGAATAATTTCTGTTATTGCACAACCTAATTAGGCATTTGTGGGGAAAATACTGATAGTCAGTGGTTTGTACAATTAGTGTACTAATAAGATATATCATCACAAAATAACAATCTGAAAATGTGACAATTCAGCCATATGAGAGCTTACCCAGTCTTAATTAAAACCTGTAAAGAAACACACCTTAAAACTAGCACAATTAACCAGGAGACCAATGAAATGCTTAAATAAAAACGTCATCAACTGACTCACCTGTGCACCTTGACGTGAGAAGAGATGACAAAGTCCACAAACGCTCTTCAAAACTTTACAAGCCGGACAAACATCTTCCATTTTTCACTAGTTCAATATGTTTTAGTTTAGTTCAGTCATAAAAACAATGTTAGCAACAAACTAGCAACAATATCAACAGTTTCTTCGGTTGTAGCAGCCGTTGTATTTGTTACTGCTGCATCCTGGGAGGTGAAATGTGATTGGTTGGCTTCTAAAAATGATAAGATCACCAATCACAGAGCCCGCTGGCATTTTTTTTTTTTTACCTAGCAACAAAGCCAAGATAAGATTCTGATAGGACGGGATCCGGGTGTATTTGTCCTCTTTTCCGTGTCTGACTTTTCCAATGTAGTTGTAAGTTGCAGAGGTCTTAGAAAGGTTCATTTTGACGTTGATACATTTAGACTTCATGGTAAATGATTTTGAAAATATCAATTCATATAAAATTATAATTAATACTTCTTACAAATAGATTTGATGTAAAATGTATTGTATGGAGGCCCAGAAGTGACAAATGCAACACTGCCTGAATACATAAATCAATAAAACTACAAGGTAAGGATGTTCCTCACACACACACACACACACACACACACACACACACACACTAATAAGAGGACCACAGTAAGCAAAATCTCACAATCATAATTTTACTGTTCCATAACATACAACAGAAATTATATAAATATAAATAAATATTGTTATTGTTATATATTTACTTCAAAAATGGCAAGACAGACATCATTAAATGATAAGTCACAAGGGTGATATCAAGCCACTTTCAACTCAGTTCACAATACAAACTGCAGCATGTTTATCAGCGACATATTTTCAGTTTGTTTATGAAAATAGATGGTTACAACCACCTTATCTTTGAATTTCTCTCCAGTTTGGGAAAAACTGAGTTGAAAGTGAAATGAACGGAGCCCTAGTCAGTATATCGCCACATCAAAAAACTAAAGAGACATTGAATGTTTTAATGAGCTGCAGTTTCTGTGGTTCACTGATGGTCAGCTGATGGCAGTGTTGAAAAAAAAAGTTTCCCTCTTGTCAGGTTGAAACATCAGTTGATATTCCCATGAGTGCCTGTTCATTTGTACATTTTAAAAATACTTTCATGAACCTTGGGGTAACGGTGGACAAAGGTCATGTGATGGCAATGCCACATTCTGCTCAGACATGAAAGGTAAAATATCACTCAGTTTAAGAAGTCTAATTGCTTGAGATTGATTGTGATGATGAAGGTCTCTTGCCAAGCCAGAAAGCTAAAGCAAGGGCTTAAGGATTACATGAAATTTCCTTTCATGTGATGTTTATCAAGCTCACTAAACTTAATGTCACTTAAACAACTGTTGACAGGTTGCATCCACCACTGAGGTCAATCCAAAGCAGTTCCAAAGCTATTAAAAACATTAACTAAAAACTTTATAGCTGCGTGTGTCTTAAGCTGCAGTTCAGCGAATGGCCACAAGAGGCAGACAGTTCTTTAACTGAGTGATATTCTCATTTAAAACAACATTCTGGTCAGGTGTGGGACAGATAAATAAATGCATCAAATCAATCTACAAGTAAGGTCTGTGCAAATACATAAATTACTGACAAATATGTGAACAGGAACAAAGACATAAAAATAAACAGATAAATAAATAAATAAATAAATATTCTTCACTTTTGCCATTTCAAACAAGTAGACACAATTCAACTTAAAGGACCATACCAGTGTTTTTACATGTTTATTCATCCCTTTACTGAAACTCATGTAAACATGCTCACCACCAGGTTCTTTTAGAAGCTGTTCTTGAGCTTTCCATCATATCACATGATCTTCCTCAGTTGTCAAACTGTAATCAAATGATCAGACTTCAACAGCCGAGGAAGATCATGTAATATGATGAAGACAAGTGCTCCAGAACAGCTATTAAATGGACCTCATGGTGAGCTTGTTTTCTCAACTGTCATTTCTAAGATCAAAAATACATTTTGAACCTCAACATTTAAGCCAACACGGACAAGAAGTCCTTAAAGTGCTCAGAACAAATGGCCATGACAACTGGGTAAAATGCATCTTCACATAAAGATCATGTGATACGACTGAAAGCTCCAGAATACCAACTAAATGGACAATAAAACTGCTGTTTTAAAGGTCAAGAATGAATGTGTTTTACATTACAGCTAGCTGCAAGCTACAGTGAATATCATATCTACTTTTATTGCAGTCAAAACTACATTAAATATAATTTTGACTGGAAAAAAAGACATTGTTCCCAATGATGGATTATCTATCACAAGTCAACTTTCAAGTATCTGTAAAATGATTTTTTTTAATACCATTGTGAAAGGAATGGAAAGAATTGCTTCCTGCATGGTAGAAAACACATTAAAAACTCTAAAACACAATAGAAAGTTTGGCATTACATGGATTTTTACATGTGCAAAAACATTGGAATGGTCCTTTAACTATCACTGCTGGAAAGGGCATTCCCCCAGGATGTGCTTCTTGGTTTCAGCTTGGAAAACAGTTTCACGCTTGTGTGTATCAAGTTTTTAGAAGACAAGTACGAGATTTTAGAAATCATCAGCAGGAAAAAAAAAAAAAAAGAAGTAGCAGTAAAATTGGAAGCGATTGTGAGAGAAATTCTGTTATTAAGAAAGAACTAAGAAGAAACAACTGACATTTGCATTGTCTGATGCAGATGTCTAAGCTAAAATGTCAATATTTAACGTAATTGAATAAATCTAATCTTCACAGTGTGCACTGAGGAACGAACCAGCTGTGGTTCAGTGTCGGGGCTTCGATCCCAAAGAGGATACCGTCATTTGTATTTATTGGTCCATTTTCTTTGATGGGGTTTTTTTTTTTTTACATTAAAAGGTTAATATTTACAAGTAAACCATCGAATATATTGTATTGGCACTGATGACAGTCAGTAACTGAAGCATCAATCACATGATGTATTCATGTCATAAGGGACAGATGTAGGATACCATGATAGAAGTTTATACTTATAAAACTACAGATGAAAATTATTTTAGTTACTTTTATAGAGAATTTAAAGTCTATTCTCTGAACCTGACTGTTTCCTTCACTGATTTCAGAGTTCAGGCAAATCAACAATTTACCGTCTTTCCCATATGACATAAATACGGACGTGTGCTCCTGGTTTTACGGAAGTGTTTCATTCTTTGCTTTGACGAAACAGTTTGGTTCATTTTGAGAAATATGATGAATTTTCACCTTTAGATGCAGTCAAATGAGAAGATTCATATCAGTTTCACTTCTGTTTAGTCCAGTTTAGAGATAGGTCCTGGGTTTGTTTAGGTTAGCTTAGTACAAAGACTAAAAATTAGAGGAAGATGTCTCTCTCTGTGCTGGAGGGACAATTACATGTAAATTAAAAAAACATTTACATAGCTTACAGACTTTCCACAGGCACACAAGGCAAACAGCATGAAAGAACACAGTGTATATATAGACATCCCATTAATTAAAAAGGAAACATAAAATACAGACAGTTACAAAACTCCACAAACAATAATGCTATGAAAAACATCAGGTAAATTAAGCCGAAACGATCTTCGTTATCCTGTTTCATGTCTTGCCAAGAGTTAGACAAGAAGATTGATACCACTCACAGACATAAGAGTGGTATTAAACTTCGTATTTAACTCTCAGCAAGAAAGCAAATAAGCGTATTTGCTTATTAAGACTCTCTCTCTCTCTCTCTCTCTTACATCCCTTATCCTATTTTTATAGTCCATAGATGTCAAAAGATTACAATACGCTTCAGTATAATCGGGTTAATTACAGGAATGTCTATATATATACACACCTTTTTCATTCTGTTTGTCTGTCTGAAGAAGGCCTATGACTGAAAGCTGAGTGTACTGAGGTCCTTTCTGGTGGTTCTCTGTAGTGAAAAGGAAATCAATCAATTTTCTCAAGTGATTCTGGGTAAGAACGTCTAAGACAAAAGAAAAATGGTTTGGTTCCAAAATAAGAAAACTTGGACCCAAATGTAAAAACTGAATACTTTTAGTAGGTATTTTTAGTATGATACACCACTTAAAATAGGCTTATATGAAATATCTACAGGGGGTAGATGAAAAAACAGTTTAATGTAATCCAATACAAGAGCACGGAAGCAAAGTCTTCCATATTTGTTAAGACTTTGTCAGAGAGATTCAATTCTAATATAACCCATGAATGTATATAAGCAAAGTATAAACACTTCCTGAACCATTTGGGGCTTTCGTTACTTCTGTTATGGAAGACGAGCATCGATTCATACTGAAATGTATCTGTTTTGCGGCGTTGAATGAACCCCGGTAGTGTCAGTGTGAGAGGAGTCAAACCCTCAAACCTCATGTCCCTCTGTCCACGTTTCAATAAGTAAGAAACAGAGCCTTTTTCAGGCTGATGATGACCATGCAGTTTGGAAACTGTACAGGTTACTGAATGGACTTAGTTAAAAAACGGACAGTATACACCAAAAACCGGAGATATGAGGATTTCAAGTGAGTGACAGCAGCATTATGATAGTGTTTCTGTTTTCACATGCTCTATGGTCTGCCCCACAGGCAGAGACATGTAGCAAAAGAGTTCAGTCACTGACATGAACTCCTGCAGGTAGCTTATAATGAGATAAAGTGTGTAGCTTTGACTAAAAACTCCTTGGCATTAAAAAAAAAAAACCAACAACCAACATCTACACGTCACTGACAGAACTCTTTGTCTGCATGTCTCTGGTCCACTGGCATCACAAACAGACCGTAGAAAAACAGTAGCTTGTTACATTATAAATACTGGAATAATAAAAATATGAGGGGTGCTTGATTCAGTTTGTCTTGATGGTTCCCCTCCTGAGACTGTTGAGGCGTCTGGGATGGTAAATCAAGCGCCCCTCAGCTAGCTCAGAGATTTGAAAACGACTTTCAAACATATACTGTATGTACACAGTCAAAGCACTGGGACAGCAAGCTAAAGTCGGCCTTTGTTTATTTGCTGGTGTTGTTATTGTGGTGTACTGTACTGTAGTTTATCGTACTGTAGAGGCCAAAAACCAACCAGAATCAAAAGCTATGTCTATCCTTTTTTCCTAAATACATATTTGTACTGCAGATGAGCCCACGGCATGAAAGACTAAAGGCGAATATCAAGGCAAAAATCATTTTGTAGCACTTCCAGTCAGATTACGGCTTATAAGACACGTTATGATGTATAATGAAAAAGAAATTCATCTTATATGGAGCTCTTAATCTACAGTATGTCAACTCTTCTTTTAACACACTTATGGTTCACTCATTGAACACTGCAGTCTGTGACAAATTTAGCTGTGACTTTTATGCTACTGACACAGACTTTATGACAATTGCTACTTAAAGGATAATTCTAAATAAATCTTTTTGTAGTTCTATTGATCATTTATATCAATTATGATGCTAAGCTCTGGGAACACGGTGCCATTGCCAAGTAAGACAAGGCAAGAAGTTACATTATCTTCTAACCATTTTTTATTTGGCGGTAAAACTGACAGATCTCAGAAATTAACATGGTGGGTACAATGTTATTTACATTGACAGGAAGGATGGTCAAAACAAATAAAACTCAAGTTTTAATAAACTGGATTTATCCTTGTATACTGCAATATTCCTGCTATCTCTGGTTAAGACTTTAAAAATTGATTTGATCATCACAATCAGTAAGCTAATTTTCCCCTTCCTTACCTATCAACTGATAAAACTACTGTAGCTAAACACCAGTTTTCTTCTTCTTCATATTATCTGTAAATTTCAATGCACTGCTGGAAAAATGTGGACAGTCTCGTTGTGATTAACATCTGAAAGTCTCTGCACAGGAATTCACAAATTTAAACTTCAGAGTGAGAATCAAAAACGTCTTTAAGCGCTGCTTTAAGAGGACTTTGACTTTTTAATTTTTGTACTTCACAGGATTTATGGGTAATGAAGTCCTTCAATTATTTTACATTATACTTTTTATACAATTCTTGCAACTTCAGTTCACTGGTGCAGCTTTAGAGCTCATACAGATTTCATGTGTTGCAGAATTGCAGATGGTATAAAATAGCGGAATGAAGAGACAAATGAACTTTTACGATGCCGTGCACACTTTCATGATGACGCACTGACAAATCGAGCTTCGTTCAATGCTCACCATGTATGGTAGCCCTAAAATCCCAGTTCTGCACGTGACTGTTGGGAGTGTCGTGATTAGAAATGCACATTTTAAGTATAAGTCGCCCAGATTGCTTTCAAAACCTGCAGTTTGATCGCTGTCCAACTTTAGCTCTCTGTCCCATTACTTGATTTTTTGACAGAATTGGGATTTTTTTTGCCGGTCAGAAAGAGAAGTACTGAGCGTACAGCTCCTCTTCTTTTGCAACATATTCTTTGCTTTTTCCTGCCTCCGCCCCCCTCGGGTCTGACGGTGTTGTGGCGTTTGCCTCAGGAAGGCTGAGGGAGGGAAGAAAAACACAACATCTGTTAAAATAACCGTTAGGGAGACACAGAGAGATGCCAGAAATGAACAGGCATACAGATACTATGTACAATCAGATACACAGTTTTTTTCAGAAAAGAAGATAGCAAAGAACTTGTATATTGTGATTGTGGGCAGTACCAGTGTCAGAGTGTAATCAGGGAGACACAGCGTGTGCTCAAGGCAGTATGTACATGCCAAGCAAGTGGAAGCTTTGCAGTATAGATAACGATGGAAAAACTTGCTAAATATTTGATGTTTTCAGTGGGTACTACATGCTGGATCCCCTGAGACCCCCTGCACTTTGCACAAAGGATAGGAAATTGTGAGGGTATATGAGCAGGTAGGAGTGGTTAGTTAGATATAACAAGATTACTGTAAATTAAGCATAAATTGTCATCCAGTGTAGTAATGCAATTGAAAAAAAAACAACATATAAATTTGTAAAAACATAAAAATAAGTCACACTATTAATAAATAATGTAAGATGCAGCTCTGCTTTAAAGATCTGACAAAAAAAGAGATCAAAAACAGAGGAAAAGTGAGAAACACTCATTTAAAATAAACACAAAAAACTGTATTTCTGAACAAATGCTTAGATATCAAACTAGCTCCTTTGTTCAGCTGGTTTGCAGCTTGCGCCCTCCAGCGTCAGAGCTCCCAGTGTTTTCATAATCAGCGCTTCTATCCAGCAGGACTCCTTTATCTCCTCTTATACTGTGTGTCCACTGACTTTTTTTTTTGGCTGGGAGAATAAAAGCACCGCACTGTTATCTTACAAGTTTCACATTTTCAACTTGCGCTTTTTAGTTTCTGAATTTCTTTCGTGGCTTCCCTTGGAGTTTGAAGTCCCATTGAGACTGATTTGTGAGTGCAATGTTTCAGGGTTGGCTTCTTTTACAAGCAACAAAAAAAAAAGCACTTGCTGTATATTTCAAAGGAGATTCTGTCTGTGATATTGCCATGATTGGAAAATGGGAAACGTGATGTTGAAGTATAATGAATCAAAAATGGATTATATCTTCATTATTTTTCTCTGTTGACCCAGGACTAATGGTTAGACTGCAGCGTAGTGTGAAATTAATAGATTCATGCCGTACACAATATTGGCTACGGTCTAAATTAAAATTCAAAGAATCACAGAAGCAAAGTAAGGCCTTTAAATTATCTACTGTACAGCAACTGGAATTCAGTTTTGTCTCACGCTTCAACATCGTAAAAAAGATAAAACAAAACAGAAAAAACTACAAAGTTGTATTTCCTGAAGAAAAAACAGCTGACTGAAAAAAAAAAAACAGCCTAGCTAAAAGTTAGAGATACTTAACGTTCAACTTGAAGTGACACTTTTCCCAGAGTACTTAACAATGTGCGAGTGCATCCAAGTAAACATCACCCACACATAGTGATGGATCCATTTCTAATCCATTTTATATGCTCGGTATGTCCCAACAGTTCCGACTGCATTTGCATCTTACAACCAAACACGACTCAAGTGTCACTGCTGTTCAAGTCTGTGTTTGATTTTGTGGAGTTAATTATGCAAAATTTGTGACTTGAGTCTGGGTCGAGTCTAAAGGCATGTTACTTCTTCTCTTGCTGTATCAGTGTGAGGACTCAGGAGGTCTTACTCCGCAGGGATGTAAGAACACACTCGGTGCCTTTTCAAACACAAAGGTAACCACCACCCTAACCCTAACCCTAACCCCCACCACCGTGCAGGTTGGAGCTGAGATGCCATCATGCTCCAGTGTTTCATTCCCATGCAATACAGCATCAGTTCCCAAGTCCAAATGTGCCGTCAACGATAAAAAAATTACCTTTTGAGGAGATACATTTTACAGTATGCTGCTAAGATGCTATGTTTTGGTAATATATGCAACAAACTGTAGAGGGTATCTTCTTCATGTGGTGGCAGGTGTTCATGATTGGTTTTCATAGCAGTGTTGTGAAGTAAAACTCTCCACTGAAACCCCTAAAGACACTGAGGCTGGTTTTTATTGTGGCTCCAATGGTGAACAGACAAAATGATGAATTGGATGTGCCTGTAAAATCTAAATGTAACTAAGACCTCAGGACAAGTATACACAGCAATTTAGTTTAGCTGACATTATGAAAAGGAGGACATTCAAGTTCATGAAACAGATTCACCTGCTGCTGATTTACAAGAGATGCCTCTACACAAATAATATAAAAGATACTAAATTTCGGATAAATGGTGAATGTTAGGTTTCACAGGCACATCTGATATGATCATTTGTCTGTGTAAGTTTTGTCTACCTACATTTTTTCATTCCTGAAGAGCAGAAAAAGGATGAACTGTCATGGGAGGTGGATTACGCCCAGCGATTCTTTGACAAAAGGCCATTATGTGCCTTTAAAAAGCTCTCCTTCAGGTTTGGGGGAGAGGGGTGAGGATAGACGGGAAGAAAAGCAAAAGGTGAGGTGAGGGATAAAGACAGTGGGGGCAGCAAACATGGCTGGGGACACGTTCACTCCTTAAATTATGTGAAGTGAAGGTGGACTGAAGGCAGCAGTCGCATTAGTTCTCACCTCCTAAAGCTTTGTAGGCCCTGATGCTGCACCTGAGGTTCCTGAGGATGAGGAGCATGAGGAAGAGCAAGGCTTGGCAAGGGATGATGTGGAGGATGAGGAGGAAGATGGTGAGGAAAAGGAAGAGGAGGAGGAAGAGGGCTGAACAGTGGCAGGGATTTCTTAAGCCGGGGGAGGGACCTCTGGAGGGGGGAGTGAGGAGGCACAAAGCGGCCTCCCGGTCCTACCTCCTCCACCTCCCGTCCCTCCTCTTCCTCTCCTTCATGACTCGTGGTGGGAGGGCTGACGAATCGGAGAGCTGACTGGCTAGGAAAGCTGGCGAAGCGGTGATCTGATTGGCTGCCTGTTTTTAACTATAGACAAACATAGAAAGGCAGGGTGGGGGGAGGATGATTCTGTATTACAGGAATGCACTTTGTTTTTAGCAAACTGTCTCCTAATCAACTGTGTATTGGGATGATTAGCAGCTGTTACCAATGGAAACCAATGAAAAAATGCCTAAGTGGTGGTCCAACCGCCTGACCGACATTTGCATAAAAAGCCCTGCAAACGGTTAAAAACAGCTAAATGGGCAGTTGGATTATAACGAGCACTTTATAATTAAAGGTTGATGGTAAAAAGAACAACTGAAGCAACAGAAAAAGTGTTTGTGGTTGCTTGTTTTCTTACTTCCATGTACAAATGATCTAAAAGATCAACTGTACTTTTCATGTCAGTCAGACTGATTTAAGTGACTTAACTCTTACATACTGTTCAAGTCAAATTTGACCCATTTTGACATTTGAAAGCAATAAAAACACCTTAAACACTATTATTTTAGCCCGAAGTGTTTTCCTGAAGTGACCCAGAATATACAAATATTTTAACTTTAGTTTTTATTTTTGTGCAGCTGATACAGTTTTTTGTACATAGAGGGTTAAATTTGACCTGTATGTATTAAAAATTTAAAAACCATTCAAAAAGTGCATTCAATTAATTGAAATCATGTTGGCTGTTGTATATATATAGATAAATAAAAACATACTCTTTGCTCTCTGAGAGCTTCATTAAGAATTTATTATTAATGCCTAATGAGGTCTTTACAAATGAAAAATAGTTTTGTGTTTCAGAGGTTTGGTATAAAAACTAATCATGAGGGGACATTGTGAAGAGTCAGAATATGAACAGTATGTAAGCGTTAGGTAGATTTTTTCCTGTTGCCATTTTGCAATTACATTTAGCAGAACTGCACAGAGTTTGTATGTGCACGTGTCATCCACGTTTTGGCTGCAGTTGCACAATGCGTTCAAGAATTACAGCAATTTATGACAAAAAGCCAACAACAACAAACAATCTGGCGATGACTCGGGGGATAAACATGTTTTTAGTAACATATTTAGTGAAGACTGGATGAATTCTGTAGAAGGAGAGGTCAACAAAAGCATTTTGCACAAAAAAAAGTGGAAAATATATGCAGAAATTGGCCTAGAATTACTTCTAATTGTCCCCTGAGTGGATCTCTTGGGAGGAGGGGGTTCTTTTGCTGTCTGCCACAGAGTGGAGTCACCAAAGTCAGAAATGTTCTTATCCTACATGTAGCAGCTTGGAGATATAAGTGAGAGAATCATGAACTCAAATGTAATGAAGTACAAAGAACCCACGGTGAGCAACACAGGCATGAAGAGGAGGAGAAGGAGGAGGAGGAAGGAGGCTGAAATCAAGCATTATTGTTTCCGAATGACTCCAGGCTTGAAACACTACGTATGACAGCTGTGTACACAGAAGAATGAGGATGATGAGCAGCTTTGTATACAGAGATCGGTCTTCATGACACTGATGTGAAGGAGTGTGTGTAATGATCACACACGCAGCAGATTGTGCTTTGAAGAGTCATAAAATACAACATTATAAATAAAATTTAACATACAAAAAAATATGAAACACTTTCCTCTGTGTACAGAGGTAGATAATGTTTAAGTTGAATAAGGTGCAGTTTGTTTGAATTGCTCATGTTCCTCATGGTTGTAGCTCTGTTGCAGATAAATTTCAATATAATACAGACAAATATACAGTGTAGATACATTTGTATGCCAGCTACCTTTATTACGTTCAATAACAATAACTTAATTTGGCAACTGTGTAGAAAGGTGGATAACTGTGCCAAACTACAGGCAGTGTGTGTGTGTGTGTTTGTGTGTTTGGGGCTTCAGAGAGTGCCAATGATGTTGTGCTCACTTTTTTCTTTGATGTAAAATGGTGATTGATTAGTGGGAGATTCTGTGTGTGGCTGTGTGTGTGTGTGCCTGTCATAGGCTACTTTTGGGAACAAATTTCCGACTTATCACCAGTTAATTGGGGATGGCTTGTCTAATTGTCCCCAATTAGGAAAAAACTGATTTTTGGGTCGGTGGTTAAGGTTATGGTTAGGGTAAGTCTCCAGGACATGAATGTAAGTCTATGTAATGTCCCCAAAAGTGACCTAGGACAACGTGTGTGTGTGTGTTTGTGTGGTTTGACGTCATTTGACCTTAAAACTCTTGAATGAAGTGTGTTTTTGCCAACTGGAGTGTGCATGCATCGTGAGCTAGAAGGGTGGTGTTTGAGACAAATTCAAAGTAAAACACTCGGTCACGTACATAACAAACCCAAGGGGATGTACTATAGTATGTTTTCTCACAGGTTTAGTGATTTCACCTGTCTGGGGGTCGTGGTTTGGACGCCCCTCAACTCAAAGGGGGCTGATGACGTCACAAACACCCACAGGATCCTCGACATCCATCCTACCCCTCACAGGGGCTTCTGGGTATGACAACACTCACCTTGATGAGAGGGTTGATGACACCGACGTTGGCACTGGAATTGAAGACCTTGTTGAAGCCCGTCTCTCTGTTGACCAACTCCAACTGGTAGAACTTCTTGTCATCCTATAAAAAAAAAAGAAAAAAGATGATGGGTCTCAAACGCTCACCCTCTGTGTGCTTAAAATATGGCTGCAAATTGTTTTCACAGTGGGAAAAAGTATCAGAACATCCAAAGAGACTACTTAAGGCACTCCTGCAGCGTAATCCACTTATCTGCTGCGTTATGTAGCAAACACACTGAAGGGCTTCATCAGGCCAGCCAATGAGTGAGGAGCAGGAGGCAGACACTCTTGGTTGACAGCGCTTTGTCAAATCATGTTACCTGGAAAGAGGCTGCTGTTGGACTAAATCAGCATAGTTGGAAGTCACCGTTCCTAACATCAAAGTACACGTACATAGTGCTGGTTAGCAACATGTGTTATAATTAAAAAGAAAATGTCATCCTGCTAATACTTTCCATGCCTTGTTTGCACTCACTGTCATCACAGTTTGTGTTGTTGCTGATTTATCTAAAGTGTGTGCAAAGGACAACCAGAGAGCCCTCAATCTCATGCCGATTTCACACCATGAGACCTAACAGGACTTCAAAGTATGTGCGTGCATAATGCTGCATTTCCATATCATATCGTTCAGACTGTAATCTTGAGCAACAGAGAGAGAAAAAAAACCTTCACTGCTCATCAGTCTCTTAGTTGTTATTCTGAGTCAGAGACATCAGGAATTTTACCGGTTGCAAAATGGCTGCAAAGCCACCATCTAAACCGCAATCTAAATAAAGTCCAATATTAACTCCAATATTATTGATTCAGCTAATTAAAGTCCCAACAATGGGAGTGGTTTTCCTGTTCTAACCATTCTGCTAATATTGCCTGAATGCTATTGAGAGAAAATGCTAGTAGGTGGACCTTGAGTTACATTACATTACATTCTTATGCATGGACAGCAGAGAAAAGGATTATTATGCTGCAAGAAGGAGTTTCTGTGGATGTTTTGTTTCAGCTGTCCCCCCCCGTGTGCACGTATGAAGCTACCACATCTACTCACCACCAGCTTTTTGACCAGAGCCTCTCTTTCGGTGACCATCTCTCTAAGCTCTGCTATGATATGCAGGTCTTCTGGTCGGCTTTCTCTGTTCCTTAACTTCTCCTCTGTCCCCTCCAACCTGGTAGACATGACACATGAAGGAACAAGTGAAGGGTAGGAAGGTACTTAACATTATTACAAAAAGTGTCTTATAAAGGAGAAATAAATCTTTTTGCTAGCAAAGACAGATAATAGACAACTATGAGAAGCTGTAAAAAAAAAATAGACACATTTCTGTGACTTACAGTATTTGTAAAGCTGAAATCTTGTCTTTGAGAACCTCCTGGGCTTTGTTGAAGTCAGCCAGCATGATTTGTGTTTCTCTATGATGGGCTGCATTTAGCTCCCCCAGGTCTCTCTCATGTCTCTTTGCCAAGTCTTGTTCATGGGCCCTGCAGGGGAGAGAGAGAGAGAGAGACAAAATTCATAAATAAACCATAACGCAACATCCAAACATAAAGTAACCTAACATGTATCCTGTGCTGGATGCATTTTTCTTAAGTGCAGTGAGTATCAGTATCAAGTATTAGCTATTTAACCATAACAGGAATAGAAGCGGTAACCATGGTGCCTTGCTTAACCCACAGAGAGTAACCACTTATACTGCATAAGAAGCTCATCATGGATATTGCTCACAAATACACTTAATTTCCTGGTGTGGAACCATGAGACTGACGCTACATTTTACTTAATTATAGAGGACGACAAGATGTGCAGCTGCAAACTGAACTCAGCTCACCCAAAGACATGAGGTCCCTTGTAATGCTGAAAAGAAATGGTATCCATGGCTACCGTGTTAATGCCAGAGTCTTAATTTATCTGTCTGCTATCTAAGTGGAAGGAAGTAATAAAGAGTGTGCTGCATTTAACTTTCCTTTAGGAAAACTTGTTAGTCTTTGCTTGCAGATAAGCAGCACCAGAATTACAACAGACATGGTTAAGGGCACAGGCTGCTAGAGTTTGCATGACTAGCTACTAAACATTATCTGCCTGTTTAAAGACTGGACTGAGTGGGAAGGAGAGATAAGAGAGGTTGCAGATTATATTTAACGACCACTTGTGAGTTCGATTCACGTTGTTTCACGCAGCCACTCTGCTTGACAGACTGATTATTCATGTTTTTGTCAGCAGCAATATATGCTAAGGTTTATTTGCTGCTGTGTTTGTATTGTATTTGGTGTGATATGCGCACATGTTTGAGTTATATCTGTGTAATTCCAGGACAGCTTGGTGAATGACGGTTTATGTATGAAGAGGATTGTGCATGGTGATATTATGGACTTTTATTTGGCTCAGCTCCCAGCCCGCTCTTGTATCTTGCCACCTGTTCCTTGTTGTTTCATTAGTTCCGTTTGTATCTAAGTCCCGGTTTTCAGTTCAGTCTTGTTGGCTCCTTTGTTCAATGAAGCCTCCATTAAAGAGTATTCTTCAGTTCCTGCTGCCTCCTGTCTCCTGAGTTTGGGCCCACCTGCTCCACGCTCCACCTGCTCCACGCTCCACTCCACATAACAATTATTGTGTTATTGTCTTTAAGTGACTGTGTTTTCCCACTCTTTTCAATGCAGAGTATTTGTCAGCCATTATAAGAACCGTTTTTATACACTTTCCCATAGACTGTAGCATTTAACTGCAGGGTTTTTTTTTTTAAATCTGTTTATCGCCAGGTCATCTATAATCAAATGATTGTTACTCTCGAGATGACTCTTCTGTACCTACTGTAATTTGGTGTATGACGTGTGAATTAAAGTTCACAAAGTTGATCAGAAACTGAGCAGAAACTAAGTCACAGCATAGATCAGTTTCAAAGCATGAAAATTGCTGCATTTAATCATAAGCTGTTCAGATAGTTATTCCCAAACGACATGAGTGCAGGATTAGTCGTCTGCAAACTGGGTCAGTTACTGTTGAGTCATGGTTTAATTTTGCATCCCTTAATGATATGAAGAATATGAAACAATAACTGTTTCACATATAATATATAACACTTTTTCCACATATAATTTTCACAGTAGAAGGGGGATTTGAGGATAGTGAGTGCTACCTTATCTGATGGTTAGCTTCACTACGGACCCGCAGCACCTCTTTGCCCTTCAGCTCCAGCTCTCTGGTCAGAGTGTCAATGGTCTCGTTCAGAGAGTGGATCTCATGGTCCAGATCGGTGATGCGGTTGCTACGGGAACACACCTCTGCCTGCAGGTCGGAGATACGGACCAGGAGCTCTTGTTCCTAGAGGATTTACACATTAATAGAGAAAAACATAAGAGAGTAAATGACTGAAAATGCAAGTTAACCAGTTCACAAATACACAGAAACAAGAGGAGAACAAATAAGAAACAGAGACAACAAAAAAAGAAGATGGAGAAATTATCACGGTTACCTGCTGGTGGCTGTGCTCCATAGCTTTCTCTAGCTCCCGTTTGACGGCAGTGTTGTCTTTAAGGTGGATCTGCTTTAGATGCTCTATAGCTGTAGCATGGAGGTGGTTCAGCTCTGCACGGAGGGAGGCTGCCAGAGAGAGACAGTGGCGTTAAAGTGAAGTAAGAGCATCACGTGAGGGTGAGAAACATCATCACTGTCATAAAAACCAAATAACTTAGGGGTACAAGTGTTCTCATCATAACATATATCAGAAAACTATTGTTATAACATGATATTGATTTCAGCTCATCCAGCTCTATAGCCGGGTGTCAGGAGGATTCCCTCTGAAGTCAGGTGGGGCTCCTCTTTGTTCTGTGCAAATCCTTTCCCACCACAAGTAGAGCTTTTGTATTTTGTGGTTATCTCTGTCCCCTTTAAACTCCTTAATTTTAACAGATAAAATCTCTTTTCTCAAGATCGGCTTAATATCAGACTGTTCGTGTAAGATACTTCAACAAAAAGTTCAGTTTTGTCTGTTCACATATCACAGAGGATTATCGGTGAAACTAAACCCAGAAATCTTTTTTTCAAAATTTGACACCATTTAACACAGATGGCCTTTATATCTTGAAAAGGAGAGAGATTTTGTCATTCTTAGGCCTTGTTGGAGCTGCTTATTGCTTATTATTTAATTGCATGGATGTCAGATGTGAGTAAGCTTCTTTTTGAATGCAGGCTGCTGATTTACTCCCATTATCAGCTGTGTTTCTTTCCATTTAACAGTGTGGAGATGAGGAATAGGGATGAAATAGGGGCCTACAGACTACATCACTACAGAAATAAGCATCAGCCCAGCAGGTAGAAAGCTCATCACAGTGGGTAGAAATATCTTCACTGTGGGCAGAAAAGTCATTGCTGCAGTATAAAACCATGCCACAGGGAGAGAGGTTGTCATCTTGGATAAAAAACTCAGTCAATATGGCTGCATACAAAGACAGGTCCAAGGCAGGTGCATATGTGGTTATTATTATTACCCAGCTTTGCTTTCCCTTCGTCCTCCAGTTCAAATCGCAGCGTCTGCAGCTCCTGGTCTGACTGCTGTCTCAGGATATCAAAGGTCCTCCTGTGGGCCTCCTTCAGGGCGTGAACCTCCTCCCTCTGCTCCTGCTTCAGACGCTCTTCGAGGGCCTGGGAGAGGAAAGAGAAGGACAGAGAGCAGAGGAGGCAGAGAAGAGGAGAAAAGGACAGATATGCCATGTTAAAAAACTGCTCCCAGAAAAAAAAAAACGTAGTGATGCAGTGAGTAGTTTGAGAACCGTCCTTGGTTTGTGAATTTGAAAATGATAAGAAAAGATATTTGAGAGTTGTATAGTGTACAGTTAGTGGTGAAATGTTTGAGAAAAAAGGCAAACTCCTTCTTATTATTTTTGGAAGATTGGCTTGTTAGTCAATTATTAGCAAAACTCTGGGTTAATCAGCTAAAGCGTTCCTTATTTTGGGTATTTAATGATCTATTGAACACTGATTTCTATAAAGGTATTTTATGTGTTATGACTTCATAGACACAGTATCATTTTGTTCAGCGAGGCAGTGAAAATCTTATTCATGACTCCTTTTGCATCAAATGTTTCTGCCTGCAATGTAATTATAAGAGAGTTTAAACCATAAACTCAACAATAAGCCATTACAATCCTGGCTCATTTTCAATATCATTTAACAGGGAAATGAGGGAAATTAAAGTAGATAAACCTAATGAATTGTTTTACAATGCTGGGACTTTCTCAGTTGATTTGATTGCTTTATGAATCTTTTACCTGCAATTAACTCGGCAGCGGGAAAAAGAATCACTTGTGTCCTCTGTGTTGTGTTGGTAGTTTTGTAACGCATCACTCACAGACACTCACAACTAATACTATTTCTCCTCTACACACACAAACACACTCGAAGAAATAATTTGTGTGCTATAGAATAAATTGATTTTTTAAAAAAACCTTTCAAATTGCAAAAGTGACGACTGCACTTTCCGAACTGTATAAGGCTATAATTTCCTGTCAGGAGGGACTTCAGGATAACATTGTGAAGTAGAGAATCCCCAGACAACAAATCAAGTTACATGACAGAGAAAATCCTACATTTATCAGAGCTCATACTGAGGAGCCCATCCTGTGCACATTTCTGTGCAACTGCGCTTGTAGCTTGACCACGAAAAGTGTTTTAAACACAAACTGTAGTTTTAGTCACTTTTTAGTAATTAGATTATTGTTAGTTTCTGTCTCATTTTTCGGATAGTAAAACAATAATTGTATGTGTTTGAACATAGCTGCACTTACTGCTCAATAAAACTGTCGGATTTAGTTAAAGATGAGCAACTAATTGGGTAATGCAAAACTCTTCATTTAGTGGGGAAGATTCAGATGGTTGACATTAATTCCTAACGATAGTCGCCTTTAAACACAAAGATAGCCAACTGAATTATGTTATGTTTTCATGGTTCCCAGCTGTTTGTCGCAGCTTCTTGTCTAATTTTAGTGGGATTGTTGATGAATTTAGTCCATAAAATCTGTTGTTCCTTCAAATAACCACATAAGTTACTAGCAGAGACATTACATGTCTACTGAAATGCTTGATGCTACTTAGTGCAAGTAGTTAAATCAACTTCTAAAGAAGAGATACTTTTGGGCAGCAGAGGTTAGTGTTTTCATGATCCCACAGATGCATTCAGGTCATTAAAACAGCAATGTTCATTCATCCATTTGTCTGTTTTTGTTTTCAAATGTTCCTTTTTTTCTTAGTTTTCAACTTGCTTTCATTTTGGGAAAAAATATTTTGCGCTACAGTTTTTGTTGACAAAATTATCACAGTCGAACTGTCCTTCAAACATGATTTAGGAGTGTTAATTGGTGGGAAGCCGGTGAGGGATCATGGCGTTGTTACTGCGTTGAAAAAGTCTGTCTTACGTTTCTTCTTTTGTCAATATAGTGCAGCTTTAACACACTCAGACTGCAGTAAACATGACAAATCCCAATGCACACCTGCATGCAGGCATGATTGATGTGTGTGTGTGTGTGTGTGTGTATTCTACCCTGATCTGGTGTTGTCTGGCCTCCTCCATGGTGCTCAGGGCACAGCAGTGAGCCTCCTGTAATCGATGCTCTCTCCTCTGATGTTCTCTCTGCATCTCTGGAGACACACACACACGCACAAACAGACGGAGCCGTAAACATACACACTCTGATACGTTTCTTTGTCTTCAAAAGCAGACGAGTTTCTGTTCTGTTTGACAAGACAGAAGTTACAGTCACACTGTGGCAGGAGACACACTGGGAAGATAACAGAACACAACTTGACAAGACTACTACGACGCACTGAATGACATTTTATTTCAAGTTTTTTATGTATCTGTGTTTTTGACTTGTATAGTACAAGCACACCAGTCTGATTTTGGAACACACAGGAACACGTTATATAACTAACGACAAATACACCTAAAAAAGTGAAGAAGTTGCCAAATTCATCCAAAATTTACCCAGAATCTGAAAGTGAACTGATCTTAAACTGATCAATGTATCATTGTGTTTCTACAAAGTGTAATCTTTAGCTTCTGCTCAATGTCAGCGACACATTTAACAGAATTTGAAGCTCTGTGATTGGATGTTTCAAACCGAAATTTACCTTGTGAAGTTGACTCAGTTGACTTCTTTCCTTAAGCCTTGTGTAGATACGCTTGTCCCTTTGGATTTTTACCAGAGCTAGATACTTTGTAACACAGTTGGCCATCTTTGCCACTGGTCATACAACCACGACGGATGTTTCAGACCCATCCAAGTCACAGAAAAGCTCCAACTGTCAACTCCGGATCCCACAAACAACTTCTACCACTTTGCAAATCACTAAGCATGTTGACATAAGTGATTCAACAGATTGGCTGCGATTTGGAGAGCGGAGCTAAAACATGAGATTGTTGACACTCTTGTCTTATAGCTGCAGTTTCCTCTGTCTCAGTATGATATTGGCAGGTGTCTGCTTACCTTTCAGCTGTTGGCTCAGCAGCTCTCTCTCCTGGCTGAACTGAGACTGCAGCTGCTGGAGAGCTGACTGCGACTGAGACAACTGCAGCTCCAGAGACTGTTTCAATAAGGAGATCTGGACAAAGAGGAGACAGGAACAGAAACATACATGGGCAGATATAATTATTGTTTGATTTATATGTAGAGAGATAGTCTCAACTACTCACTGGTGGTGATATCAACACACAGATATGAGCCAAACAGATTTCGCTGCTCATCTCAGTGAGCTGACAGCTTGTCAGACGGCGAGCGTCAGCACACGGAGCCAAATAACATGACGCCAACTACTCGTAAGCCCCATCACAGCACACAAAACAGTTTTGTTTCGAGGAGATATCGGAACTATTAGAGGCCTAAGAGGCCGTAAATGGCAGAACTCTCTCAGACAGACGGCTCTGGTCCTCCACACGCCACTCTTCCTCAAGCTCCGGCAGTTAAATCCCCGGCAGGATTTAGTACTGTAGGAGTACTACATTAGCAAATGTAAGGTAAGATGGATTTAAAAAGAGAGGATGAGGAGCAGGGCAGGGATGAAGTTCGGGGGGTTCTACATTGGATATGGATTTAAAAAGACAGAGACGACCTGTACAGTATATCCTCCCTTCCTGTGTCCACTAACTGTCTGTTGCAATTAATCATTCTTACATTTACAGAATTACAAATGGTCAGATTGTATAAGATTAATGAGGCACAAATACCTTAAATAACAAGTACAGTATGTGTCTAACCCCCAGTGTTAATTAAACACACACTCATGCACACACTGACACACGCAAACAGAAGATACAAGCCTAAGGCTGGAACCTTGTAATGAAAACATCTTAATGAAAAAAGAAGTCATTATAGATAACGACGAAACAGGCACTTCACTCAATTAGAAACCTTCATGTCCAATAAATAATTTCTTTTTCATTTAAAGCAGCACATGTGGTTGCCATGCCTTCTCCACCAAATCCATAAAGCGAATGCTTCGTTTGAGCAGGTACTGACAAAACACAAGAGTCCTAACTTCAGTTTTTTGGTTTTCTGTTTTTTCCTCCTGCCCTTGTCTCAGTGTTCTCCCCCAGTCTGCTGTCACCTTCACACCTGCCCTGTATCAGTCTCGTCAGCCCCTCTCCTGCTCCCAGCCTGCCCTTGTGTCTTGCCACCTGTCCCTTGCTGTTTGATTACTTAAGTTTATATTTAAGTCCAGTTTTCAGCTCAGCGTTTGCCGAGTCATCTGCTCACTTTGTCTGCTTAGTCTGGTCTTTTCAGCCTACCGTGTTCCTGTGTGTCAGCTTCTTTTTGATTTCTTTGATAAATATTCTGCACTTGATCCTGCCTGGCTGCCGTCTCTGCGTTTGGGTCCACCTGCTCCACGCACTCCATGACAGATTTATCAGTTAATCAACTAATCATTTCAGCTCATATTAAGTTATTGTAGGCACACTTCTTTATATGACATATCTGGCTACTTAGAACTGAGAAAATGTCTCTCTTTCTCTTTCTATATGCTGTATATATTATTTTTAACATGAAGGAACTTGAAGAAACAGGTCTTGCAAGGTATACTGGTATAGTATCTTATAACATACCCTATATAATATAAATGTATACATGTTTACTTACATGTATATCTACAAATATGGAGCCATACGTATATATTGTAATATATCTACCTATGTATGTATGCATATATGTGCCAATAATAAAGCTTTGGCATATTTATGCTTAAAGTGATCCGTGCAGTACTGTATAAAACCACACATACACAAAATGAAAATCACATAATAGTGTTTCTCTCTAAAGTGCGTGCGCACACACACACACACACACACTCATGTACACAGACGGCTGTGTCTTTATGCAACTGAAATACAAAATTAAAAAAAAAAAAGAAAATGAAAAAGCACAATTCACCAAAGCCCTTTAATGTGACAAAACACACACACACACACACACAGTGTAAGCTCCTTAGGTATTTGGTCTGTGACATTGTTTGATGTTTATTTTCAGCCACTCTGCCTGATCAGTGTAAAATGTAACATTTTGTACTGTGACTCACATTTACACTGTTCCCAAAACTAATGTGGCAGATTTAGATAACGCTCACTAAAGAAGCCGTTTTGTAATTATTGTTCAAGTCGAAGTTTCTGTTTCCAGCCTTCAAAAATTGTATTGTCTTGACCTGCTTATGCTGGTGTGAGCCTATCACAGCATGCAGGGCAGTGACCATAGCGGCGCTAACACAGATATACAGGCTTTTCCTCAGGAAACATTAAACTTAGGAAACTTAGATTTGTATGGTAGGACAACTGTAGAAGCAGATTCGTTTAATTAGGCTGAAACTGATAACTGCTCCTTTACCTTTGTGTGTGAAAGTAGCGTCGTGAGCTTCTTTCGTCACGGCTTGGGCTGGGAGGAGGGGGCGTCTGAAAAATTGCCAAGCTGGCAGTGGTGGTTGCTGGCTCCAGCTTGTCAGAAAATGTTTATCTGAGGCCACCGGCGTCTTGGCAAAATCAGGACGAACCTCTTTGATATTTCAGTTGTGACTCAGCTGAGCTCTGAATTACCCAGAGGCAGTATGCTCAACACGGACGGCTACATGAGTATAAGTAGACAAGCGTCTGAGCTTTCAGCCTGGCATCAAATGGTTCTCTCTTGCTACAGAGCTTAAACTCTGACCTGAGCAGCTCTGCTCATTTCCATTTTCATTCCCGTTAGGAAAATTCTCTTGTAATCATTCCTATAAGGAAAAGTGTGTTATTTCAACTCCTGTGTGTGTGTGTGTGGGTATAAAGTTCTTATTCTTATTCTTATTATTAAGTGTATGTACAGCAAACATGCATATGAGGATCACGTGACTGAGAGATATGGCTTTGGGAAAAACTAATTAAAAAACAGAAGGTGTTCTGCAGCGCTGTTGGCGAAGAACAGTGAAATGGGACCAAAATAGCGCAGGAAGAGAAGTTAAATCCTTTTGTCTTTCCAGGCTGATTTACTGTTGTTGTGGGAATTATGTGAATTGTAAAGCAGGTAAAGTTTTTTTTACGGCTTCACTGTTAATCACATTCACAGAGACGCAGTGAGAGGCAGCAAAGCCTTTGAGATTATATGTGAGATGTACTCCTTGGACAGACACTATTTTTATGCTGCAGACTGTTTTTCAGGCTTCAACATCGAGTGGGGCTGTCAATCAAAGTGGTTCCCAAAGTGGGTGGGGGCAGGGGGGTGAAGGTCAGACGTGTGGGGTGACAGCACAGTATCGAAGCCAGGGAATAGATAGAAATTGCTGCTTTGAGCTACATTCATCCTTGATTTCCATGGAACGTTTTGTGGTTCAAGTTTTTCCTCAATGCAAGACAGAAATTCAGAGGTAGAGACAAAATAATTACCACTGTTGATCACTGACATGGTCAAATTGCATGTGCACGCACTGATGTCCCGATTCTTAATCCTTGCCTGGTTAATTTTCATCAAAATACTGTAAATCTGACATGCAGGCAGCAATTTAGAGGGCTGGAACCAGGCTGTGCCTTCATGACTATACAAACTACCTTCACTAATACCCCACTAATACCCCAGGTATTAGTGATGTTTGATTATAAAATGGTATAGCTGAACTTATTTTAGGTGTCTGTGCATTTATTGAGTATCTCTGCTGGTTTCATATGACCAAGATGTCAGAAACAGACAGAAAAGGACTTGAAACTGAAAAAAGAGAGAAAACATTCAGTTATCCAAATTTAAAGCTGCTGCAAATACTTCCTAATATTTCTGACCTCGCCTCGCCTTGAGCCGACTCATAATATATTTAGTTTCTGAAGACATTTCCATATTAATCTACAGTGCAGTTTCAAACAGTTCAACAAAGGACAGGATAAAATGGCTCGTGGCAGCACAGCTTGGTGTTCTGCTGAATTTGTAATTGAGGAAAATTAAAGTTTTACTTGAAAACATCAAAGTTACCATTATTAAAGTTATCATTTGCATGGTTCAGATACAGTAAACCCTGATAATTTACAGTAACTCATAGACAGCTGTCCTGAAATAACATATTGTTGTTACGTTTCATCTATCATTTGGTACCTGTATGACCATCTCTTTCCAAAACCAGTACAGCTCCAACCCTTACTGTGTGTCACTATAAGTACGTATGTTTTACCTGTTCCAGCAGGTCTTCCACCTTCCTCTGCCAGCCCTCCCTTGCAGCCATCATCTCCAGTTCTTTCTGCTGGGAGAGCTGAGTCAGCGCCGCCTGTTTGTCTGCTTCATACTCCTCGGTCAACTCCTCCTTCAACAAACGCACTTCTTCACTACAGAGAGAAGCAGAGTTTGGTAAAAATGTATTATATTTGTGTTTGTGTGCTCACTCTGCTTCATTTTGTCCTGCTAAAGGATGTCTGTAAATATTGTATGCCGCTGTGCTTCAGATTGTGTTCGCTTGCTATTCGTTCTCATTAATATCCATGAATTCTTTGGCAAAACAAGTCGACTTGTTATGCTAATTACAAGTGTGATTGTGGAGGAGAGGAGGCGAGATGATAGCGATTAAACCAATGTAGAGCGTGAGACTGACAGAGAGACAGAGAGACATATGAGGACAGAGAATAAGTTTTCTTTTGTCTTTTTTTCTTTACCGCAGTGCGTCTCTCCATTTCTGGTCCAAGTCGTCCGCCATCTTGTCCATCTTCTGTTTCTCTTCTGTCCTGATGGACATCACTCTGGCCTCATGCTGCTGTTTCTGGGTCTCGATCTCCTCCTACAAGCACAAAAAGGTGCACAAATGTTTGCCAGAACACTCTGCTAGATCATCAGTGGTGCCGTCTTTATACTGACATCTATCTGTTTCGCCCACCTGCCTGTTGTCGAATCTTGTTTTGTACTTGTTTTGTCTAAGAATTGCACAATTGCATAATATTACTCAGGCCCATACAGTAACAGGCTAATATTTTTTGGGGGGGGGGATTTTATGCCTTTAATTATAGCAACAGTGGGGTTGTGACATGCACTTTTTACACATTTATTTCATGTTTCCTCAAGATTATTACTGCTTTCTGTTGCTTAAGACAGTTTTTTTTACAGCTGTTATGACACAATTTTACTATTATCTGAAGTTATCTCAACATATCCCATCTTCATACTTCATGGTCTATCAGAGTCCGCTCCTCTCAGACAAAGAGACATATAATAAATATATCATATCATAAAAATCATGATAAAGTGTCTTCAAAGGTTAAAATGGGTGATGTGTATTAAAATGTCTGTTATAACTGTGGTCGAATAAAGTTTTGGTTATGTTATAAAGTGCTGCTGAATTCTAGAAAACAATAACAATGTAAAGCTACTAAAAGTAATCACATCTTCTCAAACTGCTAAAGTATCTCTGACAAGATACAGCATTACAATAGCTGATGGTTGGATGACTCATAATGCCCACCTCTGCATCTATTTATAATGCCACAGCTACTGGCCATTTTCAATGTGCTGGTTCCAAAGCAGAGACTAACTTCACCAGGTCAGCTGCTGAAGAGGCTCCGGGGTTTCTTTTCTTCTGATGAGCTCATTAAAAGACCTGAAAGCTCTCCTGTTTACTGCGGCTTTGAGGAGAATTATATATAAATGTGGCACTGCAACATATATTTTAGCTATTGTCAACCTTATAATGAATAATTTGAACGTACACATGTATTAATCTAACTATTAGATTATAATAGATTATACTATTTAGACACATTACTATAAATTGACCAAAGTTTTGCTAAACGTTTTCTGGTTCTTTCTACTGTACTTCTATACAAGTTGATAAGCTACTCAATGGTTCATAGCATGTGAGACAAAAGCTGGTCTAAATTCACTGTGAAGCAGCGCTCGGCTGGCTTAGCGCTTGTGTCTATCCTGCAATAAGCTGAGTGTGAATACAAGATACAATCCTGTGTTAGCCTTGCCTTTTTTACAGTCCAAATCCCTTCTTTATATAGCACCCGGGCTCTAGGGGAACGCAAAGAGCACCACTCTGCAATTTCATCTTATTGCCACTCGTTATTCAGTCGCTCTGTCCTGTGTTTTATCACCCCGCCGCTTTCTGTCTTTTATTGGTTATTCACAGTTTTTATGTTTCACTCATTCATATTTTTTTGTCTACTTTGTGCACATTGCTTTTATTGGATGTGTTAGGAAGCTCCTTACCAAAGAAATATTCTTCTTATTAATAGTAATGGTAATTACAATCCCTCTTACACACATATATACATGTTCTCTATCACCCACACGCTTCCTGTCTCTCCTCTCTCCTCATACCAGCGGGTTTCTTTTCAAACACAGGGCCACTCAACTCATAATAGCCTCATCATCATTATCTCACAGCTGGCCTTCAGTGCTGCACTTATTTCTCAGTTAACTCTCGTTTCCTGATTTCCTCCATTCAAAAATGTCCTTCCTCTCTCGCATCCCCCCCCCCCCCATTTTTCTCACTCCTTCTTTGTTTTCTTCTTTCCCTTCTGTCATCGCCGAAACTTTGCTTGCTTCTACTTTCTGCAAAACCATCAGCAAACTCCATGAACTGAGGTTTGTTTGTCTGTCTGACCAGTTGACGTCACACTACTGTACGTGACAGACTGAATAGCTGACAAACTGACTGACTTACTGTCATATTTAGTTGCGAGGTGATGAAGCGAATTACTGACTGCCAATCTGACAGAAGACAAAACAGATGACTGGTTGCACTGTACAGTTACCCACTCTCTTGAAAGACAGGTTTAACCCTGACAAGACTTTCTAATTAAAACACTCAGAATATACATATTCCCCCTTTACATCCAAGAAGCATTAGAGACAGAATGAAATCCTGAGGTGGTTTGAGGCGCATTCTAGCCAGATGTTGAAAGGATTGAAATGCATCTGTCTCTCCTGAACACATAAGTAATCTTCACTCCACCCACATGTGGCTATGTTAGTCCGGTCTGTCCCTTGTGATAACCAAATTAAACTGAAATCAGGGGCTTACCCTTATTTGCACATAGCCAAAAAAAAACCAAGGATCTTACCTGGATACAACACTTAGGTTCATTAAATGTGTGATATAATCAGGTGCAGTGGGTAAAAACTTACTTACTGACAGGTGGATATGACTAAAAACTCTGTTCAGTTCAATTCAATTGAATATTACCCTATGAGGGCGCACCTACTGAAATGTTGGAATTAAATACACTGAGCAGAAGTGAAAAACAGTGTGAGGAATAAGGAGCATCAGAGACAGCCTGGTTAAAAAAAGACAGCCTATGTGATTCAACAAAAGAAAGATGACGTGGGTAACACAGTTACACTTCCACTTAACAGAAACCCTTGTTTTTCCTCCTGTACAGTTGTTCTTCGTGTCTGTGCGTGCAGTAAATGACTCCGCACGTTATTAGTTTCTCAGACTCTCTCACTCTGTTAAACATGAAACAGGCTCATAACAAGATAAACACCGAACACTGGCAGGAAAATTAAAAAATATACATGTTGGAGGAATTACATTAATGCCAACAGTTTTCCTAATTACTGCATGGCTTCACTTGTTTGCTGACTTGTTTATTTATTTACTTGCACGGTGAAACAAAGCAGCAGAAACACAACAACAAAAGAGAGGAAGCAAATTGTGCCGGTGAGATTTCGGAAACCCCCTGGAGGAATCTCACCTCAACACGCTTTATAAGCAAATACAAAAGTCACGTAATCCACAGAAATTAGCAAACAAGCAACCGCTGACCGCTGAGCCACACATCTGAGAAAAAATTTGCATAACACTTTTGGTTTTATCCTCACCTGCAGGTCCGTCAGCAGGTTGCTGGTCTCTCGGACTCGGGCTCTAGTTGCGTCTAGTTCAATCTTGAGTTTCTCCTGAGTCTCCTTCAGACAGTTGATCTGCGTCTGAGCCGAACCCATATTCTGCTCCCCCTCCCTCACCAGCTCCTGGAGATGGGACACCTGGAAAACATCACCAGAGGGTTACCACGTCATCATGGGAGATGAGATCGGTCACTTTTTGTACCACCTTGAGATTGGTCTTTTCGTACCTCCTGATTGGCCATGTTGAGTTTGGCCGAGAGCTCCTCTTTCAAGTTGTCCAGTTGCTGCTGAAGGCGGTCTCTCTGCTCCTCTAATGACAGACGCTTTATCTCAAACTCCTGACTCATTTTCTGGAGACGAGTAGGAAGAGTAAGAGGAAGGAAGGTCATTAGTGTTGGGACCATCCATGAAACCAGAAATTTTATTTAAATACAATCATTATCAAAAAACATTTTGATATTTGAAAACACAAATTCTGAGAAATACCCTACAAGTATAATCTCTACAAAATGAGGAGAGCTAAGAAGCCGCTGTAAATCCCATTTGTGCCTTAATATGGTGTTGTGGCAGTTGTTGAGAGTGAAGCAAGACTACTGAATGAAGGACGGACACGTGACTTGTCATATAAACTTAAAAGGCCATCTCGTCAAACCAACCCGTTTCTATAATCCTTCAAACCACAGCACCAAATCCTCTCTGGGCCACTATGCTCTTAAGAAATTCTCCCTTTTTCCTCTATTCTGTCTCATTATCCAACCACTGATATTTATACCAGATATGTTTTATGAAACACAAGGCATCATTGTGCTCTGTGTGTATTACAGACAGATTTCTGGTGGATCTCATTCCTTGCTAAATTCATTTTACTCTGATTTCCCAGCATATGCCTAACATCGGCACAATATTTCACCAACTCTGATTATCATGCAATGCTAGAAAGCAGGCTTGTATACAGGAAATCTGTCTTTACTGTTAATGTGTCTGGTTTTATTTGATCCTTGCAGGTGTGATTTATGGACATATATTAAGCACATTTCCAGCTCTATATTTATATTCTGGGAATATCATTGCATGATTTACAGTACAGGCACCTCAAACTTTGGAACTTTGACCATGTTTAACAGACATGTGACATCATAACAGTATAAAAATATCTGAAAATCACAAAAAGCATAATATATGTCCCATTTAAATTAATCGAATGAGCTGTTTATTTTACCTATAATCAGCTTACTGTATCACAATAATCTTTATATTTCCATATACAATTATCTATATATTGTGATAGAAGATTTTATCTATATTGGCAACTCCTACTAGATAAATATTGGTTCAGTGTGTAAATTACATTCGTTAATCGCCATCCTGAGTCGTTTGATGCTGTGAAACCTTGCAAGTTGTCACCATGGGACTCTTTCCAACCTCTTGCTTCCATCCCATATGATGTGAACAAACTATAAAGCAGCTGATCATCTTTATCTTAGCCACATGGGAGCCAACCAGTAATCCACATCTTCTTCCTTAACCCAATTAGCTGCACCTTTATCATGCTGCTTCCAGGTCTCCAACCTTCAATTTATTCATCCATTAAAACATTGGAAATGATAGTGCTCAAACCCTAATCAACCAACGCTGATTACAAAAACACAAACAGTAAATACTCTTTTAGGATTAAAATGTAGTTACGATTAGAGTTTACATCCTCCGTGTCCTTCTGGTTGTACTTTTGTATCCCCTGTGGGATAAAACACTTTTAAAATACTGTTTAGTGTGTGTGACAGGTGGTGTTAGCCTGCTGCTGCATTCAATAAGACAATCCATACTGTTGACACTAATGTGAGCATCCTATTACCGGCAACAAGACCTGAAGATGGAGTCGTATCTGTATGTAACTGAACTGGAACAGGCTCTTCCACAGCTAAAGACAATGAGCAAACCCACCAGATGAGTGCGTGCATCTGCATCCACAGCAGAGCGCTCAGCTGCAGGCAGATTAGAGATTTTATTTCCTCGGTTTGGAAACTCGTTAATATCTCGCCCACAGATAAAAGTTGAAAGTTGGAGAAAGATGAAGATGGATTCTGCTGTTTTAAAAATGACCACTTGTGTCTCCTCTCTACATCCCCGCCCTCCCTCTCTTTGTTTTTTTACGCACTCTGTCTTCCCGCATCCCCCTTTAATTTTGCTCCAAATAAAAACAGACATTAATCTAAAGATGATGAGGCACAGCGCAGCTCTGGTTTACGTAATACTTTCTTTTTTTCATCATTTCTCTCTCCGTCGCTCTCTTTCTTTCAGGGAATCTATAAACACACACCCACATGCAACGCTCTCACTCTGCTTGGAGGCAGGATTTAATGTCAATGAAAATCAGCCAATTAGCAGTCGGCTTCAAACGGCATTGGAAGTATGAGCTCATAAGGAAGCAAAAAAAAAAAAAAAAAAAACGTTATGAAAGAGGAGAGATATGGGAAGAGACAGAGAGAGAACATTGAGTTCACAATAATTTAAAACTCAGAAGTGTGTAATCATTTCAGAAGCATAAAGTATGTCTTCTTTTTAAAGGAAAAGCTGTCGTTTTTTTGAGACAAGGTGTCGTGAGTCACTCTATGGTAGTTATATGTCACGATGTTTTCATGCCTGCAAGCTAATTCACTTTAACTGGATGTCAACAAGCTTCAGTATGTATCATATTCTTCCCTGAAGTTCACTGGCTGCAGGTGGAGCCACATGAGCGTGAATAAATTGGGGAAATGTACTGTAAGGGCTGCACACAGGGGAAAAACAAGCGCTCCTCCTTGCCTGCCATCCTAACAGTAAATAATTTCATTTATATTGAATATTAAAAAAAAGATGCATTACTGCCTTTTAGTTCTGTTGTTTCATGTTCACACTGACTTTTTACAAATGAACCAAAAGCTGGAAACATGAGGTCATATATACTGACAGGTAACTCATTGATTGGTTGATTGACAGTTTCGGTGATGTCATCCTACATCATCAGCGCTACGTGGACCCACGTGGGGGAATCTACAGCACTGACAGTCACGCACTTCTTACCGTATGTGTTTGCGAGTTGAGACTGTAACTGGACGTCATATCTCATAAATGATGACAAATTTACGAGTAATCTCATATCGTAAAGATACAAGAGTAAAGTAAAGTTACTGTAAACTCACATTTCACAGATCCTGTTTTGTTGTGTTGGATGTGATTGTGTTTTTATGTAACTTTATGACGCCTATTTTACGTTGCCAATTTGGCCAGCTCTCCCCTGTAAAAAAAGATAATGTACAGTACCAATCAATGTTTGGACACACCTTCCCATTCACTTGAATGAGAAAGTGTGTCCAAACCAGGTTTAGTCCACACCAGAGTTTGATTGAAGCTTTCACACATTTGAACTGAACTGAACAGGTTAGCTGTGAAAGCGCCTTAAACGATGTAATTGTCGGATGAATGATGTACCACCAATACTATCAAAAGTAATAGCTTCCAGCTTCCGGGTGTGACTGCGTGTAACTGTGTGCATATTTCTTTTAAAATATCTGTGCAGTGCATGATGATGCCTTCATTTGTGTGGATGAAATAAACTGATTACATGAATTAAAATCATATTTTTAACATGGTTGAAGAAGCTCTCCATCATGTATAGTTTCAACTGCTTCTTTTGCTCATTTAATTATACAGAAATACCAGAGGAAATACAGGCCGGTAATAAACAGTAAAGTACTCCTAGCTGCTTCAAACCATTTGTTGTTGTTAGCGTCATGCTGCTGTGGTCGGTAAATGAATCGGGTTAAATTAATTTAACCTCTGTAATTTGATCTGTTGTGTTGCTACTTTGGCAGCGAGGACATTTTGTATTCCCTTCATGCAGCCCCTTTGAACTCAGAGAGAATGAGGAGTGGAAAAAGGAAAACTGGTGGATGAAAGGGGGGGGGGGGAAGCAGATGACAGGATGAGAGACGTGGAGGGAAATACAGCAAGAGAGTGATGTTGTTTTCACATCTTAGTCTTAATGTTGACCTAATTATTAAATGTGTGCAGTCTGCGGAGGGGGCTGCTCATTTCTTAGAGATACATATTTCTTTAACGACTGAGGCCATTTGCTCTGGAGAAAATAATTAATTGCTGATGTTGCCGCACAGAAAAGCCCGAGAGCAACACTCAGAGTGGCAGCTGTGCATGTTGTAATTACTGCTTTTATATGGAAATTGCCGTTGTGGCCATTAGCATGTTTTATAACCGAAGGATTCATAAATAAGGCTAATGGAGATAATATGTCTCCTTTCGAAAAGGGTAAACAAACAATAAATAGCCAGGACAAATAACTCCAAAGCTGTTTTCCTCGGTCCATGTGAAACTGTGTCCAGATATATTAAAACCACAAGAGAGCAACAGCTGAGCTCCAGTTTCCTTGCAGTGACACTGACAGCTGGTTTGACGCATTCACACAGCAGTATGTAAATGTAAGATTCAGCCATATGGTAACACAGAGAAACTAATCAATTACTTTGTCACTTCTACATCAATTCACCTCAAACCAATCTGTGGATTTTATGTATGTATACATCATAATATGCATAGTATGCATATTATGATGTTTAAAATATCAAAAATGTATGTTTTATTTCCTTAATTCATTAACATTTCATGTATAAGTATCTATTAGTATCTATACTGTAGATGGTGTTACTATTGAAAGGATCATGTTTTTGGTGTAATAATGGACCATAAGCTCCCTTCAAAACCTTTCACAGCTTATATATAACAACAAGTATTGCAGTTTTGACCAAAGCGGAGTATAAATAAGCTGACAGATTTAGTTGAATTAAATTTTTTGTCAGTTGTGTGTAAAGCAAAAAACAGTCAAACCAGTCAAAGCAGAAAGAAACTTGATTTCAAAACTCAGTATGTACATAAAGAGATTAAACAGTATGTGAAGTCAAATAGAGGAATTCTCTGGTGAACTGATTAAAATGTGGTTCAAACATTATTGAGTCTAAGAGAATAAATAAAGATCAAATAACAACAATAAATAACACTTTGTTAGTTATCATTATACATTATAGAAGCATAAAAATTGAAATATCTTATACTACCAGATGGTAATACAAATAGAATTGGTGGCTTTTGTAAGGAAATGACTTAATGGGCACTGAAATGAAAAACAGCCTGAGTCATTTATATGACAAATGTTTTTTAGTAACAATTGATTTCTTATAAACTATTCATTTCTTTCATTTCCTGACCTTGGGAACAGAAGCTTGACAAATCATTGTTCACTTACTCTACTAGCTTTTTCTGGATCTTTCAAATTTAGCCAAACTATTAATTTCAAAGAATAAATCCATCTTATCGGAGAAGAAAACCCCAAATTTGGGTGTTTCCATTCTTCTTCACATAAACAGCTAAACACTCACCATCATAAGGAGTTTCTTCTCCTCCTCTTTCTCCTGCTGCGCCTCCTCTGTCATGGCCCGGTGCTTGTCCTCCATTTCCTCCAGCGCTCTGACCTGGGCCTCCTTGAAGCGAAGCGTCTCCTCCTCATAGTGCGCCCTCAACCTGGAGAGCTCCTTCTCGTAACCCTGGTGCTCCTCACGCAGAGACTGAGGAGAAGAAAAGCTGTTAGCTTGACATGATTCATGGTCCGTGTCTCCCCTCAGACTAGACTGGGATTAAGGAAAGGGTTAAAAACACCTGTTCTAGTTTGAGCACTTGTTGTCTGTGCTGCTCGTTAGCGGCCTGGCTCTGGTTGAGCAGAGCCTCCCTCTCCTCCTCCAGCCTGCTGATCTTCTCCTTCAGCCGGCTCTGTTCCTGGTCCAGGTTCCTGATGCTCGCCTCGTGGGCCATCTGGGTGGCCTGCAGGGAGCCGATCTGACCTGGGAACAGTCCAATTAAACTCAGCTACCACAGCTATTCCAAGACACGCATGCACATTAAGCAGTCCATCAACAAAACGTCAGCCGTCAACACGCTAAACTCCACAGGCCCACCTCAAAAATTGGCAGAGCTGTGTAGAGCATTTGACATTATTGTTGTGTTTCTGCTGAGGAAACAGTTTCGTCAACGTATACCGCAACTGGAGTTGTTGAACAGAAGGGGAGCTTTCTGTTAATCTCCCCATAAGCATCAAACATTACCCAGAAAACATCCTGCTGGTGCATCTTTGATGTGCAGAAAGAGAGCAGATGTTGCAAAAAGAGAATTTAGTCAAAAGAGAGTTTACATGACAAAATTTCATCTTTTAAATGAATTATAAAATGTTTAATCCAGGGCTTTCAAACTGAATTAAACTGATTTGCAAACAGTTTCCATGAGGCATTTTTGATGGGGATCTGATTATTTGTGGCATAAAGGCTCCGGGTAAATGTGGTTTTACAGAGATCTTCAGGTAGAACAGGTAGAATCTTACTGGCTTTGTGGAGGATTTCAGTTGCCTGCTGTTGAACTCGTTCCCTGCTGCCCTCCAGTTCATACTCAGTGTCCTTCAGCTGCATCACCCAGATCTCTCCGTCCTGGATGGCTTCTTCCAGCTGCTTGTGCAGGTTCTGCAGCACACGCAGAAACACACGGATACGGCACGGCAATGCAGCATTTCAAATTTCAAAACCAAGACATATTCCTCCCACCGCAGCCTTGAGTCACACAAACCTAGCCAGCAATTCCTGCTCCACAGATTAGCCTGCAGGACCATCAGTGCACACCACATTAGATTTCCCACCACTTTGAGATTGAAAACATTTTCCACCCTGAGGCTTTTACTTTTGTCTTTGTTTTCAGCAACAGTTTTTCCATCCAATTTAGCCCACTTTCCTCCCCAAATTTAACCAAAAGAAGAGAATTGTACAGTAAATATAAGAGGAAATGGGTTAGTTAGCACAGTATGAGCAGTAAAAGCCATCATGCTTTAGCACTATTTTCATGATGTGGTTTTATTCAAATAATTTAAGAGAGTAAATCCACACACACACCTTGATGGTTCCCTCAGCGTTGGCGAGTGACGTCTGCAGTCTGTTGGTCTTGTCTCGGTTCTCCCGGGCCTCCTCCTGGGCTTTCTGAAGCTCGCTCCTCAGCTTGGACAGCGAGCGCTGCAGCGCTGCTTCCTGAGCCTGGAACTCCTTACGAAGCTCGACCTTAACACGAGCAGAGTTACATCATTCAGTCTGAGACATGAACACATCCCAGGGGCCAGGCGTCAAAAAAGCTCTGATAAAACCTACCCTATCTTATCTGTCCAGCACTAAACAGCAGAGAGACCACGTAAGCAACTAGCCAGTTTTCTAAGTAGGAAACTGTTGGCTAACATGTTTGCCGCAACATCTTTATTAGGCCCAATCCCAATGTCCCCCCCTAAGCCCTAAACCCTGATCCCTCACGGACTTAACTGACACCCCCTGTTAAGTGCTTGAGTGCATATACGTAATATCCAACCCATAAAATAATCATGCGCACGACAGTCAAGTAAGGGACCGACTGCCTGATTTGAACATCTTCCAGGCTCTCAGTATTCCTTTAACAGAGACAAGTTAGAGTTCAAGTAAAGCTGTTTTTGCTTGTGTGTGTCTATGTTGTGGATTGACCTCGGTCCTTTTCCAGGCCAGCAGGTTCTCGGTGGTGAGCTGGTGCGTTCTCCTCATGGCCTCCAGCTCTCTCTCATAATACTCCTGAGCCTTGCCCAGCTTGGCCTCGTACTCCTCCACCAGACGGACCTTATCCTTCGTTAGCTCCTCCACCCTCTCCATCAGTGCCTCCACCTACATTCGGAGACGGATAATAAAGAGTAAGGCTTTTGTTTTTTTCCCCAGACTTGAATGTTAGTCATATTGCCTGAAAGCTGCCAGAATGTACTCTACTTCTTTTTTTTTTTTAGATTAGTCTTTGGTTAATCTGTTATATTGGAAAGTAAACAGTTGATAGGAAAGGAAAAATGGGAATAAAAGAAAGGGATGACATGCAACAAAGGTCTACAGCCAGATTATAACCACTGCATTATAAGCCAACTGCACCAACAATACAACCCTAAATTTTTCAATTTTCATGCCCAAAAATGAACACTTAATAAGCCTCTAGTACAGCAATTACCCAGTCAAGTAACTTGCTGTATAAACTCTCCACAAAAGCCAAAGATAAAATGCTTCAATCCAATCATTTTAGCCTTCCAGAGGACACATCTATCTTCCTTTATCTCTCACTCTTAGCCCACCTCTTGTCTATGCAGCTCAGCCAGTTTCTCCTGGTCTTCGGTGGAGGTGGCGCTCTGGTTCTGCTGGTTGTTGAGGAGTTCCTCCACCTCCTGGCGGTGGGTGGTCCTCAGATCCTCCAGCGCTCGCCGTTTATCGGCCTCAAACTGGGCCTGAGTCTGGGTGAACGCCCGCAGCTTCTCCTCAAAATCCCGACGCATCTCCTCCACCTATTGAAACCACGGGAAATATACTATTCTGTTTGAAACTTTTTTGCCAACCCAGTCTCAACCAGTGCCAAGCTGAATGCTCACAGCGTCTAATTAGAAAGTGCAAAATATTTCATTCTATTATATTGTCAGTATACTTATTTGGGATTTCTCTTGGTGCCAAAACAAATGCTCACAGCTTCTCAAACTCCTCTACCTGTTGAAATGCGACGGCAAGCTCGGACGGACATGAGGATGAAAAAATATATAAAAATGTAACATGGGATGTGATGTCGTGAGATGCCAGCTGGTGAAGACGGCCGTCTCTTTGGTCAAGCTGGAGCGGGACAGTCTGGAGGCAGTGGCAAAAAGGGGAAGACGAGGGACAAGACCGACGCTAACATACTGAAGACCAATCCAAACATAGATGAACTGATGATGGACTGAGCTCATTCAGCCACAAGCTCATCACATCTAAATACACTTCAAGTGTTCATTTATGCCCTCTGCCATCAGACTCCACGAAAGCAGGCACGTATGATATTGTGTCATACGGTGGCATGAGATGATATATGACATGACATAATATGATATATGTAATTATATTGAACTAGATTAAATAATTAGTTATCCTACATTTCTTTACATTCTACATGGTTTAATTGTGACTAAACTCTGCAATCAACGCTTGTTGGATTACTTTATACAGTGAAGAACAATGCAGCACCTCCACTCAGCCTCGCAAGCAACGTGTAAATGCAACCTACCGCTTTCTCCATCAATTTACGCGACTCTGTGCCAACTTCGTGTGTGTGTGTGTGTGTACCTGTAATCTTGGAAGCAAGGGTCACACAAAAGAGGAATCCAGCAGCACAGAGATCAAAACTGGCTGATGGTTGCCGCTCCTGTCCTAGTGGCAGATACCACTTACCACAAGCACATACAGATTCTTATTAACATACTGCGTGCCGCCGATGATTACGATATTCTGTTCGCTGTGTTTGACTTATAAACGGCTTGTCATTCATGTTTTAATGGCAGATATCACTTTTCTCTGCAATGCCGGTTTTGCCCACTTTGACTAATGATATGACGCTGCTGTCACCAGCAGGCACTGTGGCAGCTTATGCTATAACATTATATATACAGTCCATTAACACTAGCTACAGTATATGCCAGCTAGCATTACGTCATAGTTATGTAGCTATTTATTTATTGACTTGAAAAAATTGGTTTATGTTTGTGGAACTGCAGTAATATTCTGTGTATTAGGCACACTGTTACCACAGCAACAGCACATACCAGTAAAGAATCATCATGTTTATGGTATTTTTTATGCACTTGTCTACTTGCAGTCGTTTCTTTAATTTAAAATATGCACCACGGCTCTTTTGAGTCCTCTAATTCTTGATGTCTCTCACTTTGGATGAAACCATAAATGTTAAATATAAATGTAAAGCCAGTGGACAGTGGTATCTATCTTCTAGTGAAACAAGTGGCATACAGTTTATGCTTTGTGTTAACTCTTAACTTACAAGTGTTGCATACTAATGCTTCATAGTGTAGCACGACTTCTACTGTTCAAGTAAACAAACTGAGTAGAGTCCACAATATTTTATGAGCAATCATTTGTCTTTTTTAATGTTTTAACAGCATCAAACTGACACTGCATCTTCATCTTCCCACTACAAAATAGCAGAACATAGTCTTTTACCATGCATGTGATTATATATATTTGTGTGTGTGTGGTGCGTGTGTGCGTGTGTGTGGGTGTAAAGCCGTACCTCTCTGCTCATGGAAACCACTCTCTGTGTGTGTTGGGCCTCGGTGCAGAGCTGGGAATCCTCCATTCTCTGTCTGTACATCTCAAACTCTGCTAAAGCCTGAGAGAATCAAAACATTACAGCGGCTGCGTTACATTATTTTACATTATAGCCGCAATACATTACACAAATGGTTATTGGATGCCATGCAGCTCAACTCAGATTTAAATAATTCATTAAGGGCTACTGCAGGACTATGACGCAATGTGGCATGAGGGTAATTACATCACAAAGAAAATGTACTAAACGAAGCCACACTAAACACAAGCAGTGGTGCCCAGCAGCAGTGAGTGACCTGTCTCTTCATGTGTTCGTGGAGTTCGACAGATTCCTCCAGACTGGCCAGCCGCCGCCTCAGGTCAGCCTCGTCCGCCATCTTACTCTTGTACTGCATGATCTTGTCTCTGGTTTCTGTCACAATGTGTTGGACCTGAGCGGGGCGAAGAAAAAACAAAACAATCAACATCTCGAACGCTGCGAAAAAAAAATTCAACAACTCGTAGTTCGGCCTCATAAATGATTTCTGGGACGATGCATACAGTCGGTATGCACAATACAGTATAACGTGACATAAAGAACTCACAGTGTGACTATAAAACGATTTTATGCCACTACAACATGTAAAGGATTTCCAAAACCCACATAAAGTGTAGGTGAAAATAAGCACTTGAGGGTAAAATGTGGAAATAAATAAAATAAAGAACAAGCACAACACTGCTGCCTCCGAGAAATGCTTCTTGGCAGGGAAAAAAAGTCCCACTTTGAAAATTTGACACTTGAAAGCAACACTAATTAAATCAACAACTCAGACCATGGTACACTAGAGCTTCTCTCTGAAAGCAGTAAGAATGAAATTAACAACATTGAAACCCGTTTCATACAGGCTTGTTCTTAAATCAACTGCGTCTGTCGTTGGACATCACGGTTTTTGATCTGCAGCCAGACTTATTCTACATCTGTGAAACCAGGCCAGAAAATCCACAGTAGAATAAATTAAAAGCATGCGGAACACAGAAACTGACAACTGTGTTTGTGAAATCATTCCCGATGTGATTCCTGATGTACAGCGTCGGTAGACGGGTGTATTGTTGGCTGGAAACAATCACGACCGAGCCATGACGTACACGACTAATATTCTTGTATGGGAGTCAAATATGCTGCTCCTGTGAGCTTCTTGTGTATGTTTTTTCTTTTATGCAGCGGCTTGGTGGTGTTTCAACAAGATTTATTCAAGGTAACAAGCCATATGATATGCGTAATCACACTTTGATAATGTGCTTCACAGGATTAGAGACTGCAGATGGAGCGCATACTGTACATACAGGTGACAAATTAAAGCAAAAAGCTGAATAAATGATCAGAGAATCATAATGAAAGCAGATGCTTTCCAAACAGGTTAGGAGTGTTTTGCAGAGCACATCGGTCGTCGGCGCACGTCTCACAGTGTGATCTAGGACCACTGTAAAGGGGCCTTAACACACTTTATGTTGGTTTTTCCTTTAATTTGGCAGCCATCAGTACCTGCTGCCATCAAATAGCTGTAAAGTGAGTTAATCAGCAGAAAGACGAGGGCTTCACACCTACACACTGTTGTAGATGACAGATGCTGAAGAGAGACATTAATTAATCTTTACCTTAATGCCATAATCAAGACGACAATGTTGAAAGTGAAGCAGATAAGCTGCGTGAAAAAAAAAAAAAGGAGTATGTGTGATTTTGGAGAGGTCTGCACAGTGCAGCGTTCTCATCTCCCTGGATGTCGGGGGCAGACAGCTAAAATATGGTGAGTTGACACTAAAATTGCACTCTGAGCTGCTCGCTAACAACTGCAGCACCCTAAAACACTCAACAGGCGACAGAAAAACCTCCAGAAATAACAGCATTTCAACACTAAAACATACCCTCATTCTCATGACTACTTGCTGGGGGTCGTCCTTTTGAATTTGTGTTAACCACATTATCAGTTCTATTCAACACTCCATAGAGGTGTTTTGTGCTTTGTGGTGTCCGTACCTCATCTTCATGGGCTTCTTTCAGAGATTCAATTTCCTCTTCGTGTTCGTCGTTCTTTGTGTTGAGAGCATAGATTACCTGGAGACGGGGAAGAGAATCAGATGACAGAATGAGGATAGAAGGGAGAAAGCTTTTATTAACTGATTCGATATCAGATCGATGGTCGCACAATGAAGCTCAGTTCTGCATTCAGCGCGCGACAAAAAGATCAATAGCAATAACATCAAAAAAAAGGAGAGAAATAAGTCTCGCAGTCTGATTAAAGACGGCGTTACCCGCAGACGAGTTGTGCTTTCAGGGCAGTTGCTCTAAAATATATTCACCTCAACAGTTTGTCTGCCATTTTTCTTTCCCAAAGCTGAGGATAACTGTGCTTGATTTAAGTTAAGCTAACAAACTGAGCCAAAACCTCATCGAATACATCTGAAACAGAGAGCGCACATTAAACAGAAATTATGGGAAGGAAAGACTGGCTGCGGTACTCGCCGCACACAAGCCTAAGTGAATAACATCTTGTCAGTCATGCTTGTTCTCGCTCTTCCCCCAGAAGTATAAGTAGGTTTTAGAAGCGCTGGAGGTAAATAATATGCGGGTCCTCCTGTAAATTCAGGAGCTTTAAAAAAAAAAAAAAAAAAAAGCTTAAGCTTCAGCAAATTGAAGCCTCCAGTGAGCAGCTAATATTCAGTCATGGTCAGCTGAATTACAACCCCGCTGGCGTCAGAACCAGCGGCTCCGCATTAAGTTCCTCTCACAGGTGAGGTGAAAAGTTTATACACATACATATGTAATGGATGTATACATGGTAATTATCCTCCATAAGGAATAACGACACAGTCACATAATTACAACTTTCTGATATTTAAATACCACTTGGATCAACATCAAGTAATAATCACGATGGGGAGTACTACATACTACACTTGGCAGCAGTTCTGTAGTTCAACCAAGCAATTATTTAGGATACAAATTGCAACTGTGGGATTCTTTCCACCACGATTAATTGAATTATTTGAATGTATTTATCCCACATGATGTGAAACATCACGCCCTGCACAAAGTCTCAGACGCCATGGTGACATCTTCATCATCGAAAAATGTTTTAAACTATTAAAATGGTCGACGATTCATTTTCTGCTGAACTAATCAATTAATCGACTAATCCTCTCAGCCTTACTGTTGGCAGCGTGTTCTGTGGATTATCCAGAGTATCTGGAGTTTCTGGGAAGAGATGTTGTAAATGTAATTTACCAATACCTTAATTGTATTGGAAAAAAAGGTAGAAATCTAGATAGATATCTGCAGCAGAGAAAATATGTTTTTTATATTGTGAGTCAGCTGATGCGTTAATCTTTGTCTGCCTGGTGATCGGTCTCTATGATACTGGCATCAAACTTGCTTTATTTTTCATCAAACCATAACAGCTTTTTGCTCGTGTCTGTGGCCTTCTTACAATCACTTCCTGGTTGTTTTTATTGACTACATCACTCGTGTTACTCTTCCGCTACAGCGTGTTTCAGCTGCCAGTGAAAGAAGTCAGAGAAAAGTAGATTTTCGCCTTCTGTTCTGCCTGAGTGCGAGTCTCTTGATTCCCAGCAGCGAGTCAACCATGGAAGTGTTCCTTCAATTATACATGATTATTTTACTGACGCTGGTGCGCCTGCTGCTTTCATCTCTCTCTCCCTTTTGTCTTCTTCTCTCCTCTCTCTTTTCTTTGTTGTCTCTCCATCTCCTGGGAATAAAAATACCTCACAACGCTATTTGTGTCTCCAGTCTAACACAAAAGCTGGGTTTCCATAAATAATGCCGGCTGCAAAAGAAATTCTGCAATAACCAGTGAAGAAAACATGTTATTTATACACTGATCAAATAATATTGTAGGCTTGGACTAATAAATGAATGTAAATCTAATACATTATAAACCTCACACAGTTTGGGACTTTATTTTTCTTATCTTTAGTCTTTTTGTTGCTGTTTTTCTTGCTTCATGTGAAATTGAATGAATATATTTAATGATTAATGAAGCAAAAGCTCTGGTTCCAGCTTCTTAAATGTGAAGATTTACTGCTTTTCTTGTTTTATATCATTATAAATTGAATATATTTGGGTTTTGAACTATTGGCTGGACAACATTAGTAATCTGAAGACATCACCTAGGGCTTTGGGAAACTTTAATAAGCAGTTTTTTGCTATTTTCAAGAGATTATTGGATAAAGAAAATAATCCTTGGTTGCAGCCCTCACTGATATGATACCTTTAGTCAGTGCATTATGATACCTACCTGCAACAAGAATGATTAGAAGCTGTGAAAAGAGGCTGAGACACTAAACTTTGTAGAGCAGAAATGGGCAAAAAAGAAGACAATATATCTTTCTTTGTGTAAATAGTACAGTTAACTACACTACTGTTCTCTTTCTCAACGCAAAATTTACAAGCCGTGCTGAACGGATAAGCGTGGCACCAACACATCTGGAGAGTAACGTGTGGAAGCGATTTGGATTCGACACCACAGATGGAAAAATCATAAAACCGCCTTACAGTAAAATCAACATGAAACAAGAAATCCGTGAGTTGTAAATTTTGGGCTCATATGAGCTGATTGTCCTGTAGTTTAAACATTTTTTTCAGAGGCTTACCCACCCAGAAGATTTTTAACATTATAATCAGCTTTAAAGCTCAAATCTATAACCTGGAGGCAGTGGAAGGTCTACAGCAGAGATGTTGTGGAAGGTCGTGTGGAAGCAGATTGTGACACTACTGAGCTTACACACGATTTGTAATTTTGCTGTAATTTTCCTTCTATTTTTATCAACCTACCGAGCACATCCCCCTACCGAGCAAACTTATGAAAGCGAAGCAGAGCGTGCATAAGTCCGTCCCTAGATGTGACCATTTTTAAAAATGACAGCAAATACCCTCTTCCTCTCCTCTCCGCCCAGGGGGGGGGGTTTCACAGGATGGTTTTCAGGCCTGAGGCTCCAATCAAACCAAGCCCAAAGGCAACACAACAGCCTGCAGCTACTGCAGTCAGTCATTCAATGCTGGAAAACCAGCAGTAAGACATCGACCACTATGTTTCTTTTTTTTTTTTGTTCATCATGACTCCCCTTGGGGAACCACAGTCCCTGTTGCTGCTGACCTTTTTATTCGCTTGAGGAGAGTGAAAACAGCCAACATGTGCTTCCTCAGAAACATATGATTTTCCATGAGCTGCTTGTTTTCACGCCAAGAGTAAATGAACAGAAACAGTCCCAACCAGTCATAGTCATCTATGACAGTAGACTGAATATCTTTAGTCGGGACACAACAAGACATCTGAGGTTGCTCCTTGTGCTTTGGGAATCGGCGATCCACGTTTTTCACCATTTTCTGACGTTTTAAAGACCAAACGACTAATCGCAAATTCTTTGAACTTCCTTAAACGAATCTTTAAAATGATGCTTTTCTTGTTTAGAATATTAAGATTACACCGCTTCTTACGGGATCTTTTTATTTCTGTCATACTAGAAGGAAGTTTAAATCCAGAAGAATCTTAAAATGTATCATTAGAGTCAATCCAGCTTGACGTCTCCCCAACTAGTGAAGAACTGATCAATTCTAGATGTGTAATCAATCAAACTGTACTGCATCTATCATTACAGAGGCGGACAAACGACCGGTCAATAGCATACTGTCATCAAAAGGCCAATTATGAAGCAGATTTACAGTCTGGTCAGTCTATCCTCAAGAAGTCAAATATGGAGCTGCTCTTTGCGGACTCAATGAGGAATGATGGCACAGCTGACAATGGCACAGCCAGGGGGGATGTTTCTGGGGCTAAAGGACATTTTCCACAGTAGATCACTATTGATTTCGCCGCAGAATAAAAGGTCATTAATGTCTGGAGTAGAACAACTGCAGCGTTTGGCTCGAACAACACTTGCAGAGAATGATTCTGTTGCTTTGCTCTCATCATTTTCAGAGGATTACCATCATATTCACTAATTAAAGGATTAACGAGAGCCGTATTCTCAGAGGTGCTGTAGTCTTAACAGGATCCCTCGACATTTGAGCTTTTGGTCCACTGTTTTCCTTCGTCGGACGCACCAGGAAGTGGCAGCACAGTCTCTGTATCTAATTAGCTGAAGCGCACAGTGCATTTAGTTTGTCCTCCCAGTCCTGGTGTGACAGCTCTTTGCATCTGTTCCTTCTTTCGTCGTTGTGCTGCTTTGAGGATCCAAGGACACTCGGTCTGTGCTGTGCACGCTTTCCTCCCTGAGCATCACTACAACACATCCCAAACACAGCAGGCAAGAACAAGGACACTCTGATAGAGATAATACACATGGTGTGTTCTGTGATATTCAGAAAAGAGCAGCGGACAAAGCAAACTGCAAGAACTGGAGTTTCTCAAATCTCAAAGACACGTGCGTTTATTTAATAGTTCCGCGGTGTGTCGCACACAACAGCGTAGACTGTAGGCCTCTGTCTTCTTGTCTGTACTTGTGCCCCAGTTCCAAAAGCCAGAGAGCGCTCCTGCATCCAGAGTGATTTGGGAGCTGACTTGTGTGAACTTAGTATCCAAGCATGTTTTTTAACAATCAACCAATCACCAAACAACATCACCAAAATCATATCACCCCTGTTCTGGCTTCTCTTTTTACAGTTCCAATATGTTTTATGTGTTTTATTTGTTTATTTTACTGTTTTTATCTTTATTAGGGCCGCAACAAACAATTATTTTCATTATAAATTAATCGATTAGTTGTTTGGTCTATAAAGATTATTATCTTTGTTTATCTTTCTATTATTTGACTTTTCTACCACTATGATGACTCTCTACATGATTTCACGCCGTGCACACCGTGGAAACTGGAGACAGAAATAAAACTATACGAGTGACCTTTTGACCTCCAGCCCAAAGGATTGGGGCTTGTTGGCGCTTCACCATACAGTAGCAAGAAAACAACTTTGCATCATTTAGCTGGTTTCTGCCCTTCTTAAAGTCACAAATGACCTTTTAATGACCAGTGATGCTGGCATGTGTTCCACTCTCGTACTGCTTGATTTGAGTGCAGCTTTGGACACGATCGATCACAGCATTTCATTACACAGACTGAGGCGACGGGTGAGCGTATCGGGTAAAATTCTGTGTGTCCGTTAACAACCATATGTCTTCATTTGCTACAGTCAAGTATGGGGTACCTCAAGGGTCAAATTTTGGGACCAATTTTATTCTCCTTGTATATGCTTTTAGTGCTTTTATTCTGTTTTAGCAATAAACAGCATTCTGCATTTGAACCATAACCACACAATGAGTTTTAATATTTTAAAAATATGCTTCGTGGTATCTACAGTATGTGGCACTGTATTAACTCTTCAAAATGATGTAATGGTATGAAAGGCAAAACCCAGGATGTCTTATTTAAATCTTTGCAGCTGCAGACCACGACACAGATTACATGTGATCAGTCAGAACACAGCCGGCCATTCTGCACTATACATTAATACTCCTCATTATTTTCTCTGTTGCTTGCAGGCAGCAAATTATTTTAATCCTTTTGGAGGGTTTGGGATTTGATTTATCTCCTTTGCTGATGCTACAAGGTAATGTGTGATGTCGTTCTGTGTGTTTCCTTTGAGTCCAAAACAACAAAAATTCTCACGTGTATAACAGCCAGAAAATGTCCTACTTTCTGCCTGCTGCATGAACATGACTGAAGGAGGCATTGCCCGAAGAAACAAGCGAAAGTTAACATAAAGTTGTAGCTATCAACAAGACAAAATGCAGAATGAATGAAACACACAACAGCTTCAGAGAACTTGGATTTAGTTGACGCCAGACACACATGAACGGCAACGCAGTGATGTCTGATTCACTCATTTGAAATGAAAATGTTTCCATGGACGAGTAACACATGCGCCACATTGAGCATGACTGGTAAACAGATAGCTGCAGCCTGCAGATACCCACACAATAGCAAAACACAGATGCATAAATCTGCCGTGACACTTTCAATTTTTAAAAAAAACAAAGACATCTGGATGCACAGCACGGGGAAGTGCTCTTTGCTTTTACAGAGGTTTGAGAATACAGCAGCAGAAATGCAGGAAAATACACTTGAATTCTTGAAATAATATGAGAAATCCATTTTTAATTGTCTCTTCTAAGCAAGAGATTTCTGTCACTGTAAAATCATTTTTTTATTATTGATTTATCTGCTGATTAACAGCTGAAAACCCCAAAAATATTCTGTTTACTAGGACACAAAACAGAGAAACGCAGCCTTTCTCAGCAGGAATTGGCCAAGAAACACCCTGAACAGATTGTCCATCACAGAGCCAGCTCACAGTCGTATTCACACCATTACTCACAATGTTGGACAGAAAATACAAACTTCACATAGAAATTATTGCCTTCCAAGAAGCGTTAAGTGTTAAATCTGTTGTTTGTGGAGCTTAATTCCAGCTCACATTATGCAGAAAATCTCTCCACCGCTGCAAATTTAATTATCAACCACTGAAACCACTGTATTATAGTCCTGGATATCCACATTTTCCATCTATTTGCAATGCTGTGCATGTCTGTGCAGCTTATCCTACTCCTACTGTACTCTAATTCTGTACTGGGATAGAATCACCAAGCCTGTTATGTAAAATCTTCTCTCCTCTCTTGTACAAATTCTTGCACATTGTATCCACCTTTTCCTCTGAGACAAAAGCTTTCCGATGCTGCAAACGTAGCTGCCACCTCAAATCCTCTACTACAGAGCGACATAGTATCCTACACCGGTTTCAGGTGGACTACAAAGAAGCAGCTCCGCCAAAAACCCCTGCATCCACCCCCCCACCCCCCCTCCAAGATTACATAACTTCCCTCAGCCTTTGGGTGGCAAATGGCAGCGCCGAGATGGCAGAAGAAACATGCACAGGTTAGGGCAGCGGTGTGGCAGAGGGTAAATTCACAGCAGCACAGTCCTCTGGGCATTTGGGAAGCTCTCAGCTATCAGTGTAATCACTCATGAAATACAGTCTTGTCAGTTATTTTTATGCAGGCAGAGCACAGCAGTGAGATCACAGAGGGGAACTCTTTCTAGGTAGGTATAAAAACACATGAATAAGTAAATGAATAGATAAATAACTGCAACACAACCTTTCATAGGGTATTTAATGGTGACCTATGAACCTTGAAAGGATGCAGAGCAGTGAAATATCATCAGACCTGCTCCTAAATACCAACACATCTAACTTCAGCATCACACCTGCTGCCCTGCACGACAGTTAACGTGTAAAAATAACACAAAATAACAACACTTCCTTCCTTTACAAGCGACATCCCACACCAACCCCTCTCCACAGTACTACTCCATCTACATCCCAACCTGCTCCAGAGGACTCAATCACTTCATCTGCGTCATCCATTCACGCTCACAGACCTTGGTCAGTTGGGCAATCTTCTTGCTCATCTTTAAATGCAGGTCTTGAGTGTATTCCAGCGTTAAACCCGCGTCGTAAAACATGCTGGATGTTGGAGACGGGGTATATTTGGTGGTGCTGCTAGTCGAGGAGGTGTACGGAGGCTGCCAGCCTGCTCCCGTCGCCATTTTCACCGGGAATAAACCAAAACACGACGCTTTAAATTCTAATAAAATGGAGCGCAGGCTGCTACGCGTCAAATCCCCCCCATTGTTGTGTTTGGAGTTAATCTTCGGCTTCAGTGAGGGAGAAAGATGGGGAGCAGGGCGCGAGACCGTCCCATCGTACGCATCCGCAGCGGGCGCGAGCGCTGGGAATGATGCGAGAGAGAGGCGGAGACGCGCGCCAGATGCTCCTCCAACGGCGCGCGCCCAGGTTCGCTCGGTTTTGCGCTTTAACGCAGCTCTCTGTGGCGGCGCTTGTGTGGCTGCTGAAGTGCTTCATTAAAGACAGATAACAGATAACAGCGGGCATGCTGGCGGACGGCAGCCCAGCCTGTGTGTCATGCTGTCAAGCCTCGAGACGCAGCAGCACACAAGCTGCATGGTGCTGCCTTCACGGCTGTCGGATATGTAGGAATTTTATTTCTACTTTGTACTTGTATGTTTACATGTATGCATCTAGATTTATCTTTTTACTGTGCTATATGCACTTTATTTGAACATACCCATTTTTTGTCTTGATGACTTTTTGTCAGTTTCATACTCTGATACTAAAGAAATGTTATTTCATTTTATATTTTTTACCGTTGAAATGACATAAATTTAAAGCTGGTGAAGTATTTTCAACTGTTAAAGCTATTCTGCTGCAGCACAAAACATGTTTTTACACTTTGACTATTATTTCCCACCAAATACCACTTACTAAATGCAGCAACAGCTCTTATTTGTGACCTGCAAACACGAGAGAAGGTATTAAGTTGGTGACATGTTCAGTCAGTCTGCAATTTAAAGAGAAATGGGCCACAATTAATGAGGAAATGCTAATCGGATGTTCAAATGATGTCTTCATTCCAACTTCATTGCATTACATCAGTCTAAAGATGCTAAAGCTGTGTGTGTGTGATCCTGCACTGACATCTGCTGGTGACATACATGAACTGCAAAAGATGCCTTAAAGGGTCAGTTCACCCAAATTTAAAAACCCAACATCAAAAATAAAGGAAAGTGTCTGGGTTTTATTTGGGATGTTCTACTAATCGACCTGGTAATGAGTTTGTGAACTGCTGTTTCCAAGGTCAAAGATCTCAATCTTAGATCTCAACTGTGTCTGCTGTGTTTGCATAAAGGATAAACACACACTCCCAAATATCTTGTGCATGAGAGGGGAGATAGTGTGTGAATGAGTGTGTGAGGTGCATGTGAGCAAAGTAAAGAAAAGAACCAGGAGAGAAAGAGACTGTTAGTAGCAGCCTAGACTTTATAGACTGGGAACACTGGGCCCAGGTGTTCCCAGTAAGCACTGATGACCCACCTGTGGACCGAATCAAGCAGTGAGGTGAGTCATACGAGCACTGCTGACTAGGAAACAGCAGGGGTCACCACAATAATGTTTACCACCTATCTTATTTTAGCATGTTAGCATGATATATATCTGGTAATTTGCACAAACAAATATACAGCTGAGATTTACAGTGGACTGACATCACCACCATTCCTAGAGTCACATCACTAGCGCTGCTAAAAACTTAAGTCTCCTGCCTCTTGCTTTTAACAGTAGAAACCCCAGTTTATGACGGTTACAGCTGATTTTACATCACTTTGTGCCAAATTTGGGTCTATACATCCACTTAAAGCGCTGCACTTATGTCTCCGGAAAGTCAGCTGTAAAATGAAGCCTATATTGTCTTGAGTGCCTTGATCAAACATGCTTTCTGTTCATAGAATACAGTCAGAGATGTAACTTTCCATCCATTTGCCTTAATGTTAAATAAAATACTCGGAGAACAGTGGATGTGAATCCTAAATGGTTTAGGCCACATCATGTAACATGTCATAATATTCACACCTCATAGGAATTAGTTTTACTGTCGGTGTGTGAAAATCCTGTAGGCTCATTATTTCAAGCTGTTATCAGCGGTGAAGCACTAATTTGCACTTGTCTTGATTTATGACTATTTCAGCATAAGCGCCTTATAATGAGAGCATACTTTCATGCCAAAACAAAGGGAAAGTAGAGCATGTTAAGTGGATGGATGGATTGAAAGTATGAATGACAACTTTATAAAACATTTTCCTACATTCAACTGTGGTGAAAGAAGCTTAAAATTTAAGGTTTATTTAGATGAGATCTCGGCCAATACTGGACTAGTATTGAATCACTAAAGTGCTTTAAAGGGTCAGTTCACCCAAATCACAAAAAAATATATTCTCACTTCCTGGTAGTGCTATTACTTTCTATTTAATGTGCTGAAGTTTGAGGTGAACTCCAGTGAAACATCTGCCAACCTGAGGTGAACAGAATTTCATGTGTGCTGCTCAAAGCACTGAAACATTACATTTGAAAAATACTGCAGCAGCTTGTCTTTCCACACAAAATGACAGGGTTATTATGAACACATTTCATAGGGACTTTAGTTCAAGGAAAAGAACTGTTCACTATTTTCTAATTTGATCAGAAAGACAAAAAAAAAAATCCACAGCTTTCAGCGGATAACAGATTTAATCTCCGCAGTGGTCACGGTCCATGCTGCGTAAAATTGAACAGATGAAGGAAATAACATCTGTAAGAACCCTAAAAATTCAGCAGTAATATGAAAAACTATTACTGATAGAGGAGTGCTGTTTAGACTGGATGTGTCCATGCAGGAAGGAGCAAACTCTTCACACAAAACCATTTCCAAACTATTGCAATAATTCTCATATATAATTCCTAGAATATCAATATGTTTACTGCACTGCAGCACAGTATCATATTGAACTGTATAGTGCCGTACAACAAGTCCTGTCAATTTGCAAAGCATCATCAATTTATCATACAAGATTTTATTTATTCTAACAACTAAAATCATATTTTTCTTAGAAGCTGGATGTGAAATATTGTGATAGCACTTTGTGGGCTCAATACAGAGACTTTTCACTTGTTGCTGCAGCTCATCGATGATCAAATCCATCTGTTCAGTATAAAGTCTGTCTCCAGGATCATGTGTTATCTATAGGGCTGGTGTCTACACTGGTAATTATTTGGCTCATGGTGATAACCTGGTGTTATTTTGTTTACAGGACTGAGCTGCAGCAGCTGTTTGAGGAAGCAGCCAAATGCTCACCTAATCTAAAACTTTATGAGGTCTTCCTCTGGGTCCAGCTGGGGCTGGAAACAAAATCATTGACCAGTCTGTGATTAATCCACTTTCTACAGAAGCTTACTTCATGATTTTTCACCATTTTCTATTTATGTTATTCGTCTGCCATCCTCCCTGCCGTTCTCCTAGTGTGTTCTTGCCAAACTTGGTTTTTACTCCATTTGTTTTGCCCGGGAGTCCACACCTTGCTGACCTGAGTTGTTACAGTTTGAACTGCAGCATTGATCTTGCAACTGGAGCCCTGTTGCAGCCTTGTATTCCTTAAAAAAGGGACTCTAGCACTAAAAAACCCAGTAACTTTGAATGATATTGACTGTATGTGACTAATTTGGACGGCCGAAGCTTCATAATATCTTCAGATAACGTTTTAAATACATTTTTGCACAGAGGGAAGACTGGATTTTGTTCCCCATCATTTACATGGAAAGTGCATTATGAAGGGATCTTCTAATGGTCAGTATAAACAGGAGGAATGATTACAGCAAGAAACACACATGTCAGAGTTCATTTGGGCACCTGACCTGTTGTTTTAAGACAGACTTGAAAAATGTAACCGTCCATTAATGTGGTTTTATTTGCGCATTATAACCTGTAGATGGTACTGTTTCCTTACTCCTAAAGTGGCCTCAACTTTGATGATAGACAGGAGAACATGCTGTATTTTTTTTAAACATCAGGATCACAATTGGATTGGATAATTGCACTGATATTATCGAAACCTACTCGGAACCGATTTCTCCTGAGAAAACTGGACATCTCCCCATCCACCACCCTCCTCCCTCCACCTTACATCCCCTCTTTTGATTGACACCATTCTGCTGCAGCGGTTTAATGAGCTCACCACTTCTTCTTCTTCTTCTTCTTCTTCTTCTTCTCTGCAGATGACTTTGTGCACCAGCAACTCCTGTATCTTTCCTTCGTCGTTGCAGCAAATCCAGACATTGGCAGGCGTAGAGGCTTAACTTAGCTTAGTTCTATCTGCAGACACGAGCTCTCTGGGCTTTCACTCTATCCTACATACTGTATAATGAACCTGATTTAGAAGCAGTGATATTCTGTAACACAGGCTTGAATTAATTGTTAATTCCACTGGTTTGTTTTCTTACTAACATATAATCTACCAACAGTGATTTTGATGACGATGATGGTTAATCTCACTTAAACCAGAAGTCTGTACAGAAAATCTCTTAATAAAACTGGAATTATTAGTTGTGAGGAAATGACTGTAATCTTTTAGTTGAGTAAAAGTATGTACCTCAGTGTAAAAATACTCTAGTACTGCTAATACTATCAGTATTATCAGCAAAATGTACTTAAAGTATCCAAATTAGCAGCAGAACAGCCTGTCAGAGTTTTATATTACTGAATTATTATCACTGATGCATTACTGTGTAAGCAGCATTTTAATGTTGCTGGTCAAGGTGAAGCTTTACTACTTTATATTCTTTTGGGTGGTTCTGTAGGACGATCAGGTTTTGTATGTAAACCATGATGTGCTGTAGTGTTGTAAAATAAATGTAGCGCAGGACAAAGCACAATATTTGCCTTTGAAAATGCGCAAAATCCACAGCTGGCAAAAGACTAACAAGAACTTTGGGGACCCTGAGGCAGCTACAGTGCAAATAAGTGTGAAAATATCCACCTTCAGGAGATTCTGTTTGAATAAAAACAGCAACTGCAGGATAGTTTGAGGCCACAGACAAAGGGTAAGGGTAGAGGGTACACCTGCAGTATGAAATCCTTGAATATAGACTTTTGTTCTGTCTTTAAGTGTGATGCTAAAGTGTCAAAATTGTATTTAAATCAAAAGAGAACATTTCTCAAAGTCAAATCTACGGCAGGTTGTTGATCAATACAGTCCCTATAGGACATATAGCTAGTAATTGTACACATATCAAATTATACTCTCCACCAAGTGCACATGGAGGCACAGTAGGTAACAGGAGGATAAAACAACTTGTGCTAAATGTAGTAACAGTGGGAAACTAGTCGAGTCACAAAACACATTACACCTTAAACAATATTGTTGTGGACCCTTTGAGATTAAACACTACGCTACCTTTCAGAAAAGTGGGGAAATAAATGATTTCAGGAAATGCATTGCTGAAAAACCTTAACAAGGTCTCTTATAAAAGCTTATTTGAAACCCCCTTTACTGTCAGCCTTGTTAAAATAGCATTTTGCACAGTGTATGCGTTTGACAAGTGAATTTCCCCCATGTGAGTCACCATTTGACATGTGAAAAAAATCACATATGCACACGTGGAAGATAACATCACAGGTGTGAAATATGATTTTGTCCATGCTGACTGTATGTGATTCATTTTGTTCTTGGAGTGACACATTTTACAGCTTCACGTGTGGAACATGGCAGGCAGTGCTGGAGATGATAAATGAATTCATGAGCAATACCCGAAATAAAAGACAATATCACACTTTCATTTGCCGGCTTTAAACAGGTATTCATCACATCATCAAAGGGTGAGAGGTGAAGATAGGATTTCAAAGAGACAGAGAGAAGAGGAAGCACTGGCACAGAGGAAAAGGGGGGGAAAGGGAAGAGGGACTGGGGGAAAAAAAAGCCTCACTGCTGAAACGGGAGGATGTTAAGAGAGAAAAAAGTGTTTGTGCAAGAGAGGAAGAGAGAAAGAGAGAGGGAAGGGGAGGAGGAAAGAGAGATTGCATTGCAGCACATTCGTGCGTAAATGTGACCATCCTCTCCGCGGTGCCTCCATCCCTCCATCCCTCTGTCCTCTCCCCTCCAGCCTCCAGCAGGGCTCCTCTCTCCTCCTCTTAGCCGGGATCACCTGCTCGGTGGTCGCTGGTCAGCTTTGGACCGTGGAGTCCCGGGTGTCTCGGCTCGGCGCCCTCCTCCAGGGGTTAGGAGGAGCGCCGGGGGCCACGTCCAAGTTCCTGCCGGGCTTCGTGTCCACGGCTGCCGAGAGCCATGGCTCGGACCGCCGGGAGAGACGCGGATCCACCCGGTCTCGGATGCCGGTGATGCGGGGTCTGATCGCACCACAGAACACCTTCTTGGATACCATCGCCACTCGTTTCGATGGGACCCGTGAGTGCAATTGTTATCTGTGAATTATCCTCAAATTTAAGCTGCGCAATGGATGTTTTAAGGTGTTTATTTACTCGGAATACTCTTTAATGAAATAGAGCAATATATGAACTAATCCTCCAAAGTCCTCCTCCAAAGCGCTTAATGAGAACATCTGAAGACATTTACAGGCAAAGCGCGCTGATACTCTGACTGATGAATGAATTATGATGAATGAAAGCACAGACCAGTGATTAACATATTTAGGATTCATGAAGCGCCCACCTGAGCTCCCAGTTTAAAGATGAATTAACCATCCGTCCTTAGAGAGCCTGATGCAAAAATAAATGACATACTTCTGTCACTGTATGCACAGAAAGTCAGATGTTGGAGAGTCAATCAAGGCGTTTTGTTTATTGGATTTTACTGATTTTACATTAAATACTTTACCTTCAGTGGCAACAAATGGCAAAAACCAAACAATTTCATTTTGTTATTTTTCTAATGCAAATGTGTGGTTTCCTGACTGTATCTATGGTGATAATATGTTGAGCTGCAATGTGCTGAATCCCTGCTAAAGTATATGTGTTAATTACTATTCAAAACCACAGGTTGGAGTCACCAACTTTATGCAACTGGGAACGGTCAATCAGTTAACAAAGGCTCCATTTCAAATAAATATTTTGCGGATTCAATATGCTGCAGCCTTTACTGCACACTTATACTCCACTTGTTATGGCTGGATTAACCTGCTAAGGGGGCCCAGGGTAGAAAAAATTAGCTGCAGGGCCCCTATTAACCCCCTGTTCCCGCTACTCTCTGCGACGTGCGCAGTTTTAATGGGCTGGAATACTACCTGGTCCCAGATTTGCTGTGTGGTAATTAGATTAGACTCAATTTTCATAGGCACTTGAGGATTTTGGGGACAAGGACTCACATAAAGCCCCTTACCATCAGCTGATACTGCATGCTTTAATGGTTTCCTAACAAAATTCCAATTAAATTTGCACAAACCAGTTGACACACGGTAAGTATGAAGCTTTCAGTTGCCCCCTTTGCTGATAGGAATGAGGTAGTCTTTACTATTTAAAACTGTCTCAAGAGGAATAAAGCATTTCAAACCGTTACATCAGCTTAAGGCAACACAGATTCATTCATCAAAAATATACAGATGGCACCTGAGCTCCTTTAAAGGACTCAGGGAGTCAGTTTTAATTAAAATCATCACAGTAACACACAATTCTCAGGAGTGGAAGGAACAGAAGGGTGTCAGACAGAGCACATTGTTTAACGGGACTCTTACCCAACCTGTAATTATTATTCACCAGTTTTCACCCTACACATCAGTCTGTGCATTAAGTCCACGTACAGGAAACACATATTGATAGTCAATCAATATGCAAACTGTAGCTTAACGCTGTTACATAACACAGTCCTGAAGGCGCAAACTAACATGCAGCAGTGTGTGTAGATGAAAGATACATGGAAGAACAGATCACAACTATATTTGTGTAGTAGAATCTCTACTCCAAAATTAAGCTGTGGAATAATCAATATTTAGTGGCATCTTGATGTTTTCTGTATAAATCCTGAAGGCAAAGTTTCATGAGACAGCTGTAATTCAATTCGATTTTTTAATTTTGTGTCAACGGCGTCAATTCGACTCTAACATGAGAGCGGAACAGATTGCACATCCCCGAATCTGATCACTTCACGCAGCCGCAAAGCAGCCGCATGAGGCTGGCTCAAGGCGATCCATTAGACACGGCGCTCTCTTGGTCGAGTAGGGATTTCACCCACTTCATCAAGACTTGGAGAGTTCTTCTCCTCCTGCTCATCCTGTGTCACAGATCCAATGCCTCCAGCGCTAGCACAACAATATTCCTGCTCCACTTCAAAATATGGGACGCTGTCCACTCCTCAGCTGAGCCTACAGCTTCTGTTAATTAGAATAACAAACACATTTGGTGGCAAGCTTTGCTAAAGCCCAACATCCACTAAGAGAACACTCGACTCTCTACTTTGTGCAAATGACAGAAGCTGCATTCATTAAAGGACGTTTCCTTCTCCAAGATCCTATAAAAAGGTCAGTTCAATTTGGTACAAATTATAAGAAAAAGTGGAAAAAAGTGTTAAGTTGGTTTATGTGATAAGTTCCCAATCATTATGTTTGGGTTACTTCCCTACGACAGTAATTTCCAGGACATTTTTTCAATAATTGTGATAATCTGTGTAACTGTAACACTTTTTTCAAAGGGTTATGTAATTTGGTAGTATATGGGAAATTTGCTCATTAGAATCTATTTTGCTAAAATGTAGTTTGATACACAAATCTACACACTGAAGTATTTTATGTCTCAGCTAAACCAATTTAACACTTTTTCCAGTTTTTCTAATAATTTGCACCAAGTTGCACCACCCTTTATGTAAAATTAACCATTAAACAATAAAAACATTAATATATTACATGCATTAAAGTAAAGTGTTGTTACCCATAATCTGAACCAAGTACAGTGAATGCAACTTTTGCTGGTATACAGAGATGAATGATGATATCTGGTAAGCAGCAGTTTCTCACACTTGGACAAACCCCGTGAAAGAAAATGAAGTCTTGAGTGACACTCGTGTTGAGCTCTTTCTTCATGATTACACTCTTGCTCCTGACCTCTGGCAGGCCTGCAGTAACAGTACACAGTAGGGGAATTTTAATGAGGGGCTTCTCTAACCAAATAACTATATAACTGTGGAAAGCTGTCTGAGGAGTCCTGCCAAGAAAGTGTGTGCACGCTGAGGGGATCGAACAGAGTCTTTGTTTTAGTTTAGACAAGGCCTCCATGAACCAAAACACACCAAGCCAAATGGACCGGGAAAGACTTATGATGCCAACTGTCACACACATGACTTACAGAAATACCAGAAAAAAAAGCAAACAAAAATATAGCAGGTTGAGGAACATCCACTCTGGAGCACCAAGGACAGCTCTTAAAGGGCCAGTGTGTAGGATTTATTGGCATCTAGTGGTTAGGTTGCAAATTGCAACCAACTGAATACCCCTCCCCTTTCAAGCGTGTACTGTAGGAGACCCTACAGTGGCTGCAAAACTTGTGAAAAACATGAAAGGCCCTCTCTAGAGCCAGTGTTTTGGTTTGTCCTTTCTGGGCTACTGTAGAAACATGGTGGTGCAACATGGTGGACTCCATGCAAGAGGGAGAAGACACACCTTACAGCTTTACCTTATTTGCACACTTTACTACATGACACCCCCCCATTGTTGTCACGGTAACAGTATGTTACACCCCCCCCCCCAATCCTAACTCTAACATTCTCACTGTTCATGCTAACCATGATACTGCGAGTCTGCAGATAGACCTACTTAGGAAGAGGACCTGCTCCCTACGTAGATATAAAAGGCTCAACGCAATAATTCTTAGTTTGAGGTGATTATATAAAAATGAAAATATACTTATGAATATTATATTCCATTTCTGCCAAGTCCGCTCCGCTAGATGCCACTAAATCTTACACACTGGTCCCACTACTGCTATAATATGAAATATTAGGAATCGGAATATGAAATATGAGCTACAAGCATTGTTCAACATTTTTGTTTGTGTCCATTGTGACTGATATTAAATTCTAAAAATCAGCTGAGCACAACAGTATATTCAGGTCAGAAGCTGGGATCTTCCATCTCCACCATACAAAATTAATGCAGCACGATAACCAGGGAGACTCCAGGGAATTTCTTCTTTTCTTCTTCTTTTTTTTTTTTACTTTGCAGTAGAAAGCTAGACCCCTTTTTTCACCCAGTGGTATCTCAATCCACTACATACATATAAGAGTACAAAGGTCACTGATTTTAATGAATCACTCCTTTAAAAATGCAGTAAATATTAGAGGGGTGACAGCACTTTCATATAAATTAAACTGCTCAGGCTTGATGTCTGCGTGTCATGTCAAGTTATGGTAATCTCTCCTTTTGGGCATAAAAACCCTTTAAAAATATGCATATTTCCATGTAATACAGTGTAATATTCTGAAGCGTACTGCACCCGAAAGCCCTAAGTGGACACAAACATAAAAACAGGCTCAGTTCAAAAGTTGATCCTGTTATTCACGGATCAATAAAACATCCTGCTGATATTTAACAAGTGCTGGAACCATTTTTTTTATTACATTAATGTATTGACTTTTAATTAGCCTGTAAAATGTTTTGGTTTTTTTTGCTTGTAAAATGAGCTAAATCATGAATCACTCATCAAAAATATCAATAAAAAAAAGCTCTAAATTTTCAGTTAGTTAGAGATTTATTGTATAAAAAGTACGTGTCAGCAGAACACATATGAATGCTGTATATTATCAGTTCATATTGATGGCTTGTGTCCTGACTGCTCCTCTACTTACCGGGGGTCATACAGTAGTTCTGGTTGGCCTGGGAGGCATCTTCACGCTTTCATGAAGACTTATGACTTTTGACTTAAGATTTATGGGTTTTTGTCAGGGGAGTTCTGGCGCAGAGCCGTGAGCTGCAAAGTCTTGTGTTTCAGTTTAAGTTTAGGACACACTTCAGAGAGCTGGTGTAACAAATAACCCTGCATGCAGGCGTCATCTGTTTGTCAGTGTCCATCTCTTTATTGTTTATTTATTACTTTTTTTGGGACACCATCTTCAACCTTTGGTATTACATCAACTTTCTAAGAAATATATTAGTATCACTTAAGGTAAATTCAGAATTTTAACATGCACACAGTTTAAAATACATTATTTTGATACTTTGATCAGTTATGGTCCAATTTAGGGTATAAACCTCCTGGGAATGAATGCAAGTTAATGCAACGTGTGTGTGCACGTGTGTTTGGCTTAAATATTGTGCGTGGTGGTGAATGTATTGTGGCGGGCTGTCGTTGTCGGTGTTATCAGCACCAAGGTTTATCGGGGGTCGCCTAACCCGCCAAGGGGCTGAGTCTGAGTGGTTTTGTAGTCCCGCTCGCACATTATTACACCTGGATTGTAGGGTGGATGTGATAGGCCTGCCTTGTGCCTGGGGAATGTGCAGAAATTGAATACAACAAGAGAAAATAGGATCACGGCATGAGGCCGGAGTAGAAGGAAAATGAGGGAGCACAGGAACTGTTTCTCTGAAACCAGATCATGTCTTTGGGGGGAAATGATCGTGTAAGTATGGGGCTGAACACTATATTCACATAACGGACACTGTAACCTTGCACGCAGCGTAGAAGCAGAAGACATCACGCATCCGGGTGCAAAGATTTGATTTAGGCCTTGTAGGAGGCTCTCGCTGCTGCATCATCTCAACACAGCTCAATTATGCTTTCTGTACTTGTAATCTGGGGCTGTTTTTCATGGTTTGGGTAAGTCCCCTTTGTTTCCATTAACCAAACCTCTTAATGCTAGAGTGTCCAACGATGTTTTATACAATAGTATGCCTCCAAATGTGTGTCAACAGTTTGGAGAAGGCCCTTTTCTGACCTGTTTCCACGGTGGGAAAACATCCAAGCCAATTGAAGCTGTGTAGGTGGGATTAGGGAATGAGGCTGTCATCTTCCAAAGCCAGAAAAATAGCTACATTTGTTAAAAATAGGGACAGAATTTGCCACAAATATGGCTACAAGCATGGAAGAGATTTACTGTAGCAACTCTTAAATTTTTATATTTCACTATTAGCGTTAAGGAGCAAAACATTAAAAAAATTATTCACAGTTAAAGTTAATGCATTCATCACATGTTAGTTTTGTGTTTTGGTGAGAAACACTGAATATAAATGTAACTTAAGAAAACTTTGCAGGGTATCTTTAAGTTAGCTGCTCCGAGCAATTGCTAGCAGCTTCCGAGTTGACTGAAAATGGCATTGGCTAACAGATACAGTATGTCACTTAAAAATGATTGGTTAAGGCAAAACAAAACAATTTTTCACCATTTTCTGACATTTCATAGATCAAATGACTAATCGATTAATCAAGACAATAAGCAGCCCTTTACACAATGTCAGACTGAACAATGAAGTGAAAGGAAACGACAATTCAGTCTGATTTTCGAAGTTAATCTCAATCATGTTTCAACATTAACAGGGACCCCGTATCAGATCCACAGAGCCCTGACCTTAACTTCATCCCAACACCTTCAGGATGAAGTGGAATGCTTACCGACTGTGAGCCGGGCCTTATCACCCCAAAATCAGTGGCCGACCTCCAAAAGTCTGATTCAGTGTGACAGTAATGGTTCACTGTGTTTAAGAAAATCCAGAAACGGGTTCCTTTTCTTTAACAAAGCTCTGATGTAAGAGGCCCAGTAAAAGGTACTACTTTTGCTTCATGCATGTTATTTTCCGAAATGGGTTCACTGCTCACTTTTAAATATTAATATATTCTTTGTTTCTACCAGTTAATCATTTCAAAAGTACAAGGCTATTTTTTTTCTGGGAGAAGTGATTCATCAAATCCTATTATATGCCGTCACACTCTTCAAAATTGCCAGCTGCATCATTCTTGTGTTCAAAATCTCGGACAGCCTCCCTCCCGTGCTGCCTCGCAGAGCAGCTTGTATGATCAGATGTTATTACAGTCATTTCTACATCTATTTAACACACCCGGTGCAACTGACAACAAGGAGGTGACACTGTGGTTGCTGTCGTCGGTACAAATCCATCCGGCTTGATGTGAGTAACGCAGCTTCACACTTGTTGCGTCTCAAGTCCCGTGATGGTGCGTTGTTCTAATGGTTGCACATTTGGATAGGAAGAAAAAAAAAAAACAGCTGCCTCTGACACACAGTTGAGACTTGCCTGCCGTGATATATGGAGCAGTGAAAAAACCTTTTAAGTGGCATTTACTTACACGTACATACATGTATAACTAGATATGCATGTACATGTGGAAAAGAAAAAGGAAAAATTTGGGGGTAAAAGTGACACAAACAAAGCAGACACACATGTTGACTAATTTCAGAAACTTAAAACAATACACTCTTACTGTACTTTAAAACTTTATACAATTAGATGACAGAGATATTGAATTATTCATTATTATTTTTTATTGTAATCATAATATATCAGCATGCAAATGAGCTACCTCAATTACTTTTAAAGGTTTTATTGGTTTTGTGCCAGACTATTACTTGGCCAGTGACTTCCTGGAGTATATTGTCGTCATATTGGGAAGTCCCTGCCAAGAAATAGTCCACACTGTAACCCCTCTGTAAAACCACTTCAATTTATGCACATTGGATTACCTTTTGAGAGATTTAGGATAGCTGTTTCCTCTCGCTTGCTTCCGGACTGCTGGCTGTAGCGCTAATGGACATGATATAGATCTAACTCTTGGCAAGAAAACAAATAAGCGTATTTCCCAAAATGTCAAACTATTCCTTTAATGATCCCCTCCAGACATGTTTTAAGTTGTACCTTCCGGTGTCAAACTCTGCACATATGTCATTCTGCCCAGTGAAGCTCAAACATCCAGGAACAAGAAGAAAAACACATTTTTTAAGTAGAGGTGGACTTTAAGGAAGTTTTTTAAATTTGAGATTTAAATTTGAGATGAGATGTACCTCGACGAATGAGATCATTTCTGCCTCACAGAAACATAAATGCAATCCGTATGTGTGTTAACATGAAATTCCTCCCGAGCTTAAATGAGCAAATGTATCTTTTTAAGCACAACATGTGTTGCGGGACTTCATTTTGTCACTTGTTTTATTGTGATTCGTAACTTGTCGTACTGCCTCAGAAGAAAAGCATGTCTCCCCGTGAGCCTCCTGCTCTGAAAGGCAGTTTGTGCTTCTTGTCTGAGTGGTGCAACAACGAGGTTTGGCAAGAGCGTTTACACTGGACATGCTTTATTAACACATGAATTATTAAATTTCATTGTCCCCAGTTCATTTTCATGCAATCTCACTCCCTCTGTGTGTCTACTAATTCATCTCTCTCTCTCCTGCTCATTCAATCATTTACTCGCCTGCTCTATTGCTCACATTCTTCAAAGAGAGTGCTCCAATCCTCCAGATTCATTTATATATGGACTTTAATGATCTCAGTGGAATAAATGTCTTGGCTGTGCAAGTCACCTATCCTACCTAACTCACTTTCGTAATGAATTATTCAAGATTGTCCCCATAACTTCATATGTCAGAGACCCTTCTTATATCACAGCGCGGCTATCGACTTACATATTCTCACGTGCACGTTTTCTTTTCTATTTTACATTCCATATCCATTAATAGGTTGGAATATTGTCCACACATGAATCCTATTAGTTCTCATTGTTTTCAGTTTTAATCGCTCAGTTTGTGCAGTTCTGCTTATGATAACACCGTATTCACCAGGTTCACTGCTGAAATCTGACAAAACACAGCTACAAAAATAAGTTGCAATAAACCAGAATTATCCTTAAAATCGTTCAGCTAATATTTGGTTTTGAAGGCAGATTAAATTATATTTAGACAGCACGCAGTTGTCGATCATCCTTGATATAATATTGTGCATATAGCAAAGATCATTTAAGTTACTATATATGTGTAGAATTAGATTGTTACCCCTCAGTTGTAGCATAAAAAAAACACTTTACATTACAAAAAGTGCATCAGTTTTAATCAGGATCGTTTCATTTTTCTCAACAAAGACATCAGAATGATTTGTGACACTAGAATGATTTGTGACACTATAATCACATGGAAATTGCACACATAGGGGTTTTAAATGAGCTGATTTTACACTTATGAGGGTAGAAGAACCACTGAAGCAACATTTAGAGCACCGCAGGACACTAAAACTCCAAATCTACTTGGTGGGTAGGCGGCTCCTTAAGGAGGGGTGAATCATTGTGCCTACCATGGCTGGCCAGCCAGTCTGTACTGTAGGGGTCATAAATACATCACATGTCATCCATCTTCATGTCCTCGTACATGGACTGGACCGAGTAAAAAGAAGAAACAGCATTCTGCTGCTTTAAGATATATATAAAAACAAATAGATATATCAGATATGTCACAATTAGTTATATGAGCATATAAGAGGGGATGGAGTGATTCTGAAGGGGAAGATCCCAAATTATCTCACTTTTATAGCCTACAGTGTGCCACAGGTTTCATTTGTTTTCTGTTCTGCACAGTAAAGTAGTAAAGCAGAGAGGCAGAGAGAGGTGTGGAAGACACATGGGGCGAACAAAGAAAAGGAAAAGATTTTTTCAAGAGAACAATAGCGTGAGATGAAGAAAGGGAAATGAGACGAAATTCATTGAAAAGCAGCAGGCATGTTGAATTTTTCCCAGAGGGGGAATTCTTCAAAGTAAGCAGAATTACTCCGAAGCCTTTTCTGAATGCAGAGGCGAACACGGAGCGAAAAACGAATGCTGCGAAAGAATCGGAGAGCTATGCATAAAATTTTAATCATGTTTTCTATGAATTAGCATGACATCTTAGGGAAATTGTAGGTGATGACCCCATTGTTGAGTAAAGCATGTAGCGTGAATGTGACTGGAGGTGTAGTAAAAACAACTGCAACAGTGTACAAGTGTACAAGTCTCACGGCAAAACAAAGCCAACTGGCAGGAATCCAGCTCTGTATTCACATTAGAACATATTAAACTAGCAAGAGATGATGATGAAATTAGTTATTGCATTTTCTTTAATAGTTGTAAGTCTAAATAAACATTTAGAAGATCTATGTCAGTTGCTGTATTATTTATGCATATTTAGCTACACTGGTAGCGGCCTCATTCTTATAATATCAACTTTGTATTTTTAAAAGAGAATTATCCTCTATTACTGTATCTGTGATTAATGTTCAATGCTAGCATCTTTTAAGGAGACTGTTATAATTACACATTACACAAAATATAGATATTATTTTTTCTCCGTGAACAGTAGTATTGCATTAGTACAGATGTGTCTGCAGATATTCTTCTCAGGATACGACACCAACCGACTCCAACCAATCACAGCAATAGGTCGACGTGTCTGTAGCTTGAGAGGATAAACCCAGGGTTTTTCACTATTTTCTGATGTTGATGATTATGAAATTAAACTATTTGTTAATGTTTCTAACTTAGATACAAGTTATCTTATCCCTATTCTGTTTCTCTGTTTCTCTCTCCCGTGTCATTGCCTCTATTACCATCCCATCCTTCCTCCCCCCAGACAGTAATTTTGTCCTGGGGAATGCCCAGGTCCAGTCCCTCTATCCCATAGTCTACTGCTCCGATGGCTTCTGTGAACTGACCGGTTTCGCCCGCGGCGAGCTGATGCAGAAGAGCTGCATGTGTCACTTCCTGTATGGCAGCGAGACCAGCGACCGCCTTACCTCGCAGATGCAGAAAGCTCTGGATGAACGTCGGGAGTTCAAGACTGAGATCATCCTGTACAAGAAGAGCGGTAAGACTGGATGGCCGGGGGATATTGTCTAATTTAATTATGTTTAATGCTGTCAAGATATATTATCTTTCAGATAACCTTATATGTTTGTAGATTGCAGGGCTATTTCTCTTCAGGCTGAAATATTCTAATCCGTTTTCTTTGGACAGGCTCAAAGTTCTGGTGCCTGCTGGATATCGTGCCCATAAAGAACGAGAAGAGCGAGGTGGTTCTGTTCCTGGTCTCACAAAAGGACATTACAGAAAATAAGGACCATGACCATGGCAATGAATCTGACACTGGTGAGCCAATGACGAAAGAGAGAGAGTGAAGCATCGTTCAGTTCCACTATAATTCACATGAAATGATCCAATCACGGCTTTGCAGCTGGGTCACAAATCTACAGTACCAGCAGACAATATCATGTCTGCTGGTACTGTTATTGAGGACGGGGTTTGGGAGCACAAATTTTGTGCATGACAGATGTACAGTATACTTATGTGATAAGCAAAAAATGTGCATGCACCATTGGCGAGCCTCATCTTCTCTTTAGTTTAGGTTTTATTTTATGGGATAAAGTAGGTAAATAAGTATGTTTATTTAAAGTGTAAAATCACAGAAGCCTCAGTACACTTTACAAGAAGGTAGCACACGTTACAGATAGAAGAAATGACACAGTACAATACAATAAATAAAATAAAAATAGAAATTTAAGACAAAAACCGAAACCAGTACTAAAGAAAGTACAGATTTTACAAACAGGGTTTAATTATTTAACTGTAGTTTGGGTTTTAGTCTTGATTTAAAGGTCTAAGTGGTTTCTGCCTCTCTGACCGAGTGCGGTAAATTATTCCACAGCAGTGAAGCTTGGTATGAAAATGCTCTGCCGCCGGAAGGATTGCTTGTTAATCTTTGGGATGGTTAGGTAAGATAAGTAAAACCACAGTTTAAAACAACTAAACTTACAATTCATCCTTTTGGGGATTAAGTCGCAGAGGCAGACTCACCCCCCACCCCCTCCCCTCTGGGAAATCACTACTGACTCTCCAATCTCTCTACAAACACACCCTTAAAAGATTTTGGTAGTACTTTACAGCGGCCTGTTTTTTATTGTATTAAACCTGTGTTAACCAATGAAAAGGCATCTTTCACAGTACTGTAGTGTGCATGATGACAACCACAACATTTAACTTTGTGTTACATGTACAGTAAATACATAATGTAGCTGTTTCTGTCAATTTAAAGTCAAAAGCACAAAAGCGACCATAAACATATGGTAAGATTAGATCCCAGACCGCCATTTGTCTGTTACACACTTGTGTACAGAATTACTAAGTATTGACATTGTTGCTTGGAAGAAAACTTGGAACGGTTAAACCAATAATGAAAATATTCCTCATCCACTCTCTCATTTTGCTCCGACATCCTCTCTAGACTCTAGAGTTTAAGAACCACAGATTAGTAAAGTTTCTGCCATATTCCTGCCTGTCTCTTCAGTTTTGTGTCCTTGTTTTCAGATGAGGAAACCAGTCTGGAGATCCACCAGATCAGCCGCCCTCCAGGCTTCAACATGGAGCGCCGCCGCAGTCGGGCCGTCCTCTACCAGCTGTCTGGACACCTGCAGAAACAGGACAAGACCAAGAGCAAGCTCAAGATCAACAATGTGAGATGTGCTTTTGTTTAGCATTTTCTGATCTAATTATTAAGTATATTTACAGGGTTTTTAAAGTATAATACTGGTGCTGATATTTTTTTGCAAACGGCCCTAATCTGAATGCCTTTGGACCTCAGAGGGAAGAAATTTGCATGAAAAGTTCTCATTAATCAGCTGAATTCATTGAGGGGGCCGGCTGGTCAGGTATCATAGTCAAAAGGTTTTCTTCCTCTTGCATCAGTTTGCATCATTTTTACCACCAGGAACACAGTATATTTTATCATTACTTTCTAAATGCAAAATATGGACCAACTTATTTTGTCTAAGATGTATTACTGTATGCACTGTGCTTTGATTAGTAATGTGTGTTTCTATACGCCATAACAAGAATGTTCTTGGAGCCAATGCTAACCCGGTCCCCGAGTACAAAGTGGCGGACGTCCAGAAGTCCCGTTTCATCCTCCTCCACTACGGTGCATTCAAGGCCGGCTGGGATTGGCTGATCTTATTGGCCACCTTCTACGTTGCCATCACGGTTCCCTACAATGTCTGCTTCACTGCGGTGGAGGTACGAGAGGACGGCGGCTCAGGAGCACGAAACCCACCGAGTGTCAGCGATATCTTGGTGGAGATACTCTTTATTATCGGTAAGGCTGGTTTAAAGGAATAGTTTTGGGGAATAAGTGTTATTTGCTTTCTTGCTGAGACTTCGATCGAAAGAGATCGATACCACTCTCACATCTGTATGGTAAATATGAAACAGTTAGCTTAACTGAGCATAAAGACTGGGAACAAGGAGCGACAGCTAGCCTGGCTCTGTCCAAAGGTAATAAAATCTGAATACATGCACGTCTTGGCCAGGTGCAGTGACTTCTAGGAAGCTAACTCGCAACCTCACAGTGATTACATGACCCCAGGAAGTCACTGAGATGTAATGTGTTATTTGGTGAGCTTTAAACATGGTCAAAGTTCCAAAACTAGAGGTGAATATAAAAATGCCAAGTCAAAAGTCACTAAAGTCACATTGTTCACTTATACCCTTTGCTATTTCGAGTAAAATACAAGAAAAAGAAGTGAAATCCTACTATTACTCTTTGTTTATGTAGCCTCCACAGCTGCTAACCAATCAGAACAGAGTGGGCTCATCGGCAGGGGGATCTTAAAGAGACAGGAGCTAAAACAGCCTGTTTCAGACAGAGGCTGAACTGAGGGGCTGCATAAAGAGCCAGTATAAGATAAAAAATAGTTTGTTTAACTGTAAATCATGCAAATATATTCCAGTATAGCCCCAGAATATAAATATAGACCTGGAAATGAGTATGATATGTCCCCTTTAACAGTCATGAAGAAAGCAAATGAGAATATTCCCTAATATGACAAACTATTGCTTTAAACTTTAAAAAAATACTTTTCCACTACTACCAAACTGACTTATTATCCAGGATGCATGTTGGAACATGTGCTAGGAGAGTCAGTTACACTTCCACCACTGATGATGGAGTGTTTCCAGACGGTGTTCACTGGAGTGATATGTTGTGTGTTGCGTGCCCAGATATTGTGCTCAACTTTCGAACCACCTACGTGAGCACGTCTGGTCAGGTCGTGTATGACGCCCGCTCCATCTGCATCCATTACGTCACATCCTGGCTGTTTGTAGATCTCATCGCCGCCTTGCCCTTTGACCTGCTCTACGCCTTCAATATCAGTGTGGTGAGTCTCGCAGACACACACACTGTCCTCACATGCACAGCTATACAACATAGTTTTTAGTTTGTTATATAACGTGTGCTCGTTTGTGTATATGTGAGAGTGGAAAGTGCATAAATCATACATGTTTGACTGTGCTTGCACTTCTGTGTGCCTTTATGTGCGATTTATGTGTGTTTTTGTGTGTATATGTGTGTACTATATGTGAGATGTATAGGCACAGGCTCCACTGGCCCTGCAAGCTGTAATAGACTTCAGTCTTTTATCGATAGCACTCTCCTGCTGTTCGACTCTCACTCACCATTGATTTAATAAGACCATGACAGAGCCTGCAAATGTACATAGAACACCGAGGCACAACACACCACACACACACACACACACACACACACCTGTAATGCTACAAAGACAGGGCAAAGAAAATATGCAGCAAACAAAACATTGTTTTATTTGTAAAAAGGTAAAAATTTTGCCCGATATATATATATATATATTTTTTAATCCTGGCTTTTCCTGCTCTCGCTATTTGGTTTAGTGGCTTTAAGGGAGGAAAATTGAAGGTCTGAGCTTCAACAAGAAACTCATTATTAAGTAACTGGTAATTAAGCTGATGAATGAATACGTTGAAGACAAATTACACGTGGAGGCAAGTAGATTAGCCACATGATGTGTGCCGAGCCTGCTAGCTGTTTAGGAGATACAGTTGATACTGGAACACTATGCTATAGAGAGAGGGAGATAAAGCTGGAGGGTCAAAGGATGATTCAGTTATCATAATAACAAGGAAAATGTTGGGAAATTTTATAATCCAATTTCAGCAAAACTGTAGAAGGTGGTTCGTTACAGAGAACGCATCTTTTCTTTGTTTTATGTTGCTGCATGTTGGTGTAATTGGTTTAACAGGAAGCAGAGCTCTTTGCAGCGTTACATTTTGAAGCACATGTTATCTATACTTTACTGGGGTAAAGCAGAGATGTGTATACACCTGTGCAGAATTAAAGGTGCAGTGTGTAGAATTTAGTGGCATCTAGCGGAATAGACTTGGCAGAAATTGAATATAATATTCATAAGTATGTTTTAATCAGTGTATAATCACCTGAAAATAAGAATCGTTGTGTTCTTGTTAGCTTAGAATGAGCCCTTTATATCTACATAGGAATCGGGTCCTCTTCCATGGAGCCCGCCATGTTGCACCGTCATGTTTCTACAGTAGCCCAGAACAGACAAACCAAACACTGGCTCTAGAGAGGGCCTTTCGTGTTTTTCACGAGTTTCGCAGCCACTGTAGGTTCTCCTACACCCTTGGAAGGGGAGGGGGAGGGGTGTTCAGTTGGTTGCAATCTGCAACCTCACCGCTAGATGCCATTAAAACCTACACACTGGTCCTTTAAATCCCCTGAACGGTTAACTAGATATCCAGAGAATTAAATCTCGTCCGAGTGTGGTGTAATTCATCATCAGCTGTGCTGAAGCAAGCTAGTGACTTCAATTAATGGGGCAGTAAAGTAAGCAGGGAATTGCATCCAAAGTTAAAACAGATGTAAGGAAGAAAATCAATGAAGGGGTGATGCAGTCCAGGATGATCATAGCAGTGATTTTCTCTGAATATCTTTGCTGGTAAAAGCAGCACCTGAAATTAGATAACTCCATGAGGCCATGTGAGTTTTTGACTGTTTTCCTGTACCATGAATGCAATCGTTGAGCTGGTCCCTCAGTATCATAGCTCACTATCAAGGTGACTGATTAACATTCTCAGTGTGCATGGGTAATTTCTAATTACAACCTCACCTGGCTCCTGATGGGGAACGTTTTAAAGATTAAACCTGATCAGTCTCTAATTCAAGTCACAGGAAATAGTCTGCCAATCCTGGAGAAAGCCTACCCCATCCCAGTGAGCTACACCTTTTTATATTTTGTGTAAAACGTGTTCATAGCCTCAAATCCATGACTCCGCTTTTCTTCTTCCCCAGAACTTTGGGGTTCACTTGCTGAAGACGGTGCGCCTGCTGCGCCTCTTGCGCCTCCTACAGAAGCTGGATCGTTACTCCCAGTACAGCGCTGTGGTTCTCACCCTGCTCATGTCCACATTCGCCCTGCTGGCCCACTGGATGGCCTGCGTCTGGTACTTCATCGGACGCAGTGAGATCGAAAGTAACAGCCCCGCCTCCTGGGACATAGGTTTGTGTCTGTGTTGCAACTTCATTGGAGGATTTAAGTGGTTTTGTCTGATAGAAAGAGCAGAGGGGCAGTGTTAGAAAAACTGTGATGGTTCATTTTTATACAATGAGGTAAACATAAAAAAATGCATGTTTTCCAAAGTGAAAGTAGCAATTAATTATTTTAATCAGCCCACATCCACACTGTGCTTTCACACAATATCTATAAACTCAATCTATTAAGCTTTTGCTCATTAAATTGACTTAAACCCCATGACCAACTAGTCTCCTGCAGGCAGTATGGTTGAAGATCAGGAAAATAAACTATGTTTAAGATGAAGTAGCTTAAAACACTAACAACTGGTTATATCCTGACCCAAATGCAGAGACTAGGCAAAGCAGGTCTGAAGAAAACCTTTATTTCTGGAACTGGCAACAAATGACTAACCAAAACTGAGCAGACATAACAGAACAGACAACTCAACCAGGACTGAACTGAAAACTGAATTTAAAAACAAACTGAACTAATTAGGCAACAGGAAACAGGTGGCACAACACAAGGGCAGGCTGGGAGTGATTGGCTGGGTGAAGACACTCGGAGCAGGGCAGGACTGACGAGGCTGATAGAGGACAGGTGTGGGGAAAACACAGAGCAGGGCAGGGCTAACGAGGGTAATGCAGGGCAGGCGAGAGGAGGAGCACATGAACACACAAGGGAAACACAGAGCAAACCAAAACCCAGAAAACACCACTTAACAACCCAGCAAAAGCCAAACTGTCTCTGAACCTAAAAACCCAGAATTACAAGCTAACCAATAATCTCAGTCTTTCCAAGAAACGACTTAAATAACATGAAAGAGCAAAACCAAATGACCAAAAGGACTGAACAGAAGTGCAACACAGGAAACCAAAAGAACAAAGAGTCTCAAAAACACGTGATTTTACATTTGTTAAAGTGTTCGCCTTCAATCCCACAAACACTAATTAGCCAAAATGCAAGCATAGCATTTTTAATATGAAGCCAAATTATGTCTGGATTTCACAGCAATCCACCCAATAGTTGTCAAGATATTTCAGGCACGGTGGTGCCAGATGAAAAGTCACCAAAGTCAGTAGGATTCATCCTCAGGGGACCATGACTGTCTGTTTCATGGAAATCCATCTGAGCCATGTCGCTAGTGTGGCTAAAAATAGTGGCTAATACCATGAGGGCCTTCACAAACTCAACCTTCATTAACAGAAAATTAGATGAAAAGAGTTTTACATGTGGCCTCTGGGAAGTGCCCTACAAAAACACCACAACAGTTAGTGCTCAACACCAAAGATAGAGACTGAAACAAAGATTGTCTGCATCATTCTAACCGATTCAGAGCAGGGTATGAATGTATGTGCTCAGCGTGAGGTGTGTGTGTGTCCTTTTTACTGAGGAAACACTTCTAATTATGTTGATCAGTCTCCCCTCCTACTGTGCTCACCGGTAACAACAATAACACTGTGAGGTACGTGTGCTAACAGTGGTTACTTTGTTCAAGTGATTTAAATCAGCAAAGTGGAGTGAGACAGGAAGAGACAACAATGAGTGATGAATATGGTTGATTAATATACAGAAAAGGTATCCACAAAAGACACTGAACCCCAAACTGCTCCTGATTATGGCAGCTTCACCAAAGTTGGTGTATGAGTGTGTGCGTGGGTGGATGTCCTCAGCTTGACAAGTACTCCATAAATGTGTTCCATTTAGCATTTAGCATTTCACATAACAACATAACTGCAGTGTGAACATTTGGGAACCTGAAAATACTGAAACCTTCGAAGTTCATGAGGATACTTTGATCCCTCAACCAAACACTCCCTTCAGCTTGCAGTTTACATCCTATAAGAGCATAATAATAAGTTTAATTTCTCAGACACTTCTTTAAAATAACACAGACAAGTGGGCAAATCAGAAAACTAGATGAATTTGCACCCTGTGTAAAATGACTAGCATTGCTAGCGTGCAGAGTCTGGCCTGTACTCCTCTGTAAGACACAAACACCAACACTAAAATAATTACTCTGCCCTTCCAGCCTTGTTACCATGGCTAATGAAGCCTTCCAGTAAAGGTCATTGAACAAGCATGGATGCATTCTCATTAAACTGACAAACTCTTCGTGTCTGCCCCTCTTCCCCCACCAGGCTGGCTCCATGAACTGGCCAAACGCTTGGGAACGCCATACTTCCTGGCACCGCTGACCTCCCTGTTGGGCGTCTCCGATTCACCTCAAGGCACCGTGACAGCAGGACTGACCAATTACAGCCAGTGGAACGGTTCGGGGTTGGAGTCGCTGAATGGGGCGGGTTTGCTGGGCTCAGGCCCATGGAACAGCAGCAGGACCAGAGCGAGGACGCCAAACGGCTCGGGGACGACGCTGAGCGGCGGTCCATCTGTCCGGAGCTCCTATGTGACGTCACTGTACTTCGCTCTGAGCAGTCTGACCAGTGTGGGTTTCGGCAATGTTTCAGCCAACACGGACTCTGAGAAGATCTTCTCCATCTGCACCATGTTGATTGGAGGTGGGCTAAACCTCAACTTCAAACCAGTCAGTGGCAAAGAAAAATTGTTGAAATGTTTAAGAAAACTTTTTAGAGTTAAAACTTTTAATGAGTATATAGTACAAAGTCCCTAAACCAAGCACATGATCAGTGGTAGAGCTAATTCGAGTTAGGGTACAGAGCAAAGAGGCAAAGTGTACTGTAATTTACATTTATATAACCAATATGCTCCAAGTAACAGGAAGGCTCTACAGTACGCTAGCGGCTCTGTGAGGCTGTACTTGCCTTCGTGGTAAAGAACACTTATTTCTCCACTTTTGACCAGAGCTGACACTTATCCAGTAATTAAGGGTGCAATATGTAAGAATCAGAAATTCCTTCTTATTAATGACACCAGTGGCCGTTAAGTGAGCTGCAGTCAGCATCCTGTTGCTCGTGTATGCTTGCACTCTGTCAACGCGAGCGAGCAGTGCTAACATTAGCCAGCTAAAATAAAATAAATATAATAAATACTGTGTATATATAAAATAAATATAATAAATACATATCACAATATATTTCACATGCTTTGCAGTAATGTTAGCTTACCTGACTGTGTTGTGGTGGGTGCCGGTCATTCGTTGACGTTAGTGGACTCCATTTCTAAGCTAACATTAGCTAGTGTTGCGCCCTGTTGGCACTGGAGAGGCACAAGCCACTCGGAAGTGCGCATAAACATCATATCCTTTGGATTTTTGTGGAAAAAACTGGCCCAAGTCCTTCACATAGAAATAAGTTCACAGGCTGTTGTAGGCAACTGAGAAAGTTGGGGAAAGTCTCATTTTTTAAGTTACAATCCGTTCACTCATTGGCAATAGAGAGCGATTAATATATGTAAATTGCTTCACAGTTCTTACATACAGCACCTTTAAAGCTGTTTTAAGACCAGAACATAAACTGACCCTTTCATACAAAAATAATGCATATCTGTTCTCTTATCTCTTTGTCTGTCTCCTCTGCAGCATTAATGCATGCCGTGGTGTTTGGTAATGTGACTGCCATCATCCAGCGGATGTACTCACGACGCTCCCTCTACCACACCCGCACAAAGGATCTGAAGGATTTCATCCGAGTGCACCGGCTGCCCAAGGCCCTTGAGCAACGCATGATGGAATGTTTCCAGACAACCTGGTCTGTCAACAACGGTATCGACGTCAGCGAGGTAAGAGGGACTCACTGCACCATTAAAACCAATTAAGAAAAAACTTGTGATTAACTGATTATGTGTCTTTGACACTTCGAGATGAAGTCAGAGCTTAGTCACTGTTCCCTGGTCACAAAAATGAAGAAGCTACCATGTCATACCAGTCATTATGCTAAGCTACACTAATTTTGGACATATATAAGCATGTTTCTGAAAGTGTTCGACTGTTCCTTTAACTTTCTGAGATTGGTATATGACCTCTGTGGCTTAGATTGACCTTGTCAGTTACAATGGGATCAACTGGATTGGCTTCAAAAATTGAAAGTGCAAATCCTGCGACTTGCCCTCCAGGCACACTAAAATGGCTCAAAGTCATTGAGAGGATTTGGGTTTTGTTTTGGGTTCAATCACTCTGGGGCAGCTATCTTAATTTAATGGATTAATGGCCTCATAGACACTAAACTCACTCTTGGTGTGTTTTACCATTGCTCCAAATCTAGATAATCCTCTTTAAAGAGATAGCATAATGGTGGACAGACATTAAGGCTTCATGCTAATAATCCACAACTTTCCTTTCCTAAAGATTTTTCCTCTTGCTACAGTAGCAATTCACCCTTGCTTTTATGAGTGAGATGTGAGTAAATGTACAAAGATTGAATATTTTAAGACTTGAAAAAAAATCCTTCAGGGACTTTATCAGTTAGTTGTGACTATGTGGGAAGGTAAAATGTTTTATTTCGCCGTCACCTTCCCACACAGTCACTTTCAAATGGTGACATAAAAAGGAAAGAAGTGTCTTAAAGCCACTAAAGCTAAAAGGGAGATAGGGATTTATCTATAGTTTGCAGCCATAAAAGTCCGACTTTTTTTGTGTGCCTCTGCTTCACCGCTGAGGTCAAATTTTTCATTGTCATCCCCTCCACAGCTGCTGAAGGACTTCCCAGATGAGCTGAGGGCCGACATCGCCATGCACCTGAATAAAGAGCTTCTGGAGCTGCCGCTCTTTGAGTCGGCCAGCAGGGGGTGTCTGCGCTCCCTCTCCCTCATCATCAAGACCTCCTTCTGCGCTCCGGGGGAGTTCCTCATCCGCCAGGGCGACGCCCTCCAGGCCATCTACTTCGTATGCTGCGGCTCCATGGAGGTGCTGAAGGACAACACTGTGCTAGCCATTCTGGGTAAAGAACAAAAAAGTCCAACTGACGTGGCGTATTAAAATATGTGTTAATACTTTTGTTAGTTTGATAGTTTATGCTGATACACTGACATTAGAAATGTATATATCAGGTAATAAAAAGTATTATATAATACTATACATGCCAAACGCACACCATATTTAACAGCTAACGCTGCTGAGGTTCAGCACCATGGACAGCACCAGCCTGTTCATCCATCCTTACTTGTTCTTGCTTCTGAGTGACTTTCCCAAAACAGGGTTAGAGACATCATCAGTGGCCTACGATTCCAAATGGAGCCAACTAAGGAAGTAATTAAGTTTGGGGGTTTGAGTCGAGCCTCCTGTTTGTGCCTACAGTCTGAATGAGCATGATTCGTTTTGCTACCTGAATCTTGAAGGGCTTCTCTGTCTTGGACAACAAACCATAGAAGCCCTCCTAGATTCCGGCAGCAAAGTGACTCAGAAACCGGCGTTGACAACCAAGTGCAGCAGGAAGAAGATGGAGCGGAGTAAGGGCAACCTATGCCACAGCCACTCCTGAAATAAGTAATGAAGTTCAGGAAGCCTTAGAACAAAAAAGAGCACTGTCACTGTTGTATTAAGTGCCAGATATCTCTCTGAGAGCTTACCACTGGAGCCCAGTTATCATATTCAGCTGCATAGTCATGGTCACTTTGGGGCTTCTCTCAAAGTCCATCCACCACTACACCCTCTATGTATTAAAAAACATCAAGGTACACAAAAACACTGTGTTTAAGAAAAATAAAAATGCAAATGTATAAAATATATGTATAAGTAACAGTTCTGAACATTGATTGTAGAATTTTGTTAGAGAATATAAGAATGAGTATATGTAAGAGACATAAAATTCACAAAATATGCCGAAGTGGGACCATGAAGTGCTTTTTAATTAATAGGCAAAAAGAAAAATCTTAAGATCAGGGGTTATAAGAACTCTCCTCTTTGGTGTGTTTTAGAGTCTGTTTGCAGCATTATGAGCAGAAGCCGAGAAAGGGCTTTTACCATCGAGGAAGTTATTAGACAACCAACACTTAATATTAGCCAGACAGCTTTTATGAAGAGGAACACAATGAAGAAGAATGACCCGGTGCTGATATAAACTGCAATCATCCCCATATTAAACTGTCCCTGAGGGCAAACAATTCACACCCCATCAAATGAAAGATGGAGTGTGACCCAGAAATTGATGGAACAGTTTGGAGAGCAGCCTGAAGCCCTACAGGAAATCCATAAGCAGCATTAATTGATTTTTTTTTGGCCACTTAGAGGCAGTGGAACAAGCTGTAAACACAACAATGACATATTATCACCTTATAAAGTTGTTATGACTAAAGTGTTGGCAAACCGTTGCCTGCATTTGCATTAATTTCTGGCCACCTGATGAGTTTACTCTCTTTTTAGCTCTGGTCTCCACCAACTCTTGAGAAAAGTATCTGGCTCTTTATAGCTGCTAAAGTCAATTCTCCCTTTATGTTCACCAGCTAGTTGCTAACATTGTCTGTCTGCTGTTTGGTGCTGGACAGGTAGCGTACATACTGTGGGTTTATCAGAGCTTTCTCGCTAAAAAAAGGCTGTCTGATGCGTCTGGAAAGGAGGGGGATGTGAGCAGAGTTGTGGGCCTGAAAACCAAAACAAAGAGCTAAAAGAAGCTAAAATGCTGAGGGGAATTGAAGAGTTGGGGTGGAAATAATTGTGGGTTCGGCACACCAAGCTACATCTTTCAGATTACACAGATCAAACAGGGAAAGAAAACAACAGTAAAAAGTAAAAGTAAAAAAACAACAACACCCACCCCTCCAACCCCTTGTCAAAAACCAGCCCCATATGTCCACCATCAATATTACAGCAACTAATGCACAAGGTAAAACACCCTTTTCCTTGTGCATTAATACAATAGGTGAGCTGATAGAGCAGCTAGAACCAGAAACCTTCCTCAGTGTCCTCTGCCAGAATAAGAACATCTCCAGAGCTGTGTCCTACAACACCGACGCTCCTCCCATTCTGCGTAACATGAAACAGAATAGAGAAACACAAACAGACTCACAAACAACACTGGAATCAGTGCAGGATCATATAAAGCAGAGGGAGCAAATTGGCAACACTGTTTTTCATATTAATGATCTAACTGGTGTAAATAATGAAGTGACTGCTGCCTACAGAGGAAAGTAAACTCATTAGCATGTTGGACCTAGTGTGTATGCATATGCATGTGGATACTGAAACATCCAGAAACACACACAGGCTTCTCCTCTCCCTCCTGTGTATCTTTGTGTTATTATTTTTCTCTCAGAAACAAAGCTGCACACACATATTCACATATCGCTCTGATAGACATCCTAACAGTCTAGCTTTCTCTCCTGTGCATATAGAAACGCACAGTGCACACACATTTTATTTTTATTTGTTCAATGTTTCCTCCCTGTGCAACACGCTCAAATTGTTTTGGCATTGCCACTTTGGATTTACAGTTTTGGAGAAGGCAGTGAGGTAGAGAGAGGAAAACTCAAAAAATACAGACCTTCTTTTGTAATCTACAAGTCCATCTGTATCCCAAAGTGTATATTATAACACTAATATAAAATATTTCCACCTCTCTGCTTTAGAGTGTGTTATTTTAATAAATTCTATATAATAACATATAGTATGATTAATATATATAATTATAGCATATTCATGTTTTGGGGAATTGTGCTCTTTAAGTGGAGCAGTATGTTCTTGTAATGGAAGCTAATTAACCTCTATTCTCTGTTATGTTTAATAACTGCTCATTGCATATTATCCCCTATATTGGTACGCCTCATGCATTGTAGCCTTCTGTTCCATTAAAGTCAATACAATCCATGTAATTTTGCTTGTGTCTCCCCTTTCCAGGTCGGGGCGACCTGATCGGCTCTGACTATCTGACGCAGGAGGAAGTGATTAAGACCAACGCCTGTGTGAAGGCCCTGACTTACTGTGACCTGCAGTACATCAGCCTCAAAGGCCTCCGCGAGGTGCTCTGCCTGTATCCTGACTACGCCCAGAAGTTCATCACTGAGATCCAGCATGATCTGACATACAACCTCCGGGAAGGGCACAGCATGGAGGTACAGTGATGGCTCATACTTTACCAACAAATCCAAAACCAAAAAATCTGCATTTTCCACCATGTATTGGGGACCGTCGGCAGGGTAAGCAGAGTAGTCCAGATGTCCTTCTCCCCAGCCACAAACTACAGATCCTCCAGGAGGATCTCAAGATGTTCTCCAGCCAGATGGGATATATAATCCCCCCAGCGTGTTCTGGGTCTGCTCCTGAGTCTCCTCCCAGTTGAACATGCTCTGAAAAAACATCCAGGAGGTATCCTATCTCCCCCACCCTGAAAGCCCAGCCAACCTGCAAAAGAAGACTAATTTTTTACTGCTTGTATCTGTGATCTCATTACCCAAACCTCATTACTATAGGTGAGGGTTGGAACATACTGTAGATCGACCGGTGGATTGAGAAATTTGTCTTCAGGCTCAGCTCCCTCTTCATCACAACAGTCCAATACAAATCCTGAATTATGGCTGACGCACCATCAGTCGACCTGCCGATATCACATTCTGTCTTACCCTCACTCTTGAACAAGACCCTCAAATGCTTTAACTCCTTCATTTGGGTGACAACTCATTCCCCCTCGCCCTGACTGCCTGCAATCAACTCACAAGCAGATACCAAGAAACAAATAGCAACACAAACAACAGTTTAATTAATTAGGGCCATGTTAGAGCCCATATTTCACCAAGATGATCTTATTTGTCATAACACTCCTTCCACTATCTTCCAAATACTAGGAACTTGCAGAACATGCAGTCAATTGGTGATGACTTCTTGTCAATGAGCTTTTTATGTCTTAAAAACGGTCTTCGCCTAAAAAACTATGATTGACGACACTTCTCTAACTTCCTGTACAGGTGTTTAACCAACAGAGTTAATCCCGATTACATAGCTGATTAACCTTCTTACTGTGAATAATAATTAAGAATGGTGATGAGGCCGCTGCATCAGTGTGTTCATTTGAAAATAATGCACATCCTTGGGCTAACAAAAGTCAATTATTCTTTATGGCCTGACCTGATAGTGTACACAGAGGTATCCCTGCATAGGAAATAATGGATTCAGTGGAGAGAACACTAATGTGTTTTCATCAGCACTTTAAATTCTGATTAGTTAATGTGCTGTTAACAACCACTTTTATAGTTAGATACTAATGGTTTTTAACAAGTTTTACTTCCTCTGTTTTCAAGCACAGTAGGTCCAGATGAAGTGTATTTAAGCAGCATATCGCCTCTGTTTGAATGCAATAGGAGCAATATGAACGGTGTCTAGCCCTTTATGTTTCTATAAACAAAATGTTCCAGTTTGTTATTATCATTATTATTATTGCTATTAGAATTATACTGGAGATGAATCATCTCATGTTCTAAATGCCTTAAAGAAACATTTTGGTTAAGAACTACAAGTAGAGTCCTTCTGTTTTTTAGATTAGTCTCAGCTGTGCAGTGACCTCCTCCACCCAACATTTTACGCAATGCTGGAGTGACGGCTTTCCACTTGAAAAAGGATTAGCCATCTGGGCTGGGAGTAAGGAAGAAGCCACAGCTTCTGCTTGAGATGCAGCCAACAGATAAAGACATGAGCTAAACATGGACGATACAGATGCCAGGGATTTACAGATGGATCTCAGCTGTAGCGTAGCATACACATGAATAGACAGCATATACTGGAAATAACTAACTCACATTTTCACTGTGAGTAAGCTTGTTAATTAGAGCAGCGAACCATGAGAAATATCAAGGGAAGAGATAGTATATCCGCATGAAAAATACTTAAATAATACTAGATTTACTTGTGTTTTTCTGGCTCAAGTATGTGGTCTGTGGCATGAGTTAGTGTACACACACCTTCACTTTTTGCTCATTCTAAATGCACCTTGACATATTTTCTGAACAAAACCAAAGTGTAAAAACGTCAAGTTGTGGTTTTACGAGGGTTACATGCTGGATTAATTCAGTCTTTATGCTAAGCTAGGCTAACTGGCTGCTGCCTGTAGCAAGATACTTGACGGACAAATTTGAGAGTGGTGTCAATCTTCTCATCACACTTTCAGCAAGAAAGTGAATGAGCACGGTTCCCAAAATGTCTGAAAAAAATGAAACTAAATCAGAAAATAAACAGAAAATGAAATGCTAAGATTTCTTAGTACAGTCTCTTTTAAACACATAGGCAAAAAAAAAAAAAATCCAGTCAAACAGTATTTAAAACACAATGAAGAAGGAAAGTAAAATTCAATTTAGTTCAAGAATAGAGTCGAATTGACAAAAATATTGACAAGACATGAAAGTTACAGTAGGATGATTTAGTGTAATGTGGGACACCTACGTTTAAATGTATCTATCTCTTTTTCTACCAAATGCTAATAATTAGGACTGTGTCATTAATGAAGCAATGTTGCCAATTCTTATCAGATTGTTTTTATGATATATTCATGCCTCAAAATATACTATAATATAATGAAAACATTATACATAATACAATAGATTAGTATTCTACCTGTATCAGCAAAAACATTGTAATTACTAAAATGACCAAATGGGGGCGCGCACTTTGGCCTTGAGTGTTATTGACCAGAGAAGTTTTTATTGTATGAATTAAGGTGATTTAGACCTTTCAGCCTCCCAATGAGTGTCTTGGATTTCAGCCTGAACTGTCCCACCTTAGGAAATGCACATAAAGTGGGACAATTTGGCACAAGGAGCACTTTTGTTTGTCATTTCTTCTCCAAGCGTGACATTTGCATTCTCTTTTCTGATTTGATTAGAAAATACCTTTAGGATTTGGGTACTGGGCGTGGATATAATGTATTGGCTTCCTATCAAAATATATTGTTGAGGTGCCAATTGTAGAAATTGTCCCACATTACTCTAATTCACCCAACAGTGTAAGTGCAGTAATAAATAACTCCAAATTTAACAAAGGAAAGTGCAGGAGAGTAAATAAATAATTCACAAAGAAAAAAAACAGTGCTTAAAATAAATTTGACAGTGGTTGAAGTTATGATGCATAATGTATAAGATCAACATAGTTTTACTTTATGTAAAAAAAAAAAAAAGAATCAAACTTTGATTCTAATCTGTAATGATTGCGAGGAATTTTGCAGCTGACACTTGTCAACACTAGAGAAATACAACTCCACCTTCCTCACACACACACACACACACACACACATGTACACACATAGCCGGCGTGGGACTAAAAATATTGCTGTCAGATGTGTGGGGGAGGGGAGGGGTCATCCCTGACTGGATAAATATAGAGCAACAACCAGATGGAGACAAGTCGAGAACACATCAGGATGAAAGGCAGCTGGAGGGGGAAGGAAGAGGAAAAACCTCGCTGATATTTGCATTCACGTGCCGACACACAGATAACACACACACACACGCACTCTGCAGACATTTACATATGCGGTATCACACTCACACACCAACGTACCATAACACAGCATATTCATCCTTGCAGAATGATACAGGAGGGGATACAGGCTCAAACACACACACACATATTCACACACATGTAACATTCTGCATGCGGCGTCGTCCATATGCATAACACACACACACACACACACACACTTACGTAGAGTGACCACAATGAGCATGCAGCATCTCTCACATGATACACACATATATTTTTGTCCATTTTTACACCCACA